>CM060881.1:79187500-80387500 GCA_030762935.1 Hymenopus coronatus | reverse complement strand
TCAACATTTGTTGGCCATTTTAAAAGTTATAAAATTGTTCAAATTAATGTATAAAGTTTATCTACAACCCAAAAGGTTCTCATTCCTAAATGTTTGTTTGCACCTTCAATAACATCAACAATGGTGATATTGATATTCGAAAATTTTAATTCCCGTGTTTCTATTCCAAAATTGTTGGCAATTTATGCTTTAGTTGACTCTAGACAAGTGCGAAAAGAATTAAGCATCTTTGTTAGGTTTTAAAAATGCAAACTTTGCTTTTAATGTTGAATGATAAGATAGAAGTTAAACTACACCATACCATTTATTGCTAATTGTTGTTTACATTCTATGCGTAGGCTAAAGTTAGACAGTAAGTGCAATTTTCAAAAAATAACTACGTTTAGTAGAATGAAAAATCTATAAACCACAGCAATTAGGCTGTATTAACGTTTGTTCTTTCTGTACCTTCATTACTTTGGTGCTGTAAAAGTTCATATGAACAGTTTCTGGAGTGTCTGCATATAAGGGTAGAAAAGTCTATTCCAGGGTCTTCTATTTATTTGCTTTTTTCCCCATAAGTGTTACACAGTACATTGCTTCATATTTTAAGGTTGCTACTGCACGCTATTACAGCATTTATTTGTCCTTGGAAAGAAAGTTTTTATTAAGTTAGCTTTAAGTACAAAAGCAAAGAAATTAATAATCACAGATCATGCCGCTTCTTATTTACGGAAAAAAATGCCAGTTATAACTGGAATAACGTAAGAAAGTAATTTACAAATGGGGGAGGGGGGAAGGGAAGACATTTTCTACTTCCCAAGAGGAAAACGTTAGGAAACAAATATGTGGCACAACGGTAGCTGTATCGTGTTGAGGTTGGATGTCACGAGATGGCCTAAGGAGTGTTGGGGCTGCTTTGATGGCACATTAAATAGCCAGCAGAAAGAAGGCATTCTCGAAAACCTCATGGTTTCTTCAGTACACACTAGTTCTCCCGATGGAAGTATTAAATTCCAGCACACAAGTCAGCAAGTTACAAACTGGCAACATATTACAGTAATTGATTTGCTTTCCTTGCTTACCAGATTTGAGTCCTATTGAAAAGGTGTGGAAACAGATGAAGACAAGACAAAACGAAAGAGATTTTGTGTGGTCAAATACAGGATATTTGGAAGAGAGTGCCTATCCTCTATGGTTAATCATTTGATATCATGCACGTCGCGTAGAGTGAGGGTTTACACACCCAATGTTAAGTAAGTTTCTACTTTATTTGCTACTTCCTTTATGAATATACTAAATACGAGGGGCATACTGAAAGTCATGAGCAACACTGTTTTACAATCTTAATATTTATTTCTAAGCCAAACCAAATACATCATCATAATCTACAGACTTTCTTTCACTTTTCGACATAGTCTCCATTGTTTTGCACACATTTTTCGCATCGTTCTACAAATTTGAAACTGCCCTTGTGATAGAACTCGTACTTAACTCATAACATTTAGTTTGAAAACTTATAGGCCAGTGTTTCAATTTTATGAGCCAGCATAAATGTCTTTAAATAAAATAAAACTTACAATGGGAATTCATGATATGCATAATCAAAATTGCATTTTTTCTGGAGAGAGAAAAATAAAGGTTCAGGATAGAAACCTTTGCGGGCCTTATTGCTATGCACCTGCTTAAAACCACTTATCTGTCAGCGCGTATTCAGTAGCTGGGACTCATATGAAAAGTAACAATAGAACGAATCTAAAGGCACGCGTCACAAACCCATTGTGAACCAGCCGCGGAAACTTTTGGACCTCGACAAATTAGCAATTCGAGGGTCTGGGCTTTTGCTCCTATTCTAAACTGAACCGAACGACATTAATACTTGTCCTACATATTTGTAAACATTTTAATTGCAAAAGGGGCTTGCTTGTGCGGATGTCTATTTTTTGGTGAAATATAGAGGAGGTACGAAGTAATTAATACCAATACTATACCCACATCAAAAGATTTGCGAAATACTATATTATTTTGAAGCCAATGCCCCTGTCAAGCTTACATCTCAATAAAATTAAGTGTAATATGCGATATAATTGCAACCGAATATTAGTTGTTCAGATTTTGATAATAATTGTCAATAGTGTGTATAATGACTATAAGGAAACAAAAACTACAGTTTTAAAACGTTTTATTCAAGAAATGCCAAACCGATTATAAAGCTAGATATGTAAATAACATTCCTTGGGTGTTGGCAACTGGATAATATGGCGTATTAACATTTTTCGAAAGAGACGGGGAAGTTATATGGGATTGTGTATGTATTATTGTTAGGAATAGTATTGTTTTGGAGGGAAATATTACGTAGCGTATGCATATAGCCGTAAGTGTATAAGCATATATTTTAGACACATTTAGACTAGAATCTGCAAGGCTTTTACGGCTGGAGTTAACAGATAAAACAGAAACTATTCTGGGCTGAAAGACCATGGTTTAAGATAAAACTATTAAAACCCGATGTTTCGGTCAACTCCTTGGCTGTCTTTTTCAAAGAGCTCCTGGGCAGCTTGACAATGACTTCCGCCAAGCTGCCCAATTTTACCTACATAGGCCTTTCCACCCGGAAGAATAAACTAAGTTGTCATTTTTTTTTAACAAAATAAACAATTAAAGCTTTGGAGTAATATATATTTTCGATACTGCTAATTATGTACACAAATTTATCTTGAGAAACAATAATATAATCACGATTACATAAAAAGAGCAAAGATGATTCACTATGCATGTCCCCATGATCGCCCTCGCTAAGATGTCTAGTTTTGGTGCTCCTCGTGCAGGGGATCGTGGTGGGTGCGAATCCTCCTTTTTTTTTTTTTTTTTTTTTTAAATACGGTACCGGAGTCTGATCGGTACTGTATACCCTGCTTTTATTTACTTTTTTTTTCTTCTTTTTACCTTGTCTTTCTGTAGTGGATTGCTGTTTTCTTACTGTTACAACACGCACATAAACACAAACATATAACACCCATGCCCAAGGCGGGACTCGAACCCACGATCCCCAGCGCTACGAAGCACCAAAGCGGGACGCCTTGGCGAGCGCGGCTATGGGGACCGGCTGCTTTGGGCATGGGTATTTGTGGCGTGTATCTGTGTTTACATTCATCAAAGCCAACATGCGTGTTAAAAGACGAACTCGTTTGTAAAATTGAGTGAGAAGGCCCATTTTGCAGTTTTTCCTAAATATCAGTTTAGATATTTAACACCGCCAATCATGTGATCGAATAATTTACAGGTTTAGCAAACGGTAGGTACATGTGCAAGAGCCTCGTTAATGTCCGAGGACAACACTATGCTTCTCACCTTCTGTTTCAGAAGTCATTACTGTCCTTGGGGGAGGGGGGGTTAGGAGGTGTCATCGGCAACCTCATTTAGTGTCTCTTCTATGGCGTTCCATTTGTAACCATTGGTAGTGTAGTTGTTATGAAAGACAAATGCACTTCAACTCCTTGTGGAGTTGTACTCAGCTCCCGTTTCAGAAGCTGCTACTGTCGTGCGGAAAGTAGGGGATGGCATCGGTGGCCCATTTAGTGTTTGTCTAATATGACTTTCTTGTAAGTATGGTAACGCATCTGCTATTCACAGGCAATTGCGATTCAACTCCCCGTGAAGTTGTTACAAGATAAATGATAAAGGGGTAATGATAAAATGGCTCACCAGATTGGTTGGAATTGGTTTTCATAAAAACCACCCCGTCCTTAGCCTTCAAAGTGAATGATAAAGTAGTTTAAATTCCGCTGCAACTCTAACCTCCTATGTTCAGCTAACTTCCAACTTTAAGAGGAGGCCATGTAAGACGGGGAATGGAATAAAGTTACATACATGCTGGCTTTTTATGATCTGCCTAGGAGCTTCGCGAAAAGACAGATAATACACAAGCATACCTCTATCTTAGTTTACCCACACTACTTTTTATAAACACTTACGAACTAAAGTAAAAGGTGCACACAAACAAACTAAACTAGGCCTTTTCATATATGAGCACAACTAAGGCAGCTGATGTTGCAATGTAAAGTTCACATAAGAAACATTTTAATGTAGGAGCTACAAGTCCTAAGGCCGGATAAATGGGGACAGAAAATGTCCTGGAGAGTTCACATTTTCATTATGGAATACTAGTTGCTATCGCAGACGAGTTTACACGTAGGATTAAATAAATACAATTATCGATGACAATTATCTCCACTTAAAAATATCTTTGCGGATGTTAAAGTGATGTTAAACAGCCCATAAAAATCCGTTTATGTGCTATTGAACATGTTACATAGTACATGTTACATAGTGAGAGATAAAGGAATAAGGATGATAGAGTGAGATGGAGAACATTAAAAAAAAAGAGACGATAAAAAGCAGCTAACGAGAGCTAAGCTGCGGATTCAGTTGCTTAACTAATAAAATAAACTTGACATATTGACGTTCAAATTACAGTTTATATAGGTACATGCTGTTGGTCCAGAGAACGACAGTGTAAATTCAAATGTTAGTTAAACATAGAACAATGTCAACCCTATTCCAAGAAGTGCCCTACTTTCACATGAAGAAGAACACGAGTCGTGCAAAACTTGTTAGAGCAAATTTTGCGACATGGACTGAATACCGGCCTGATTTGCATTCTCTCACAGGATCGCTTTAATTAAAACCCTTGCTATGAATTTTAAACGTTTTGGCCGGATACACGTAAATACGTCTATTACATGCAATGTTGCTGGATTACTTTCAAGTTTTTATGTAGTAATAGAATCTGCTTATACCTACTTGGATTTCGCATTTAGGAATGGAATACCTAGTTAAATGCGGAGCAATTCAAGTTACCTAACTCTGCACACTGAAATACATGAGCGCTCACATACGAATGTAGCATTTTATTTAACTAACCTACGAAACTGCTTCAGTAACAGGACAAGTGGAGTTAGTAGGTAATGCTGGAATATCCTATCAACAGATGTTACCTTGTTTATGTTTTCTTAGGTATTTTATAACGGAATCGTTACACTTGCCAACTTCTACAACAGTCGGTAGAATGAATGTTTCCATTGTAAAACGGATTCCTTTTCTTTCACTTAAATATCCGATGTGTTCCATTCACATCACTTTCTCTGCCTATTATGCACCAAATTATTCTTCCAACAGCTTCTTTCTCTCTCAACTAAATACTAATCGAGATGAACATTAGCAGAAATGGTTTCATTACCTAGTTCCTTCTAAGTTTAAGGGAAATAAGAGAATACATAGCTTAAAGCAATAGTCAAATTTAAAAGCTTGTTGATATGTGTGATGGAATTGAAATTCCCTTCTTTTTGCATACGCAGGATTAAAAAATAAATATGGTTTTCCCATTTGAGAAAAGTCTAAGTATTGGAAATTTTAAAATCAATAACAGCGAAATCTCGAAAATAAATAACGCCATTAAAAATATTTTTCTGACATACATCGTGTAGTTTAAACAGATCTACATTTTCTGAGCAGTAAGATTTTGTCTATATTTTAATGTTTACCGTTATGTAAGAGTTCTCCAGAATGAAGAGGGCTTCAGATGGTATTCCCACAATATGTAACTACATATGTTTTGGGGTACCATGAATCTAGAAAACACATCTTTACAAAACGGTCATGTGTTTATGTGTGTGACTGATCCATGTCTCTTTTTTTTTTTCTTTGGATAGTGTTTTTTACTACCTGTGGCACTACATGGAGTGAAGATGGAGCACCGGTGGAATACGATAGCGAGGGAAACCGGAGAACCCGATGAAAACCCGCCCCTGCGCCGCTTTGTCCACCACAAATCTCACATGCGGTCGCTTGAGATCGAACCCGCACCGTCTAGGTGAAAAGCGAGTAGTCTACTATTCGTCCACGGCGCGGCCAGTCCGTGTCTCTGTGAGCAGCTTAACTCAAAAACGAAAAGCCCGTTGAATACCCAACTTGGTATTTAACTCTGTATCTTTCAAGGATGCGATACGAAAATTTTCAAGAAAATTCACCAAATACTCTTTACATGGAAACTTTTCGGGAATTTATTTTTTCTCAAAATATGTCTAATGATTTTGATTGAAACTTATTTAGCTTAAGTTATTTTCATCACAGAAATAATGTAATCTTGAATTTTCTAGACTATTGTTTGTGCTTAGCCTATTCCTTTGTCTTGTAATTACTACTAGGTAATAAGTTAATGTTTACCTCGCTATTTTTGATTAGGTTGAAGTAGATAGAAGAATAGGCTTTTTAATAATAGTTTGTTGCAGAATAGGTAAATGGAATACATCAGAATTTCTGTCGTAGTTTCATTTAGTCAGCTGAATCTTGGAGCACATGTTCAATATGACGAATCAAAATTCCGCTTGCCGATGAAACAGACATAAAATAAACATTATAGGAACACCGAGCAAAAGAATGTCTGCCTGACATTAAACTAGCTAAACGCATGTACTCACAAAACGACAAGCATTCTTTAGATCTGCTTCTTTCGAATAATCAACAGCAGCTATTCTTGTAGCAATCCAACTTAGGACCGTTCTCAAGCAACTGGTACAGCATGGCGAATATGCGAATAAGGTTATCTGTCTGGCATATGAACAGCCACGTTTCTTAAGCACCCATAGGCATTATTACGCTATAATGTTTGCAAGATATCAATGCAAGAGAAGAGAAAGAAAGAAAGCAACGCCGAAAAGCCTTCTGTTCTTTGGCATTTGGAATGTCCGTTGGCTTATTTCGCAACTAATCATTTTTACTTTCTCTATACGTACTATGTACATAGTGTATAGAGAAGGTATTGCACTCCACCCAAAAATTCGATACCGAGATTTCACCGCAAATATATGTTTTAGGGTCCCCAATATCCAAAAAAAGCATTTTCACAAAAAGGTCCGTGTGTATGTGTATGTCCGTGTGTCGTGTCGGTGTGTCTGTGAACACGATAACTCAAAAACAAAAAGTCGGTAAAATACCAAACTTGGTATTCAGGTTTAGTATCTTCCAGGGATGCGACACGAAGATTTTGAGAAAAATCCCCCCACCCCCAACTACCCTTTACATGGAACTTTTTTCGAAAATTTTGATTTTCTCAAAAATGGCTTTAACGATTTTGATTAAAATTTCCTACATTAAAGATATTTACCTGACAAATAAAATTTATTTCTTCAATTTTCTGGGAATAGCCTCTGAAGATTATTTATTCTGGATTAATTTTGCATAACTACTAAACCGTAAGAGATGGACCAAAACTTACCACACAAAAAATGTAGAGCACGCTAAAACACACAATTTATGTTATAAACATTTTTTTCGTGGAGTTGATCGTTTTTGAGATATTCCTTTTTCTTGGTTTCAGCTTTGAAAAACTTATACTTTTCTCATACAGGAATTGGCAACTCCTGTCCATACAAACAAAGGAACATCAGCCACATAGTAACCAGCTTTTGGGTTCCACTTTAACCTATGGTACTCCCTTATTTCGCTTCTACTTACAATAAAGCAAGGAATAAGACTATTTCTGCTAATTTTTTTTCGATTAGCATGAAATAGAGAAAAGATAAGCTTATTAACAATAATTTGTTACAGAAATATAGAGAAAGTCATGTGAATGGAACATATCAGATTTTTACTTTCTCTACACGTACTATATACATAGTGTATAGAGAAGGTATTGTATTGCAACCAAAAATTCGATACCGAGATTTCACTGGAAATACATATTTTGAGTACCCCTGAGTCCCAAAATAAAAGCATTTTGGAAAAAAAGAATGAAAAGACCGTCAAATACCAAACTTAATATTTAAGTTTGACATCTTCCAAGAATGCGGCACGAAGATTTTCAAGAAAATTCCCCCACCTCAAACTACCCTTTACGTGGAAAAAATTTGGAAAATTTTTATTTTCTCAAAACTGGCTCTAACGATTTTGATACAAATCTCTTATATTTAAGATATTTACATGCCAAATAAAATGTATTTCTTGAATGTTCTTGCAATAGCCTGTAAAGAGCTCTTTATTCTGGATGATTTTATTGACTTTTGCATAACTGGTAAACCGTAAGAGATAGACAAAAACTTACTACACAAAAATATATATCACGATAAAACATACAATTTATGCCATATACATTTTTTTCGTGGAGTTAGCCGTTTTCGAAATATTCCTTGTTATTGATTTCAGTTTTAAATATTTAAACTTTTCTTACACGGGAACTTGTCAACTCCTGGCCACGCAAGGAAACGGATTTCAATCCCATAGCAACCACATTTTAAAACATTTGACTGTCGGTTTATCCCGATGTATCCCCTTGTTTCCCTTCTACTTATAAAGGAACTTGGTAATAACAGAGTTTTTGCTAATTTTTACATCAAATAGAACAATAGGGTTATTAGCAATAATTTGTTACAGAGATGTAGAGAAAGTCATGTGAATGGAGCACATCAGATTTTTAATAAAAGATTACATCCTAAGTATGCGTTCCATACATGGCCGAAAACCACGAATTATTCATTGCTCGCCAATAGAACTTACCTTCGTCAGTTTATATTTTGATAAGCACGGCTATACTTCGAACGAGTTTTGGTTATTAATTTGTACCACTCATGTCTTCGAGCACAAATGACCTCGTGTTACTACTTGTGGCACCGCATTCGATGACACTGGTGATACATGAAATGAAGATGGAGCACCGGTGGAATGCGAGGGAAACCGGAGAACCCTGCGCCGCTTTGTCCACCACAAATCCCACATGCGGTCACTTGGGATTGAACCCGGCCTAGGAAGAGTCGAGTGGACTAACCATGTGCGGCCGCGGAGCCTCGCTTTCATTCCATTTCGTTTGGTATGAATGGCATATACTTTTGTGTGCGAGCAACCTGAGTGACTAGACTCAAGTCAAGGGGAAGCTCACTTTACTTGCCACATTGCAAACTGGATGGTGCCTTATACAAGCATGATATTGCGGTACGGAGTCGAGTGACACAAGTGAAGATGCTTTCTAAAAATTAATTGAAGGAATTTATCAGTTAGAACGTAATCCCGGAAGAAACCATCTATTGGCACGCTTTGGAATTCTTGTAAGCATAATAAAAATAATAATAATGAAAATAATAATAATAATAATAAAACTGTTGAAGTTTTCTTACATTTTCTTTTAAGAATGTCTTTTTGTATACTATATTTAAAACTTCGTACTACATATTTATAACATTAAGGAGCTCGCAAGTGTTAGCTTTCCGTTTGAAATGTATATCTTTATCACAAAACGCAATGTTAATAACAATCATGGAAATGTGTAAATCGATATGTTTTGAAAAAGCTACTAATTTTTTTTTAATAGCTCGTATGCTTTACATAAGTGTAATGACAGAATAGAACCTGAAAAACTGGAATTTGAGTAATCTAATATAAAAACAGACCACCAAGTGGACAAAACCAAAAGCTCGACCATACTTCGGTATATTTGTTGCTGCGTTTTGAACCAGTCTCATTGCGAATCACTTGAAATGAATGAATTAAACGCATGTCATTGAAGGCTGTACACTGAAAGAACGGCATATTAAGACATGGCAGAAATGTTTTGAATTGGACACTCCCGTATACATTTTGGAGAACAGAATCCAAAAGTTTCTATAAAGTAATTCAAGTAGTTTTCTGTGCAGAAGTTCTTTTTAATGGATTATAAGTTTTGAGATGTTTATATTTTTTCATATTCATGTTCAAATACTACTTGGTATGATTACAATGTCAACCCTGTGGTGCGGCTAAAACACATTTGATATATCTCTCGCATTATTGGAAACAAAGCCACTATGACATCAAAAGCGCTTCCGAATATAAAATTTCTTCTCCTTATAGAAGAGGAATGTTGGTACTATATTGTTCTCTATTCTATCTACATCATATACAACTTATTTTTTACTAACAAATTTCATTATTCACTGGGTATTGAAATCGACATAGTTTTTACGAATAAATGGGTCCAACAAAGCAAGTTAAAAAAAACTACCGAAATAACAATGGAGGATTAGCAACAAAATTAATAATAATAATACTTTTAATAGTTCTCTTTTTATACTATATATTGACAAAATCATAAGTGAACTTTATCCAAGTCCTAAGAGCAAAACAAAACAAAAGAAGTTTTATACTTGACGCAATCCATCCAGAGATGGTCTTCAGAAAGCGGCTGTGCTATTAAATTGAACCGAAATCAATAACATTTAAAACTTTCACAGACAAAATTAATACAAATTGTTTCTGCAGTGTGGTGATCAGCGTTTTGGCATCGCAATACGGATGTTGTTGGTGAATCCAAAACTCCCGTTATGGCCATCAAGTTAAAGGGGCCTGTAAAATAAATGAAAAAATTGTAAAATAAAAACAAAAACCTTTATGTAACAGAAATGAATTTTATTATTGCATTGTGAACACCAGTAACACCACAAGAATGACTGAATTTTAATGCCTGGAATAGGCATGTTGAAAACGTGTGCTATTATTGTCTTAATTGCTTTCAGCTGAGTTTGGTTGAAAAATAATCAATACCTGCTGAAATTCCGTTATGTTTCAATAACTACCTTTGCTTATGTGCTGTTCTTGCCAGCCAACTGTTCTTTCATTTAGATGTATTTCATCGTGTGTTCTATGCAGATGGCGCAGTGTGGGCTTGGATTAGCCATTAAAATACTTTAAAAATAACATAGACACGTGAAAAGCATGAACGATGCAATAGCAAACCTGCCTGAGGCAGCCCGAAAAAAAGTGTGCCTTTGAAGGATTCCTGTTGACAATTTCATCATTAAATTAATTTGTTCTGTGCTGCTTTTCCTTTTACAGTGGACAGTCATAAATTTTCCTTCTCTACGCGCAGTATACATTAACAATTAGGTTCTTACACGAACAATTACACATGTACGCTGTCGCACTTAAGTGCAAAGGTCAGAAAACATTTAACATGCAATCCGTCATCTAACGCCCCAACCCGAAGGACAGTCTTAATAGCTGTTAGGTTTTTCACGGAAATTAAATAACGCCCTTGCTCAGCAAGTCCGCTTAATTTAGCTGTACCGTTTAAGATGAATCAACTGTATCATGGATGTCCAAAATACAGGGTTACCACAAAAGAAATAGACAACTTCAACTGCCTGTAAAAAAAAAAAAAAAAACTATTGGAGATAGCAACCTAATTATTTTGGAGGTACGTTGAGAAACTCTCAAAGTTTCGTTTGTTACTATTGGTAAAGCTGTAGTGTTTTGTTTGTCGTTGCAGAAGTTGAAATGGCGGAAAATCCTGTGGAAAAGGCATATTGCGTGTTGGAATTTGCTAGAACGCAATCAGCAACTGTTGTCCAACGACATTTTAGAACACGTTACCACAAAATGACACCGACTAGACAGTCAATCTACGACTGGTATAGAAAATTCGAGACAACGGGATGTTTGTGCAAAGGGAAGAGCTCGGGAAGACCAAGAGTTTCGGAAGAAAACGTTGAACGTGTTCGTGCTGCCTATATAAGAAGCCCACAGAAATCGACATCTAGGGCAAGCATCCAATTACAAATTCCACAGCAAACTGTATGGAAAATCTTGCGGAAGCGACTGCACATGATGTCTTACAGATTACAGATGTTGCAGTTTCTGAGTGAAGAAGATAAGGTCATACGGTGTGACTTTTGCATCGACATGTTGCGTCATGATGAAGACGATGCTGGTTTTTGTGAGCGCATCATTTTCAGCGATGAGTCAACTTTCCACCTGAGTGGAAAAGTGAATACACGAAATGTCCGAATATGGGGAACTGAACCTCCGAGGGCTGTATTGCAACATGTGCGGGACTCTCCTAAAATCAATGTGTTTTGTGCGGTATCTCACACGACGGTGTATGGCCTCTTTTTCTTTGCAGAGCAAACAGCCAACGGTGCTAGGTATCTTGACATGTTACAGATCTGGTTGATGCCCCATCTGAATGAGCAACAGGATGACTTTGTATTCCAACAAGACGGAGCACACAGATGTTGGAGATTACCTAGATGAAGTCCTAACACATCGTTGGATTGGCCGTGCTACAACCGACAATAATGCTCTTGCATTTTGGCCACTAAGGAGCCCTGATCTCACACCATGTGACTTTTTTCTATGAGGATTCGTGAAAGACCGTGTTTTTGTCCCTCCACTTCCTCTTAATTTAGACGACTTGAAACAACGTATCGGACAAGCCGTGGCAAGTGTTGATGCAGATATGTTACAAAAGGTTTGGGATGAACTTGATTATCGCATGGATGTGTGTCGTGTGACTGGAGGAGCCCATATTGCACATTTGTGAGCTCACAATGTAAACTTCAAAGACTCCTCTACAAACCAGTGAAAACGGCGTCAAATTACCGTAAATAGTTTTGTTTTACAGGCAGTTGAAGTTGTCTATTTCTTTTGTAGTAACCCTGTAGATTCAACCATGACAAAGTTCTGCCTCGGTGATTAACGTACAGTTCCCGTTTACTCTCTCTAGCATCTATGTACCCAAGCTAGAAAATACCGCCCTCCATCGAAAAATATATATCAAAGATTTCTTTCGAAATACACCTTTTAAGTTTTCTGACAAAAGATTCTCACAATAACAAATAAATAAATACATTTAAAAAAAAAAAAAAAAACGGACGATGCGCATCTGAGTCAAGCCGTCAGTCAGTGTTAAAAGGAATATAATTGTTGTCTCTTATACCATGAAAGAGGTATAATAAAAATAACTAATTGTTTTGTTAGGCCAAATTTAAACCAGTTTTCCTGCAGTGTAAGTATAGTAAACGCATTCAAAAACAAGTTTTCAAGGACTACTCAGTATATTAGTACTGGAAAATTTGTTGTTGTAAATTAAACTAAAGAAATAACAATTGCATATTCCCGAACACGTGTAATTTTAGGCAGTACTGTAATTACAATGGTGATATACTTATAACTAATCACCCACCACACAGATAAAAACAATAAATATTATTTACGAATACAAGCTGTAGGCAGTTAAATGAAAGATAATGAAACGCAAAATCAAATATCTATCAATTACAATATCTAGATGTATATATTCATGTGCTAATTTTAAAGAATGTATATTAGTTGTAACATTCTGTATGAAACACGTTGCTAACGGCGAAAGTTTTTCGTACAGTAAAGACATAGGTGTAGGTCGAAGATATAATGGAAAATACCTTTAAGTAAAAGACAGTGAAGAGTATTGTTACATATAATTAGAAAATTGGCGTGGGTTCAACACCTAAAATGTATGTAAAATGTGTAGTGTTTGGCCACATAGAGGGCGCTATATAACGCGCCAAACTAAAATCAATCAGAGGTTAATATTAATGATCAAGCAGCTGCAGGGAGAAATACATCCCCAATTCGTCAGTTACAATCATCCAGTTTTTCCAATCAATCTACGGGAAGGCACACAGTAATAGTTGACTTAAAAATGTGTGTCGTGCGATATTAAACTTAAATTTGCAGCATAATTTCTTAAGAATTTTTAGCAACCTGCATAATATCGTTGTAGAAATTATATCTTGCACATAGTTTCAGTGAGAATATTTCAGGAATTTAAAGTATTAGACAGACGTTGGAAATTCCGTTACAGTTTTGAAATAAATCTAAAAGCCGCCTGATTTGTGTTATATATAAAAAAAATTCTTTACAGATCACTTCCTTTCTTGAAATATTCGCTCAGCCAATTAGGCAGCTAACCGGAACAAAATTAATCAATAATGACAAATAAATGGCTTAACGGTGACCTATAATTTAAGATAACTCAAAACTATCCAAAGAACACACATTACACAAAACTTGTTCTTTGAGCACATCTTAAAGAGTTCATTTTTAATAATACTTAAGAAGAGATATTTTACATGACTTTTGACTACAACGTATTTATAATAATTTATCTATTGTTTACAAAATACAGAACATGTCATTTCTCAGTAAAAATACACGGAAATACATGCTTTGAGCTTTTCCTCTGTAAAAAAAAAAAAAAAAAAAAAAATTTAGAAAAGATGTTTCGTTTGTGTGTATGTATGCATGTATGTGTGCGTTAATAGCGAATCTCAAATGTTGGATAAATAGCAAAGAGTATAATTGAAGAAAAGCTCGGTACTCCAACTACCCTTTACATGCAGAGAGTATCATGATTGTTGACTCACTCCAAGAGATATAGCTCTAACGATTTTTATTCATATCACTAAAGTATAAGATAAGTGCATGACGATTAAAATGTAGATATAGACTGAATTTTCGTCGAGAAGACGATCAAATTCTTTTGGTGCATTTGTAACACTTGTAAATTTCTCAGTATGTGGTATATTGAAATGTATTAATAATTTTTCAAAATTCTAGCTTGTGTGGTTGAATAAATAATTTTGTATTGCCTAAATTCATGATTTAATTTAAATGCTCCATGAATCATTTTTTTTTTTTTAATATTCAAACGGTAAATTCTAATGAGTATACAAAGGATATATCATATATGCTAACCTTCTCTACCAGCACAATGGATATAGTAGGTCGAGAAAGTATTGCAATCCACTCAAAAATCGAAATTTCACCGGAAATACATGTTTTAAAGATTCGATCAATATTTTTTTAGAAAATGATTGGGGCGCGCGCGCGCGCGTGTGTGTATGTATATGAACAGCATAACTCAAAATAAAAAAAAACCAAGTGGAGTAGTTAAGTTCAACCCTCCAAGGATACCAGACGAACATTTTCAGGAAAATTTCCCTATTCCAAACTATCCTTTACATGGCGGAATTTCCGAAATTTTCAATTTTCCCAGAAATAGCTCTAACGTGTTTACTAAAATACCATTTGTATAAGATATTTTATGACAAATTAATGTATATTTTAATGTTCTGGGTATAGCCTCTGAAGCACTAGTATTCTGGATGACTTTTACATAATACGTAAACCTTTAGAGATACAGAGAATGTTACCACACAGGAAATGCATGCACACAGACACACACACACATATATATATACATATATATATATATATATATATATATATATATATATATATATATATATATCGTTAAAACACACCATTCTGGTCATGCAAATAGAACGGCGTTTCAAAGTCAGCGCTCAACCAGCCTATTACATTCCCTTATTTCTGTTTTATAATAAAATAATAAAATATATAATAAAACAGTTCTGTATTGTTTATCTGGATTAGAATGAAACAGAAGAATAAGCTTTTTTAAGAGTTAGTGGCTGAATAGGCAAAAAAGTCAGGAAAATGTGACACGTCAGATGTGTGTGTCACATCTAATCAAAGTTATACTTGTACTCTTCAAAACTCTAGATTTTTCAAAAGTTTGTAATTTATTTCTGAAATTGGAGTATTATTTATTTTGCTTTTAACAGCAGTACAAAAATTTTGAAAGAAACCAGCAAGTTATTACATCATTTAAGTATTTTGGGTACGGAAAATGCTGGGAAAAATCTATCTCCAACAAAACGTATAATTAAAGCGTTTCTGTAAGTTTGTAAGTATTATTTATTTTGCTTTTAACAGCAGTACAAAAATTTTGAAAGAAACCAGCAAGTTATTACATCATTTAAGTGTTTTGGGTACGGAAAATGCTGGGAAAAATCTATCTCCAACAAAACGTATAGTTAAAGCGTTTCTGTAAGTTTGTCTCGATTAACAAGTAGATTGAAAATAGTTTGCAGAACAGTGGGTAGGAAAAATCATCTGAATGGTACTCCTAAGATTATTTTTATTTATTATTATTATTATTATTATTATTATTATTATTATTATTATTGCAAACACAAGATCTAAAATTAACGTTATACAAGAAGCATATGGGTGGCCGTAATGTGCAATATTAGTGGTAAGCTCTAGCCAATGAGAGAACGCAACATGTGAGCGAAATCCAGCCTCCAGTTATATGACATACGAGTAGCGGATGTTGGAACTAAACTTGATATGTCTCGGAAACCCGTGCATGGAAACTGAAGAGATCCGGTTTCACCTGGACCACTGGTCGGTCGTTTTAACCAACTCTTTGTTTCTTCAACTATATGAGCACGCAAGATGACGAGACAGATCATTTATTAATTACATCCAACTTGATAGATTGAAAAGTTCAAAGATTTTTCAACTGAAAATGATAAATATTTCATTCTTCAATAAATTGCATCTCTAATAAATGCATCGCAAACACTTGTAAGAGGTGTTTGTATCAGTTCAATATTATTCACACTTTTAAAATATTAGATTTAAACAATCTGATGCGCTCCATCAAATGAATTTCTTGAAAATGTTTTTGGTTTAAAATATAGATTTGCCCTATTTTACCAGTGCAAAGAGTCGGTGTGTTACGAAATGCTTATGAAGAAATACTTCATATAAGTTTTGTCTAAAAACCTATTTCTGTGACCCTTTCAATTCCCTGTGTTTTCTCTATCGAATGATAAGGTGAAAACCACTTCTTATCGCTCAAATGTGTGAGGCAATGGTACAGTGAAAAATGTATTGTGAATGACAATTATTGTGAAATAGCTCTATAATTGAATTCCTTGCGACACAAAAGAAATAAGGGAAAACACTAGACCAAAGCGATCATCAAATCTTTTAAACCGAGCGCTATGGTTCAGGCGGTAACGTGGTCCACGTTCGGAGGTTCCGGATTCAAATCCCGTGGGCCGACCATGGTGATTCGATTTATTCGTGGTTTTCCTCAGTCGCCAAGGTCTAAAACAACAGTAAAGCTGAAAACATGATAATAATTGCACGACCAGTAGATAATTCAAGCAGCTAGGCTGAATGACACCCTAACACATCTGCTAGTGAAGGTACAAAGCGATAAGAGCATGAGGGCTGGCTTTACCCTTCGCTGACTACTTTTGGTGAAACATGCCATCGCCATCTGCTTGGTCCTAAACGAAAGTAGTATGTTAAGAGGATGAGACCCGAAAGGCTCTGTACACCACATACGGTCAACAAGGTATCTTACCAAACAGGTACGTCGCAATATAACCAATAAATTAAAGCGATGCAAAATAAAATAGATTTTTAAAACGTTTTAAGAGATGGTGAATACGTTGAAATTCAGTTCCTTATGCCCAGGAGTAAGCAACAGACAAATGAATAATGAGATCCTATTCCAGAAAGTATAAGTATTAGACAATTTAAACAAGCAAAAAGGAATATCTCGCAAACGGTTAACTATTTAATGGTTTACCACTTATGCAAAAACAAACCAGAATGAAATGCTTCGAAATGCTTGACAAAATCCAGGATATAGTTTTGAGTGATCGACGAATCAAAGTTCCGCGAAATAGTACAGGCCCTAAGCATATCACAAGGTACAATATTTTCAATTTTGCATCAAAAAGTAGGTCTGTCAAAGATCTCGACAATATGAGTGTCGCATTTGTC
Source organism: Hymenopus coronatus (assembly GCA_030762935.1). Classification (NCBI taxonomy): domain Eukaryota; kingdom Metazoa; phylum Arthropoda; class Insecta; order Mantodea; family Hymenopodidae; genus Hymenopus; species Hymenopus coronatus. Next base: position 80,370,064 of record CM060881.1, on the reverse strand, counting down.
GTCAATGGAAAATAAACGCAATCGTAAAATCGATTCGGAAGCTGGTTTGGTACTTTTCCGTCGCAATCCTGACAAATTTCTGAAATGATACATAACTGTGGATGAAGTACTTTTGTCTTTGGAGTGTGGTAATGTATCCATGTGAATGAAACATGCATACAGTATTACACTCCAAAGACAAAAATACAGTCGAAAGTACAGTGGGGTTTTAAAGGCGAACCGACTCCGAAGAAGGAAAAGCTGGTGTAATTTGCAAAGTGATGGCCTCGGTTTTTTGTGATACACGCGGATCATCTACATTGATTACTTTCAGAAAGAAACAACGATGAATAGACAGTATTATGTATCGTTATTGCACCGGTTGAACGGAGAAATCAATAACACATGCCCTCAATTGGTAAAGAAAAAGATTTTCTCCCATCAAAACACCATGATGCACACATGTGCCCCAAGAGATTTTTACTTTCTCTAAACGTACTATGTACATAGTGTATAGAGAAGGTATTGTATTGCACCCACAAATTCGATACCGAGATTTCACCGGAAATGTTTTCACAGGTTTTGGGTCCCCCTGAATAAAAAAAAAAAAAAAAAAAGAATTTTTGGAAAAAAGTCCGTGTGTGTGCGTGTGTGTGTGTCTGTATGTCTGTGGACAGCATAGCTCAAAACGAAAAGACCGTTAAATACCAAACTTGATATTTAAGTTTGGTATCTTCCAAGGATTCGACACGAAGATTTTCAAGAAAATCCCCCCACCCCCAACTACCCTTTACATGGAATTTTTTTCGAAAATTTTGATTTTCTCAAAAATGGCTCTAACGATTTTGATTAAAATATCGTATATTAAAGACATTTATCTGACAAATAATATATATCTTGAATTTTCTGGGAATAGCCTCTGAAGTCTACTTTATTCTGCATGAATTTTGCATAAATGCTAAACCGTAAGAAATGGACAAAAACTTACCACACAAAAAATGTAGAGCACATTAAAACACAAAATTTATGCTATATAAATTTTTTTCGAGGAGTTGATCGTTTTTGAGATATTACTTGTTTTTGGTTTCAGCTTTGAAAAACTTGTACTTTTCTCATACAGGAATTTGTCACCTCGTGTCCATACAAACAAAGGAACTTAATTCACCTAGTAACCAGCTTCTGACTTCATTTTAACCCATGATACTCCCATATTTCGCTTCTACTTACAAGGAAGTAAGTAATAAGACTATTTCTGCTATTTTTTTCTCGATTAGCATGAAGTCAATAGAAGAATAAGCCTATTAACAATAATTTGTTACACAGAAGTCGAGAAAGTCATGAGAATGGAACACATCAATTTTTTTTTTATTATTATTACTTTCAAACTTGCCAAAGTGGCTCAGCGGAAAACGATTCCTGACTAACGAAGAGGTAATGTCCCAATCATATGCCTATCTTGAGGACCTTCCAAAATCCTACTTTTTGAAGGCTTAAAACAGTTGGAGGAACATTGGGAAAAGTGTATTAAGCTAATAGGAGATTATGTGTAAAAATAAAAAACATCTACCACAATTTGTTTTTCGATCTGTTTCTAAGGATGTATTGCACGCCCCTCTGCAAATTCAAATGCAACTGTAGCAATATAAAACGTACCTACTGCTCCATCACCGTTAATCATTGCATCTTGTTAGTAATCTAATTACTTTCACACTCAAATTATCTTGTTTTGAAGGTAACTTTTTGTTGGTATTCTCATTGGCAAGACGAATATTAAGCTTAAGTCATACATTTGTGTCCTCGCATTAACGTTGATGTTTCTATGTGAACGATCCTTGTTAGATAATAAGTATTGTAATTATTTACGAAAACCTCTTGATATGTTAGTTTTTACTGCTATTTAAGTATTCTTTACTTAATTCATGAAAATTCTAAAACCATTTTAACATTAAAAATTATTGCGTTTTTTCAATTTTATTTTTCAGAGCACAAGCTACAAAATAAAATATTTTTATGCATTTCAAGTAAATCTTAATTCTGCATTTGGGGTGGGAGGGGAATTATGGTGTTTATATACACCTTCTCTTTCCTGGCGCGCCCTCTCCATACTTTATCTCTGCAGGATCGATTTTCATCGCTCGATTCAAGTCTTGATTGTGAAAAGTACTTACTTAATTTTTTATCTGTCCCAACGATAAGATGCTTCCAATTATGCATTACGTGAAACAGAATTACACCTATCTCTTCTTTAATGTTAGTCTTTAATAAAGGTACAGTTAGCCACGCTTAAATGAATGGTTGTGTATGAGAAGAGAGTGTACTGATGACCTAGAAGTCAGTCAGAGGTCGTAGTTCCCATTATTCTATTCCGAGTTGTGTCAACTAAAACCTAAAAACGTTGACAGAATCCATGAATACTTCACAAACTAACATAAAACTGTCTCTCTGTGAAGAATGATGCGATGATAAGAGAAGGGCAAAGGCAAAGATAAAACTTAAGCGGCTTTAAAATACGATAAGGCTGGAAGCCGATGGAACAAGGGTATCTATCTCTTTCAATAATTATAATTCACAAGGGACTGAGGTGATAATCCGACTATTAGTAATCACTATATTCACCATATAATTAATCTTCTCTGTGCTTTTTGTTTGAGTGGCCTGCTATAATACAAGATTTGCTGTTTGATCTCATTGCTAGAGCACTGATAATGCATCCGCAGACATCAAAGTAAGAAAACAGTTGAGCTGCTTAAATGTAAGTCATTATAAAATAAGTAAATATCTATACATATGATAAAAAAGTCACATTTAAGAGTGATTAATAATTTATTTCAGCATAAGCTTATCACCTGCAACATAACGTCCTATTATGCTAAGCCTACCAGAGATTATTATTTAATTACCTTCTACATACGTACATTAATGCATAACTAATCTACGGTTGACGATATGAGAAGCTTAGCGACCGGTTTCTTTTTCTCTTCCTTTGGCATAACTCAATTTTGAGCTCTGGCCTCCTCTGACGGGTTCCTGACCAATGACATTTCTAGTTCGCGAGTTTTGCACTGTGCGCACATGGTGACGAGGGCTCAACTATCGCCCATAGATGGTGCCATAGGATGAAAGTACTAATTGCAAATGTGAAAGTAACAAACATAACCTAGGTGCATTTTCTTTATGGGTATGGGTATTTTTTTTTTCTGAAAATAAATATTACATGGATCAAACGGCTTTACTTCCCTTTCGAAGAAGCCTTGCAAAGGATTTTTAAATCCGTAAATATTCAACACCCTCTGCGGAATGTAAACCCTCAACGTTGTATATTAGAGGCTAGTATGATAACCACTACACCACGAGGCAAAAGTCACGCTGTTCTGTTCACCAGAAAACGACCCGCCGCAGCCCAGATACCCAACTTTTCCTACCAAGGTCAGAGGATACAGTGGGGAAATTCCTTCAAATACCTATGCGTCACTCTGATAAGGGCCTAACTTTTCGTGAACACGTGCGGGGAACGTCGGACAGAGCGCCGCCTTTTACTATGTTCTGGCCTCCCAAATGCCGGCCCACTTAAAGCTACGCCTTTATAAAGCGCTCGTAGTCCCCCTGATGCTCTACGCCTGCGAAGTGTGGGATATGGCAGCAGATTCCTGGCTTCTCTGGTAACAGCGGATACAGAATAGAGGACTCCGGTCAATCTATTCTATATGTCGACGTTTCCCTTTGAGGCTACTACATAAAGCTTCGGCCCTTCCATATGTGGAAGATATTATTAGGCGCCGGGCTCAGAAATTTTACGCCAGATTGGGCGAATATTAAACGCACTTGTCAGATCGCTGGGAGAGTACTTACCCACTAAACACCGATACAGGCGGTATTGGGTTCCCCGCATGGCTTGCGGACAACTCCGGTAACAACGGCTTCAAATCAATCAACAGAAAATTAGCTGAACTAAGTACTCACCCCTCCTCCCACCATTGCGATTGGTCAATCAAAATTTTCTAATATAAAACATTTTAATCAAATTAAACATCAGCGAAGCAGCGGAAAAGGATGCTGTTCCTGAAAAATAGAACCGTTCGAGGCGCCTATCTAGCGCTACCTCCTTAATATCATCATCCGACACCTCAAATTACCAAACCTAAACCATCCACCTGTGGTTAAGCCCTTACCAGGGTAGGTCCACAGAAACTGCACCTATACTACGGAGAGTACTCTTTTGTGCTCTCCCATTTCATACCAAGCATACAAATGTTGAGGCAGTTGGTTTCAACTTGTACATTCAAACCATTGCCAATGCAAATACTATACATAACGAAGGCCACGAATCACTGTTGGTCAGGTGAACACGAACAACAGACTATACAAGGAATGTCGGTGGTTTGTTACCAGCGACGTCCCAACCTAAAATCCTGCAGCAGTTCAACTTCATTTCTGACGTTAATGCTTAGAAGTTCCTATGCCTATCATCAGTCTGTAAGACACCTTTTTGAGGACTGTAGAAAGAAGTATTGTATAGAAGTTTCTAAAAATACTCTGTACTATTTTATTCATTCTAAATTAATTTTGAGAAACTGTGAATCCATAAGACCAAAAAAACTTTCACTTAAAGAAAACGACAGATCTCGTTAAAATACACAATTTATAAATCCCGCACCTACCCCTCTTCAAGTTATTACTGCTAGTTTGAATTTATCAATATTCATCCTACTTTTTTTACTTTCTGTATCAGTATAAGTAGGGAATGTGATCCTACCAAAACTAGGATGTCGAAATTTCACCGGAAATACATGCTATAACTCCCTCTGAGTAAAAAAAAAAAAAGTAGAAAAAGATACGTGCGTGTATGTGAACAGTAAAACTCAAAAGCGAAATCTCATTTAGACACCAACTCACTAGACACCTCTAGTTCAACATCTTCCAAGCATACGACACGAACACTTTTAGGAACATTCCTCTATCCCAATCTAACCGTAACATGGAATATTTTTGAAATTCTTTTTTTGCTTTCTCTAAAACGCCTCTAACGAATTTGATTAATATACCGTATATATTTTAATGGCCAATGCACTGTAAATCTGGAATTTTCTGGGAATAGACTCTGAAGTTCTCTTCGTTTTGGACAACTTTTGCATAACCAGTAAACCATAAGATACAGACAAAGTTTACTATACAAAAAATTTGATTTCTTTAAAATACAATTTTTGTCTATTTATGATATTCCCTTATATTGGCTTAAATGCTACAATAATTACACTTTTCAGAAATGTTTTTTCTTTCTCCTGGTCAAAGAGATTGGAATTTCAATGCCTTCATATAACCAGTAGCTTTTAAAAGATCTGACTGTCACTTTAGGCTTATCTATTCTCTTATTCCTCTTTCATCCATGTGGAAATATGTATGAAGACCATTTCTGCTCATTTATTTCTCGCTTACCATAAAGTAGGCAGAAGAAGAAGCATTTGTATCAATAGTGTGATGCAAAAGGGCTACAGAGAGTCATTTCAATGTGGCCTATCAGCTTTTTTCAACTAGGCGATTATTTTGTTTCTCGTACAAAGAGTATAGACTTTCAAAGCCAATATACGCGATACTTAAAAGTACATGATCATTGCTTCCTGCATTTCGTTTGTATCTACAAGGAAGTGTGTAAGTGAAACATTTCTGTAATAATCTATTTCTATTAATATAAAGTTAATAGTAAAGCATTATTTTGCTAGAATAATTTTAAAAGAGGTATAAAATAATGAAGTTAATATAGAAGGGAATGTGGGTGTAAATATCAGAGTTTAATAAATTAGAAATTCGACGTTTTCATGATGGCATACGTTTCCATCGATAGTTTATGATTGTCCCCCAAAATAAATTAATAAATAAGTAGTACTCCGTATATTTCATTTAAATCTTTGATTGTATCGGTGAACGGAAATGGCCAACATGTTTAAGGACGCGTATCGAAGTTGGACGGAAACGACAAATAAAAATACATTAAAACGTTAAAACTGAACATGAAAGTATATAGCGTATTTACAGTATGAAATTGTTATAAACAATGTATAATTGATGAAATAATAAGAAAGAAATGTACAATTTATATAAAGAACAGACAATTTTAAAAAGTAGCACACATAAAAAAACCTTGTGTTCGATTCACATGACTTTCTCTAGCTGTTACACAAACAATATTCCTTACAAAACAGTATTCTTTTAATTTACGACATACTAACCAAGATAAACATTAGTATAAATTGTCTTATTTCTTGCTTCCTTGTAAGTAGAAGGGATATAAGGGAATACCTAGGCTAAATCTATAGTTGGTCCTTTAAAAACTGGTCCTATGTGAAACAACTGCACGGCCTGCAGTAAAACAAGAGATGAAACGAAACGTCATTTTCGTTAGTGAAAAGTTAAAGCAGTTTAAAAAGAAGAAATAGTTCAGAAACGGTCAGCTGTACATAAGAAACCCATATCACGTAAATTATGTTTTAATAAGATCAACATTTTTTTAGTTGTAAGTCTTTATCTATCCATTGCGGTTTAACCGTTGTGCAAAATTCTGCAAAAACATCCAGAATAAAGAGGTCTTCAGAGGCTGTTCCCAGCAAATTAAAAATATACATTTTATTTGTGGTGTAAACAATTTTAATATATATTATTTTAATCAAAATCGTTAGAGCCATTTCTGAGGGGAAAACATTTTCAGAAATGAATCCATGTAAAGGGTAATTTGGGAAGAGGGGAGGAGCATTTTCTTGAAAATCTTCGTGCCGCATCCTTGGAAGATACTAAACTTAAATACTAAGTTTGGTATTTAACGGTCTTTTCGTTTTTGAGCTATGCTGTGGAAATTAAATGATGTGTTATTTATGGACGCTCTTTAACTACTGTGGTTCTCAGCGTCCCATTCTAAATTGGGCGTGAAACACCACTTAATTTTGCTCAGAAGCGTATCAGGCTTGAGGTCTTTTATGTGCCGTAAATCTACGACACGGGACCAACGGCTAAACTTCCCTTCCGAAGGAAGCCATGCTAAGGATGTTTACACCCGTAAAAATCCTTCGTCCTCCGCTGGGTAGCTATGCTGCACACATATACACACAGGCACTCACACCCACACCCACACACGCACGTACGTAGTAGGCAAAGAAGACATTGCATTCCACCGCAAGATTCGATACTGAGATTTCAACGAGAATATAAGTTTTTAGGTTCTCAGAATTCTAAAAAGCGTCTTTAGATAGATATCAGTGTGTGTGTGTGTGTGTGTGTGTGCGAGTGTATGTGTGTGTATTGCGTCTGTATGCGTATGTGTGCCTGTCTATGGCCAGCTAAAAACGAAAAGTCTGTTATATATCAAATTGGCTATTAAATCTAGTATAAGGAGCGTCATTAAATCCTTAGAAAATCCAAGAAATTACACCCGTAGCATCCAAAAAAGTTTGTATTTAGTGACCGTCGTCTCTTACTACATAGCAGTTAACGTTTCAGCTATATCCATCATGGTTTCGTTGCCATACACGATTGAATCAACAACACTTATTTAGAAAGATGGAAGGGAAAAGAACGAATTTCGTGCGGTGATTATAAACACTTCTATTTAAAAGCCTTAACACCGAAAGAGGTAAAATCGAGTTGAATGAAGTTTATAGCACTTCTGCTCCTGCGTTTACCACAATTTACAACTGGAAAAATGAATGAAAGATATATGGTAGAAATGTCTTACTCCGAAATGCTTGACAAAATCCAGGAAATGGTTTTGAGTGATCGATGAATCAAAGTTCGCGAAATACTCGAAGTAGAGGCCACAGGCATTCACAAAATATACTGTTATCAATTTTGCGCCAAAAATTAGGTCTTACAAATGTTTCGGCAAGATGGGTGCCGCGTTTACTCTCAATGGAGAATAAACGCAATCGTGTTCTCGATTCGGAAGCTGGTTAAGCATTTTTCGATACATAACCTTGGATAAAATATGAATACACTTATACACTCAAGGCAAAAGTATAGTGCAAAGTATAGTAGGTTTTTAAAGGCTCCGAAGAAGTCAAAGGTGTGAAATCTGCAGAAAAGGTGACGGCCTTGGATTTTTGATTCCTTGCAGAGAGGAAGTACGGTTAAATGGAGATTATTATGTTTCGTTATTTCACCGGTTGAACGGAGAAACCAAGAAAAAACGTCATCTGGCAAAGAAAAAGATTCTCTTCCATCAAGACAGTGTAATGGTGCACAACTGCGCAGTTTCGATGGCAAAATTTGTATAATTAGGATTCGAATTACTACAACATTCACCATATTCACCAGATTTTGCCGCCAGTGACTTTTTATTTTCAAACTCGATAAAGTGGCTCCGCGGAAAACGATTCACGTCCAACAGATATTTACTTTGAGGACCTTTCGAATTGCTACTTTTTGAAAGATTTAAAACAGTTGGAGAAACTCTGGGAAAACTGTATCCAGCTAAAAGGAGATTGTTGAAAAAATTACCAAAACCAATTTGTTGTTCTGTAATTTTCTAAGGACTTGTTAAACGGCTCTCGTATCAGCCCCCACCCTAAACTATAAATTACACATAAGATTTTTCGAAATTCTTTATTTTCTGAAAAACTGCTGTAATAGCTTTGATTAAAATACAGTATAATACATGAATTTTTGGAAACAGCCTCTGAAGTCTTTTTCATTCTGGTTGACTTTGGCATAACTGGAATACTTAAGAGATGAACAGAAACTTACATAAAAAATGTATATTTAGTCAAGATCTCTTCAAAAAAAATGCATGTCAAATCAGTTTTTTGTAGTGTTAATAATTTCGGAGATATTCCTTGTTATTGGTGCAATTTTAAAATACTTAAACTTAAAATACTCTCAAAACGGAAATGTGTCATTCCATTTCATTTTGTTTTACTCCTCACCATGCAAATAGAATCGAATTTAAATTCGCATCACATAACGAAATGCTTTAGCCCACTATATTTCCTTATTTCCCTTCTACTTATAGGGATTAAGCAGTAAGACCATTTCTGCTAATGTTTATCTTGATTAGCATGATAGAAAATAGAACAAGCTTTACTAACAATAGTTTGCGAACGCGCGCGCATGTGTGTGTGTGTGTGTGTGTGTGTGTTTGAGCAGACGTTATAATAAAAAAAAGTCGAACAAATAGCGAACTTTGTATTTAAATTCAGAATATTCCAAAGATGCGAAATGCAAAGAATCTATATTTGAATCTTCTGGGAATAGTCTGTGAAGGCCTTTTCATTTGGAAGGATTTTTCTTATAATTTCTAGAACTGGTAAACGTTAAGTGATAATAAAACATACTATACCAAAACATAAAGTGGTTTTAAATGACGCAATTAACATCAAGTAAACATTTTGTGTTGAAAGGCATATGAAGATATCCTTTTTGAATCGTTCAATAGTACGCCATTCTTTTCAAAATCTGCCGATTTATCACGTGATATGCAAAGAGTTTTGAATTTTAAGGCCAGTCATAAACATGTGACTATCGCTATCCACCTGTAGTTATTTTTCTTTTTGTAGCTTAACGTCCTTTAACCTGGTTGGTCATATCGGACGATGAATGAAATTGATGAAATGATGCTCAAATGATTTCGGGGTCCATGGAGCTTAAAGGTCTTCTCAGGATAAGGGAAAATCCTGATAAAAACTTATCCGGTACTCACCCTAAGCGAGATCCTAACTCATAACCTTTTGAATGTGAAGCAAACACGCTACCACCACACTACCCAGGCGGGCTGTAGTTATTTGTAACGAAAGTGTAATACAGTGATTTATATAAAGGTATTTCTCGAATATAATAATGTAGATAAAATATTAGATTTTATGCGAATAGTTCAAAAGAACTAGAATAACGTAAAGACAGCGGTTAAAGAAAGTCACATGACAACAAATAAGATTTTTGGAATTTGTGTCGTATCGATGCCGCTCCTTGATTGAGCTTACATCATCTATGACGGTAAGGCCGTTATTTATCGTTACACGTTATATGCAGGTTTTATTTCATTGCTTTTATAATTCTTACGTTTTCAGACAACGAGTTTAAACACTGCTTATGGTTAAAGCAATTCATTTAGGAAACCTTGCCTAGTTTCACATGTGCCAGAGGAACTTGGGGAGAAGAAGAAAAGTTTGCCTTGAGAAGATGACGACATCTGGGGGAAATCCTTTAGAAAATTGGAGTCTTTATCTGGTGCAATGAAGAGAGGCGCGCAAGACGTCTCTACACAGCAGCAGCGTGGGGAGAAAACACACGCTCGAGGGCGAATTCAGCGATTACCTTTCCGCATGCAAGCACTCGCTCTTCAACCTGACCGTCATTCCTTGCTGCACCAACAGACGGCGGCGAAACCCCATTCGTCACGAAACTGTTTGTTTCTCCCTTTTAGTAGTAAAAATAAAACAAATAAACTGTAGGATACATCATTGCTTTGTGGGAATTATAGAATACAGCAAATTCAGCTTAACGAATTAAAAGAGGCATAGTTATTTCGCATAATGTATTTCCCTATCCCCGGATAATAGATGGTACGGATGTTAAGCGACGAAATAGGAAATATATTATATATCAAATGTATCTAATATGTTTCATAAAATACTACTCATGTATGTACAGAATTAATATACGCATTATCTGGGACTTAAGGGACACATGTGAGATTTCTCGTGGACAAAGAGGCAGCTGGTCTCTATTCACCCCACTCAAACAAAAATAACAAAAACGTCCATATGTGTAAGCGGGGCGTGTTTTTGTCACAACTAAAATTCAGATAAATACATTTTCAGCTAAAAATGCTTTTCTTTCTTTTCTTTTTTTAATTTTCCTATTTGTACCCTAATATTAATTGCAGTGGTCTTATAGTCAGCTTTTAACTTTGGTGAATATTGCTTACCGACAATGGTGTAACCTGTCTTCAATAAATTGTTATTGGATTTCTAATTTTTCTTATACAATATCTCTGCAGGACACTGATTTTCTCTCTAAATATGTATTTGTTATGATTATTTATCATATGGATTGGTCATACTTACATGTTTAATTTGAGTTTTGATAACTTTGACAAGTTATTCGGCTCGTAGAAGATTATTTATTCAACGAAAAGCTATTTCAGGTGCTCCTAATATTAAAAGTATTTTATTTTAAACTATTGTTGATATTAAATACTATTAATTATAATTATGCTGTAATTAATAATTCTAATAAACCTAGAAATTATATTTTAATATATAAATTACAATTCATCTATAGGTTTTATCCTATAGATAAAGAGTGAATACACACACACACACACACACACACACACACACACACACACACACAGACTCGCTTTTACACCTCTAAGGACGATAGGAAATAATATCGGCTAGAAACAAGAATCTAATGTGTTCCGTTTATGACTTTCTTTACATCTCGCTAACAAATTATTGTTGAAAAGCTTAATCTTCTATCTGCTTAATACGTCGAGATAAGCTTAGCAGAAATGGTCTAATTACTTGCTCCCTTGTAACTAGAAGGGAAATAGTGGAGTTGACTAGGCTTAAGTGACAGTAAAATCTTTTAAAAGCCAGTTGCTATGTGATCGAAATCCATTCCTTTGCATGACTAGTAGTTGACAAATTCCCGTATGAGAAAAGTACAAGTATTTTAAAACTGAAACCAATAACAAGTAATATCTCAAAAACGGTCCACTCTACAAGCAAAATGTATATGGCATAAACTATGTGTTTTAACGAGATCTATATTTTTTGTAGTAAATTACTATCTCTTACGGTTTAACCGTTAAACAAAATTCTGCAAAACTCATCAATAATTTCCATAAAATTCATAATGTAAATTTTATTTAGGATGTAAATATCTTTAATTTACGGTATTTTATAAAAACCGTTAGAGTCATTTTTGAGACAAACAATTTTTTTTCAAATGAAGGGTAGTTTGTGATGTGGGGATTTTCTTGTAAATCTTTGTGTCGCATTCTTGATGTGGTATTCTACGGTATTTTCGTTTTTGAGCTATGCTGTCCACAGACAGACACACAGAAACACACACACACACACACACGGACTTTTCCTAAAAAAAGCTGATGTGTTCCGCTCACATGACTTTCTCTAGTGGTTCTTAGTGTCCTATTCTAGATATATTGAGCTTGAAAGACTGTTTAATTTACTCAGAGGCCACTTTTTCAGGCTTTAGGTTCTTTTACGTGCCGTAAACCTACAACACGGGACCAATTGCTCTAATTCCCTTTCGACGGAAGCCATTTTAAGGAATTTTGCGCCGAAAAAAATCCATCGTCCTCCGTCGCTTAAGAAAAGTACTTTAAAACTGAAACCAATAACTCGGAATATGTCGAAAACGGTTAAATCTATAAAAATAAGTGTACATGACATAAATTGGTTTTCATGAGATCTACATTTTTGTGTAGTATGTTTTTGTCTATCTCTTACGGTTTGCCTGTTATACAAAAAAGTATACAAAACTCATCCCGAATGTAGAGAGGTCTTCAGAAGTATTCCCAGAAAATTCAAGTTATATCTACATTTCGTTTGTCATAAAAATATCATAAGATATGAAATTTTAATAAAAATCATTAGAGCCATTTTTGAGAAAATCAACATTTTGGAAAAATGTTCCATATATAGAGAAGTTTGGGTAGGTGCGAATTTCTTGAAAAACTTTGTGTCACATCCTTGGAAGATACTGAACTTAATCACGAAGTTTTGTTATTCAATCAACTTTTCGGTTTTTAAGCTTTGCTGTCCACAAAGACACACACACATAGAAATGCTTCAAAAATGTTTTTTTTTTTTTTTTTTTTTTTTTTTGTTATTCATGAGATCTCAAAACATGTATTTACAGTGAAATCTGGGCATCGAATTTCTGGGTGGAATACAATACCTTCTCTATCCACAACGTTTATTGTAGGTACATACGAGCTAGAGAAAAAAAAATTCGGGCTCAGGTGACCAGAAAACATATAATATTTCCGGTGAAATCTCAACATTGAATTTCGGATGGAATACAATACCTTCTCTAGCTACTGTGACCATTGCATGTACAGACGGTCTAGAGAAAGTATAAATGTTTTTCTTTTGGATACCGGTAACTATACAACGTGTATTTCCCATGAGATCTCGATATCGAATTTTGGGTGGAATGCAATACCTTACACTATGTACAACCGTAGACACGATTAATGAGTAATCCCAGATTTCATGTCTATCGAAGAGCTTCGTGTATCTCAGTAAAAGCTCTGTTTACACTGCATATGAAAAAATTGTACAATAGCCTGTGACTGTCAGCGTAATGGCTAACTTATGATTACTGAAAACAGATTACAGAAAAACGTTACGGTGGCCGAGAGGTTAAGAAGGCCTTGCTTCCACTCATAAACTCCCAAGTTCAAATCTAGCGCTGCTTGTCATTTATTTGTGTTTGCTAATTTAATGATTGGATATAGAGAACATAATATTGCATTAAAATAACTCTGGCATTTGAAGTTATGGGTCCATTTGTGCACACAAAAGCATACTTCTACTAACACTGGTGTTAAATAACTAAAAAAATATCTGATGTGTTCATTCACATGAATTTCTCTACAGATCTGTAACAAATTATTGTTGAAAAGTTTATTCTTCTATATGTCATGCTGATCGAGATAAACGTTACCAGAAATTGTCCTTATTACTTGGTACCTTGTAAGTAGAAGGGGAAAAAATCTAATGCGTTCCATTCATGTGATGTCCTCTAACTGTACAGTAAACAGACCTTTTATTCAAACGATTAATTTGTTATCTGCATCATGTTAATTAAGATAAACATAAGCAGAATTAGTTTTATTACTAACATCCTTGTAAGCTGAACAGCCATAAAACCCATCGGCTAAAGCGATAATCTTGTCCTTTAAAAGCCGCCGTTATGTGAAACAATTTATGTTCCAATCTCTTTGTTTGTGAGGAGTAAACACACGAGAAACGAGAGAAAAAAAATGTCTTCCAGTTTAGGAAAGTTTAAGTTGCTAAAATTGAGCCCAATATTCCGGAATATCTCGAAACCGGTTCTCTTAAAAAAAAAAAAAAAAAAAAATGTATGACATAAATTGTGTATTTTAGTACGATCTACATTTTTTGTTCAGTAAGTTTCGGTATATCTCTTATGGATTGCCAGTTATACAAAAGACATCCAGAATGAAGAGGTCTTCAGAGGCTATTGTCAGAAAATTCAAGATAAACATTTCGTTTGTCATAAAAATATAATAAACATCAGGTATTTGAACCAAAATCGTTAGAGCCATTTTTGAAAAATCAAAATTTTCAAAAAATGTTCCGTGTAAAGGGTAATTTGGGGTGGGAGTATTTTTCTTGAAAATATTCGTGTCGCATCCTTGGAAGATGCTGAATTAAATATCAAATTTGGTGTTAACGGACTTTTCTTTTTGAGTTATGCTGCCCACAGACACACACGCGTGCGCGCGCACGCGCAAACATGTTTGTAAAAATACTTTTTGAATTCAGGGAGTCTTAAAACTTGTATTTCCCGTGAAATCTCGGTATCAAATTTTAGGGTGCAATACAATACCTTCTCTATACACTATGTACATAGTAAGTGTAGAGAAAGTAAAAATATGTAAATAAACTATTATCTTCTAAAACTAAAATACAACAAATAACATAATTAATATCCGGTTTATGAACATCCAACCCGTAAAACTGCCCTCAATCTTCGGGACAAATACAAAATTAAATGCCTGCACTAGCGTGTACGAGAAGCTACAAGATCCTACCTAGGCTTCATGATTTTGTGCCCAAAAGACATCCTTCGCCCTTCTACAGGTAAATTGGAGCGCAACTCCCCTTTTACCTCAGCTCACACATTCTCAATAGGATTCAACTCTGACGAACAGAGAGGTCAGTCAACCACTCTGATATCTTGCCTCTCTGAAACCTTACGAGATGTGTGGACAGGATGATTATTCTGTACAAATTCATCAATTCCATCAAATATCCCATCTTCAGAGGGAATCGAAATATTATCGAGTATTACCGTATATTGCATACAGTTCCGTGCCACAGCACGCCCAGTCCGCCCCTTGATATCCTGTCCCAACACGATACGATATACAGATGCGCGACCATGATGGAATTGTGAAGCCACGTATGTTGCATCATATCAAGACGATAGACAATCACCTTTCACTTACTGGTGGAAGAAAATATCACCTCGACTGAGAATATCGCGTTATTCCAGTTGCGGTTGGTATTTTCCTATTGGATTGATCTGTGAAGGCTGTGCTGAGGGGGGGGGGACAAAACAAGGTTTGTACCTACCAAAACAATCAAACTTGATCAAAATTGGATTCGTAAAAATGTTTCAAAACACTGGCTTTCTTAATAATGCTTCTAGTATGTTTTAATACTATGCAGATTCCATGCCCCCCCCCCCCCCAGTGAGAGAGACCTTTTCGTGCCTGATGCGTTTCGAACCATTTAGCGCACTACAGCATATTGCTGTTCGGTAGAATAAATCCTTAAAGAAGCATCATATTAACTAACATATCATTAACTGTACCGAATGTCGTTATTTGAAATAAGTGTGTCTAAAATAAATAACCGCTATGTGGTTATTCAGCATCATTTAGGTAAGGAAAAAAAAAGTTTTGCTACATGCGAGAAACGAACCTTCGACCCTCAGCACACGAGTATCTTAATAGCGTTACAGTAAAATACACGTTGAAGATGGCAGATTTAGTAATGCCGTACAGTACAAATTATATTATATTTTGTGCCGTTTATATTTTAGTTAATATTGACAGTTTGTTGTTGAAGTACCTTAAATAATGTACTGGGTTATGCTTATTGATCATATCGGTTAGTAATATTAAGATTTGGAACATATGACAACTTGCTGCCGCCACACAACTGTGTCGCGGATGCTGTACAAAAGGCGCTGTGCCGTGTAGGACTTAGGAATTTGGCGTTCCAGGCATGCCTTATTTTTATCCGCAGGTGTACATGGTAGGTGTAGAAAAAAGATTATACCTACGTTGTATAAAAACGGCTATCATCCAATTCTTCAGTCGCCCTCCGTGGTGTAATGGTTACCATGCTAACTTCATATACCCAAGGTCGCAGGTTCAAACCCGGCGGAGGACGATGAATGTTTTCGGGCGTACAAATCCTTAGCATGACTTCCTTCGGAAGGAAAGTAAAGCCGTTTGTCCCGGGTCGTAGATTTGACACATAAAAGAACCTCAAGCCTGAAAAAGAGACTTCTGAGCAAAATTAAACGGTCTTTCACCCCCAGTATTGAATGAGACGCTGAGAACCAAGAGTTAAAGAGCGTCCACAAATAAAACTCCATTCACTTCATTTCATTTCCAATTCTTCACTGAGGTTGTCCTTAAAAAGTGCATGCTTTATATTTTTGAGGATGTTTAAAGCCGCTTTTACTACTATGGCACCGCAGGCGATGACACCGATGATACATGGATTACTGGTGGAATGTGATGGCAGGGGAAACCGAAGAATCCGGAGAAAACCCGCCGCTTTGTCCACCACAAATCTCATATGGAATGAACCCCGCCTGTCTAGGTGAGAGGCAAGTGGTCTAACCACTCGGCCACGGCCCTGCATGCTTTATCTACTTCACGTTAATCGAGATAAACATTCACAGAAATTATTTTATTACAAGCTCCCTTTACAATGTGAATAGGGAATACAATGGGCTTAAGCGAGTGTGTGTGTGTGTGTGTGTGTGTGTGTGTGTGTGTGTGTGTGTGTATTAAAGTTAAAAAATAAATACCAGTGAAAAAACAGCTAAGAGGTAATTTTTGCCACTTTATTTTAAATAGCTCGATATTTCTTTGCAGTAAAGTATTATGCATGTTTTTCTAATACCTAGCAAAATAAAAAATAAACAAATAAAAATAGCATTTGACTACGCTTTGATTTTAACAAATTATGTACCACTATGCGAGTAAAGAAATGAAGCAAAACAAACATACATATACCTCAGTGGAAATATTATATTTATAGCTAGTAAACACGGCATTTAATATTCCAGTGAACAAATATTGACTTTAACAATAATAATGTGCCCATAAAATGAAACTGAATAGATGTTTATATGCAACGGCAGACTAATAGATGTTATTTCCAACGTTTCGATTTAAGCTAGGCGACAAGTCCTATAATAAAAAAACGTGTTCCGTTCACGTGACTTTCTCTACCTGTTCTGGAAAAGCTTCTTAAAAAGCATTATTCTTCTTTCTATTCCATGCTAATTGAGATAAAAATTAGTAGATTGGTCTTATTATTTAGTTCCTTCTAAGTAGAACTGAACTGAGGGAATCACTGGGCTAAAGCGATAGTCAAAAGCTTTAAAAGGTAGCACTATGTGATTGTCATTGAAATTTTCTTCTTTGCATGCCCGCAGAAAAACAAAAGAAACACGGGCGATTTCCTGTTTGAGAAAAGTATTTAGTATTTTAACATTGAAACCAACAAAAAGGAAGACCTCCAAAACGGTTAGTTCCACAATATATATAAAGGGCATAAATTGCGTTTTAACAATCTCTACATTTTTGTGTAGTAAGTTTTTATCTATCTCTTACGGTTTGCTAGTTGTGTAAAATTTATCAGAATGAAGAGAACTACAGAGCATATTCTCAGGTAATTCAAGATATACATTTTATATGTCATGTAAATTTCTTTAATACACGGTATTTTATTAAAAATAATTCAGCCAGTTTTAAGAAAATCAAAATACTCGAAAATGTTTCCATGAAAAGTAGTTTGGGGTGACGGATTCTCTACAAAATCTTCGTGCGAATCCTTGAGAGGTACTAAACTTAAATACAAAATTTGGTATTTAACGGGCCTTTCGTTATTGAGGTCGCACACGCACGCATACTAACCTTCTCCAAAAATGCTTTTGTTTTATTCAGGGGTCTGAAAACATATATTTCCGATGAAATCTTGGAATCGAATTTTTGGGTGGAATATATACTTTTTTTACCTACTATGTACGAGGCACATATGCGCTAGAGAATATAAAATGATAAATAAATTGGAATGCATTCACTGGAAATATTTAATAGTTTAAAGTAGTAGGGGCACAGCCGCACTCTTTATTCGCTGAATGGATTTATGTCACTATTTCAAACATGTTAGGATAACATTATGCTATGGACCCGTGTTCAGTTCATACCACAGTCAGTGCATTTTACTGGATGGCATTCACTCAGCGCCTCATACATTTATCCAATGTCCGATATTAACTATCCGGTTAAACTTGCAGAAAAAGAACAAAATATGCTTCTCATACAGCAGAGCAAGTTGAACCAGATTCATATATACAGGTAAGGAATTTTCAAGCATTAAAACCAGGGAAAAAGGAAATTAGGTTGAGGTATTAGGGGCCTTACGCTATGCCACTCGTATTAAACCACCCCGATTCTCGTTAATCTGTTGGTGTATGCTGACCAATAACGAGACCACGCTTTACCTATCGTTAGCACCTCGTGGTCATTGTTGATGCAATTTACGCAAAATCCTGTTAACGGCTCCACGCTTTCACTGTCTTGTAGAAAGTAGAAGTTGAATTGAATCATAGTCTTACTAATCGAAACTGAAACTACTGCAGCTAACATCTTTATTAACTGAATTTTGCCATTCTATCTGAAGAATCATCAGATGGAGACTTCAGCAAGCTCATTTAGTGGTTGTACAATGGTGTTCCTTTTTGTAACCAATGGTAGGGTAATTGTTTCGCAGGGACAGCCGCACTTCAACTCCACTAGCCAGCTTTCACTAGTGCTGAAATAATGTGGAAGCATTGTTAAACAGAGAGCAAGATGTCTCTTTATTCAGCTACTGCAAGTGAGCAACCTCAAAAAATAATTTATAGCACATATGATAATGCTATTAAAAATAAATTAAGTGGAAGCCCAATTAAGAAAATGTTGAGTTTGTCTAGACAATCAGTAAAACTGCACAGCGATGTCGAACATTTTTCATATAAATCAATAAATAAAATTAAAACGTGAAAACAACGATAATTTTATGCGTGACACCATTCATCTAACGATGTTGTTCATTTGCATGTGCAAATAAAATTTCCATACAAAGGGTATACGTGGAAAAGGGTAATTAATGAGCTTGGATTTAAACACGGGACGTTAAAATAACCGCAGAATCATCGTGGGATCGCCACATAATAACAGGGTTGGGATGATGGCACCTGTGGATGCACTCTCAAGTTTCCTCCATTTAGAGAAAACAGTCAAAATAAGTTTGAGATTGACGAAATAGCAATTCCTACGTCTTTCACCTTACCACTGTTTTTTTTAATGTTATTAAATTAATTTGGGCTTATATAAAATAGTTTAAGGAAGCGCAATATAACACTAGCTTTAATTGCAGGCGTATGCCAAAATCTTCGAGATGTTAATTAAAAAAAAAATATTGCTATTAGTATTAGATGTATGTAGAAGGAAGAACTGAAATACTTTAACAGGTACAGAGAAGAGGGGTATATTATTATTAATTTAGATAGCGGGCAGTGATAATTATATAATTCTTCAGTCAGAGTCTTTTGTAACAGCAAAGGGCAAAAGTACGTCTCAGAAAAGTATCGGTTGCCCCTGTCGGGACTTTGGTCAGCTACCGTTCAGTCATTAAATCCTCATCTCCCTCCTTCCACTCTTCAAGAGACTCCGACCAAACAATAGTGATGATCAGAGCAGCAGGGATGAATAAAATACTACGGCATGAAATAAACGTGACAACGTTGCGGTCGGACAGTAGTGTGTATGCTTCTAACTACCGCTTCGTACGCGATAACAGCAATCAAACGAAATCGCATGTTAACGCAGGTTGATGGTAAGACCATGTGTACTCCAGAAAGGTTTATGGATACCAAAGAAAGACTTTCCTCATTCATGGACCACCCAAAAATATCATTTTTATTTCCTTTACTATGTACCAAGTAGCCAGAAGAGATAGATATTGCATTTCACCAAAAACAGTATATCGAGATTTCATCGCAAATGAATGAATTGAGGCCCACTGAACCCAAAAGGAACTATTTTTCTGCAAAAAAAAAAAAAAAAAAAAAAAAAAAGGAACACGCACGCGTGTATAAGTGTTATGTGATCGCGCATGTGTTTGTTGTGTTTGCGTGTGAACAGTATAATCCAAAACCGAAGCGTTGGACAAATACCGAACTTGGTATTTAAGATTGGCATTTTTCAAAGACATATTTTAAAATCTGGACAACCGCATTGTTTTAAGATTTCTGAAATTATGCTGTTTGACCCAGATTTACCTCAAAATTAATTTAAAAATCATTAGTTTCTGATAACATAATTCATATTCCTAATGTCACATCACTTAATTCCCAGATTTATTAACATATTCTGTATGCAGTCTATCGCCTCATCATCTATAACCGATTATATATCGATCAATGCCCTACTTGATACCCATGCAGCATCATCGAGGAGGGACATGCCTGCACCTGGCACCCCAAGCTGCCATCTGTCGCGAAGTATCTCCAACATTACTTTGTAAAATTCTACGCAGTTAATTGCCACCTTTGCTCCGAGGAATCCTAACCATATTACTTCTGTATTTACTTATGCCGGTGCCCTAAACAAACAATTGGACGTGTTTCTTCACTCTCATCTGCTAGAATTACACTAGAATGGACAACACCTTTTCCAGCAACTTCCAACTTTAGATGCATGATGATTGCAGCTATGTATATCAGTGTAAACAAAATCGGATGTGCCTGGCTCTGTGATGTTGTGGTAGCATATCTCACATTCAAGGGGTCCCAAGATGGAATCTACTAGGCTGAGTTACTCGGATAAGGGGTTTTCCCTTATTCTGAGAAGACATCTGTCGAATTAGTTTAAGCTCTATGAACCCCGGGCTCATTTCACCCATTTTATTCATCGTCCGATATGACATACCAGGTTAAAGCACGTAAACTACCTCCCCCCAGAATCGATGGCTACTTTTACACAATTTTTACAGTTATCGACTTTATATACTACACAAAAACTAATTTCGCACTTCGCAGTCGTTTACTTTTCATTAAACAAGCCGTGCTTGTTTCTCTACGTATTTAAATTCCTTATTAAGTAATTAATAGCTAAAATCGAGTGCAAAAAGAATAGAAGAGTTTGTTTAGCATATATTGTTGCTTTATATATGAGTTTCATTCCAGCTATTTATTTGAAAGGAACTTAATTACGTGAAATATGAGTCAGGAATCCAATCCAATTATCTAACCTCTTTTTTGAAAAGAGTATGTTGAAATGACCTCTGAATAAGGGGCCACCATTTGGAAAATGCAATCAAGTGAAACGCAACCACATAAAAGTTTCGCCAGTGCAGCACAGAGGGACATTTTGCTATGAAAGCACAATCCATCATTCTGGATTCCGAAGATGACACACTATAAAGGCATACACATGTGCTATTAGTAAGCTAATTAAACCTACAAACATATGTTTTGTATCCAGAATCGATAGAAATCGTATCTGCCTCTATCTAGCAAACAAGGAAATAGTGCAGCAATTAACTGAACACAAAACCAGGGCTAATATCGCAGACGTATCTTTAGAAATATTCCAAATGATGATGATGATGATAATAATAATAATAATAATAATAATAATAATAATAATAAATGAATGAATGTTCTGTAACTCCTCATAATGTACTGGAGCGTGAACTGCAAAATTTAAACATTCGTTTGGGGTCGACCATAACGTTTCTCAGAGTGAGTATGCCAGAACCAGAGCAGGTATGCTCATATTCTTAGTTTTAGAAGGCAAGTTTATGTGGATCCAGACGACTTTGAAAAAAATCCCAGAATTCATGCGTATTGAATAAGATGGCAGGACTTACTGGACGTTCCTGTCAACAGACTCGTTTCCATGTTTCATATGTAAACAATCAGGTCATGTGGCAAAAGACTGTAAACATGAAGATGAACAATCACGCACAGAAATATCTGTAACCTTGATGAAACCTGACCACAGTACATCTGCTACTGAAGTCTCTCCATTAAAGGCATATAATCCAAGACCGGTAGCTACACCTACGCTGAAACCAACGAAACCTCTTCAAGTTCGACTATAAGCCCGCCTGGGTAGTGCGGTGGTAGCGTGTCTGCCTCACATTCAAAAGGTCGTGAGTTCGAATCTCGCTTAAGGTGAGTTACTCGGATAAGGTTTTTTTCGGGGCTTTCCCTTATCCTGAGATGACGAATCTCGAGTAACTTTAAGCTCCATGGACCTTGACTTCATTTTAGCATCATTTCATCAATTTCATTCATCGTCCGATATGACCAACTGGGTTAAAGGACGTTAACGTGAAAAAGTTCCTCTATTAGCAGTATAAATGATCAATCACATGAAAATCGGATAGTAACACAAACAGTTGCAAGCCGGTTATTATTAGTAATAACAAACCGAAAAAAAAAAAAAAAAAAAAAACACAGAAAACGGACCCTTCACTGAAACAACCGAGCAACAAGGATAGATTCTCAACTTGTTCCCCTTAAAGAGTTTGTCGGTCCCTCAAAACAGCTATGCGTTAAACTATATACAATAAAAGTCTTTTGGAAAGAACTAAAGGTAATCACAATACTGTAGCTTTTGTGCAGGAATACTTAGAAACTACAGATGTTCAGTCTCTGATTAATCTCCTAGATTCACATTATTGTCTATCTCCGCTCTAAAAATAAAATTGTAGACATACATGGACGAAGCGTGCATTTATATTACGCAAACTGATGGCAGTAATTAATTCCTTTTGCATTACACTCATATAATAGTTCATTGAACGTAAACTGTTTTAGGCCGCAAAAAGAATTCTTTCAAAGTATTATGCTTAAAATCCAATCCAGAAGCAATATGTTTAAAACAAACGAATTTTAAAGGAAATTATGAAGGTTTCATATAAGATTACTTGTTTATGCAAACAACAGAACCTATCACAACCCCCTCAGAACTAGTGGAAATACTTTAAAAGTTATACCACCGATTCCCCAACATAGGTTTAAACGGCAAACCACGCATGCGAAAGAAGTTACAAAGTGTGGAGCTACTGCACCTGGTGTTTCGTTTAAATCCATGCTACAATAATTTCTAACAATATGGCTGCAGATTCTAAAATATTGCCTTGGAATCTAAACGATTTTCGGGCACAGTTGGAATATCTGAAGCTACTGCCACATGAGCATAATCCTTTTCTTGTTTGTTTACAAGAGACCAATTTCCGAAATACATACGTAGCATCCATTCGACAATACGCTGCCTATTACAAAAACAGACTAAGTCCTTCCCATGCCAGTGGAGATGTTGCCATCTATATTAGGAATAACATTTCACATAAGCATGTACTACTTATTATATCAGTGGAAGCAATAGCAGTTTATATTTTTTAAACACAAATATTTGTTTTTGTAACATATATCTTCCAAGATATACACTATACTTCATACAGCTATCCTTTCAGATCTTATAGCTCAACTTCCTCATTCTTTCGTTATATTATGAGAATTCGAAAATTCATAATTTGCTCTGGGGCAGCAAGACTGCAGTTCAATAGGGTAAAATAATTGAATCTATTGTTGCTACCCATAATCTTGTTATTCGTAATTCATTAACTCGTACCCATTTTGATGTATTCCACAACAGTTTCAGCAACATCAACCATCTTCAAGAATTGTCCCGTTATTTCGCTGGCCCAGCCACTTCCTCTCTATATGGAAGTGATCACTTTCCTATCACTGGCAATATCGCTTATAAATCCCCTACATATATGAAATATCCCACTTGGAATGTACACAAGGCTGACTGGAAACATTTCCAAAGCACCCTCCAAGAAGCTTTAGAGCATCTACCACGACCTGTAAGTTTGTCAGAACTTGAGGTCAATGAAACAATTTCTTCATTCAACAGTGATATACTTTCTTTTTCTGAAACTAGTATCCCAAGTCAACAATTAGGTCTCTGGCCGGCGTGGAGCTTCCTGGTGGAATGAAGCATGTAAACAAGCAGTTAAAGCTAAGAACAAGGCGTATTGCAAATTTAAACGACGACTAAACTAGAATTTAAAAGACTATGAGCAGTAGTCCGTCAGGAAATAAAAAGGAGGAAAAGAGACAAATATTTATCCTCTCTCACACATAAGACCACACAATCAGATAAGTGGCATAAAGTGCAGGCAATTTATGGAGCTAATTGCTCACATAAAATCCAGTATCTTCACTTATCTATAATACTCCTTTTACAGATCCCCAACTCATAGCAGACATTCTTCTGGACACATTCACAGCCATCTCCAATGGAACTACTTATGACCCTGAATCCTTCAACATAAATGTCACTTGATAAATATCGAAACTGATAATATTTTTACTGACACAAACCAGAAATTTAACGACGATCTAACCTGAAAGGCTCTTCTCCACTGCACCAGCAAAAGTAATGGACCAGATAGCATCCCTCATCAATTTCTATAACAATTACCTGCCTATAGCAAGGCAATATATGTTAAACATATTTAATCACATCTGGAAAAGCAAATGCTTCCCTAGCCAGCGGCGCCATTCCATAGTAGCCCCCATACCCAAAGCAAATAAAAAGCTTTCATTACCACAAAACTATCGTCCTATTTCATTAACATGCACAATGTGTACATTGATGGTGTACCGTTTACACCTCTCTATAACAACAATAAGTTAGTACTTTCCCCTGTAGCTGAGGCGGCTGACTTCAAACACATAGTAGCCAGAAAATACATCTGCGAAGTGACCAACGACTACCAGTCGTACGTTCCTGGTGGCAAACTCAAGAGTTAACTACACAAGTTCTAACCAAAGTGGATAGGGTGCATTGCCCTTGCTTTTCTAAGCAGCTTTGGCGGCTGGTGGTGAAGAACAGTTGGGTTTATAAGCATGTGTTCACAGACATTGAGAGTGAGCTCCAGTTGTTCATCGCACGCAAGATGACATAGTGAGTGCATCGAGGGGAACACAAGGTCGGTGCCATCTTGTATGAAAGGTAACATTTTGGACATCAAAATTTTGGGGTAATGTTACTTATTTTAGCCATTCTAAATTGTTTCTTCTGCTTTGTTACCGTCTTATTGACATTAGAGTTGAAATTTTGGTTAAATGGAACGAGGCGCCACAAAAACTCTATATTGTAATTTCTAATTACTAATTGTATTTAATGAAAGAGATAATAGACATGTATGTAAGCTAAATTCTAATAGGGAAATAAACAACAGTGGAATGGGATCACTTAATCTTCCTTGTAATGAAAG
Organism: Hymenopus coronatus; assembly: GCA_030762935.1. Lineage (NCBI taxonomy): Eukaryota > Metazoa > Arthropoda > Insecta > Mantodea > Hymenopodidae > Hymenopus > Hymenopus coronatus. The sequence goes on along the minus strand of CM060881.1, from coordinate 80,344,727 downwards.
TTTAGAAATCCTGAGTTAATGGCAACCTCAAACGGTCCCACCTTACTAGAACATCTAAAAGAATAAAACCCAGTACAATGGAAAAAAATATTTCCAAACGACTTCGGTGGGTGTTGGAATGCAAAACCAATGTCCAAAACGGCTTTCGTTTCTATCGATCTACTACAAACAATTTAATTATGCTCACTGAAATATGGGATGGCTTTATCAATCAAGAACATATGATTGCCGTTAATCTGGATATAGAAAAGTCCTATTATAGAGTCTACCGCACTTATACCATTCGAACATTGAAAACACCACTGGAAACATGATAGCCTTTGTTTACAATTTCTTACAGCATAGCAAAATTCCTGTTAAAGTCGAAAGAAACTATTATAATGGATAATGGAATACCTCAAGGATGCATTCTGATTGTGACTGCAATCAAAAGTGTAATCTAATGCGTTTCATTAACCATTAACAGTCGATCTTCTTATCTTCTGTAAGGGGAAGTACACAAGAAACACTCGAGACCTGCTTCAAGATTCGCTTTATGCGCTGCAACAATGGAGCTATACCACCAGTTTAAAACTGTTCCGTTCTAAAAGTCAATATATAGTTTTCTCCAGACTTCGAAGACCTGATATGGCTCCTCAACTATACCTTGGAAATCACTGCATTAGTTTTGTCACTACAGTTATTAGGATTATACTTTGACCAGCGACTCACTTGGGTCCCAATTCTTAAACAACTTCGAGCTGAATGTTTAAGACGTCTTACTTTTCTCAGAACCCAATTGTTAGGAACTGCGGAGCTGATTACAATGTCCTGATTTAAACTTACGAGATCACAATTCGTAACAAGATAATCTACGGATCCATAGTGTACATTTCCGCTAGAAAAGCAGCTCTATCAACTATGTATCCATAGCGTACATTTCAGCTAGAAAAGCAGCTCTGAAGATGATTGATTCTGTCAGATGTTTGCTCTAAGGATTGCTCTCGGTGCCTTCCACGCGAGTGCATGTAGTAACCTACAGATTGAATATTAACGCTTTCAAGAATGCTACAATGCCAGGATACACTATGTACCTCTACGTTTTTCGTGCTAGCAATTCATCTCTTCAAAGAAATCTCTATACTCATCTGTCTTTCTCTTAGAATAATTATCTGCCTGAATTCAGCTTAATTCTTCTGAAATAATGACAAGATCCTTCACAATGGATCCAGTCCCATTGAAACTCTATTTCCTTTTGTCGATCCTACGATGACTTATCACAGAAAATCCTGCACCGATAAAACACTTTATTGTAAATTATTCCCTGAACTTTATGCACCAAACACTGATAGTGCCAACCACGCTGTAGCCGAGTCGTTAGACCATTCACCTCTCACCTAGATGTCCCGGGTTCGGTCCCAAGCGATTACATGTGAGATTTGTGGTGGACAAAGCGGCGTAAGGGCCGGTTTTCTCCGGGTTCTCCGGTTTCCCCGCCATCGCATTCCACCGTGCTCCATCTTCATTCCATGCATTATCAGTGTCATCGTCTGCGGTGCCACAATTAGTAAAAGCGGGCGTTAAATACTATCCAAAAAAACTAATAGTGCTCATATTTATCCTGACGGTTCTTTACTTAATGACAATAATGGCTGTTCAGTTGTATTTCCTGACCATATTATGCTCTACAGAGTACCTCAACAGCTTTTCTTGTAAACTATGCGCCATTCAGTATGCCCTTCAATATATTCTAGACTGAAGTAACCACTTCTCTTTCACGATCTCACTGATTCAATGGGTGCCTTGTTTACACTCAAATAGTCGTCTGCTAATTGCCTGGACCAGAATCTACAGAAACTATATCATGAGTGTACCATCGCTGGAAAACGTGTCATATTAACCTGGATCCCTGTACATTTTAGTATACCTAGCAACGAGGCCGCGATGCAGCACCAAAGAAGCTACAACACAGTCACAAGCTGTCATTATTAAGATCCCATGCCAAGATTTTCAATTCTATATTAAAAAGACAATTCTGCAACAAGGAAAAATGATTAGAACTTTTTCTCCAACAGTAAATTTCGTATTCTGCATCCCTCTCCTCCAGAACTCTAATCGCACCCCTCCGACTACAAGATCAAATCCGTATCACACCGCTACGCATCGGCCATACAGCCTTAACTCATTCACAACTGTTAGCGCACGATCTGTGACCAGTGTCGAACGTATAATAACGGACTGTCCTGGATTCTACAATCAAAGACTTCATAACTCAGTTCCGAACCACCTGTCTGAAGCACTTAATAATGTCAATATACTTAAATATGTAACGGATACACAAATTTGTGATGTTTTTTTTAAAATTAGTATTGCTAATTAATAGTTTACCGTCGTGGTATGACTAAGGTTAAAGCGACTTTAATCAAATAAATTAAAAAAAAATTGTAAACGGCGCTGGAATTTTGTCCCGCAGGATTCTTTTACATACCAGTAAATCTACTGACATAGTATACAGGTGTACAAAAATGACTATAGGGGTTTTCTCTGCGGTATTCTGTATGCGGCCGTTCTTCTGATACGCGGTACTACAGGCGCAATAATATATAAATGAAATTGCAATTGGTAAAGGAAACTTGATAAGGAAGGTTCACAGACGAAGTTTGAGGTATCTTCCTTGCTTTTACCAGTAATGAAGAGCGAGGAAGACCCGAAGAAAAACTTCAGACAGGTAAGATGGTTCTGACGGGATTTATACCACATACTACACATTCTTGAATCCGTGAATTTAACACAACATCCATCCGTGACAGATAATATAATACACTTAAGCTAAATAACTGTGAAAGTTAGTCTTCTGTATGCGCAGATTTTATTCTGTGGTTACAGTAACGAAATAAACAAAACATGGCAATTCGAGTGGAGTCAGATTTGTGTGTATTGGAATTTGGGGAACATAGTAGTGGTTGCAGTTCAACGGGAGAATAAGCGAAAATATGGTCTTAACATCCCTTCCATTAACAGCATTCATAGATGGTACAATCAGATCAAAACGACGAGGTGCCTGTGTAAAGGGAAGAGCACCAACTATCTCGTGGTTAAGATGAGAATGTGGAGAAAGTCAGGACGATTTTCGCAGGCGGCCCTAACAAATTTCTGTGGCGAGGGACGAGGGCTCTAACAATTCCAGCAACACCGAAATGGAAGGGTTAAGAAAATGACTGCAACAGAAATCACATCGTGTGCAATTGATACAGACCTTACATCCCGATGAACATGTGTAGGATCAGTTACACTAGTCATGCTAACTTCAGTTAGGCAGCATGTGGATCAGATATTCAAAACTTTTTGCAAGAACGCAGTTCTTCTTCAATTTAATTAGAATTAAGAGCTGTAATGCAGAGGTAGATTCAGACTGAAAAAATCAATGCTATAGGCAGGATTAATTACGGATTTTCTGACTTTCGTCAGGTCAACTGACTTACCACGGTAACGAGATTAAATGTTCTAAGTGACTCCAATTTTTCTCGGTAAACCATACGAAACAATGAATTATGATGCCATTGAGGTATTTTATCTCAAAAATATTTTAAGATGTCATTGAAATGTAATATAGTGCCACAACTGTTCAAACTCTGTACATGGATGACGATTAAAGTAAACTTCAGTCGAGAAAAACTTAAAAGGCATTCGGAAACGGCTAATGTTATAAGAAAAGGCACTTGGTATGAATTGCGGAATGGACATAATCTGCATCAACAGAAACAACATGCTGAAATTATATATCCAACAATCAGATTTGAACAAACAACTACACAGCCTGAAGAAAGCGATGCACGAAAGAAGAGTATATATGAACAAACAATCTGTTATTTTGTATAAAAATACCAAATTTCGAAAATAATTGTGAGTAGTCTCCTATCTGGCGCACGGGGAGCAAAAAGAATTAATAAATGTATGGTTTTAAGTTATTACACTAACCTCACATACCTTATCAGATAAAACGTAAAGGATGAAATACTGTCATCAGCATATCTCCTATCAACAGCGAACAATTCATTTATTTTCCTTTGAACCTTTTGGATAGAGTCAGAAAACAACTGAAAAATACAATTGTGTTAATTATTTTAAATTCTTGGAATGGGGACATCAGGTGCCTAGAAATTTATATAATGGGCTAAGTTAAAATTATCATATTTTATGAGTTTGTTCTTTAGTTCTGGAATGGTACGTTTTATATAAAATCTGCAGTCATTATTTATTTCGTGTTAAACGTAACGTTACCTGGCTAAATATGGATGATACTTAACTCTAATCTTATTTAGAAAGACACAGGATACTTTAAAACATGAATTAATTACATGCAAATAATATGGTGTTGAAACGCAAATTTGGCAAAATAACAATTATAATATAACAGTAAAAATTCTGATATCAAAATGTTAAATAAGGATATAAATTCAAATTTAGTTATACTATATAATTAACGTGTTTCAGATAAATATGTTTTTTAAAATGCTACAGAATATTTTATTATTTTTGTGACTATATAGAACTATTGTTTTTCTAATTAATATTTCCCCCGTCGTGAAACAAAATGTTTTCTAATTCGCTGGTAAGTATAGTTTTAAAGTAGTCAGCCAACTGAATTTAATCTGTCGTAAGGAAGCGAATGACAGGTTTATATTTTACTCACCAACTGTCAAATAATTTTGGTTTATTCCATATTTATTTGGAAACATTTCTAAACATTTCTCTGTCATACTAGCGCCCTCTATAACTCTACATTTCTACTTCGCTACAGTAAAAGCTGTTTTTGAGCTACGCAAAAACATTTACTATTATTAACGAGAAGATAATTTTTTTACGAATAATTTTCAGAATGTAGGCAAAGAAAGTTTGGTGACGAAAGAATATTAGGGTTTCGAATTATTTGAACAAAGAAAAAAGAAAATCGTTCCGTGCTCCCCATTTTTCCTTAACTGTTGATGAATTCACAGTTTCTTCTTTCTACGCTTGAGGAACCCTTTAGCTTCCACGTGTGTAATCCTGTAGTTATATTCCCTACTGTTGGCGTCAAAGTGACTTCAAGAAAAGACACAAAAGAAATGTAGGTAATGACCACTTACAAGCAATTTGTTTCAACATTTTGGGTTCTAAGGTTAACATACCAGCATCAGGTATACATTTATCAATTTCAAGCAGTTTACGGTGCGTTAAGATCAAGTATAAAAACCTGGGTGAGGTAAGAGACACCAAAGATCTATGGCTAAAGGAAGCCTTGATAATAGCAAAACACAAACAAGAGGAGAAAACTGTAGCTTCGGGGAACGCTTACAAGGAAATGTTGACAGTTCAGAAACATCCTTATATTAATATAGACAACTTTCAGAGCGCTTTCTTCCCTGTACATAATGGTTTTAGTTTAAAAAGCAAGAGTTTTATTTCCTACGGTACTTAAAATGTCAGTTGCATTAATATGAAACTGTCAGATAATTATACGGTTATATACTGATTTCATTTTACATTTAGACACAAATGTAATCAATTGTTTAATATTTATAGTTATGGTCTTCTCCCAACTCACATTACGCTTATTCCTTTTCCATAATCTCAATGACATTTAGTAATCCAAGTAAAAACGAAATGAGCCATTATTACATGATAATTGGTGTGAAAGATTTAAGTAAAGTTTACTGAATTAGTAACAACAGTATCTTCACATTGCAAATACCCTGCATTTTAAATTTTCTGTAGCGTTTTAACAGAATTTTGTTCAATACTAGGCATAAAACAGCTCAAAAATTCATTCCTACTATAAGACCTACAGTTTGTTTATCTTGACCAAAAGTCATAATAATGATTTGGAGCTTTTGTACATCAAAACATTCATTACTAGCCGCCCGCCCCGGCTTCGCACGGTGATGTACCTAATGAAGAAAATCCAGACAATAGCAGTACGACCATGAAGTGAAATTAAATAATTTGACAAACACTTTATTGTAATGCCTTGTAATGTACAATTTTCCTTCCGGAGAGAAAAAAATAGTGCCGATAGTTTGCCAACTCTCGAGGACGTAACATGGAACAATTCCAAGCATATTACACCCACTTCTCACGATTGATCTTGGGATTTATTGTCATTGCGAATGCAAGGTGCGCTTATATTCAATCGGAAAGTCGGTTGACATCAGTGGTATTCTTGGAATAAATATATCCTCGCATTTGAACTTTCCTATGTTATAGTAAGTTAAATGAAAATGTTCATAATTTGTTTAACAGTGAATTTTGTTCCGCTGCATAATTTCGGCTAATTGATATTGCGTAGTATAATTATCACCGTGTCAACCTTGAGCTGTAAATTGTGTGGCGGGAATCCTGGCAAATCCAATGAATTTAGTTAGATAATTGAAGACTTCATTTGGATTGGTAACAGAATTGATCGACTTAAATGAATACATTTGTCCATCAATTTTACCCTGAATTTTTACATCCGAATCATCTACATCTACAAGTTGCTGCCAAAATGGCTCGTTCGCTCAACCAAGCATAGTTTTTTTAATTTGCACCAATATTTGGAAACACTTTCGATATTAATTCTTCGTTGACGTTGTGAAGTGACAAAGATTTGATGAAAACGAAATGAGGTCAGAGGAATTGTCAACAGGAAATTTCCCATTGTCAATGTCTAATAATGCCTTTGTATCTGAAAAGCGCAATGAAGCGCAATGATCTGCGCAATGTAAGCATATATAGTTGGTATTGCGAAAAGGACGAAGACAGAGCACCCATAAGGTAGTGTGGAAAGGATGACATATGCAGTTAACAGCGTGGGCAACCAAAATGTCGTTGGCATAATAACAGTAATGGCAGCGCATCCATAGTGCGATGGGTATACGCTGGCATAGGTAATGAATTACATTAAGGAGAAAGTCACAAAGTAACATTCATGTTTCTTCCGAATCTCTTTCTTTCCTTCACTCCTAATATTTTCCACCTCTTTCTTTATTTTCTTCTATGTCAAAACAGCAATTTCTAAGGCTAACAATGACATAACTAAAGAGCAAGTAGATCTTGTTGGTCAATTGATAAGCTTTTATTTCATGATAGCTTTGTGTATTAAATTTCTCCATTTAACCCAAAATATTACTTGATCAAATGTATTAACAACACCGAAATTGTAGTGTGATGGTGACGCGGGTATTTTCATGTTCTTTAGCTAGCTCCTGTATCTCATAACGTCAAACAAACTTCTGCAATAAGAAGTTAAACCTAAAACGGATCCCGTTATTTTCAGATTTCAAGAAGGGTTAATGCTTAAGTGCATTGTTTATAACTTGTTCATTTTAAAGAATTACAACAAAAAATATACTTATTTCTTTGTTTAAACAATGTGACCAAGGGAAAGATAGTTAATACATAAGAAATACATAATTTTCACAGTTATCTTGCGTCATTGTCCCCATAACATTGAAGAAGAAAAATAGAGCAGTAGGTACTACGGCTATCTGGTGGCAAATAATAAGTACGTATTTCAGGTGTTCGTCGCTAGGAAACCTTCATTGGTTTTAAACGATAGGAGTAAGGAAAGGACAGTTAATACATAAAAATGTATTTGAATTTCACTGCTGCGTTGTGTCATCTCGATGGACTGTTGCGTTATCTTAACATTGGATGGAGAGGGAAAATACTACTATCGCTATCCATTAGCAAATAAAGAATTACTTACTCTAGGTGTTCATCGTTAGGAAAGCTTCTTTGGTGCTTTATTTTAAACGATAGGAGTAAGGAAAGGACAGTTAATATATAAAAATGTATTTGAATTTCACAGCTGCATTGCGTCATTGTATCGATAAACTGGTGCAATACCTTAACATTGAATGCGGATGGAAAAACATTGCAGTACTACGACCATTTAGCAACAAATAACCGTGATACCACTGTCACCTGGAGGCTATTAACTGAACTGCGTTCGCTTGGCACGGTTTTTATTCATACTATGAGATTTTAAATACTTCCCGTTCTATTTTTAATAATTTTCTTTTCCACAAATCTTGTCGTGACAATAACGCACGCAACAAAAATAGAATTGTTCAATTTGATGCAGTCGTTCGGAAGTGATACGCGTACAAACATTTCAGCCATTTATATATATATATATGTATATATATATATATATATATATATATATATATATATATATATAATGTGCACATGCACATAATGGGAAATCTTATGTCTTTCATTCTCATGATTTTCTCTGTCTCCTACCACTTTTGTTCTTCACATTCTACACTTCCATACAAACGGCTAGTTGTGTATTTAATTTACCGTAATCTACATAAGCGGGCAATAATTATGTTCTAGGAGGATACTAATCAAGATAAATATTAGTAGAATTAAATATTTCCTAATAAGGGAAATAAAAAATATAAAGCGATTATCAAATCCTTTGGGAGCTGGGAGATGTATGTCTTTGAAATTTCTTTCTTTGATTACCCTGGAAGAAAGAAAGAACAAAAGGAAGGAAAAGCATAATAGGAACTATCAGATATCTAGCAAATGGTTAATTAAAAAAAAATCTGATGTATTCCTTTCACATGACTTTCTCTACATCTCTGCAACCAATTGTAGTTAAAAAGCTTATGCTTCTATTTACTTAATGCTAATCGAGAAAAAACCAGCAGAAATAGTCTTATTACTTGCCTCCTTGTAAGTCGAAGCGAAATAAGGGAGTACCATAGGTTAAAGGATAGCCAAAAGCTGGTTACTATGAAACTGAACTTCCTTTGTTTATATGGACACGAGTTGAAACCCCCCTGTATGAAAAAAGTATGTTTTTCAAAGCTGAAATGGAAAACCATGAATATCTTCAAAATGATCAATTCCACGAAAAAATGTATATGACATAAATTGAGTGTTTTATCGTAAGCTACATTTTCTGTGTGGTAAGTTTTTGTCCATCTCTTACGGTTTAGCAGTTAGGTAAAATTCCGTAAAATTCATCCAGAATAAAGTAGTCTTCAGAAGCTATTCCCAGAAAATTCAAGATATACATTTTATTTGTCAGATAAATATCTTTAACATACGATATTTTAATCAAAATCGTTAGAGCCATTTTTAAGAAAATCAAAAGTTTCGAAATTTTTTGCATGTAGAGGGTAGTTTGGGGTGGGATGATTTTCTTGAAAATCTTCGTGTCGCATCCTTGGAAGATACCAAACTTAAATACCAAGTTTGGGCTTTAACGGTCTTCTCGTTTTTGAGCTCTGCTGTCCACAGTCACACACACACATACAGACAGACAGACAGACTGACAGACACACACACACACGGACGTTTTTGTAAAAATGCTTTTTTTGGACTCAGGGGGTCCTAAAACATGTATTTCCGGTGATATCTTGGTGTCGAATTTTTGGTGGAATACAATACTTCCTCTATACACTATACATAGTACGTATAGAGAAAGTAAAAAGTGACAAATAGTGTGTTTCAACATTAGTGTGCACATTTTGTTGAAGTAACTTTTTGTCCCTTACGGTCTACTAGAAAATGCAACCAATATGAAGTGGGCTTAAGAGACTGTTTTCGGAAAATTCATGTGTACATTCATCTCTTGTACAATTATCTTAAATATCCCAATGTGTTTAACAAAATCTTTAGAGCCACTGTTGAGAAAATCGAAATTTTCGAAAAATGTATCATACAAACTAGTTTGGGGTGGAGGCATTTTCTCGAAAATTTTGGTGTTGCATCCTTAGAAGATGCTGAGCTATAGTATCAAATGTGTTATTGATGGGATTTTTCGTTTTTCAGTTATCCTGTTGACGGAAACACATGTATTTTTTTCTACTTGTGGGGGGGGGGGAAGAGGGCATTCAAAGAAACTTAAAACATGTTTCGGTAAAATTTAGACATGGAATTTTTGGGTGGAATACAATACATCCCCTAATATCTACTTACTATACGAAGTAGATAAAGCAATAAGATTCTGCAAGCTTTATTTGCAGAAGAAGATTAAATAAATGAAAATGGCGAGTCATTATATTTAATGCTATTGTACTAAAGATAGAAAGAAAAAAGACATTAAGTTTTAGATTAGTTTTGTGTTGAATGGGAAGGAGTTCCAAGAACTGTCAAAGGGAACAGGCGAACAAGGCTTGTAGAAACAAGAGAATCTGTCGACTGATTGGTGCCGACAAGTCGAACCGCTTTAACAGAAGAAATCAGAGCGAGGGCATTTTTCTGTGTACTTTCTGCAACTCCACAAACACTCGTGAAATTCCCTCCACTCAGGGCTTCTTTGCTCGAGGTCAAGTGTTATTTCTTCCGCAGAAAATGTTCCTAAGGTGCATCTGCCAAGCAGAAACCATTTTAAAAGCTTCTCAAGTGGCAGCGCCGGATGTCTTTGTGATAATTCTGTTGGTAAGTTACCCGCTGTCTTCTTATTATATTTAAAAAATGAGATCAATTAGTTGGACGTGAGAATCTTGAACTTCTCAAGAGAATAAAATATTCAAAGCCATTATCTATATTATTCCTTCAATACTTTCTCTATAGGCGAAGTCGCCCTCCGTGATGTAATGCTTATCATACTAACTTCACATATCCAAGATCGCGAGTTCAAATATGGCGGACGACGATGTTTTTTCGGGCGTAGAAAACCTTACCATGCCTTCCTCCGAAAGGAAAGTAAAGCCGATGGCCCCCTGTCGCAGATTTACGGAGGGTAAAAGAACCTCAACCTTAATAAAGAGGCCTCTGAACAAAATTATTTTGTCTTTTTGCCGAATATTGAATGGGACGCTGAGAACCACAGTAGTTAAAGAAAGTCCATAAATAAAACTCCCATTTCTGTAGGTGAAGTCCAATCAAATAGGTGTTCTGGCTTCTAAACCCAAAGGACTCGAGTTCGATAGCCATCTACAGCGTGGAATTTTTCTTTAACCAAATTCATTTCCTGTCCTCCACAAAAGTGGAAGTATGCATGTGAAAGTCAGTATGTGTGTATGTGTTTAATAAAAAAAAACCCAACTTTAAGAAAACCTATAGTTTAGCGAGTAAAACATCAGCAGTTGTTCCTAAAGCAAAGTCCCCGATATGACCAAAGACATTAAAGGGAGCTACATAAACGAAAAAAAGAAAAAAAAATACTTTGGAGTTTCTGCTTACCCAAAAAAGGACTGGTCTGCGTTTTCTCAACTGAAAATAGGTACTCAAATTCATTACTGCTTCCGTTTCATGATCAAGGGCACAAACATGATCATTTTATTAACTATAGAACCCAACAACACATGCATGTACTTTCTTCAGTCCTACATCACTATGATGGAGAGATATAATCAGACTGAAAAATTCAATGTCATAACAGAGACTTTAAATGTGGATCTCCAGTTTCCGTCCATTTGCTCTAACCAATTGTGCTACCAATGCAACACACCGGTAGGGAATTTGACATCGTACGGAACCAGAGACCCGTGATTCAAATGCCGCCTATGCCACTGAATTTTCCAGTCTGACTCCACCTCTATGCTACAAATGGATTGTGTGAAAGAATAATTAATCACCACTACGCTACTTTCTATTTGCATAAGGTTAAATAACTGTCGTGAAGCATTGCTTGTAACTTTATCATTTTAGTGACTTAGCTGATGCATGACTCCATGTAATAACAAAACCAAATTAAAAAAAGCGTTATAAACATTACATGAGGGGATCTATTATAACACTTATACTTTTATAGCACTTCAGCTGCATGCCTTCCCGATGTATAGTAGTTGCACTTAATGTCTGTCAACGAATATCGGTCCGCTAACGCTGCATAGATAATGATTTTTTCTCCCTCCTTTGTTAATTCTTAAATTCTTTACAGTTTTCTCACTCATTTGAAATTTATTGAAGACCATAGGTACTTACTCCGCTTACTATTTTACATATACTGCTACGATATGCGCACAAATAAGTCATTAGTGTCTGGATGTTCCATGGGATTGTACTCGTATCCTCGACCTAACGGAGTGCCACAGTTAAAAGTAAATAAAATACTGGGAAATCTCATAGAATTATAAAACGACACAGTCGTGTAAAGCGAATAGACAAGCTTGTAAAAAGTAACGGCGCATAGATGCACCGACGTCTTATATTTGGGTTAGCTGTAAGAGGACGCAAACTCCTGACAGAGGATCGCCTGTAATATTCAATACACCTCAGCATTGTGGGAAACCTAACATCAGACTAATTTAATAGTTGGAATGCAAGAATAAGCACTACATTTCGCGCAGTAACGTATTCACTATCACTTTCTCCTCTAGCCGAGCTCCTATGCCTTGTGGTAGAATAACAATGAATCGCTGAATCCAGCTGGACATACTACGGGGCACAACATATCGCGCAACGCCACTTAAGGTCTGTTCCAACTTTGACCCGTATATTGTAAACGTCACGTGCATTAGTAATCTGTTATTGACTGTTGTAGTGTAATTGGTTGCTATATAGTATAAAATAGATATTTATATATTTTCATAACAACATGATTTGCATATATTACACAACAGAGTCAATATTTCTAGAATACATTCTAAATTCTTATCAACACATACATAGTAGTACTTCAGCTTATATCTGACTCACCATGAGAAAAGTATGTGCATCCTTCGTGACAGTATTTATATCGCTTGTATTGTCTATCCTTGTATTACTCAAGATTTGAGTGTCACCATTCGAAGATAGACATTAGCCAATCAGGGGTAAAGGGAAGGCAGCTTCAGTCCGGAGGAATACATGTCAGTAGGGCTAGATTGTAACAAACAGAATTTACAAGAGCTATTGTTATCAACCGTCCCCGCCAGGAGGAAAGGATGAAGCCGAGGAATCAAGGAAGCCTCAGGCATCGGATAGGGCATGAGACCTGGGGAATTTCGTAACATTTTCAGCTTTAAGATACGATCCAGTGCCGAAGCGCCAAAACCGGGGAACAGACAGCTCTCTGGGGTCTGCGGAAAATACTCTTCCTTGGACCAAGCAATTGACCATATGTCCGGCACTGGCACATTCTGCGAAACCTGAAAATACATCCGAAACATATAAAGGAAATGAAATAAACAGGAAATTAGAAGGGAAACCCTGGTAGAAGAGAAGCTATTCCAGCATGCACCGACCGATCAAGAAAAAACAACTGAAAAATTACAGCAACAAGCGGTCAATGGAAATGGAATCTGGGATTTCCCTTACATATTACCGCGGAGACAACTTGCTCGGTGAATATATTTACAGTATATACATTAGCAAAAATTAATACAATTAGTGTTAGTTATAAAGTCTGAGGTAATAAATATTCCCTGAAAAGAAATAAGAAGTTGCTAATGATTTTATAGTGACACCATTGCAAATATTTCACACAAAGAGTACACTCATCATGGACCTTATCCTACTAAAAATGTCATAACTCTTTATCTTAAAAAAAAAAAGAAAAAAAACACACACACAGCAAAATAATAAGAAAAATAAGAATAATCATAATTATAACAATAATATACATTGCGATATGGCCATACCACTATCATATCTAATCCTTATATGGCCATAGTCATGCGTTTCAATATTATTACCAAACAGGCTTCTATCTTATGTTTCTGCAGTTCACTAGAGTTGGAATTTTCTCACACTTTTATGAATCATTTACAGCAGATTCAGCTAATCGGCTGTATTTCGACTTTTCATTGGGGTTACAATTTTAGAATGTAATTAAGGTATACACATCCAGTATGCATAAGAACAAATGAGGTATCCTAGAATAGATGGGACGAACTCCAATGATCCACTGAGCTGAGCTACTTCACATAAGATAAAATGCTATACTCAAAACAAAAACATGTGCCTTCTAATGTCTGGAAAATCGCAGTAAATACCATAAAAATAAATTACAATTAAAAAAACAACTCATGTGTTCCATTCACATGACTTTCTTTATCTGTCCAGCAGACTATGGCTACAAAAGATCATTCTAATAAAAATAAACATTACCAGAAACGGTCTTAATAATTTAATATCTTAGTTCCTTATACAAGTAGGGGAATAAGGGAATCTACTAGACTAAAGCGATAGTAAAATCTTTTAAAAGCTGTCGCTATGCGATTGTCATTGAAATTTGTTCTTTTTATGACAAGGAGTAAAGTAAAAACAGATGAAATGAAAGGTAACTTCCCGTTTGAGAAAATTTAAGTATTTAAAATTGAAGCCAATAACAGGAAAAATCTCGGAAATGATTAGCTCTACAAAAACTGAATATGAAAAAACTTGGTAGTTAACGGACTTTTGCTTCTGAATTATACACACACACACACACACACACACACACACACACACACACACACACACAGGGATTGTTTTTCTAAACTTGTTTTCTCAACTAGCAAATTATTGGGTGAACTACACTACTTTCCTTACTTACTATACTATCAGAGAAAATACAATAAATAAATAAATAAAAAAGTAATTCTCATTTCTCAATTCACACCCAATTCATACTTATGATTTCTTTATGTATTCAGAAGTATGAATTATGGACGTAGATGCAATCAAAAGTGGCTTTTGGTTAAGAATAACATTTTGTTAAGACGTTAACTATTGCTTTCTATTATTGTTCATATATATCGTCATTATATTGTATTTTCTTCATTTTATTTTGCAAACAACAAACTATTATTGAAACTCAGATGCGATAAGTTCATGTCATTGGCTGAAACTGATTTGAATGGTTGGTCTTGTAAGCAGAAAGTAACAACACAACAAAAATTATGATCACAGTCCGTTATATAACTCCCGTTATCCGAGTCAACTATTTCTTGTCCGAGTGTATGTTTTTACATCCCATTACGCTGGATACTGCACTTTGAACAGTTGTTCCCAGTTTTATATCCCTCGTCCTTCTCTTCAAACATTCCAGAGCGCCATAATGTTTATTTTATCTTCCTTGTCGTAGATAATTCGGGGGGAAGAGGAGAAAAAACGACAAATCTCTCTTTCTGTCTCTAACGACACAACAACAACAAAAAAACAGCAGCCAACGGAAACTTGTTGCAGCTAGGGAGAAAAACTTTTCAGAAACATTTAACTCTTCCCCAGCCTCGACAAAGCCCAACTCTAGGAAACATGACAACAGACCGCGAGGATTTGCATTAACAGTCTTTTTTCTTACTTTCACTATCTTACCGTTACTTGTAGAAGAAAAGCTTGATAAAACAAGTGATAATACAAGTCTCAACAGTCTTAATGAAATGGCTGCAAGAAATAAGTAGACTTTAGAATGTTGAACCCTCTCTTTCGTTAGAATCTCATCTTTCAGTTTTTAAACTAAATGACTTTTCTTAAGGATAAAATAAACTTTTCTATGCCACCACCTTCTAAATTTGTGGCATCACGATATTAACAAAAAAAACATATCAATTTTGTTTTCTTAATAAGATCTTACCTATAGTAAGTAGAGGAAATATTTATTGGTTTTCACCCAAAAATCCTATACCGAAATACGCGTTTTGTTGCTCACTTTATAAAACAGAAGCATTTTAAGACATATTCCGTCTGTTAGTCGGTCTCTCTGTCTGTTCTGTCTATATGCTATATACATATCTCCCTGTCTGTATGTCTCTCTGCGAACTGCAAAACTCAGAAAAATCTGTTATATACCGAATATGAAGAATTTGAAAAAATACCCATCTTAAACTACACTTTGCAAGGAAAAATTTTCGTTATTTTGTATTTTCTCGAAAATGGCTTTAGTGAATTTAATTAAAATAATATAAATTTGTTTAAAATACCTACTCGTATTTGCATGAAGAATAATTTGCACATCTTGAATTTTCTGCAAATATATGTGATGTGAATAACATTCATTTTCAAAAATTATTTTTTTATTTGTTAACGACTCTGTAAATTATCAGCGCCGCCGGTGTGCCGGAATGCAACCCGCAGGAATTGTAAAACAATTCTGTCTAGACCAGCTTTGTATCTACGACCTTGGGATCAGAATACCAGCAGCTAACCAACTAAATTACTAGAATGACACATTCTCGCAAATTCTTGTTATAATTAGTAGGTAAACCGGGAACAGATAAACATTTTATAAACAAAAATTATGGATATGTTAGAGCACACAATTTATCTCAAATAATGTTTGTGGCGCTAGTCATTTATTTATTATTGGTTTGGATTCTCTAATACTTATATAGATAGGCTTATTGTAAGTTGCTATTCGTTTCTGCTCATGGTCATGCAAAGGGAATGGCATTTCGAAGTCAGCACAGCACAGCTATTTAAAGCTCTTGACTATTGCTTCAATACTGCATCTTCCTAGTACCTACAACGAGTGCGTAAACATACAATGAAAGTTTCTTTCTATTAACAAGAAGTACATAGGAGAAACCCCCTTTTTAAGAAGTTTGTACACTTTTGAGCAGAGGAAGATTGTGAATGCAACATAAAGTTTTATATTCTATATGTTTGATATGTTTAATTATAATTAAATTATTTATCTACTCATAGTATTGATATAAAGCTAAATCTTTGCTAATGCAACATTTTATCTCATATTTTCTTAAAAAACATTTCTTACAAAACAAAATATAACGAAATTAAGTGGTTACCGCGTACGTTACCGCGAAAGAAAACCTCCAGTTGAAACTCAAGAGGTATTTTCTGACAGTATCAGACGATGAGAGAAATGAGGGATACGCCTACATCTCGTTCGCTACTCTGTGTCCCATTTGACCCTTGTACGTGGCAGAGCAACAGGGTCATAATGGTGCTAACCTGGGAGGGCCAGCTTGTCCGGCTGCAGAAGATGCGGTGCGACATAAGGATGTGCGGCTGATTGGGTGACAATGAGGTCAGCGGGACAGACACTTGATACCTGACCTCGACATCCATGCTAAAACATCCTCTCCAAAATGTTAGTCTTGCAGAGCATCAGTTATTGATCCATGCCAGTCCTTTTCCATACTGATTACTGTGTCATACACGTGACAGAATGTGTGAGGGTTTCTTGCAAGTATGTGTTGCTGAGATAAACCCTTGCAACTAAGTATTTCCATTTTAATAGTACTCCAGTTTATTTACACACCAAATTAACAATATTAACTGAAATGATCCATGTGACAGTTTCTCCATCATTAAACATTAGTTTAAACCACACAAAAACATCAAGCTTTAATAGAACTAATAGGGCACAAAATTGGCAACATTACTGTAACATGCTCTTGCAGTAGTGCTTCTGCAGAGTTTCACATACACATTACCTCTTACAGATTAGTTATCTAGGAGTAAGTGCTAACTTTTGGTTCCAAATGACGAGAGTTCAAATCCGGCTGAAGGCGAGCCGGTCCCCATGGCCACGCTCGCTAAAGCGTCTCGCTTTGGTGCTTCGTGGGCAGGGGATCGTGGGTTCGAATCCCGCCTTGGGCATGAATGTTATATGTTTGTGCAATGTGTATATGTTTGTAAAAGAAACAGTAAAACCAGTAATCAGTAAAACCTACGGGGGGAAATGTAAATAGGGATACAGTACCGGAGTCCTGATCAGGATCCGTTAAAAAAAAAAAAGGCAATGGATATTTTTTGACGTAAATGTTCTTAGCATGACTTCTTTCGGAAGGGAAAAGCCGTCGAACACGTGTCGTAGTAGATATGCGGCACTTAAAAGAACCTCAAGCAAGATAAAGAGGTCTCTGAGCCAAAATTAAGCTGTCTTTCACACGCAGTATAGAATGGGATGTTGAGAACTACAGCAGTTGAAGAGCGTCCATAAATAAAACTGAATTTAAATTTATATTTTTAGAGATTATAGCCTGGCAATTCTGTAGTTTTACCTTCTCAATCAGTTCTTAGTGGGCAAAAGTAAATACAGCACTCCACAAAAACTGCATGTTGCATTTCTCCGTAATCACAAATACTGAAGTTCTTTAATCAAAGTAAAGACAAAATTATAAAAATCTTATGTCACATACCTTGCTCTAGCTGTACTACAAACAAAATTTTCTTTCAAAAGATTATTCTGTTATATACGTCAAGTTCATCCAGATAAACATTAGCAGAATTTGTCTTATTATTTGCATCCTTGTAAGTAGACTAAAGCGATAGTGAAGTCTTTTAAAAGCTGGTCATCATGTGAAACAATTGAGGTTTTTGGTTCGCTTTGCATGGTCCCGTTTGAGAAGAGTTAATTAGTTTAAAATTGAAACCAATAACGAATATCTCGAAAACGGCCAACTCTACAAAAAAAAAAAAAAAAAAAAAAAAAAAAACGTAACATAAATTATGTGTTTTAAAATACCCATGAATTTTGCAAAATTCTGCAAAACTTAACCAGAATAAAGAGCTCTTCAGAGGATATTCTCAGAAAATTCAAAATATATAATGTAAATATCTTTAATTTGTGATATTTTAATCAAAATCGTTAGCAATTTTTGAGAAAATCAAAATTTTCGAAAAATGTTCCATGAAGGATAATTTGGCGTGGGGAGAGTTTCTTGAAAATCTTCGCGTTGCATCCTAGGAAGATACTGAGCTTAAGTGCCAAGTTTGGTATTTTCACCGATTTTTCGTTATTGAGCCATGCTATCCACAGACACACAACCGGACCTTTTTCTAAAAAAGTTTTGTTCGAACTCAAGGAACCTCAAAACATACTTCCGGTGAAATATCTTTACCACATTTTTGGATGCATTGTAATATCTTCTCTATGCACCATGTACTACATTGTACATACGGGCTAGAGAAAGTAAACATTTACTTGTTTGTACAAACTAGCGTGTATGACTGTGTTTGTATGATTAGCATAGCTTAAAACGAAAAGTCGTTAACACCAAACTTAAGTTTAACTTTAGTACCTGCCGAAGATTCATCACAAACAATGCATCACATTCAATGTCAGAATATTGGAAATCTTTTTAGTTTCCCGAAAATGCTTACGGCTGTTATTAAAATACCATATTTTAATCTGATAATGCAGGATTAATTGGGTACATATGCCATACTTCCTCTAATTCCTAAGCCGGTCTTTATTTCTCTTTCACAGACACCACAACCGAAGCGATTCGAATGTACGTGAGTGATACGGCGTGATTTATATAGTCGCAATGACTGGAGGCACATTTGACGGGGACGGCCCAATTAAAATATTCGGTGTGATGGAACGCTGGGAAGATGATCAGTTACAGTTGCATGGATTTTGTTTTTTGTTTTAAAACATTTCAGCTTTACTGCAAAATTTAAATCTTTTACATTTGTGTTGTAAAAGCATCAACATTTACAATATAAAACAGCTATAAATTCCTATATTTTATTGTTGTATGTTAATGTGATTATAAATTAAAAGTCACAGCCATTAAAAAATTTAAAAATAAATAAATAAAAAAACCATTATGTAAAATACGCTACACCTGGCATTACAGGGTTATGATATTTAATTGGCAAATAAAATTTATATCTTGAATTTTTCGAGAAACAGCTTGTTAGGCACTCTTCATTCGAAGGAGTTTTTTATATATATATAATTCTGTTTATGTGGTAAATCATTAGAAATAGACAAAACTTGCCACAAAAAAAAAAATGTAGATAATTTCTATAAACTAACCCTTTGGAGTCATCAGCCAGTTCCAAGGCATCCGTTTTTATTAATTAGAATTTTTCAACACTACTGTCATTTGTTTAAAGTTCTGTTGGATGTGATGGTATTTCATTTCTGTTGAATTGAAATTTTGTATCAAATGCAGCGTTTCCTCTATCTAGTTCTGATATACAGAGCAGAGAAGATAAATAAAAACAGCAACCAGGGAGCAAATGTGGGCCCTAAAGCGGTTTCAAAGTACAGCTATACGTGACAAAGACACCTGAAGAATCCAGTAAGTACTAGAAGTGAATTTGACGCCGGGAGTTGTTAAGTACAAAGGGGAACTGAAACAAGGTCTCTCCTTTAAACGACTGAAATGAGTAGTTACGCTTCCACACTTTTAACGTTTACAACGCCATCTGCTGTTAGACAACACATGAAACTAATTGAACGTATTTAGGTTGTAAGATGCTTCTCAGTCGAAAAGCTACTTTAGCTATGCTTCTCTTTACCTCTTCTCGACCTAAGCGAACACGTCACACGGTTTATAACACCGCTGAAAATGTAAAGAGGCATGAATATAGATAGAGAATATTCGATACAATTACTCTACCGCTTACCTACGGGGGTTAAGGTCATAATTTAAAAAGGAAAACGGGTTATCAAAGTCATTAAGCGATGGATTCGTGGGCGGGAGGTTTTTGGATGACTGCCAGGATGCTCTTCGGTCTGAGGCTTTTCCCAGATTTTCCTCAGGCGTCATAACTGGCAAATATGTCGGGGAAATATCCAAACTGGCCTTGAACGTTACCTTAAAAAATGCCCTTACCCAATTTACAACTCATGTATTGTGTGCTCACAGGTGCCAAATGTAATAAGGACGTTAAACATTATTAAAACAACACGTTTTATATTAAATTTGTATAAAATCTAACTATCATTTACATAGAAAAGAGAAATAAATTTCGTTATACTTGATATCCTCAAAAATGACCCAAGGATTATAATTAAAACCGGATAAATTTCAAACACTGAAACGAGGAATTCTCATTCAATTGAGAACAAAGCGAAGCCCCTTCTTTCTGATTCAAAATGTTGTTTAAATATATAATTTATAATAATAAAATGATCATTGCCTGTTTATATTTTCTCAGTATGAATAGGGAACATGCTTGCAAGTCTGCGATTCTTCTGTTATACTTTACGTCGTAAGAGCTCGTTACTTCGATTTTCTGATAAAACTTTAAATGCTATTCCAAATATTAAAAGCAACTTATAGCCTAATTTGAAACTAATTCTAAGTAAAAAGGTATGGCAAGTAGCGTACATTGATAGAAGAATCACTTTTCATATACATATATAATATACAAAGTATAACGTGAATTTATAAAAGGTAGAGCAAGCCAGTACGTGAATCACAGTAGGTTTATCTATTTAGATAGCCGTAGTTAACCACATTGATAAAACTTGCGGCATTGATTTAAAATACAATTACTTTGACATTAATGGTATTTATGTTTTATATTTGGTACATATATATTCTATAGTTTACATTTTCTTCATCTGTGAGTAAGGAATGATTATAATTAAAGTACAATTTCTCCAAGCTATCCAGGAATTTATGTTGAAAAACTCTTTGTTTTTCTCATAGCATTGTAAGTACCAGTAGAATTTCATTTATGTAAAGTTACACCCACTGTGGGATATTTGTTTTCTCTTTAAAGCATATAGGGCACGTTCTGACGCATTTCTTGATAGGGATCATCCTGATGACGATGATATCGATCGGGAAGGGTCGCGGTCAAAGGCTACCCCTATCAGTTTACGTAACCCTACACTCGCAGCATGACACTCCACTATCAGTTTACATAGGGTTGTCCTGGTCAACAATAGTGTCTCCAAATTTGGTAATATTCCATACTGAGATGCGTTCAGCCTAAAATAAGAAATACAAAAATTATAGAAGAAAAAAAAAAAAGCATGTGCCACAGGTCCTTAGCTTGAAACTGGAAATAGGAGACGTAGCATCCAGAGAAGAATTAAAACACATGAAAGGAATCTCTGCAATTGAGCAGTGGATTAGACTTTTATCATATACAATAATCACTAATTAATCAATAGATTACATTTATCTAAAAATTATTGGTATTTCTCAAAAATCTCTTCTTACGTTCTCTACACGTACTATGTAGATAGTGTATAGAAAAGGTCCCCCTGAATAAAACAAAAAAAAAACAAAAAAAGTTTAAAAAAGGCCCGTGTGTGTGTGTGTGTGTGTGTGTGTGTGTGTGTGTGTGTGTGTGTGTGTACGCAGCACAGCTCAAAAACGAAGACCATTGAATACCATACATGGTATTTAAGTTTGGTATCTTCCAAGGATGCGACACGAAGCTTTTCAAGAAAATCCTCCTACTCCAAACTACCTTTTACGTGGAAAAATTTTCGAAAATTTTGATTTTCTCAAAAATGGCTCCAACAATTTTGATTAAAATATGGTACATTTAAGACATTTACATGCCAAATAAAATGTATATCTTGAATTTTCTGGGAATAGCCTCTGAAGACTGCATTTTCACAAAAAGGTCCGTGTGTGTGTGTGTGGGTGTGTGTGTGGGTGTGTGTGTGTGTGTGTGTGTGTGTGTGTGTGTGTGTGTCTGTGAACACGATAAATCAAAAACGAAAAGTCGGTAAAATACTAAACTTGGTATTTAAGTTTAGTATCTTCCAGGGATGCGACATGAAGGTTTTGAGAAAAATCCCCCCACCACAAACTACCCTTTATATGGAACTTTTTTCGAAAATTTTGACTTTCTCAAAAATGGCTGTAACGATTTTGATTAAAATATCATATATTATAGATATTTACCTGACAAAAAGAAAAAGTATATCTTGAATTTTCTGGGAATAGCCTCTGAAGACTACTTTATCCTGGACGAATTTTACGGAATTTTGCATAACTGCTAAACCGTAAGACTTATATAAAAACTTACTATTCAAGAAATGTAGAGCACGTTAAAAAACACAAATTGTTTTATACATTTTTTTCTAGGAGTTGATCGTTTTTTAGATATTCATTGATTTTGGTTTCAGCTATGAAAAACTTACTTTTCTCATATAGGAATTTGCAAACTCCTGTCCATACAAACAAAGGAACTTCAGTCACATAGCAACCAGCTTTTGACTATCACTTTAACCTATGGGATTCCCTTATTTCGCTTCTACTTACAAGGAAGCAAGTAATAAGACTATTTCTGCTATTTTTTTCTCGATTAGCATTAAGTAAATAAAAGCATTAATCTGATAATTCTGAAATGGGGATCTACAACAGTGACTTAGTCAGGAATTCAATATTCGAAGACACGATTCTATTAAAGAATAAATGGCCAATGGATAGATCAACTGATAGGAAGCGTACTGAGGAAAACCGCCATTCTCAGTAAAGTAATATTAAATCTGCATTACAGGACGCAGAAGAATTTTAATGAGTATTCGTAAAAGATCTCAGTGCATAGAAGACAGGTGGCTGAGCCCGCAGAACCCGCCTTGCAATAAAAATAAAACTGATTAATGGTAAATCGAGGACCGTTGGATGAGAGTTAACAAGATTTGAATCATCGCCCTATAAATGATTGGAGCAAATGACTGGATTGAAGGATGGAATTGCAACTGATGGCAAATTTAAATGTAAGTTATTATAATTAACGTATGTCAATAATAATCATAGCAACAACAAAATAGTGGTAATCCATTCCTCACATTATCATTCCCTGATTTTGAACTAGCTTCACTTTAAAACTCTAGCGTAGTACAGTACAAAAAAGCAGAATTAAACATTATCCTCTCATTTTTAATGAGACACTGGCATTTTTAATAACGCAATGGGGTTCATACATCCCAGTTTACTTTTTAATTTTGCACCTACTTGTAAATATGTACTACAAAGGCAGAATACAGCTCAGAGAGCTATTGATGTACGATTAATTAGCTTTTAAGTGGAGATATATTCCACCTGCACTTAAAACCTACTTTGTGTGGTTATTAGAAAAATTCTGTTACTTCTTATGCACATACTCAGTCTATTAGCCGATTGATTGAATTTCAGATTTCTCTAAGTTACTGCATATCTAAAACAAAGGAAAATAGAAAATGGAGTCCTCTAGAACTGTACGTGCAACCTGAGGCAAATCAGCTTAAATTCTTTCTTTGGATTATATAGTATAAGCTCACCATACAGTTACACTCGGAACAAAGGTTAAGAGACATACTTCAGATAGAAGATTACGCTTCTATACAATTTGCAGAATAGCTATGAAGGGCTTTTGGTTGCATATGTACTCTACTATGTAACACCTACTAGTGTCGCTTTATCCTTCCCAAATATGTAAGAATTAGTCAAGCATTCCAAATAGAAATTAAGATTCTACATAATAGATGCAAAATTAAAACTATTTTACTAGTTAACGACGCTGTCAATTGCCAGGATCATATCAGCACCACCGGTTTTTCGTTTCGCAGGAGTTCGTGGGGCTGTCGCTTCTAAGCACACTTTAAAACCACGGTCTGGGCCGGATTTGAACCCGCGAGCTTGAGTTCAGAGAGCCATCGTCTAACTAACTGAGCTACCCAGACAGACATATAATAGATGCCGAAAATGCATTTGACATATTTTAAATTTGTTTGAAATCTGTACAAAACTAGCGGTGGCTTAGAACGGAGATCCTTCTGCATGCTTTCAATTTCAAAAGAATAAGTCACTGCATGTATGGACTTGAATTGTTATACAAAGAGTGTGAACAACATTTGTAGATATATTCAAATTTTGATCAGAATCGGTCTACAAGTCGGGATACAGATGAATACATGTTTTCAAACCGAAACTAAAAGTTTAAAAACATTACTAACTAAAAGAAACTTCATTTAGTTTGTTTCATTGAATTCTAACTAGACACAAATAAAACCATTAGGGAATTCAGATTAGTCAACCAGTTTACAGATTTATTTTCCATACCGTTTCTGTATGGCGTAATGGATTTTGATCTGGTTTGTCACTTAGTAATCTGAGTATTAAAAAATGTATTCTGCTTTATTAAGCCATTAACAATCTTTTATATCACATTGAAGGTCATAACTGACTGAGGTTTTATTTTAAATTGATTGCTATAAATTGACACTTCTTAAATAATTTCATATCCCTCAGCATGCGTCCGGAAAAGACAGATAATATATAAATATAACCTTGGATAATCTCATATATTTACAAAACATCCATATCACATAACGCAACAGTAAAACCCCATTCATTTAGGTAAGCTTGCAAACTTCAATTATACTTTGATGCAAGTAATCCAACATATAGGTTATGTAAATGTACTATCGAGGTTATGTGAATATCGAGAGAAAAAAGATACTAAATAAAGAACCTTTGTAAGTTTTTCGCGAAAACTCATGGCTGTAATTTGTACGGTAATCTTTAGAAAATATAAGTGTAGTTTATAAGGAGACCCTTCTGAAAAGGTGTAATCTTTACTTTCTCTACCATGTACTTAACAATAAGTGGAAGTATTGTATTTCAGCCAAAAATT
Source organism: Hymenopus coronatus (assembly GCA_030762935.1). Lineage (NCBI taxonomy): Eukaryota > Metazoa > Arthropoda > Insecta > Mantodea > Hymenopodidae > Hymenopus > Hymenopus coronatus. The sequence continues at coordinate 80,319,566 of CM060881.1, read as the reverse complement.
TGACGCTGAAATTTAAACTTAAATACATGTTTTGAGCTCTCCATAGCATTTTAATAAAAAGGCACAAGTGTACGAGTGTGTGTGAATACCATTCAAATAAAGAGCAAAAATTCAATTAAATATGGATTTTGATTCTTAAATTTGGGACCAAGATTTTAATGAAAATCCAGCCACCCCAAACCCCTATTTACACAGAAAGTGTTGGTTACTTTAGATTTTCTCAAAATTAGTCCAATAGATTTGAATTAAAATGCAGTATGCTTATGGGGTTTTCCATATAAATATCTACTTTATATTGAATTTTTTTAAGTACTCTGTATTCTGAACCACGTTTGCATAATTGGTAAATCGTAATTAGGCAGTAAACATTTTATTGCACAAAACATATTTAGATCTCGTCGAATACAGTTTACGTCAAATATTCTGTTTTATTTCAACCATTTTGGAGATATAGTGGTTGTTACTGGTGTGAATTTTTAACTTTTCTCAACTGATATCGATATTTTTTTTTTCCTCTTTCTTCCTTTTTCTTTTTTCTTGTTCATGCAAACAGAGTAAAACTTCAAGCTACCACATAGCGATTGGCTTTGTAAAGAATTGACTACCCCTTAAGCTTTTGCATTCTCCTTATGTCTACAAATAAATGGGTATACGCATGATTAATGAAAGTTTATATTTACAAGAAGTAGATCGAAGAATACATTTTAATACAAACACCCTTAAAGAGTGACTAGAGAAAGCCATATGAATTAAACCAACTATTTTCATTGTTTCCTCAAATATGCGTTAAATATCATGTTTCAAGACTAATGGCGGGACCATATCATAATACTGATGGAAGGATATCACTGGATACGGGATACCTATACTGTTATTTTTTTTTTTTTTTTTTTTTTTTTTTTATATGTGAGGGGTGTGTAGGATCGGTATGTGAGGGACGTGTTAAGTAAAAAAGAACAAATGTCCCTCCTTCCAAAATTATTTATGTGAATGTTTTGTTTTTGTAGTTACACGTCCTTTAACCTGATAGGTCATATTGGACGATGAATGAAAAGACGCTCAAATAAATTCGGGTACCACAGTCTTCTCAAATAAGGGAAAACCCCAAAACAAATTTTATTCGGATAGCTCGCCTAAGCGAGATTCAAATTCGGGACCTCTTGAAAGTGAGGCAGACACGCTACCACCATATTTGCATTATGCCATTAGCAGTTTTCTGAGTATTATTGCATGTATTCAGTTTTGGTGGATAGATTTGATTGCTATTTGATTTGGCTGCTGTTGAAGCTACATGACTGCATGAGATTGTCGCTTTGTACACTCTTTCAGAACTTTCTGATTCTGACACGATGGTTAACTCCTACGTTGTTTTTCAACAGAGGTTCTTGAGGAGCTCGCCTCATACCTTACCACCGGACAAAAATGTTTTAAGCAAGAATTTACACATTGGTAAATTATTGCTACAGCTTACTTAAAAACAATACCACGCTTCACTCCTCTGTTGGGTAATGACTTTGTTGCACATTAACAAAGCAAAATATTTATGAAAATTAGTCGTACGATATACCTGAAAACTAAACTTGTGACCGGACTTTGACTTGCCCAAACCCACAATCACAAATGGAAGGAAGAACAATTATTCCCATGCGCTGAATTATCTCACGTTTTGAGTTTTATTTGTTTCTGCTGGATTAACATATTTTTGTCACTAAGTGGATAAAGAATGAAGGCAAGATCGGCTATTATATGATTTAGTGCATTGGCTTCGTTCACAAATGCTGTATGTTACACCAGTACCCAGGCCCCTTCCATTATTTTGTATGTTTTCTCTTACGTACAAGAGTCTATGGAATGCTGCATTCATTCACCCAGAGAAAATGCGGTTAATCAATGCCTATCAATAACTATAAATAGTCTAGGAACTTTTGGACGTGCGGGGTGATAACGCGAGTCTCGCCTCCTTTCATTCCTTATCTGGCATAAGTTAAACACAACTTTCAATCATGCAAAACAAAAATTTAAAAATTCAGAACATTTATGGAAGGATTATCTCAAGGTATTAGAGACATACTTTGATATCACCGAGTATCGAGGTATCGACAGTACCGAGGATCCATAACTCTCAAGAGACCAGATGTTGCGAACGCATTTACAATGTAATGCTAAGTATCCTTTTAACATCTTATGTTTGAGAATCGTTGTTTATTAAGTTATGAATAATGCCTACCAAGCATACTGTTATGAGGACAATAATAATTTTAATTGGAATGACGACGGATTTGCTTTGTCAAGGAAATGACAACAATCAGTCTTTGGGAAATGAGAAGCACAGCCGTGCTATTTGTTTAAGCTCACTCCAATCCCGGTAATTCGATCAGGAAATAATGCGCGAGTTAATGACGCTAATGCATTGTGTTTGAAACCCGGTTTTCCCTGTGGTTAAACTCAGGCGACGGCTGTAAGCAAATCTTGTTCTGGAGAGAATCGGATTATCTGCCGCGATAGACAGAGAAGGCTTTTTTTAAAAGGAATGCTGGTGTAACGCCATTATTTCCCGCCGCTCGCGAGTGTGTCTGGGAGGCGGATAAGTAACAGGATGATAAAGCTGTGTGAGGAAGGGAGGCAGTCGTCTTCCCTACAATACCTCTGTCCTCTACAATAGCATTAACTTAGTTACCGTCGTCGTAACTAACCGCCGGACACTGGATGCCTTATCCTGCCTGCAGTTTGCCAAATAAGAGGATGTAAAGAATTATGGTCTAAAAAAGGCAGATTATCAAAAGCGTAATATTCTCTAGCTCTAAGGTACTTTAGGTAGCGTAGAAAGCTAATAGTGACGCGTTTTGGCATATTCTCATTTTAAAGCCTCCGAACTAACTATTACAGTAATTAAACTGTAAAACTTAAAAATTCCGCATTTCGTTTACGCGTCTAGATTCTTAAAGCGCTTTACTGCACAGAATCAAACCATATCATGAGAATGAACTTAATATCTTCGGCTGATATTGGGAAATAGGGTTTGCGAGTTATAATTGCGTTAAAATTGCTGCTTTCTTCTGATACCACTCACTTATTCCTAACAAAAGTTCCATTATAGCCCACCTTTATGTTATTGAAGTTTTCATCTTTGCGAAAACCAACAACAACAACAACAATAATAATAATAATAATAATAAAGTAATACTAATAACGACTAATATTAATACTAGCAAGAAATGCAATATGCTCGCTGAATAAACGTTGCACATATGATTAGGAATAAAACGCACATTCAAGAGGTCCCGAGTTTTATTTCGGTTGGATGATTTGTCTAGATTCGGGTTTTCTCAAGGTTTTTCCATAACCTGACAACTCTACATTACAACTCTTAAAAGGACCCCGGGTTCGTTTGAGGATACTTCCACTGATCATTCATTCATCGTCCGATATCAACAGCCAGCTTAAAGAAATTAAAACCAGTGATGTACAGCGTATAATGTATAATTCTGTTTGATAAATATCAAATTTCAAATTCATCTTTATAGGGTGGGACACGAAGAGTGCAGGAAATATCCTCCTTTCTGTCCTACCCTTGCATAAAAAACTTAATTATTTTCGAGTTTCTCAAAAACTGTTATAACGATTTTAATAAGATCGTGCCATGTATTTTTTAACTCCTTTATGTTTTATAAATGGAAAAATTTGTTACTTTTTGTGCAGTTAATATTTCTAATAATACATTTTTACTTTCTTTAGCATGTATGTACAATATACATAGTGGATAGAGAAAATATTATATTCCACCCAAAATTCGATATCGAGATTTAACCGGAAATACATCTCCTGACACATGCTGAATCAAAAAAAAAAAAAAAAAAAAAAAAAAAAATAGAAATATTGCGCGCGCACGTGTGTGTGCCTGAACAACACAGCTCAAAACGAAAAGTCGATTAAACATCAAACTTAATAACAAATTAAATACAACTTGGTATTTAGGTTCACTATCTTCCAAGGATGGGACGTCAAGATTTTCAAAAAACTCGGTCCTCCCCGACTACACTTTACATGGAACAAGTTTTTGAAGATTTTTATTTTCTGAAAAATGGATCTAACGATTTTTTAAAAATGCCATTTGATTATGATATTTTGATGAAAAACGAAATGCATATATTGAATTTTTTGGAAATAGCCTCTGAATAACTTCATTCTGGATGACTTTTGTATAATTTTGCACAAATGTGAAACCATAAGAGATAGACAAAAACGTATTACACAAAAAATCTGATGTCTTCCATTCATATGACTTTCTGTACATCTCTGCAAAAAATTATTGTTAAAAATCGTATACTTCTATTTACTTCATGCTAATCGAGAAACAATTAGCAGAAACAGTCTTATTACTTGCTTCCTTGTCTGAGAAAAGTATAAGTTTTTCAAAGCTGAAACCAAAAACAAGAAGTATCTCAAAAACGATAAACTCCACGAAAAAAATGTATATAGGTAACATAAATTGTGTGTTTTAACGTGCTCTAAATTTTTGTGTGGTAAGTTTTTGTCCATCTCTTACGGTTTAGCAGTTATGCAAAATTCCGTAAAAGTCATCCAAAATAAAGTAGTCTTCAGAAGCTATTCCCAGAAAAGTTAAAATATACATTTTATTTGTCAGGTAAATATTTTTAATATACGATATTTAGTCCAAATCGCAGAGCCATTTTTATGAAAATCCTTGTAAAGGGTAGTTTAAGGTAGGAGATTTTATTGTAAATCCGCGTGTCATATCCTTCAAAGATACCCAAGCTAAATACCAAGTTTGGTTTTCAACGGTCTATTCGTTTTGAGCTATGCTGCCCACACACCGCATTCACACGGACAAACACACGGAACTTTTTCCGAAAATGTTTTTTTTTTTTTTTGATTCAGGGGGTGTTCAAAACGTATTTTTCCAGTGAAATCTCGATATCGAATTTTTGGGTGCAATACAATACCTTCTCTATACACTATGTTCATTGTACGTATAGAGAAAGTAAAAATGTAAATCTCATTAAAACACACAATTTATGTTCTATTCATTTTTGTAGAGTTAATGGATTTCGAGATATTCCGAGTTACTAGTTTCCATTTTAAGCCACTTAAAACTTTCTCTCAAACTTCAAGGCGTCTTTCTTTTTGTCTATTATTTGTTTATTCCCAGCAAGTAAAGAATACCGAAGTTCAATTCTTTCCCATAGCGATTGCTAGTTTTTTCCCTTCTTTAAAACAAGTAATAAGACCAATTCTGGTAATGTTTATCTTGATTACCATGATGTAAATAAAAGAATAATTATTTGTAAGAAAAGTTTGTATGTGAAACAGCTAGAGAAAGTCATGTGAATGGAACACATAAGATTTTCTGAAGAGAATTAAGTTATGTTTTGGTTATAATTATGATGCATTAGTTACATCATTAATAAAATGTATATATTCAATTTTTTTGAAATTTTATTACCTTTGTTGTAAATGAACTTGATGTAATTTGATTTAACAAACTGGTAAACCAAAGATACAGCATAAAAATGCAGATCTTAATAAAAACAATTTGTGAGGACCTTGTACATTAATTTGTACATTATTTGCGAATTGCTTAATTGTACATTAATTTTCTAATTGTTTATCATTAATTTTTTGAGGTGCTAGCATTTTTGTCTTTCTGAATAGGTGTGTCATGCAAGGAAGAGGAATTTTAAAGTCGATATAATATAGAGACTGGGGTTTTAAACGATTGATTTCGCTTAATCCTCCTTGTTCCTATAACGAAGTGAGTTGGTAATAAAGCTATTATAGCAAACATTCATCTGGATCAAGATGAATTAAATAGAATAAACTATAACGTGTTACATTCATATGAGTTTTTCTAACCATTCCCCAACAAACCATTCTTTATCTACTGGACGTTAATATAGATAAACATTTGTACGAGTATAAATGTTTGTATTGAATATTTTCTTAGTTACAAAGGTATAGGCTTAAGCAATATTTACATATTTAAGAGCTGGTCGCTATTAATTGCAATGCAATTCCGCTCTTTTACTTGACCAGGAGCAAGAAAAATTAATATTCCATTAATTTGAGAAAAGTATAGTAATTTTAAAACTAAAACCAATAACAAGGAATGTGTCGGAATAAAACGTGTTACTTTCAACGAGACGCAGATTTTTATGCTGCAAGTTCTTGTCTGCCTTTTACGCTTTACCAGTTATACAAAAATGATCCAGAAACAAGAGGACCTCAGAGATCATTCCCAAAAAATGAAAGATAAACGTTTTATTTGTCATGAAAATGTTTTAAACATATGCTATTTCATACTAATCGTTGGATCCATTTTAGGGAAAATAAAAATTTCGAAAACTTTTCCCAGTAAAGGGCTACAGAATTTTACTTGAGACTATTCGATTCGCTTCTTTGGAAGATACTGAACTCAAATACCGAGTTTGATATGATTTAACCGACCTTTGGTGTTATGCTGTTGTTCACAGACACAACGACACATGCGGCGTTCAGACCTTTTTTCTTGTTTTTTCCTAAGGAGATTTAAAACATGAAATCTCGGTATAGAATTTTTGGATGGAATACAATACATCTCGATTTCCTACATGTAGTAGAGAAAGAAACAAGCTTTTGTAAAAATGGCTGTAGTAGAGACATGGAAAATAGACACATTTATAATAGTGCAAAGTCATATGAAAGTGACACCTTGCATTTTTCAGGGCAATTTAAAATAGTAAGAGTTTATTCATCAGCTATGTGTGCTTCTTGCTTGGAACAGAACATTCCTGAAATTTTTAAAAACTGAAAAGACGTGTATGAATGATTAATCTTACTGTTAATAGCTGAGGCTCCTAAACTGGGGATACTTCAATTGCTCACATGGGAACACATGAAGTTATTTAACTTACTCAGAAGCAAAATAAATAAAGGAAGAAAATAAAGTTATACTCTGTAAATAGAAATATAATTACCATAATATAAACGCTTATTGCCGCTGGTAGCACTGGTATACAATCAAACTAATTTTAATTCCATTTGAATTTACAATGCAGTGTAGTGCTACAATTGTTGAATTCTTTCTCTGAATTTTTTCTTCGAAATGTTTCCTTGTTTTCTTTTTATATATGTAGCATTTATTGAACATGTTTCCAGTACGGGGTTCCTGTAGCCAATTATCTTGATTTGATGCTTCTATGTATAAATTATGCTTGCGTCTGGTGTTATAAAAGCATGACGTTTTCTTTCGTTTTGACATCTTTTTCCCATTTAATAAGATGTCTGTGTTCATATTCGTAGTGCTGTACATATTTTCAGAGTAACTAATCGATTCAATTGCACACTTAATTTTTTTTATTTTCAACACACATCTCTAATGAAAAATTTGTTGACTTGCCGTTACCTTTTATGAACTACAGTTTATATTTTTGTTTCAGAAAAATATCGTAGTTGTTTTTTTAATTGATTACTGTGTTATTGTATTTGAAATCATCCAGTATGCTTCACTCTCTTTTCTGAAAGAAAAAAGTCTGATGTGTTACGCTCACTTGACTTTCTCTAGCTGCTCTACAAACAAATTTCTTACATCGAGATAAACATTAGCAGAATGTTCTTATTACTTAGATCCTTATAAGTAGAAGGGAACAAAAAGGAATGTGCTAAAGTGACAGTCATATGTTATAAAAGCTCTCGTTATGCAATTTTTCATTCCAAATTGATTCTTTGCTTGACCAGGAGTAGAAAAAAAAGAAAAACGCACACTTCCTGTCTGAGAAAAGTATAAGTACTTTACAATTGAAACCAATAACAATGAATATGTCAAAAACGGCAAATTCCACGAAAATATATATATCTGACATAAATTGTATATTTTAACGAGATCTACATTTTTATGTAGTAAGTTTTTGTCTATCTCTTACGGTTTACTAGTTATGCAAAATTCAGCAAAATTCATCCAGAATAAATAAACAGATCTTCAGAAACTATTCCCAGAAAATTCAGATATACATTTTATTTGTGATGGAAATAGCTTCAATATGTGGTATTTTAATCAAAATTGTTAGCCATTTTTAAGAAAAACAATTTTTTAAAAAAAAAATGCTATATAAAGGGTAGTTAGGGGTGGGGGAATTTTCTTGAAAATCTTCCTGTCTCATCCTAGGAAGATACCAACCTTAAATACCAAGACAGACAGACTGACTGACTGGCGGACACACACAGACCTTTTTCTGAAAATGTTTTTTTTTTATTCAGGGAATCCTAAAACATGTATTTTCGGTGAAATCTCGGTATCGAATTATTATAATAAATTCTCTATCCACTATGTACATTGTACATATGGGGCTAGAGAAAGTAAAAAGTGTAATAAGTGCAGGGTTCGTGGAAAGTGTGACGCCTCGAAAGGGGGCATCAGCTGAAAAGGTTAGGAAACAATGTTACCACCAAACGCATCGGTGTTACTCTCTTTATCCTGAGCCATGTTACTTGCTCTGATGAGTGAGCCAATATTCAAGTTTCTTGCTTCTGAGGATATTTAGTTTTACACTTAATTAAACCCTTAATCATGTAAATCCAATTTGATCAAGCTTTAGAAACGCGCCAGAGTTCACTTCTCCTCATACAGCTACAGAATCAGCTATAATGATTTATACATCAGGTAAGTGCCAAGAAAACGTCCTGCTCAAAGGTTTGTTTGACTAAGATTGCTTGATACATCTAAGGTGATCTCAACTAACCCGTATGGGGAAGTGTAAATATACTTATCATAGGCTTTCCACCAATATCACAATCAACAGATTGCCACTGTTTATGAAGATTGTGGAAAATTCTCGGTTATGGGGGATAACCCTCAGGACGTCTACTGAAGAGCACTTTTAAGTCCTAACGTTCTTAAGGTAGCTGTAGATTTATTCGGACAGCAAAGAATGAAGATCTAGTGTTATTTTATGATTATGGAGCCTCTTCTTCCAGGCTAACATGAACACATTGGTGGAATGCTTTTAACTTAATTCGTTCCTTTATGACCAGTTAACATGCATTCTGTAATACTGTTCAGCACAGAATATCATTGAACGTAAATTAAAACACACATGAAGACTACGCTTTCAAATATTCTCCCCTTAGTTCTCGATACGGTTATTAGGAACATAACCTAATGAATTACATGTTATCTCCACGAATCAAGTTGCCCTTAGCTTCAACAAATCAACTTGATTTTCTGAAACTTGCTTCCTGTTACTCTAATCCGATTTGAATTTCTACCACAAATAACTCCGTAGGCCTCCTTGTTCGTCTACAATTAAGTTTTAATCTGTTTAATAAAAAAAAATTATAATTGTTTACGATTTAAGCTTCAGTCACTTAATCTGGTAGTTCATATTGGATGAATGGATGAAATGAGATCAAATGAGCCAGGGTTCATAGAACTCAAAGTTACCGGACATTACTTTTCTCAGGATTTGGTAGAATCCAGGGGGAAAAAATCCCTTATCCGAACAACTCACCATGTCGAGATTCGAACTCGGGATCTCTTGATGTATGGCAGACACATTTGGACACCGTTATCTCCATTAAATTAGAAATTTATGAGTTCTTTCATATATAAGATATACGGTATTAGAGATAGACGGACAAATTGACACTAATAGTTGCAATGAATATGTTTGAAATATTAAACTGTAATATAAGGGTGGTTTGGTGGTTTAAAAACGAATTGGTAGAACATTTGAAAGTACAATATAAGGGTGGGTGGTTTATATACGAATCAATATAACATTTGAAAATACGAGATGTAGTCGAATATTTTCTATTTCGTATATCCTGTTTTATATATATATATATATATATATATATTATTTTTTGCGCACTCGATGATAAATAATGTTAACTGTAATGCTAATTAGCACGTATTAACAGCTAAAACCACGTTTCTTATAACCTTGGTCCGCTTACATCTTCTCTACCGTGTTCCCTTTTCTCCCCTTCTCCTTATTGGATATTTTACATCTTTGAATGTTGTCGACAGTGGCAAATACTTTTTGTGTAATGCGAGGTCACATATTAAGAACAATATGCCATGATATATGATCAAGTTAAATAAGGAACTACTTGTATCGCTCGACAGTCCATTCAAACAACCAATGTGACAACAGCGGTGCACATGGCATTTCAATAGATGCGAAACAAAGTTGCAACCTTAAAAATATTGCATCTGAATGCCTAAATATTTATGATGTAGAAAAGCTTGTAAATTGAAGAGGTATAGCAAATAAGATTTCTTCTTTGATTCCTAAAAATCTTAATCAAAGTATGATAAGAGTGTAATATGATATATCACAAAATGCGTATTACATTCACGTTACTTTCTTTAAACCCTCTCCAAGATATTATTTTACTTGCTTCATTTGAGTTTAAATAAAATTTTGCAGAAATAGTTTTATTTCTACTCAATTCGCTGAAGGTACAAGGGAAATATAAAGGCCCTAATTAGTTACCATATGAATCGCTGTGTGATGACTTTTGAAATTTCATTCTGTTTACATTTTATCAATTTTTCGTGCAAGGTATTTACGACATTATTTTAAATGCTTTATTTAGTGGAGTAAATTGTTAAGTGCAATAGCAGAAAACAAAGGTCCATTAAGACCTCAATTTTTACGACTTCACAATTTTATTTATCAATTTCAATTATACGTCAGTGTTGATAATTTCTTATATTATTTCTTAGAGCAATTTTGTATATTCATCATACTTATCAAAAGTAAACATTTCTTTCAATAATTATTCACACAAATACAATGGGAAGGGAGAGCTGAGATAATGGGAGCAAAGCTTTATGATTCTCTTATTAAATACAAATAGGAATGAAGTCAAAAGGTGCTTTGCAAAAACAACCTTAATCCAAACAACTAATAATTGGTTGTTAGGTGCTGCTCTCCAATGGTGTTATATGCCAAACTGAAAGCATAAGGACTGCTAACTTTATCAATAACGTTATTGTCCATTCAGTTTTCTATAAAAACAACCCTCTCCATTGTAACTATGCTGCAAATAATGTTGGAGAGGCTCGTGTCTAGAAACCAATGCATATCTTTGACTGTTGAGATGGCAAGAGCAGAAAGGCTAAAGGCCTACACACAGAGTGTGTGAAAGAAAAATTGATTACTATTCACTAACCTAATTACTGGTTACACTATGAAGCCCGGGCATCATATTTATCACAAAACCAATTTGAGATCTCCTAATTGACCGGAAAAGTACAAGTCAGTTGGAGAATTTAATGTCATGCCGACATGTTATCCGGTATCGTGATCCGTGGTTCAAATCCATACTATACCATTGGCATTTTTCAGCCTGATTCTAGGTTTCTAACAACCTTCCAGAAGTAAAAGATTGGGAAACAGAAGAATGAGCAAGGCAAAATGTGTATAAAATAACATGAAGTTTATAGTTAAATATTATGAAATTGGGCATTATAAAAAGCATATATTTGGTTTTTTTTTTTTTTTACATGCTTCCTTTTGCCTTTCTTCATTCCCCTAGATCATGGATTTAGCAAAACGCCTAACCCTTGCGAATTAAGATCTCAGGCGTAATAAGGCACTAAAGTTAAACTTATAGAAGAATTAGGTGGCTTACCTGGTTAACTTCTTAAACTCCAGTGACGAATTAATTTCATTTGCCTTTCCCGTTCTTTGTGAAATTATTGAACAACGATCTAGGCTCTCTAGAGGGCTCTCATAGTGAATCCTTCCCGTACTCCTTGTAATGCTCGTGAAGTTCTGACCATTCTAAATAAAGAATCCCCGATATTCTCACAAGACATTACTTGGAAGAACTTTGACTGCCTTTCACCACCCAAGACTTCCAAGTGCTTGTAACGCTACATAGAGTATAAAGAGCCCTTTGACAGTGTAAGAATCCTAGGAATGTTTGAGTAATTTTCTAGAAATTATAGTTGGTTATCTTTTTAACATATTTAAGTTTAGGTACCAAGTTATTTAATAACAAAACATCTACACAATTATCACATAACACAGAAATCCTACATATGCAACGAAATAAGATAACTCAGCCCCGGGCCACCAAGGAAAGACACATATGCATTCACGACGCGACAATGGAGTAATAATCTTTTCAGTTAGTTTACATTATAAGTTCACTAATTTTTACTTTCTCTATACGTACTATGTACATAGTGTATAGAGGAGGGATTGTATTGCACCCAAAAATTCGATTCCGAGACTTCACCGGAAGTACATGTTTTGTGTCCCCCTGAATCCAAAAAAAGCATTTTTGGAAAAAGGTCTGCGTGTGAGAGAGTCTGTGGACTGCATAGCTCAAAAACGAAAAGACCGCTGAATACCAAACTTGGTATTTAAGTTTGGCATCTTCCAAGGATGCAACACGAAGATTTTCAAGAAACTCCCCCCACCCCGAACTACCCTATACATGGAACATTTTTTGAAAATGTTTATTTTCTTAAAAATGGCTCTAACGATTTTGATTAAAACGTCAAATATTAAACATGTTTACTTAACAAATAAAATGTACATTTTGAATTCTCTGGGAATAGCCTCTGAAGACTACTTTATTCTGGATGAATTTTTCGGAATTTTACGTAACTGCTAAACCGTAAGAGATGGACAAAAACTTAACACAGCAAATGTAGAGCACATTAAAACACACGATTTATGTCATATATATTTTTTTTCGTGGAATTGGTCGTTTTTAGATATTCCTTGTTTTTGGTTTCAGCCTTGAAAAACTTATACTTTTCTCATACAGGAATTTGTCAACTCCTGCCCATACAAACAAAGAAACTTCAGTCACATAGCAACTAGCTTTTGACTATCACTTTAACATATGCTACTATCTTATTTCGATTCTACTTACAAGGAAGCAAGTAATAAGACTATTTCTACTAATTTTTTCTCTATTAGCATGAAGTAAATAGAAGCATAAGCTTTTTAATAATAATTTGTTACAGAAATGTGGAAAAAGTCATGTGAATGGAACACATCAGATTTTTAATGTTAACATGCCCCTTAATTGACTTGATTACAATATAAATAGACTGTAAATATACAAAAAACGTTCTTACACGAGGATTATTACAAGGGTTTGGCGTAAGAGACTTGTGCAAAAGTCTATAACACTAAAATAAAGATTATTAAGATATTTTGACACTGCTTGTTTACATAACAAATTAGCAGTATTTGATAATTGGCAATTAAAAAACAAACACCTTTTGCTTGCTGTGTTATAAAATGGCGTTTATGCACAAACTCTAACTTTTTGTTATATTTTAATCGAAAGCATTCTGTGCAGTAGTTATTTATATTTTATGAAGTAACTACAACTATATTCTTCTGCATGGCATTTTCAACTATTTTCCTCATTTTTTATTCAAACACAGCTTCCTATATATACCTAGAGAGGCTGCCACCTTTGACAAGGCATATTGACAATCAAAATTTGAAATGATACATTCAAACAACATATACATTGATATAAAATATGCTTTATGCAGGTTAAAGTTAACAAAATCAAAAAAGTCAATAATAATAATTTAGAAGAAGAAAAACATTAATAATAATTATTATTTATAATAATAATAAAACACATTTTATGTATCATACATGAAAAATTAATTGCTGTGCAAATGGTTACTCAGTAAATCTATTGATTCTCTAAGGGCATTGGTAACAGTGTCTTTTATTTTATTTTTCTTGAAGCCGAACATATCCCAAGAGGCCAGAAAGAGCGTGGCAAGCATCCTACGAGCACCCACTATCAAGGTTATTATTACTTCTATGACTTGCAGTACCTATTTATCTAAGAAAAATGGTATTGTGGGATGTACGTTTACTTCTTCAGGTTGGGCTTTATGCATCTCAACTCTAACAGTGCGATCGATTATATCCCTTTTTACTGTTTGCAGGTATTACTATCATACCTATCCTTCTAGTGCTGCCAGCTGAAGCGAGGTCATGAACTTGATAACTGGATGATCTTAGTTCTTGTGCGATAATTGATGGGTTCTTATGATTGTGGGAGTATCAAAGTAATTCTCCGTAAGGACAAGAACCCGAAAATTGAGCAAGAATTTCAGCCTCTTGCGGCTTCGCCTCCAGAAGCGGCTGTCTTGGATTCTGCCAAGCAGAACAGGACGAAGCAGACATTAGCCGTTATTTCAAGTAATTCCCACATGTACTTTTATAACTCCAATGTCTTCGTATTCAAGTACAGGAGCTTTATAAATCTGTTTAATCCAATAGTAATTGAAGACTTGAAATAAAAAAAGGCTTCAAGTACCATAACAAGGAATTTTCAAGTTTTGTGTAAAATGGAATCTACGTGTCAAGCGCAATAATGTATAAAAGCCTCTAATTTCAACAAATGATAATGAAGTAGCATATGCAGTCGACAAATGACATGCGGTTTAATTGTTGCTGCTGTTAACATATGAAAGGATCTATGTTCCGCGCGCTTACTACTCATTGTTAGATAAAATGGCAGAGCCAGCATATGTTTGTAACCGTTTAAGTGGAAATAAACGACGAAATAAGTGGCTGAAAGAGAAACAAAAAACTGAAAAATGGTGGGAATAAATACATAAGTTCAAGTAATAAACGTATTCCTGCAAAACGTCGTCAGCACAGGAGGAGGTCTCATTAGTCATTAGAGATCGCTAACCTACACCATACCTGCCTTACCGTGTACAAGGAGACAAGAGGTAATAAAACACAGCACAGAGAATTTAGTGAAGAAATAGAAAATCTAGTACAGCATGTACAAACCTTTCCACGAAAGCGAAGTCACTACTGCAGGCGAAAAACTGAAAAGGAATATCTCAGTCCCGGTCTTAATGTACATAGAACGTTCAAAGCCTTGAAGTGCATCTATGGTGACTCACAAGTGACATACCGCTTTTATTATGATACTTTTAATAAGCATTTCCCTAACCACTACTTTTATCATCCTCGTTCATACACGTGTGACAAGCTGCATGCACAGATTCGCATTAACCCACGTGAGAAAAAGGAACTGACAGCCCGTTTGGCGCTACATCAACGCAAAGCCGAAAAAGCTATGACTATGATAAAGCAAGACCAGAATGAATCCCAGAAACCTAGTAGTGTTACCTGTACAACATCCATTGATTTGCAACAAATTTTGTTTGTCCCAACTTTAACACACAGTCAAATGTTTTAGCTCCGACAGCTTGCAGTTTACAACTTTGGTGTGTATATTGCTGATAACAATGACACACATATGACTCTAAGGCATGAAGGTTTGACAGGGCTTGGCGCTAATGAAATTGCTGCATGTTTGTTTAAAATCTATGCAAATAGCGCAACTTCAAAGAAAAAGCTAATAATCGTGAGTGGCCAAAACAAAACCAGAGTCATTCTCTTTCTCTGGATGTACCTCGTTATAACCGGTATTTTTAAAGAAATAACCACAAGTTCCTCGTATCAGGTCACCCCTTCCTATATTGCGATAGGGATTTTGCCCTTATTGAGAAAAGAAAGAGTTACCAAATGAATTGTTCCAGAGGATGTGAAGCACATGATACAGGAATAAAAACAAATAAAGCCATTTATTGTCTGCAATATAGAATGCATCTAACTTCTTAGATTTCAAGAGAGTACAGATTATAATATAAACATAGCAAAGCTAAACATTTCCACAGTACAGTGGCTACAGTTGAACAAACATAAGCCTTATGTAGTTAAGACCATGAGGAGCTTAAATGAAATTGAGGCCTGGGAAGATATCACTATTTTGAAGAAAGATATACGAAATAAGAACTGAAGCTTTCCTGGCGACGTGTTAATTCAAACTCTTCTCGGGCTTCTAGCCAGGTAAAAACTTGGCTTGACACCAACGTTTCGAAGAAGTGCATCTTCACCCTGAAGACGAGGAAGATGCACTTCTTCGAAACGTTGGTGTCAAGCCAAGTTTTTACTTGGCTAGAAGCCCGAGAAGAGTTTGAATTAAAGATATACGAGTACAGGACAATAAGAAAATGCAACTACCTGCCTTGGATGTTAAAGCCACATTTCTGAAGAAAAGAAGAAGAATTTGACTGAAAAGATGCACAGTATCTGACAAATGAACACACATAGATTTACAAAAGTATTACAGAATGAACTTTTAGTGATGAATAAAATCATTTTTGTTTCATTCGTTTGTTTTCTTTAGTATATCCGTTTCGCTGAGTATTGAACTATGGAACTTAAAGCCTTTCATTGAATTTTCACTTTCAGAAAGCCTTTCAGACTCTTACTGTATATATTTGTAAACTGCTTTGGGCACTAGATATATACTATACTTAACTTCCATATGAAACACTTTAACACTGAGATTATTACCATCCCAATATTGCTTTATACTTAAAACTCATTTTCCTCAAATTCATAATTATGACATTTAGAGCCCTTTTCATTTCAAGTCCTTAGTTTATGAAATTATATTATAAGGGGTTTTAGTCTCGTGTCCGTAAGAATGATTCGGGTTTTTCAATAGTGAAAGAATTATCAAAATAGGCTGTGCAGTTTTTAAGATTGTCCCCCCCCCCTTCCACACGCACACAACACAGTACACATTCACATGTAAACACATACACACACACACAAACGTTCTCTATAATATTAGTAAACAGTAATCTAAAGGAAGACGTCCACCAATGCTTACTGTACTATACAGTGGTGCATAGAATAACATGATGTTACTCTTTCCTCTACCTCTCAGACGGCAGAAATCTCAGTTTGCAGATGTTTATGTAACCACTCTGTTATAGCAATCACAGATGCTATGTACAGATGTGGTAAAAGTAATCTTTCACACACACACACACACACACCACAATTGTTAGAAGTTATGATGCTGGTCTTATCATTCCAACCTTTGCGTAAACCTCTATTCTAGAGCCATAAAATAATTTCAAAGAGAAAGAACTTAGCTCTAGGGTGCAATTCATGCTTTCGTAACTCATTTTTCAGCCCTCACCTCCTTTATCTTTGTTTCAAAGCGCTAAGACAGGCCGAGATGTAACATAATTAGTAAAGCTTCTTTTTAAAATCACCTGCGTGTTTTTTGTCCCACAAGGAACGTTAAGAGGAAGAAATTTCATTAATTCTAGTTGACTTTTGTGAGTTTTCGCACTCGTTTTGACTGACGTTACACAGAGGGAAGTTAGTTCTGCTCGCTCTGGTTCACTTGAAAAGTTTCCATCTCCCCGTGATGCTATTGAGTGGTTGCTGCATGCAGAACAAAAGGCGAGGAGGCGTCGGACTGCGGGCAATTCAACTCATTCCGCAACTTGATTCAACATCAAAAACTCACACAGTTGCTATCTAGAAAATTACATGTAATAACACAAGAAGCTGGAAACATATTTCTTACTTTTCCGTAATACTCAAGTCAGCAACTTTTAGGAAAAAATGTTCCTCTCACACGCCATCTTACTTCATGCGATTACAAACGTAAACACGAAACTAACGCAATGAATCCCTAATGGCCTGGTCTGAAGAAGTAGTAGAGAACGCAATTGAGTCTTCAGAAGGTAGGATGGGGCTTAAAATGTGAGAAAATGTAAGCTTTCACTGTTGCACCATAGGCCATTGCCAACGTATACATAAGTCCTTATCATGGGTACCAGATTATGATAATTATTTATTAGATAATTTCTACTTTCGCTACTACATGCATATACGTATAGAATGTAGTGTACCATTAGGGTTTTTGAATCCAAAAGACATTTTTAAAAAAAAGTCCATGTTTATGCATATATGCACGTATGTACATATGTATGTATGTGATAGAGCGATATATATGAGCAAGAGAGACAGAGAGAGAGAGAGAGAGAGAGAGAGAGAACACATAACTCAAAAATGAAAAGTCGATTAAATTCCAAATTTGATATTTAAGTCCAGAATACAAGTAACTTTCAAGAAAATCTCCCACCCCAAAACTATCTTTTACATGTAATAATTTTCAACTTTTTTAATTTTTATTTTAAGAAATGGTTCTTACAATTTTGAATACCATATGCTTAACATATTTTCATCATAAATAAAATTTGTATCATGAATTTCCTGGCAATAGCCTTTGAAAGTCCTCTCATTCTGAATGACTTTTACATAACTGGTAAACCATAAGAGATAGGGAAAAACTTATTAGCCCGTCTGGGCAGTGTTGGGGTAGCGTGTCTGCCTCATATTCAACAGGTTGCGAGTTCGAATCTCGCTTAGGGTGAGTTACTTGGACAAGTTTTTTTTTTTTCTTTTCTTTTTTTTTTTTTTTTTTTTAGGTTTTTCCCTTATCCTGAAGCTCCATGTACCTCGAGATAATGTGAGCGTAATTTAACCAATTTCATTCTTCGTCCGATATGACCAACTTGGTTAAAGGATGTTAAACTACAAAAGCAAAAAACAAAAAAAAAAAACAACAACTTACAGCACAAAAATATTGATCTCGTTAAATGTCAAATATTACTTTTTTAGTTAACTTTGTTAATGGTTTTAGCTTTCCAATACTTAGCATTTTGTTAAAATTGGAAGTTTTTAGTTTTTCTTTCCCCTTGACAAGCAAAGAGAACGTAATTTGAAATCCATCACATAGCGACTTAAGCCTAGTGTATTTTCCAATTCATATGGTATCTATAAAGGAATTTGATGCTGTTTCTGCAAATGTTTATCTCGATTAACATAAAGTAGATAGACGAATAAGGGTTTTAAAAATAATTGATTGAAGAATGAGTAGAGAAAGTCACGAGACTGTAACGTCATTTTTAATACCATATTTATTTTAAGGCATTTTAATTGCTGCTCCATAACATCACTAACGCATCTGTACATAAAATCCTTTCATTATTTTCTATTTTAGCGCTTTCCTTTCGATTTCTTGGCCTTTGCCTCTTTATTTAATAATTTTTTCCTTTTATTTTGGGTATGTAAAGATTTTTACATTACTGGCATTTTACATAATGAAACTGTTCAAATATCTGACATTCCATTAGTAACTTCACAGTTTAGTCGTCTTCCTGGGAAAAAGTAATTTCTATTCGGTTAATCAGTCAAATATTGTTTCTATGTGGAGGGGTGGCTATTGTCATGGAAACAGAAATAATAATTACGAATTCATGTGCTAGCCTAAGAATGAGACAGGTCAGAACTTTCTTTCTTTCTTTCTTTCTTTCTTTCTTTCTTTCTTTCTTTCTCTCTCTCTCTCTCTCTCTCGTTAATAAGTGTTTAAGGTTGCTAAGGTTGTGTCATAGGGAGTGAAATCGTCTACATTGTCTATGAATGTGTATAATCTCTGAACTCAAAGAAGTTATTGCTGCAGTTCCATAAGACGTGATTTCAAAAATAATTGTTCTTACTTCTCTTTAAACAAGAGCAGAAACAAATACAGTTTAATTAATTTTATAAAATAGCTCATATTTATTCTTATACCAACTTGTATATAAATTATATGGATGCATAAATAAATTCATAGTTTTATTTCACTAATGTTAATCCAATTACCCTCACTTTTATATTAGTTTTTATAAACTCTTTAGGTATACATTTTATAGATAACTTTAACACACCTTTAAGCCGTCAAAATCCGGGTCCTGATAATAACGCATAGTCTGCCCTTTTCAGCTGTATACTAGGTAAACGTCCTTTCTACAATAGTTATATCACGTTTACACATTAACATTTTAGGCTCTATTTCCATCAACGTGTGTTAAAAGCGTTAACACGACGTACATTTCTTAGTATATTCAAAATAACAAACATTCTGCCTCTCGGACTGATATATTTAACGTGATAAACCTCGTGAGTTAGCATCCTGTTTCCCCTTAGTTAAAAAAAATATTAACAATGCATGCTAAAGTCAGTAAATCCTAAAGGTATAACAAGCTGCAGATGATGAATTACTACAAATGTATACTACACTACATAAACAGCTGAAGATGTAATGAATTTAAAAACATTACAGAAGAAAATATTCTACACAGGTTTGTATAAAGTAATAATATGATTATGAACAAAGCAGCAAAAAGTTTAGAAAATCTGTACGCACACGTGTCTATGTAAAGTTTTACTGCAAAAGAGCAGTTTAAGCGCTTTCTCGATTTTAATACACATTCAAATGTACTTCGCTAAGCAACTGTTTAAAGCGAGAATACCAGCCATGCTACAGAGGCAAGTTTTGACTCCGCTATTGAAATTTGTATCTGTCATGGCCAAAATATATAATTCGTAATTTGGAACCTTTATTTTATTGGTACTTTTGACTTGTGAGTTATGTGGTGTGGTGGTGGTGGTGGTGTGTGTGTGTGTTTGTGTGTATGTGTGTGTGTTCTATTCACATGATTTTCTCTAGCTGTTATGCAATAAACTATTCTTAGCCCGCCTCAGTAGGATAGGGGTAACGTGTCTGCCTCACATTCAAGAGGTTCGAGTTCGAATCTCGGTTAGGGTGAATTATCCGGATAAGGTTTTTTCTCATAAACGATTTACTTTGTCTACCACGTACAAAATACATAGTAGGTAGAATAGGTATTGCAGTCCACCTAACATTGGATACCGAGATTTCGCTGAAAATAGTTTTTGAAGGAGGTAGTTGCACTTCTACTGTACTCCACCAACAATTTCGATACCGAGATTTCACTGAAAAGACACGTTATGGGGATGCCTGAACAAAAAAATAGAAAAGAGTCCGCGCGCGCGTGTGTGAGTGAGTGAGTGTGTGTGTGTGTGTGTGTGTGTGTGTGTGTGTATGGACAAAGACAGCATAACTCAAAAACGCCTTACTCAAAACTGTTTTTTTACATGTGATATTTTTCGAAAATGTTTATTTTCTGAAAAATGGCTCTAACGGATTCTAGATGACTTTCTAAGTAGTAAACCGTAAGAGATAAACAAAATGCTACCACACAAAACATTTAGATTTTGTTAAAACACACAATTTGTCTAATACACACACATGTATAAAATATCTCAAAAATGGTTAACTCTAGAATATATATATATATATATATATATATATATATATATATATATATTTGTTATTGATTTGAATGCTTAAATACTCATGCTCTTATCATGTGGAATATCGTTATTACTTTTTCGGAATTTCAAATCATCACAAGCGGCCAGCTGTTAAAATATTTGATTATCGCCTTGTACCTACAAGAAAATAATATATAGTACAGTCCTTTCTGCTAATATTTATATTGATTATCATGAAATAGGTTGAAGAATAAACCTTTGTAAGAAAAGTTTGTCGCAAAAAGCATGCGAATGTATGACGTCAGCTTTTCTTCGTCAATTTATCATGTTCAAAATGCTTCACAGAATGCAATGTTGTACGTTAAAGAAAGTGATTATATAGTTTTGTTTCGAAATAAAGCTGCTATTATAGAAATAAACAATCACCTTTTGAAAAATCAAGGGTTTTGGAGAGGGCAAAATGTACAACATTTTCTACAATAATTAGGGGCTCTATTTTAACTCGCTCTCTGTAAAACTTGAATTTTTGATATGAATATTTTCACTAAAAAAATAGAATTTAGAGAAAATGTAAATAACCAAGCTTGAGTTTTTAATCATGGCAGCAATATGTTTTATTTTGTGTAATAAGTAGATATTATAATTTTTTGCGTGTTTTATAAATGTCTAGATACATCTACCTTAAAATATAGGAACAGAGATGAAGCCAGTGTATTTGTAGATTCCAAACTGCAGACCATTAAGTTAATCTCTTTGGAAAGAACATACAGTCTGCGACCGTCTAAAAGGTTTTTTTCACTTATATCGGTTTTTAGCATGCTCTACTAACAAAGTTGATTGCAATAAAATAGAAACGAAATAAAACAACTGTTTTACATGAGGACTATTAATGATTTTTGGTATTCGTATTGCGTGTGTTTCGTAGTACTATAAACAGATTAGATTTTGTTATGTTTTGGTGGGTTTTAATTGCCAAATAGTGCTAAAGCACTATATTTTTCTCCATTATATTTGGATTAAATAACAGGTACGTCCTTTTTATAGCTTCGATGTGTTTGTATTCAAGAACAGAGGCTTTATAAATCCCTTTTACTTTCACTACATATACATAGTGTATAGGGAGGGTTTTGTATTCCACCCAAAAATTCATTAGCCAGATTTTACCGGAAATACCCGTTTTAGGGTCTCCTATATCCAAAAAAAGATTTCTGGAAAAAGTTTCTTGTGTGTGTCCGTGTGACTGTGAACACGATAACTCAAAAAGAAAAGTCGGTAAAATACCAAACTTGGAATTTATATTTAGTATCTTCCTGGGATGCAACAGGAAGATTTTAAGAAAAATCCCCCCACTCCAAACACCTTTTTCATAGAAATGTTTTTGAAAATTTTTATTTTCTCAAAAATGGCTCTGGCGATTTTGATTAAAATACCGTATATTAGAGATATTTATATGGCAAATAAAATGCATATATTGAATTTTCTGGGTATGGCCTCTAAAGATCTCTTTATTGTGAATGAATTTTGCGTAACTGGTGAACCGTAAGAGATAAACAAAACCTTACTACACAAAAAATGTAGATCACGTTAAAACTCGCAACTTGTATCATATACATTTTTCATGGAATTCAGCATTTCTGAGATATTCCTTGTTATTTTTGCAGATTTAAAACACAAGTTTTCTCACAAGGGAAAGATGTAAACTCCTGGACCTGCATAGAAACGGATTTCAACCACATGGCAACCATCTTTTAAAAAATTTGACTATCGTTTTAATCTAGTGTAATCCCTATTTTCCTTCTACTTCAAGGAAGCAAGTAATTAAGACAATTTCTGCCAATGTTTTTCTCGATTATCATAAAATATATAGAAAAATATGCTTTTTAACAATAATTTACACAGATTTATTAATTTCAGGCTATTCAAAATGAAGTTCCTCGAGTTATAACTAATTATCCTTGGTTCATCAGACATATTAAACTGCATCAAGCGTTGGGCATCCTGTCCATCAAACAATACATCAAATCTCTCTAAAAGATCTTCTACTCTAAATTACCTTGCGTTACATGAGCTCTGGTGTACACATTTCAATAGCCAAGATTGAAGAGAAAGTTACCTCAAGACATCTTATTGTCGGACATCGAAATTCAAGAGTAAGACTGATTTTACCTAATTTGTAATAATTATACCTTTTTATTCATGTTAATATTGTTAATAGTACAGATTCATATTTCATTTCCCAGTTTACTAACTTGTTAATATTATTTTTATTTTAATTTTGAATTTACCTGAAATTTGTTTTCAAGCCTTGTTATCAACTTCATCGTAGTCATTGTAATTTCTTTTAACCTCTATACTTTTCAGACAATCTACGTATGTTAATGGTGTCATATGACCCATATCAATGTTATTTACTTGTTATTTTCGGTTGAATTATTATAAATAGATGTATAGCTTTTAGCTGATCAGTCAAAATAAATAATTTTAAAAAACCAATAATTTGTAGAGAAAGTCATGTGAATGGGACATATCAGATTTTTAATTTTAAATTAGGAACTGAAAGATGGCGCCGTGACCGAGTGGTTAGACCGCTCGCTTCTCACCCAGGCGACCGCATATGGGATTTGTGGTACACAAAGAGGCTCTCCGGGTTCCACAAAGAAAACCCACCGCCATTCATTCCATCAATTGATCCATAAATATCTTTCTGTCATTAATTTTACCACCATTTCATATCCTCCACTTCCTCACTGACACAGCAGGAGCTCATCATCCATTCTGGTCTTTCTTTAACCCAGAGCCTCTACTCCTCAACAGGATTCCAGAGGTTTAAGTCCTATATACAAGGGTACCAAAGAAAGAAAGAAAGAACGAAATCAACGTTTTAATAGTGAAATAATTCGAAATATCGAATGGTTTGAGAGTCCCCCCTATACACACACACATTTTTTCTTTTCAGTAATAACATATATATGAAAACTATTTGTTTATACTGATTTATAAACTAAATCTAGAAATGCACACGTTTCTTGAGTTTTCTTGGTTCTCTTAACATCTGCTAAATACAAACATTCTCTAAAGTAATATCACGCTTATTTATATTGAGCTAAACACCTGTGAAAATACGAGATATTGAAATCAAAACTTCAATTCCGATTTCAATCATATTTCCTTTGGTATAACCCATTAGGAAGATATTACATGGTGCCTGCCTACAGGCAAGTTGGAGAACTACATCAAACATACTTCTTGCTATCTAAGAGAGAACAGAATCTCATCCCTCCTCTCTCCGATGGACGATTTATTTTCAAGCAAATCTTTACTCTATTAACTTGGTTTTCACGAAGGAAGACGAGAGGAAATCCGAGTAGAGGAACTTTCCTTGCCGGAAGTAATATAAAAAAAGAAAGAGGGAAATAGTACTTAACTCGCGGCAGAAGAAGAGTCTTTAGCCGCTGAGAGAAGGGGAAAAACCTAGATTTCTATATAGAGGCTTACACTGGCTTAACAGTTGAGCATCTACGATGAAATGTCTTCTTACCACAACATTAACGGAAACTGCTAGGCTTCTATCTTATATTTATTTTGTTTCTTCGTGTTTCTTTTACTTTATTTTCGTACTATGTCAGTCGCCTCAATTTATACCTACTGTAAAACTACTACTACTTTTAAAACAAGTGAGAAGTGCTCAATTTTCTATATCCTTCATATTCACATTCCACTTTGCATACCTACCCATAAACATCCTTAATAATGATTTAGATGCAGAAGAAATGTTAGAAGAATCAGAAAAAGTTTATGAGATGGTAAAGATACGAAATACGTCACCTATGATTAGCAGGAATATGATGGAAATGTTCTATTCTATTAGGCGAAATACCATTCTTTTTTGGGTTGAAAGAATGTTCTTGCTGTATTCATTAACATTAGAGCTGAGCGCAAGCCTAAACAATGAAGGTGTCAAAATGTCCTTCTTCCCATCCCCATTTTGAGTTGGCAATCTGGCTGATTGAATGTCATTTCAATGAAGTCCCAAGTTGATGTGCGGTATTCTGCAGTACTTGTGTAATTGTAATCCATGACCAAGTAGCGAAACTTTGATCACAAACCTTCAAAATAGACCATAATCACCACAGCTATCAAGCGACATGCATGTTTAACAGGGAAACAGGAGAAAATGGAGGGTTACGATGTTCAGTTTCTTCATCGTGCTTCTGATTAGTAGATTCGTAGTGAAAGCACGCTGAGTATAGCAACAGTATATCGTGAATTCAGGCAGACGTATAATACACATTGTTAACAGGATGTTGACATACCTAAGTACCACAGGCTGCACTTAATGCCAACAGAAGAATTGTTTTCCCAGAAAAGTGGGTCAATAGGCGTGAAAACAGGCGATTTATTAGTTATTAACTGCGTGAAACATATGGGATTATAGGGTCTGTATTTCATAGTTTAGTCATATATAAAAGCTCCTTTAGAAACCAGCATGAAGTGATTTCTATAACGCTCAGTACAAATTCATAAGTTTCGAGGTTCCTGAATAAAAATGACATATGCGACATACTTAACATACTTATTTTGAGCTTTTTATGATGAAAGTTTCGCACTCTCACGCCCCTCTCTCTCTTTCTTTCTCTCTCTCTCTCTCTCTCTCTCTCTCTCTCTCTCTCTCTCACACACACACACACACACACAAATGCAGTCTTATTTTATCTTCCGCTTACCTATAACAGGTAGAGGAAAGGAGATCTGGTGGAAATACATATCCTCAGCATATAAAAACATTAGAAAAAGGCCCGCATAGCTCGAAAACGAAAAAGCAAACTTGGGTAAATGTCAAAATTGAAAGACACTGACTACCAATCAGGCGAAATAAAGATTAAAATAAATCCTCATATCCCAAAACTACCCTCTAAATGGCAAAACCTTGGTTAATTTTCATTTTCACAAAATTGGCTCCTTATTGCTTTGACAATCCCATAAATTTAAATTATTTGCATGACAAAGAAAATGTTTATCCTTAATTTTCTACGAGTAGCCTGCGAAGATTTCTTGAATTTGAATGTATTTCATACAATTTTAAATAACTGGTAAACCATAAGAGGTCGACAAAAAGTGCTGCACAAACATATTTCCATAAAACAAAATCTGTTTTTTTTTTGTTTGTTTTTTTCCCATTGACCACTTTCGAAATGTTTTGTTATTGGTTTGAATATTCACCTACTTGTTTTAAAAGTGTAAAGTCGCTTTCATTTTCTTTTCGTGACCATAGAAGGAGCATAACATTTTATAGCCGTCACATAGCCGGCTAAATCCGCTTGACTTTTACTATCGCTTTAGTCTCTGTATCTTTTTGTACCTACAAAAACCTATCTACAAAACCTTTAAAATGAAGCAGATAGAAGAATAAGTTATTAAAGAATAGTTTCCAGATAATGGCTGTATAGGTCATGTGAATTAAACACACAAGATTTAACATTTCATTGCCTGTTTAACGACGCGTTTCTGTGCCCTTCAGCAAAATATGCAAAAAACCAAATGCCTGACATTGGACAAAGACCAAACACAATAAAAAAGACAAGTCTTGATTTCTTAACCTAGATTCATATGGTAATCCAAAATTGTTAACCTATGGTTCGACCACAAAGAAAAATTCTTAGGGATGATCCATCGGTTTAAAACCATTTGCATAACAACAGTCACCATTTTGTAGTCCAGGGGTATCAAGGTCAATCCTATGAATAACCATCAGTGCTTTCATAGAATAGGGCACATAGGGAACATAGCTAAAGGAAACAAAGTGAGTAATTTTTTAAGCAGTATATCGTAGTACCTCCAGCAGAGGGACCAAGTATTTTAATAGCATCCCCTTTGTACCATCCGTATTAAAGCCAACAATATGTGTCCGCCTCTTTAATGCGGTGATTGCGTGTCTACCGCCTCGCATTCACGAGGTTCCGAGTGCGAACCTCGATTAGAGGGATTTACCTGGATAAGTTTTTTTTTTTTTTCTCTTTTTTTTTTCTCTTCCCCCCGGAGGTTTTTTCCTTATCATGAAAGAATGAATCTCGAGTAAGCTTCATGGACTCCTCCTCATTTGAACTTCCATAGACCATTCTCATATATCGTCCGATATGACCTATCAGGTAAAAGAAACACAATGTAACTGTAAACTATCAATGCATGTATATCGTATAACCACCACATAGCTGTACCTGACAACTAAAAACAGCCTTTTAGACACGAAATCAGCGATGAGATAGGTATATACCGGAAAGTTTTCAATTAAATCGAAAATAATGAAAGGAAGAAACAAAACAAATAGACCAAAGAAAATATGCTTTACATTTACTATTAAATAACACGGAAAACAAGAATTAAGCTTCTAAAAATGAGTATTAATAATATACAGTAAAACTGCGCAGTCAACGCATTCAGAAAATAATAAACAACAAAGAGCTTTTTATGTAGAATAAAACAAGTCACGGAAAATCAATAACTTACGGCACGCTGAAAGTGTTTAATGATTGATTAATTAATTAATTAATTCCTGTAAGGATTATGGAACGTCATGTTTACAGTGGAGTAAGAAATGCCCTGATGCCTTGACCTTGAAAATAAATTGTTTATGCGTAGCCATATTGTGAGACACTCTGAAAAAAGTGGTGAGGATTGATTCCCCTTGGGCGCAAAGCTTTGTAATATATTTTTCTTTTCCCATTTTTTATTTAAATTGAAGGAACACTGAACGTAAACACACTCTCCTTATGCATTACTGTTTCTTTCAATCCCTTATACACACATTTTAGTATACATGCTAAGAATTGATTCTGTTCACCTTGCATACCCTAAGTTTTGCATAAAAGCAGTCTGGAATTAAGCAATATTCTTTTGGACAAATGCAAAATACGAGAGAGAAACAAACAAACAAACAAAAACAATCTGATATAATGCTTCGCACATAACGGTTGAGGACTTCTCATTGAAGAAAATTTTAAGTATTTTAAAACTGAAACCAATTACAGGGGATGTCTCGGAAATTGTAGGCTCTACAAAAAAACTGTTAGCGAGATCTGCATTTTTTGTGTAGTAAGTTTTTGTGTCTCTCTTACGGTTTGCCAGTTATGCAGAAGTCATTCAGGATGAAGAAGACTTCAGGGGCTATTCCCAAGAAATTCAGGATATGCGTTTTATTTACCATGTACATATATTTAATATATGGAATTTTAATCAACTTCGTTAGAACCATTTTATAGGAAATTCAAAATTTCTAGAAAAAAGTTCCATATAAACATTAGTTTAGAGTGGGGAAATTTCCTGAAAATCTTCGTATCATATCCTTGGAAGACACTGAGTTATCCTGTCCACAGACAGGCATAGGCTCTTTTCTAGAAATGTTTTTATGGGATTCAGTGACTCTCAAAACAATTTCTGAATTCTGTGCGGACTACAATACCTTCACTACCTATTATGTACATTGAACATACGTGCTAGAGAAATTAAAAATAAGAATACACCTCAGAGATGCAGCATGACAATTCAACCCAGAAAAACTTAGATGTAACAAGAGATAATTCGAAAACGGCTAATGCTACGAGAAAGTTATCAACTTGAACTTCGACTCTTAGTTTTGTGTTTTAGCAGGCATACAAAATCATACACAAAATGCATTCAGAATAGAGGACCCTTTGGTTGATTAAAGAATATACAAGGTGTGTATTTTTATTATTCATAGAATATCTTAAACATACAGTATTTTAAATAAAATCACGGGCAATTTATGTGAAAATATAAACAAGAAAAATTATGCTTATAAAAGGTAGTTGGGTACTGGATATTTTAGTTCTTCACATGGTATCCTTGAAAGGAAGCCAAACATAGACATCATGTTTATTATTCGACTTTCCAGTTTTGAGTTATTTTTTCCACAAACAGAACTCCAACAGATTACACTGCTTGCGCTTTTTGTTGGATTTTTTTGTGTTCAGTGGACCTTAAAACGTCTCTGGTAAAATCTCGATATCAACTGTAACTGTCCATGGATATGATTTTCAAGTAAAATAGAAAATGCTGGGTCTGTCGGAGCTTATTATTAAAAATAGCGGGCATTTTGTAGTAAAGACATCATATCCGAGCATATCCGAGACATAGCAATACACATTAGCAATGTCATCCCCAAGAAATGTGGATTCCTGCTTGGCAAGGATGCAGCAAACGAATAAAAATATACAATTGGGCAGATGTAGGGGAAGAGATTAAATTTAGAAGACAAGGGTGAGGGAATAAGTATTTTATCTCAGGTGCATTTCATATTCCATGCACATAAGACGGCATAGAGAACGAGGGGAACACAGGAGGGGGATGGAGACCTGAGTCCTCTTGTACGGAAATTACTGCAGTAGTACTCCCTAGGTTGGTAAGTACGTGCCTGAGACCAAATTCACAAACTCAGCTTACTCCTAGGGGAAAACTATGGCGATGATGTCATCCCTTTGATATTAACATCTCTTACATACCATTACAAAAACAAGCCCTTCATTCCCATTTTTGTAACTCTTAGAGATGAAAGTGGCGTAAGAAAAAAGTCACCTCAGAAGAGCAACCAGATTTAAAGCGATTGACCACATAGATTGACATTACTAGTGGCGACTTAGGTTGTTGATTCAGTTTCAGTAAAAACAGTATTTTGTCCAATGAGTCGCAACATTTGCTTTCGAGTTGATCGTGTTTTCGATTATTAACTTATTCAAGGATACCCAATATAGAGGTAATGTGCTACAATAAATATACAAAGAAAATATGTTTGGCATTTTGGGGCGAAAATCTCTGACCATACCAGTCTCACACACCTTAGACCATGGGGCCATTCGGGCTGCAGCATTATCTGAACTTACAATGCTGCATAAAAATGAGAATGAAAGATTTACTCCCCCCAAATCTAAAATGCATTACCTGCATTTAATCTAAACCCGTCCAACCATGCCATCAGGCCCTCATCATCCTTTTACACAGTTTCTTTTGAAGGCAGAAAATGTATTTTGATTAGATTCGTGTCTGCGGTCCTTGGTTTGACAGCTTAGCTACTGCTATCTTGCCATAGACCGTATGCCCAAAAATCCAGACGTCGAGGTTATCCTATGTTATTTGTTGATAAAATGGGTTATTTATATCATGCACAGGATCTCACATCACATCTATATCACTGAAGAGGTCAAAACATTTAACGTTTTATGCCACCTCTAAATTAAAGACTTTTTAAAGTCCAACATTAACAGCTCTATACCCCATCCCCCAGTAGGTCGTTGGGCCCTTGAAACATAGGACTTTGAAGATATATTTTAAGATGTGGATATAAATTCTTAAAACGATTTATTTTCACTGCTGTCAAACATATTTTACTTGGAAAGCGATATTCCGATTCATATCTTAATGATGTGGGCCTTTTAGAAACCGAAATGAACAGAAACAGAAACCCTGTCGCATGTTTTTCCCATAGGAAGGAAGCTAATAAAACACAGTCCATCTTCATGAGCGTTATGGTGCAGATGAGTATATACATTAACCGAAAACATCGCACTAGACATCCAAACTTCATATCGAAACCAAGAACGAGCAGGTAATGGGATTTCCAGGTACAGAAGGCTAGAGGCAATTTTGAATATAATTCACTGCATCGAAATGCTCACAAAGTAGTTAGATATGAAGTTACGAAATCCCGTATATTACTTTGCTCTTCCGCATCTGACCCGGTACGCATAGAAAGCGACTGCACCTATTTAACTTCTTCTTTCGGTATCCCTCCTCAAATGAATGACTTACAACCCCCCCCCCGGACGTACAAGCAGGCACCTGGGGTCAGATACCTATTGATAAGCAGCTATAATCTGGATGATAGAGAGAAGCCAGGATGGATGATCAACCCAATGCCTGGTATGAGAGTGAGGAAGGCTGATATGAAATAACAGTGAAATAGATAAAGGAAAGGTGATTATCAGGCGGTAGAACGGTTGGCAGGGGAAACCGGAAAACCCCCCGGACACCGCCTTGACCACAACACATGCCACATGTGTACCCCTGAAATGAACCTGGACCGCCTTGGTGAGAGGCGAGCGATTTAACCACCTAGTCATGGCAGCATACCAAGCTTAATTTGTAGTTCTAAAGCGCTGCAGGGAATTTTGACTTTTTCTGCCACTTACCTATATTGGAGGAGGATGCTCAAACAATTTTGATTAAAATTGTCATACGTTTAAGATATTTTATGGCAAATGAAATGTATACTTACATAGTCTGGGAATAGCTCCTGAAGACCTCTTCATTCTGAATGACTTTCTATAACGTTTGCATAACTGGTAAACCATAAGAAATATATGCAAATACTTACTATACAATAAGTGTAGATCTTGCCCGCCTGGGTGGTAGCATGTCTGCCTCACGTTCAAAAGGTCGTGAGTTCGAATCTCGCTTAGGGTGAGTTGCCCTGGTGAGGTTTTTTCGGGGTTTTCCCTTATCCTGAGAAGACGAATGTCGAGTAACTTTAAGCTCCATGGAACCCAAGATCATTTGAGCATCATATCATCAATTGCATTCACCGTCCGATATGACCAAACCAGGTTAAAAGACGTTAAAACTACAAAAAACAAAAAAAAAAAAAAAAAAAAAAGTGTAGATCTCATTAAAGCACACGATTTATAAAATTAACAACTTCTTTGTACAGTTAACCGTTTTCGAGATATTTCGAGCTATTGATTGCTGTTTTAAGCTACTTAATGCTTTTCTCAGACGAGAAAAGCTTAAGTAGTTTCTGTCCGTCTCTCTATTGTTTACTCCTAGAGAGCAAAGAAAACCGAATTTAAATTTTTTACTTAGCGACTGGTTTTTAAAAAACCCGATTATGGATTTAGTTTAGTTTATTCCCTTATTTCCCTTATACTTACCAAAAAAAAAAAAAAAAGTAATAGACCAATTCTGGTAATATTTATCTTGATTAGCAGGATGTAGATAAGAGAATACTCTTTTGTTTGTGGAACAGCTAGAGAAATGTGAATGGAACTCATCAGATTTTTCCCTCCGAAATTGAAAATTACTAAAAACGTTGCACCTTGGAAAGGTTCAGGTGCATTGAGATCGGTGTAAGTCAACTTGCTCGGGAAACCATATTTTCCAATCGAACCAATCCAAGTGAGAGCAACAGTTACTGGTCCGCAGCGCAGAAAACTGTTTCATCCACTCTGTGCCTTCAATCGAATGCAAGATTTACCTTGTAGAACCCACGCCACTTCTGGGAAAAGCATGAGGAAAGGGAAAGGTAAGACTAAAACTTCGCCCTTCTATCCTAATTCGTTTGCACGGTAGCCAATCACATGGAGAGGAATCCTCCCTTCCGTAGCGTAATTACAGCTAACACAGCAAGTTCCATTCAATATTCTAGTCATATGCCTGGAGAGCCCTTGCTCCAAGAAACATACAAGGCGGCCTACCTTCCGGAACCCAAAGTTGGCTAATACCCAGCATATTGTTTCACTCAGTAACGCAACACAATCGTGATAACCTCTATGGTTTTTAATACAGCCTTCAGAAGCGGAAACCATTAACTTAATGACGTTACTTAGAGAAAAAAATAATTAATTCAAAACATACACCTGGAATATCTAGTAATGTTAACAAATGATTTGATCGTGTACAATGGTTAGCAATGGTAATTTTTCTCAAATACGATATGGCTCAAAATACACATCAAAGCTTATACCCGACCCCCTCCAAATTTCCATAACCCCAACTGCTGTGCTCATATGAGAAGCCTAAGACTGAAACATAATATTTTTACTTTCTCTTGCACATATGCACAATGTACATAGTAGACAGAGAAGGCACTGAATTCCACCCAAAAATTCGATACCAAGGTTTCACCGGAAATACATGTTTTAAGACACCTTCATTCAAAAAAAAAAGGATTTTTAGACAAATGGCCGTGTGTGTGTGTGTGTGTGTGTGTGTGTGTGTGTGTGTCTGTGTGCGCGTGTGTAGGGGGGGGCAGCATAGCTCAAAATTAAATTCCGTTAAACATCAAACTTGGTATTTTAGTTCGTCTTCTAAGGATGCGACACGCAAATTTCAAGAATATCCCCCACCCCACCTATCCTCTACATGGAACATTTTTCAAAATTTTTGATTTTCTCAAAAATGGCTAACAATTGTCATCAAAATACTATACGTTTAGGCTACTTTCATGACAAACGAAATGTATATTTTGAATTATCTGGGAATAGCCTCTGAAGACCTCTTCATTCTGATTACTTTTGTGTAACTGGTAAACCATAAGAAATAGACAAAAACTTACTGCACAAAAAACATAGACCTCGTTAAAACACAATTTATGCCATTTACATTTTTTTCAGAGTTAACTGTTTTCAAGATATTCCTTGTTATTGGTTTTAGTTTTACACTATCTATCTCAAGCAGTAGGTCATTTTTCATTTCATATCTTTTGTTTTACTCCCCGGAATACCAAAGAAAACCGAATTTCAATTGTTTCCCATAGCGATAGCTTTTAAAAGATTCGACTATTGCTGCATCCCTTTTTCCCTTGTACTTACAAAGAGGCAAGTAATGAGCCCAATACTGCTAGCGTTTATCTTGATTAGCATGATGTAGATAAAAGAATAATATCTTGCAAGGAAAGTTTGTTTGTGGAACAGTTACAGAAAGTTATGTGAATGGTACACATGAGAGTTTTACTCTTAGAACTTCCAGACTTGTACTTGCGAATTTTCATTTTTCATTACTTCTAAACCATTGCAATAAAATGTGAAATTAACTCACATTGCGAAAATAAGAATGCGAAACGTGTTGTAATTCAATGTTTTTAAAATGTAAATGTACAGACATAACTATGGCATTTTTTTGCAATTAATCTGTAGGCTCTACCTAATTTTTATCAATATATTTAGAAGAATAAGTGAAAATCGGATCTGCTGGCTAATGCTTGCTTGGTTCTTTTTCTACCACGAGTATTCTGTCCACATTTTCTATTACATCACTTCCTTGTCATCTGTTTCAGGGTTGCCAGTTGCGATCTGTAATGGTTTCCTGCTGACGTCGTTCGTCGCAAGGGCCTCCCGGTTAGGACTTGTCTCCGGAATCCTTCTGGCAGTGCGACGGGGGTTCAGGGGATTGTGGTAGTGTGCCGGGCGACGCCGCATGCATTCTCTCTAAAAACGTTAGAGACCCGTCCAAGCTTGGACCCGAACCTTCGGGAATCAGGATGGCCAAGGATCACAGTGACCTACTTCCAGTGCTGTGCCCAATGTTTAGAGACCCCCCACAATAAGTCTAATCCTAACCCTAGCTTCTACATTAAATAAGTACTAAGCACTAACACAGTATGCAAGTCAAAACCAAGCTAAGACATATGGTATAATTCAACTATCAAATATGATTAGATTTCTAAATGAATTTATAAATATATGCAGCAAAAAGTTAAGACTGTTTAATATAGAACAGTGAAATAGGCGATACCACGACAAATACACTATCAAAGGGAAGTGGACTAAAACAATACCGTCGAATATGTAAATATATACACATATACACACACACTAACATGCATGCAAACTTGCACACCTATATGTAATAGAAAAATCTGAGGGGAACGTTCAAATTGCATAGATAATTGAGTCAAATTATTGTTTATAATTATAGATTGAGAATATCGACAAATAAACAAAAGGCTTTTAAGGATTGGAACCAACAAGAACCAAAACGGTGACAGACGCACGAATAGTTGAACAAATAAGAGAGTTTAAATTTACTAAGTATATCTATATAAACCTAATATTTCTAGATTCAGACTGTGGAATTATACAAAGTACATGAAAACATAATATGTGAAAAGAAACATTAATCTAATTCCACAAAGCAATAACCTTGCCTTTGACGTTGTATGGTACGGAATGTTGGACCTCAACATCATACCATTTACGACAAATTAAGTCATCAGAGATGAATTTCACGGCATAGGTTCGTTTCCAAGCGATCGCATGTGTACTTGTGGTGGATAAAGAGGCGCATGATTCTCCGGTTTTCCCCACTTGAAATTTCCTCCATTTTGTAGCAATATATTTATTACTGAATAATGAAGTGATATTAGGCAACCACTAAGTGCAGAATCTATTACACTTTTAATTGAAAAAAAAAACTAAACTAAACTGGAGAGATCATGTCCAACAAATACAAATAATCCAACAGGAAAGACGAACATTTAATGTCGTTTAAAATATTGTGTGAACAATTCTAAGGCGGAGCAGGCCGACATGCCTACTCCTTGAGGACGTTGATGATGAGTAATTTATAAAGTGATTAAACAGAATGGAAGGTATACAAAGGACATGTGGATTATCTAGGCAACTTTATAAAACTGCGTCCCATAAGAAAAAGCAGTTTTTATTGTATTACATTCAAAAAGCGGTAACAAGCATATGGACTATTTAACATATGATTCTACAGCCATACTGTAGACAAAACACACCGGTCAGGACAAAAGAGTTGCCGTAAACGCTAAAACCATATAATCTATGTTCTGCGCATGCGTCATTTTTTGTTGACAGAAGCACTCCAACGGAAATATTCTGGCTGAATTAGCATTAAGGTAATGAATGACTCAAGAGATGGCGAAAGACTTCGTTTTAACACAACGGATTGCCAAATTTTACTTCAAGATCTTTTTTACGCTAGTTCTTCCGTGCTCATAAGTATAAAAAGAAATTATTGGAAGTCCAGTACACAAGCCATAAAATCTAAAGCATTAGATATGTGCAGATGTGTTTTCTAAACAGAAAAACAAATGGCTTAAAATTTTAATCCAAATCAAGAATTCTTCAATCTTGCTCCCTGAATTGCCCGTCCAACAATGACCGATACTCATTCTGAGACATGGTTTTCAATGCCTCAAACCGCGCTTATATATTATACCTTTATATACATACACTGTTCACGGTGCCGTATTCCGTTTTGAGGATAAATCACGTTGTTCTACATAAGTGATAATACCAAATTATAATGCACGTTATTCCAAACAATCTCAAACGAAAAGCTATATGCCAGTTTAGATTTGCGTTTACGTTTAAAGCTCGGCACATAAAAATTTAAGAATAACCAACAACCTGAATATATTCTTTATCCTATCTCATTCTCTCTTGCAGGTTGATGGTCATCTGGGATATCACAGAACATTTTTACTTAGAATACCCTAGGACTTACGGGAATGAAATACACCGGCGGTTTTTACTATTTCTATCCACCCCCATGGTGACATTTTGCTTAACTCCGCTCAGTTGACAATTGGAAATAATATTTCAATTAGAGGAGCTTACAAAATAGGACAAGAACTAAAGCTAAATATATTAAAATATAACGTTAACGACATGACAATGCTTCTAACATATAGAAAGAACTGCTCACAAGAGTATTACCAACCGAGCATACCCAAATCAGAAGAACGACGTTCAATTGGACGACCAAGAGCTAAATGGGAAGATACCCTTGTGGCGGAACAGGCTTTTTAGCTAACCTTGCAGTGGAAGAAAAAGGTGTAGTTAAAGCATGTTTTTTACTTCTTAGCTGTGAATCTCATACATCTATTTTCTAAAAGTTCTGTTTTACATATTGAATCTGAAAAAAAATATTCTAACATTACCTTATTTCCTAAAATCCCACGAGCTGTCCAGGAGAGAGACTGGCTAAGGAATGTTGGCTGTAATCTTACAAAATTGTCCAAAATTATATGCCGCATACCTTTATTAATTGATTTGCCCAATAGCATGTCTTAGCAATTACCAAACATGAAACTTTCGTTTAGTCATCCTCCATATTCAAGAGCGCACTCATGAGTTCCCGTTCGCAGATTCCCATATTATGTGACAGACTTATGGAATTTTCAGAAACAATAATGCTAATTTTAATTTAGAATTTGCTTTTCTTTTCCTATTTCGGTTCCTCAAAGCTATACAGCAACTAAGTACACAGTTTGTGTCTTAATAGGATATATTTTAATATCTGCACTTCTGCGCTCTGAAACATCAGAACTACAACGGCTCTATAACTTTAATTTGGATTTCTGAATTCGAAGTAGATTGAAATAATAATAATAATAATAATAATAATAATAATAAACGTATAAAACAATTATCAACTTAATGTTTTCCTTTTTAAAAACCACACCAAAGCTATTGTCACAGTTGCCCCATGCACAGTACCTGATAAAATATCTGTTTCTACCCAATTATCGCACAAAATTAATTTTAGCAGCATTTGCGTTCCGCTTCAGATAGTAACTGTAAGATTTACAAGACAAACAAATGCTGCTTTTCGTGAAAGCAGAGAGCATCCATCATGCAGCACCGTTCCTAATTAGGAAGTAGGCTATAGAGCATGCAGGGGGAGTGAAGACATCGCCGAAATATGCGAAGGTGCACAGCAAAGGACAAGAAACTGAGCGGGACGAAGTTTGGAATCATCTCAGGGTTGGGAACTTGTGACGGAATATGCATTATGCAACAGCGTGAGGGGCTGAGTAGAAGCAGGTGTTGGCAGCAGTGCCAAGGGGGTGGGGGTTCTCCAACTGTTATAATAAACATGTCAGCCTGGGTGCTGTATCGCGAGCAGTAAGTAATTCTTGCTCAGGTGCTCCGCGATTGGCTTTTAAAATCTGTGAATTTTAGCTTCCTAGGAAGCCACACAAAACCATTCTACTTCCTTTTAATTGCTTAAATCAAATTTGTTTTAGCACAAGAGACACAACGAGTTTGCAAGGAAAGTGTAGAATTTGATGGAATACTTATGGTTATGCTTTAAAATCAGGTATATTGCAATAAAAATGCGATAAGCGCATCATTGCAAAAGAGAAAGGAGTTCGAAAATAGGATACGAAGTCGCGTAGTAACTAGTCAATAGCAAATAATGCGAAAATAAATTATTGTTAGTGTTCAAAATTAATATAAAAATCCCCGTCACCAGTCTCAACGATCTGATGATCTCAAGTCTGATAGTGTTGAGCAAGTAGTCAACAAATGAAGGTAAGAAGGTTCAGTGCACGAAAGAGTTACATTTAAACTAAGGCCAAATTAAATCTAAGTAAACACTAACATAAAGGGAAGTACAGACGGCAAGTTTTGAATTGAAAAATGAAAATATCAAATATGATTACCTTAAACGTCTGCGACAAGAAACATACCTACGTAATTTAACCATTTTAAGTCGTCACTAACAATTACTTAATTACATAATAAATAAATTAATACATGTGAAAAAGTGTTAAATTTAATTTACATTTCCATAACCGTATGAACAAAATGTATTGTGTTTCCAAAATCATGAGTTTAAATCCAGCCCAGACAAATTACTTTAAAGTTTCCTTAAAAGCGACAGCCCCATGTCAGTGGATTTTCTAGCATCTAAAAGAGCTCCTACGGACGAAATTCAGCACACCGACAATTGATTAACGATCACTGATCCTCAGAATTGACACCATCGTTAGTAAGTACATTTTTAATTTCGAAATATTATAATACCAGTAATGCATCTAATATGCATGTAAATTCTTATCAACAAATAAATGGGAGGATATTTAATTTTAACCCTGGATCTCAGGATGACAAAAGTAGGTTTTTACTTTTTCTTTCTTTCTTTCCTTTTCTTTTTTTTTTAAGCTTAACGTCCTTTAACCAGATTGGTCATATCGGACGATGAATGAAATTTGTGAAATGATAAATGATGCTCAAATGATATCGGGGTCCATGAAGCTAAAAGTTACTCGACATTCATCTTCTCAGGAGAAGATTCGAACTCGCGACCTTTTGAACGTGAGGTGGGCGCATCAGTTTTGACAGCATGCTTATACCGCTTTTTATCACCAGATCTTGCTTACACAGGGCTTATATATTATCCATTCAAGATTAAATGAATTGTAGTTTTATTTATGAACGCTCTTTAACTATTGTGGTTCTCAGCGTTCCATTCTATCTATATTGGGTTAAAAGATGGCTTAATTTTGCAAAGAGGCTTCTTTATCAGGCTTGAGGTTCTTTTTCGTATCGTAAATCTACGTCACAGGACTAACGGCTTTACTTCCCTTTCGAAGGAAGCCATGCTAAGAATGTTTACGCCTGCGACCATGAGTATACAATGGGTATATGAGGTTAGCATGGTAACTGCTACACCACGGAGAGCGACATTCAAGATGTACATTAACCAGTAAGATCTGTTCCGCATTAACTTAGCCCGGTATCCATTAACGGTCACTTGAGCTAATCCTTCTTTCTTACAAGCTTGTCCCGCTGATGTATGTATGCCACTCACAGTTCCCTTTTTTCTCCTGACTGCCCAAGTGCATATTCGAATACGATATACAATTGGCAAGCTCAAATGTAAAAACTATATAAACAATTTGTCACGATAGATGTAGGTACTTTCATGTTCATGTCTGCATCAAACATAGAAAACTAGCCGAAAAGAGAGTGATTCTCCATACACTTATCACTTGATCATTCTGCCTCTTACGTCAGATTTTCCATCACCATGTTTGACTGGCTCCTGCGTAAAAACGGCCAAGAATCACGGCCGCGTCTATAAATATCGTAGCAAAACAAACTATCGTGATAGGCTGTGGTTTTCTGAATTTTTTCGCGAGTTTAACCGGTTAATTTAAACGGTTACTCGATTTTTTTTTTTTTTTTTTTTTAGTTTAACGTTCTTTAAGCTAGTTGGTCATATCGGACGATGAATGAATGAAATTGGTGAAATGATGCTCAAAATGATCTCGGGGTCCATGGAGCTTAAAGTTACTCGACATTCGTCTTCTCAGGATAAGGGAAAACCCCGAAAAAAATCTTATCCAGGTAACTCACCCTAAGCGAGATTCGAACTCACGACCTGTTGAATATGAGGCAGACACGCTACCACCACACTACCCAGGCGGGCCGTTTAATTTTGTTGTGTATGCTATCGGTTAACACCTCGCGCCTCAGCTGTTTCACGTTCTCTTCCAATTGTCATTTCTTTATTATGAATTACAACATATCGCGTTGACTTTATCTTGAGTTTTACTTCGTTATACTAATGCTGAAGTGTGTTTTTCCTACAATGTGAAGACCATGGGATTTACGGACGTCACAATCGCGACTGAATTGTACGAGTGACATGCATTCATCAAATGAATTGTTGGATGCATGCCATTGTGGAATATTATTAAATTATATTTAACATAGGGTTACAGAATACTCGGGAGTGGCGCAATTCTTTCATCTCGCAGTGTGATTCCATGATGTAGGTTCACTTTTGGAAGGAAATTTTGTAAACATCTATGTTTACGTTGTAAGTCGATACCTCTATTTGTGTCAACGCATGTACTACGATAATACGAACCTAGCTTCTGTACTTATATTTATGTCAAAATTTCGGACACTTAGATTACAACAAGCAGGATTTAGCTAATAAGTTGGTTACGTGTGACTAACGTAAGCTAATGTTCAGCCTGAAAATATGCGAATTTATCATTGTAACATTACAGTTAAAAACAGGCGAATCTCTTTTAACCACACTTACCAGAATAGTATCATCGTATTTAAAGGATGAAACGTGCTTAAATTAAACCCGTATAATTAAAACGTAATACATGCCTAATCGGTGAGAACTACCGACAGATTATAAACATTACTGTACTGCTTAAATTTAAAGGGTTTCCTGTGATGTGGACTATGATTTCGCTCTCTAAAGACTGCCAAGCCGAAATACTTTTCATGGCATTCTACTTACTGCTCCTAACAGCAGATACGTGACAAAGCTGCGTGCAAGATCCTTATGCTTTAATAGCTGCTACGTGTGGGATAATTATCTTCCCAGAGATCTCTTCTCAGTTCAGATGCGCGCCATTGGTGCATGGACTACAGTGGCAAGACCCAATAAAAAGCTTCAAATTTTCCTGAATTGGGATAGTTTTGAGAATTTGGAGAGAAACTCTGATTACTCTTTTAGAATCCAGAACATTTGCATATCATTATGTAAACTAATTTTACCTATAATTTAAAACGGGTTCAGTTCCATTAAATTCACTATTCAGAACGAAAAACTGACTATGAGATGGCAATATGTGTACAATTCATAAGCATATGCAGAGAATTAACAATTAAGTTTTAATTTTCATTAGAACCAGAAAAAGTAGTTGTATTGCCTGTTTTCGAACCATCAATTGACACGCAGAAAAGCAGAAAGAAAGGTAAACGTGATAGTGGGGTAGAAAATAAGAGACAGAAAGTGGAAAGGGAGACAGGGAAGGTTAACACTAAAATAGCTAATTTTCGCATTCCTGAAGAATGGACCCAACCTATATGTTTAAAGTTTTTCTGCTAAAAATAAGAAAACCGCGAATAAAAGTACAATTAAAATTATTACTGCAAATTAGTTTTCCGGCGAAAAAGCCGACATCTACGTAAACACACACATAAACAGACACACAAGAAGAGACACGTAGACAAAGCAAATATTTTCAAAATGGTTTTATTATTTAGTACGTAACATATATTCTATATGCTTGTGGGGCTTTCAATAAGTCCTTAGAAAAAGATAGAAAAAAATTATATTTGGTAGATTTTTTCAACATAATCTCCTTTAAGCTCGATACACTTTTCCCAGCGTTTCTCCAACATTTTTAAGCCTTCCAAAATGTAGGATTTCGAAAGGTTTTCAAAATAGGCATCTTCGTTAGACGTGACTCGTTTACACGCCGAGCCACATTGGAAATAAAAAAAACTGTCTGGGGGTCTAATCTGGAGAACACGGTGGATGTTGTAGTAATTCGAACCTTAATTCTATAGTTTTCGCCACTGAAACTGTGCAGGTGTCCACCCCTGCATTGTCTTGATGGAAGAGTTTTTTTTTTTTTTTTTTTTAAACCAGATGAAGGTGTTTTTCATGATTTCTTCTTTCAACCGGTGCAATAACGATGCATAATACTCTCCATTTATCGCTCTTCCTTTCTGCAACTAGTCAATGCAGATTATTCCGCGTGCATCCCAAAAAACCGAGGCCATCACCTTGTCTGCAGATTTCAACACCTTTACCTTCTTCGGAGCCGGTACGCGTTTAAAACCCCACTATTTCGAACGTACTTTTATCTCTTCAGTAGAGCAGTGTATTCGTGTTTCATCCACAGTTATGTATCAACACAAAAACTCTTCAAGGTTGCGAGGAAAAGTGCTAAACCAGCTTCCGAATCGATCATACCATTGCGTGTATTCGCCATTGAGAGTAAATACGGCACCTATATTGCCAAGACCTGTATCAAACCTAATTGTTGTTGCAAAATTGACAACACTGTACCTTGTGATATGATAGTGGCCTCTTCTATTTCGCGAACTTTGATTCGTCGATCACTCATAACTATATCCAGGATTTTGTCTATCATTTCGGAGGAAGTCGCTTCTATTGGATGTCCGGAACCATGTTCATCGTTTGTGGATTTACGCTTTAATTCATTTTTACTTTCTCCATACGCACTATGTACATAGTGTATAGAGAAAGTATTGCACTCCACCAAAAATTCGATACCGAGATTTCACCAGAAATATATGTTTTAGGGTCCCCAATATCCAAAAAAAGCATTTTCACAAAAAGGTCCGTGTGTGTGTGTGTGTGTGTATATGTCTGTCTGTGTGTCTGTGAACACGATAACTCAAAAACGAAAAGTCGGTAAAATACCAAACTTGGTATTTAAGTTTAGTATCTTCCAGGGATGCGACACGAAGATTTTGAGAAAAATCCCCCCACCCCCAACTACCCTTTACATGGAACTTCTTTCGAAAATTTTGATTTTCTCAAAAATGGCTCTAACTATTTTGATTAAAATTTCGGATATTAAGCATATTTACCTGACAAATGAAATGTATATCTTGAATTTTCTGGGAATAGCCTCTGAAAAGTAGTTTATTCTAGATGAATTTTACTAACTTTTGAATAACTGCTAAACCGCAAGAGATGGACAAAAACTTACGACACAAAAAATGTAGAGCACATTAAAACACACAATTAATGTTATATACATTTTTTTCGTGGAGTTCGTCGTTTTTGTGACATTCCTTATTTTTGTTTTCTGCTATGAAAAAGCGTATACTTTTCTCATACTGGAACTTGTCAACTCCTATCCATATAAACAAAGGAACTTCATTGACATAGCAACCAGCTTTTGACTATCCCTTTAACCTACGGTTGTCCCTTATTTCGCTTCTACTTACAAGGAAGCGAGTAATTAGACTATTTCTGCTATTTTTTTCTGATTAGCATAAAGTAAATAGAAGTATAACCTTTTTAAGAATTATTTGTTGCAGGGATATGGAGAAAGTCATGTGAGTGGTACACATCAGATTTTTTTTTTCTGATTAGCATAAAGTAAATAAAAGTATAAGCTTTTTAAGAATTATTTGTTGCAGGGATATGGAGAAAGTCATGGGAATGGTACACATAAGATTTTTTCAATTGTAAATTGCTGCAAACGCAGAAGCAGATATGTCATAAACTTCATTCAAATCATCTCTTTCGGTATTAAGCCTTTTAAATAGGGTTTAATCACCGCACGAAACTAGCTTCCCCCCTCCCGCCCCATCTTTTTAAAGAAACACAAATTGTTCATTCAATTGCCTATGGCAACGAAACCACGTGATTGATATAGCTGAAATTTCAACTGTCATCTAGTAAGAAACGACGGTTACTAAATAAAATTTTTATTGATGTTACTAGTGTAATTTCTTGGATTTTCTAAAGACTTATTGAACATCCCTCGTATGATTTATTTTACAATCCTCAGATACGCTTTGCTTAATATTACAATCTGAGCAGCCAATACTTCTTCCTCTGAAGCCTAGCTAATTCAGTTAATAAAAGTTGAACGCCTTTAAAAAAGCAAGTATTATTTTATTTTCTGTTTTGCTGCCCCTGAATATTGATACAGTGCACAATTTGAAATTCCTAAGCGACAAGCATGATCATATGAACATTTAATTAACAAAACATTTAAAATTCCCTGCAACTTTAAAGAGTGTAAGGCGAAGATTTTCATGGAATTCCCTCCCTAAAACAACGGAAAATACAATTTATATCATAAAAATGTTGCACACAGCCTATAAAACTCTTAATTTGAAGCTGCATATAACTTACCACAGGAAAAATATGCCATTCATCTTTGACTTTTATCTTAAGTTTTCACTGCTTTACTTTCAAAAGTGACATCATCACTGACTATGCCCGAACATCAATGTAAGACTTGAACTAATTACAAATTAGCTTTAAAAGCGCACACCATTTTGCAAATGTATTTTATTTTGTTTAAAGAAAGGA
The DNA here is from genome assembly GCA_030762935.1 of Hymenopus coronatus. NCBI lineage: Eukaryota > Metazoa > Arthropoda > Insecta > Mantodea > Hymenopodidae > Hymenopus > Hymenopus coronatus. The sequence continues at coordinate 80,275,173 of CM060881.1, read as the reverse complement.
TTACTTTGAACATACCTATACATCATAAATAAACTATAACACCACTCAGCAACAGAGTTAAATAGGTTTGCCTAACCAAAGTTAATGAAAATCTGAGTATGTGCATTACTGTGTTCCCACAAACTCTTAATTGTGTCCGGTAATGCACTTAGGCATTCTAACACACCCTTGTGATCCTATAAGAATCAGCACCTACGCAAAAGTGGCATTACAATCACTGATTTCACCTGATAGGAAGTCTGGACTTACTAATATAAAATCATGCAAATCGTTTTGAGGTAAAGCGGATAGCAGAATAAATGAAGAGTATAATATGTAAGAGATACTGAGAATTGTTGGCTGCTAGAGAGCGCCAATTTCTCTTGAGCCGACAAACCGCTAGTTATCATTTGCGACTAAACATACGCGGCATCTAGGTGCTTTGTAACCACCAAGTTCCAACGGGCGTCTCCGTATACATGTAATACCTTTTGAATTGAAAATTTGCCGGCACAAAGTTGCCAGCCCACCAGTTTCTGGCAATCATATCCACCTCGCTCATTTCCCCATCTCCAGTAGATCCCCGAGGGCATGCTACGTGTACCTTCAATCTCCAAAACTTTCCTCTTCCCCATTTCCCTATCTCCTACCTACCCCAGCAGAAGTCAAGCCGAAGGAGGGTGCAAGCTCAAGAAACAGAAGAGAAACAGGGAAGGAAAATGAAGAAGACGAGTAGCGGAAGAAAAAGCAAATTGGACATCAGTACTTGCTCGTCACCTTTACTTAAAACTGACGCTTGCTAGGATGAACGTGCGGCCTGCCTCAAGAACAACACCCCATTATCATATGTTTGAACGTTATCAACGGTTTAATTTTAATTCAGAGGATGCATTAAAGAAATTCTAAAATAAACAAAGGGTAACCAAGTGAGATTGCCCCGCGATAACGCCTGAGGCCCACATTCGGGAGGTCCCGGGTTCCATTTCCGTTGACGGCTTATACTACTTAGGGTTTTTCGAAACTTTTCCTCGTCGAAATGCTAGAGTATTTCTCATCTTTCACTATTTATTTTCATTCAGTTTCCTTCTATTATTTAATCTGTGCTGCTAGGTTTCATGGTGTGAGGCGGTGCCGATCAGATGGCACGGATGTTTGCTCCAAGGTAAGAGTATTCCCGTAGACAGTATAAGCGATATTAGTTGAACGGATCTTTAATTGCCCTCTAAATTCAGCGCGAGGAGCGGGACAGGTCTTCGAGCTAAGAATGTTGAGCGTCAATTGCGGCCTGTCTGTCTCCAGTACAGCCTCTGCTGTATTCCCAGTTCCCTAATTGTGTAGAGACACGAAGTGATTCCACAAGAGCCAGTCTTTGATCAAGGCCCCCTCCCCCCCCCCCCAAGACTGTACCGCTTTGATGAGAAATAGTATGATTTGTGACAAAATATATTTTCAAACTGTAAAAATGTTTACTTTCTCTACATGTACTATGTACATAATATATAGAGAAGATATTCTATTGCACCCCAAAAACCAATACCGAGATTTCACGGAAATACATGTTTTGAGACCCCTGAATCCAAAAAAAAAATTTAGAAAAATGTCCGTGTGTGTCTGTGAAAGTATGTGTGTGTGTGCGTGTGCGAGCGTGTGTGTTTGTGAGCAGCATAGCTCAAAAACGAAAAGACCGTTAAATATTAAACTTGGTACTTAAGTTTGGTATCTTCCAAGGATGCCACACGAAGATTTTCAAGAAAATACTCCCATCCCCATCTCCCCTTTACAAGGAACATTTTTCGAATTTTTTTATTTTCTCGAAAATAGCTCTAATGAATTTGATTAAAATACCGTATGCAGTTTTATGACAAACGAAATGTATATCTTTAATTTTCTGGGAATAGCCTTAGAATACCAGTCAAACCGTAAGAGATATAAAAAAAAATGTACTACACAAAAAATGTAGATCTCATTAAAACACACAATTTATGGCCCTTTTTTTTTTTTTTTTTTTTTTTTTTTTTTTTTTTTTTTTTTTTTTTTTTTTTTTTTTTTTTTTTTTGTACAGTGAATCGTTTTCGAAATATTCCGGATTATCAATTTCAATTTTAGCCACTTTACTTTTCTCAAACGGGAACACATCTTTCTCGTTTGTTTATTCTTAGCAAAGAGATTGGAATTTCAATAGTTTCACATAGCGACCAGCTTTTAAAGGACGAGTCTATCGCTTTAGTCAATGCACTTTCTTATTTCCCTTCTATTTACAAGGACCTAGTAATAAGACTAATTCTGCTTATGTTTATATTGATTAGCATGATGTAGATAAAAGTTTAATATTTTGAATAAAGGGTTTGTTTGCCGATCAGCTAGACCACCACATGTGAATTGAACACATTAGATTTTTTTCCCTTCTATTTACAAGGAACCAAGTAATAATGTTTATCTGGATTAGCATGATGCAGATAGAAGAAAAAGTTTTTTTAAGAAAAAGTTATTACAGAAGTGTAGAGAAAGTCATGTGATTGTAACACATCAGATTTTTATCAAACGTCTGCCCTACGTAATTATTTCACACTACTAAAGCTTTAATACATATTTCTATCCCATTGGAAATTTCACCCTTGAATCAAAATACACCAATATTCACTACCCGCTGACATTTAGAATAATATCCATTTTCTTTGTAATTTGTACAGTTTTTTTAAGCAAATATAATATATACAACTTCATGCATTATACAACCTAATATATTACATACATAACACATTATTTATTTTTTCTTTTGTCCCCTCCAAAACATCTACATCAACTAATCACATACACATGCACAAACACATTCATTTTTACTTTCTCTAAACGCATTATATACATAGTGTATAGAGAAGGTATTGCACTCTACCCAAAAATTCGATACCGAGATTTCACCGGAAATATATGTTTTAGGGTCCCCTGTATCCAAAAAAAGGATTTTCAGAAAAATGTGCGTATGTGTGTGTGTCCGCGTGTCTGTGAACACGATAACTCAAAAACGAAAAGTCGGTAAAATACCAAACTTGGTATTTAAGTTTAGTATCTTCCAGGGATGCGACACGAAGCTTTTCAGAAAAAAAACCACCCCATACTACCCTTTACATGGAACTTTTTTCGAAAATTTTGATTTTAAAAAAATGGCTCTAACGATTTTGATTAAAATGTCGTATATTAAAGAATTTACCTGACAAATAAAATGTATATCTTGAATTTTCTGGGAATAGCCTCTGAAGACTACTTTATTCTGGATGAATTTCTCGGAATTTTGCATAACTGCTAAACCGTACGAGATAGACAAAACCTTACCATACAAAAAATGTAGAGACGTTAAAACACACAATATATGTTATATACATTTTTCTCGTGGAGTTGATCGTTTTTGACTTATTCCTTATTTTTGATTTCATCTTTAAAAAACTTATGCTTTTCTCACACAGGAATTTGTCAACTTCGGTCCATACAAACAAAAGAGCTTCAGTCACATAGCAACCATCTTTTGACTATCACTTTAACCTATGGTACTCCCTTATTTCGCTTCTACTTACAAAGCAGCAAGTAATAAGTATATTTCTGCTAATGTTTTCTCGATTAGCATGAAGTAAATAGAAGCATAAGCTTTTTAACAATATTTTGTTGCAGAGCTATAGAGAAAGGCATTTGAATGGAACACATCAGATTTTTACTTTCTGTACATGTACTATGTACTTAGTGTATAGAGAAGGTATTGCACTCCACCCAAAAATTCAATACCGAGATTTCACCGGAAATATGATTTAGGGTCCCTGTATCAAAAAAAAAAGTATTTTCACAAAAAGTGTGTGTGTTGCGACAGTATTTTAGTACAACACATATAATATTAGTTTAATTTAATTATTAATTTATATTTAACATACGAAATATACGCATAGGAAATATACGCTCAGTTGGAAGGCCTCACCATTGAGGGCAGATTTTGTTTTCTTCAAGGTTGCACATGTGGCTAAAAGTCACAAACATTTTAATGCATTAAGGACATAAGCACGAGAAAGCTAGGGACTCTACCTTTTAAACCGGAGAAGGGGACTTTTGCTTTGAAAAACCTAGTCACGTGGGTTTAATGTAAAGAAAAATACCCGATAGCCATGTGATGACGCCACTTTTCGCGCTCTTCCTCAACCAATCAAATAGGAGGGCAAAATTGTGAAGTTTTTGTATATAAGTGATGTGCGGATGAGAAATCAGGAGAATAACAAAGAGTAACCATAAGAAGTCGGGAGTAACTGAGTAACCATGAGAAGTCGGGAGTAACCATGAGAAGTCGGGGTCATTACGTACAGAATCGGGCGTAGACAGATACATCGCAGGAAACGCAACGCGTAACGCCTCAGGATCATAAAGTACGACATATCCTGTAAGAAATCGCGCGCCACATATATCGCCGAAAGTCAATGTCTACAAAATAAGTAGATGGGTAATTATCATAGAGAATAGTGTACAAACTTATAAACTTCGGGCCACAGTTACTAAGGTCAATCCAAGTGGAAGTAATGCAATATAAATACGATTTCATCAAGTTTGCGATTAATTATGTCGGGAGTTGCTTGTCGGGTTAGTGCCTCAAAGAACCCGGAATTCATGAATAAATGAAGTATCCAGGGAATGAAGTGAACTTTCTCTTTAATTGAGTCTACCAACAGTGTGACATACCCTGTCATTCTTTCCCCCCTGAATAAGAGATCCATCATCTACCAGAAGGAGCTCAGCCGGTGCCATCACGGGAACTAGTAGGTATGTCCACTAATTACAGAGAAATTCACCAGCATTAACCCGCGACCAACTCCAGGTAGACTCACCTGACAGCGACATACTGGCACCCTAACGTGTACGTCGCCAAACAATACCGCGGCAGTGTGTGTGTGTGTGTGTGTGTGTGTGTGTGTGTGTGTGTGTGTGTGTGTGAACACGATAACTCAAAAACGAAAAGTCGGTAAAATACCAAACTTGGTATTTAAGTTTAGTATCTTCCAGAGATGCGACACATATATTTTCAGAAAAATCCCCCCACACCAAACTACCCTTTACATGGAACTTTTTTCGAAAATTTTGATTTTCTTAACAATGGCTCTAATGATTCTGATTACAATACCTTATATTAAAAATATTTACCTGACAAATAAGATGTATATCTTGAATTTTTTTGGAACAGCCTCTGAAGATTACTTTATTATGGATGAATTTTACGAAATTTTGCATAACTGCTAAACCGTAAGAGATGGAAAAAAACCTGCCACACAAAAAATGTAGAGTACATTAAAACACACAATTTATGTTATATAAATGCTTTTCGTTGATCATTTTTAAGATATTCCTTGTTTTTGGTTTCAGCTTTGAAAAACTTGTACTTTTCTCATACAGGAATTTGTCAACTAATGTCCATACAAACAAAGAAACTTCAATCACCTACCTACCAGCTTTTGAGTATCACCTTAGCCTATGGTAGTCCCTTATTTCGCTCCTACTTACAAGGAAGTAAGTATTAAGACTATTTCTGCTAATTTTTTTTCGATTAGCATGAAGTAAATTGAAGCATAAGTTTTTTTAACAATAATTTGTTGCAGAGATGTAGAGAAAGTCATGTGAATGGAACACATCAGATTTTTTCCATCCTATTTCTTCCCTCTGCTTTCAGTAGCAGTCCTTCCTTTGGAAATCTTCCATCATTCATTACAATTAAAAGGCCTTAGCATTTTGATACTTTTTCATTGACAGTTGCTACAATGAATTTGTTTTGAATTCGTCCCTTGTTTTTACATTGTTTATCTTTTCCTTGCTTGATATCCTTATTGTTCGTCTACACAAATGCTTTTCAGTAGTTCTTAAGTTTTCCATCTTCTGTTCCGTTTATCGTACGCATCATGTAGCTTCACTCTCAACTTATTTTATTTGTTTTGGTAATATACTAATACACCGAAGCAGAGCGTTTAACTTGCGATTTACTTGTTTTTCCTGACAAAACTCTTAGCTACTTCCAATATTAATAATGCATTGTTTAGTACTGTGGAGCCCACATAATTGAAGGTTTAGATAGTTATATATTGTATTTTAATGAAATGTATTCTCATCCCTACTTGCTGTACTCCTCTTCCAACTTTCTGTACATGTAGTATGTATTAACTGGGAACTATCACGTAATTTTCCCCAAGAATAGGAATTCTTCAGCAATTGGTTTCAAGTTATCTACACTCAACCCATTTCAATTCATGGAATGAAAATAGCACATGCCAAAAATTACTCACCGGGTAAAACAGAGTATGGTGATGTCTGCAGACGTCAACACACTGTACCAAGGATAGGAAAGATAATATAGTACAGGAAAAGGAGGGGCCTTCAGGGATACCTACTGAGAGAACTCCAGGAAAATGGACCTGTCAAAACCTATTATCGATGGATTCAACACATTTTGAGGAACAAAATAGTAGTTGAATCAAGTGTCATGGATAGTAGCCTAGCTGTAAAGATCAAGAGTGGTTATTGACAGATTCATAGCTCCATTATGCAACAAGATGCTTGTTGTTCAAGTATGTTACCTAGGCTTTGATATCACGGGCTATTCTGATGATATATTGTGAAGAACATAACTCAAAAATAAAAATTCGGATAAATATCAAACTTGGTTTTTATATATATTATCTTCCAAAGGTGCAAAACGAAGATCCAGGATATTCCCTCACACTCAAATACACTTTACAAGAAACTTTTTTAAATTTTTGATTTTATCAAAAATGTTCCAACGATTTTATTAAAGTACTATATATATTAAAGATATTTTATTGATAAACAAAATGTATATCATGAATTTTTTACGAGTATCGTATGAAATTCACTTCATTGGGAAGGGATTTTGTTTGCTGATATACGATCAGTAATAGACGAAAAAGTGCTATAACATGTACATCTAAAATATGCAACTTGTTCCAAACAACTTCCTTGTGACTTAAACCATTTCCTATACCCGTTATTAATAATTTGAATTGCTCAGTTCTTTAGTCATTCTCTTAAAATACTGTCGATTTTCACATGATTGCATAGAAACGGTATGGAATGTTAAAGTCCTCATGCATCGTTAAGTTTTTAAACATTTGACTAACGCTATTCTGTTATAACTATAACCAAACGTGTAATGTAGCTCTTACTGCAAGACTTTGTCTCTATTAAAATGAGGTACATAGAAAAATAAGCTTTCTTAAGAATAGTTTGTATAGTTATTAATAAACGACAGAGATTAGTGAAACTCATGGAATGAAACACCACAAAAGTTGAAATAATTTCCAGAAATAAAAATAGCAAAAGTATTATAAGAACAAGATTTTCTTTAGGTGGGATAATTTCCTAAACATGCCTGACATACGTAGAGAACTTGCTATTTATTTTTGAGATTTTAATTTTTATTTTTAGGAGCATTATAATGTGTATTCACGGTAAAAACCTCGACACTCTAACATTAAAATAACCTTTTCTTCACACAAGAATGTGTTACGTGACAATTGGAGAGCGTTTGCGTCAAAAAATTTGGATGTTATTAGCTTATCTACGCAATGTCAAAAAATAAATGCAGAAACAAACAAAGAAATAAAATAATCATTAAAATAAATTCATACATATATCTCACAAAACTAAAAAAACGGAAAATTAGTTATCCCTGTACCGATCCATGAATGAAAACCTAAAACACCTACTTTAAGCGTACAAAAGTCCCAAAATGATTTATATGCACCCTAAAATCCTGGAACCTACTTAGCATATAACCGCTCTTCCACTTCAAGCCAACACTGCCTTCAACTCTTCAAATACTAAGCAATCGATTCTTTCACTCGGGATACCACAATAGCTATTTATGATGTGAGAGCGAATCAAATTTCAAGAGTGAAAAAGAAACTTCACGCTCACGTATCTTACAATGTTTTCTCTACGATACATTTTCTGATATTAAAAGAAAAACAAAGAAAGATGAAATAAATTTGAGGTTAAGTTTGAGCCATTCACCAGGGGTTATATAGTTCGATATTTATTTCGCGGCGTTAGAATAGGGTGCGTTAAGTGGGTATAGTTTTTCTTTGTTGAGCACGATGGCAATACGGTTACAGCAGGCCGTGACAAATTAATATTATTGTTGTTCTGTGGTGTATTTTGAAAAAATGGTAGATTTTGAGAATTATATCTTAGAACTGCGAAAGAATATTTGGCACTTATTCATGTTGAATTTTAATTGTCTGTTGATCAGTGACGTATATACATTAATATCGTGAATTATTTGGCGAGCGTTAAGTTGGAATAAAATTACTTTATGCTTGCATTTTACGTTTGCTGCACTTCTTTGCGCGTGGATTCTGTAAAAATCAAGTTTGCCATCTGAAATGAGCTCGTTAACTACTCAATTACGCTCGGTCGTAGAAAAAATAAATTATATAACACAAAAATATGGTTCTATAATATCTTAAATCAATTCAACAAAAGTTTAGATTTTTATTACAAGCTAAAACGGTCTAATGACCTCGGTAATGGTTGATCAAGGAGGATCTTGAAATCGAAAGCAGCAGAAGGGTGGGTAGACAACAAGGCAGAACGAAGAGCCCGCCCGCCTGCCCGCCCGCCTAGGTTTCTCGACGTGACATATGGCTATGTCAGACTGTGCTATACGCACAGTTAATTTGATGGCGTCGACCTTATAGACTCCTGTTAGCCACGGATACTGCCTCTGTATTATGAGAGAGACGCAGTCTTCACGAAATCCTTGGCCAGGGGGACATTTTCGTCTTCCTTTGTTTATACTACGACTCAGAAAGTATTGAATGAAAAATCTCATTCGTCTTCTATCTTCCTGACATCATTACTCTACACAGCTTGCAGTCTGTCAGCGCTTGGATAGAATGCAAATAAACTTAAATTTTCCAACTTTGAAGTTCATCTTGGGGTTACAATGCTGTAAAAACCCCGATTCGAAAAAAAAAAAAAAAAAAACAAACAAAAAAAAAACCTAGACATTCTGAGAAACTGCAGGCTGAGAGAACCAGCTCACAATAATGCATAAACCATTGAGTAGTAATAATTGATACACATATACTGTAATCCTGAAGGTATAGATAGATAAGTGCAAAATATTTCAGTCATAAGAACAAAAGTGTTGGTTTGTGTGTATTTCTCCTCTACATATAAATCTTAAAAAAGATAATTTTCCTATGTCATGTGAATTTATATAAACGGCTTCAGAAATACTTTCATTTCACAGACAGAAGGACGAAACGATAATCAAGGCTATCACGTGGCTGTTTTTTTAGGGGGGGGGGTCGTGGTTTTCTCCAGTCGCCAAGGGAAATGCCGGTTTGTATACATTTAATACCAAGTCCCAAAGTTCAGGCCCAACAATAGTAAACCTAAAAGCAGATAGATACATACTAATACCGATTACGTTTCCTTATCCACAGACACTTAAAGCAGTGTGAATTACACACTAACGTCATCTGTTTGGCAAGAAACAAAAGCTCTATAGTATAGCTCAAAAGCCTTTCAAGAACCAAAATAATGTGAAATAGCAATTCAGAAAAATATTACAGTTTTTCTCTCGTATTGGTAGTCGAATTTTCCTTTCTCTCATATAATTTACTGTCATGTTTTTTTTTTTTTACAGCTGCGGTACCAGGCAACAAGGGCTGTCATGCTGCGGCGATGGAATTTGTTATGTGGAAAAGCTTTCTCCCTGGCGTCCGGTAAATTGTGGTAGTATACAATCCTTAGGGACCCTGCTTAACGCGCGGCGCTTTACAGATTGGTGTCTTCCGAAGGCACAATGGGTTCATTTGGCGGCCTATCCGCGTGTGCCATGTCCACTATTAATTGTGGAACTTCTCTATGTTCTCCATGTCCCAACAATACTAATTAGTTCAGTGATTGTGAAAAGGTATGTACATACAGACAGTTTACTAATGTTAACAACACGATTTTGAATATTTTCTATTATAACGTTAAATGCAGTTTATTTATTCAAAAACGAAATTAAATCTAAATTTCGCAGATTCTCATTGTTACAAGTATAGACACACCCCTCTACCTTTGTGCTTAATTTTACAAAAATTCATTTAATCAAACTGTAAATCATTTATTGTTTCTCCTTCCTAGGAGCAATTTTGACTCAACACAAAATTAAAATAGACTTGGTAATTAGCTAATTTCGGTACCACAATTCCCAGATTTTATCACAGATTTTTAGTGAAAATGCTCGTATTTTCATTTTAAAAATATGTTTTTCGTAAAATTTCGACTTGGAATGTTTGTGGAGAACAACTACGGTACATTAGTAAGTTCATTGCGAGTCATGGGTTTCCGCGGATGCAGAAGCGTTTCTTTATTGATTCTATTATTTTGGCACGGCACAAAATTGAAAAAAAAACAACAAAAAACAAAAAAAAAAAAAAAACATTCTGCTTCTGTAGTAAATCCAAGCATATACGTCTGGATAAATCAAATTCAATTTCAACACATTCAGTGATTTTGCGTTAGCTTTAACGGCGCTTATCACCGGTAACACTTTGTTAAACAAAAAAAATTACACAATTATTTTCAACGTTTACTGAACGCCATCTACGAATGGTTGTGATAACTTAAGGTTTAGCTAAGGAGTTTAATTTTCCGTTTCAGCCAACAATTCGATAAAGCGCCCTTCGCACTCTAAATATCGATACGCAAGCTGCTCAGAGTGTTAGGGCTAATTCCAAAGCGGATTTACACCACACACTTTTCCGTTTTATGTTTTTCTAGTTTTACTGCAAACTTTGGGCATGCTGGATTATAAATCGTGTGTTGTGGCTATGATAATCGTCATTGTCGACTGTAAAGCGGCTTTGCAATGCGGAAAAGGTGAGTTAATTTCGGTCCGGTTGGTGACAGAGGAAGCTGCTTCACATAATTACTCACACAGCAAGCTTAAACTAATTGTTGAAGCAAATGCTGCATACATTTGTGGAAAGTCACCGAGTTTTCCTTTCTAATTAATGACCGGAGCATCGCTTTCACAAAGGATAAATTTGCTACGGAGGAAATATGGTCTAATTTCGCAAAGCAATTTCTGCTACCGACAAATGGATGCTGCATTACTAAGCTTCACATTTATGCAAACAGATGTACTATATCAAGGATTATACACCGTGGTCAACCAGTCCCTTATAATACTTCAAGTTATGCAACGCTCTGTCGTCCATAAAGCCGATACTCTGTGCTTAGGGCCAGTGAGACGGCAGCATATACAAAGTCTTATTTTTGGAGGGAAACTTATGCTAAGTGCTTAAAAAAAAAGCACACATTCCTAAACAGGACTCAAGTCGACATCGCCTTGGAGTCCACCAAAGGACCCGAGTTTTGAATTATCTCGAAGCAGTTTCAGTCCATGACCTTATCGCAGTTCTCAAGGATTTAGAGTCTTATGGCCAAGGATATTGGATGGGTTGCAATGCATACGTACACTTTCAAATTCGTTATGTTGGATAGAAAATAATTCACAGTAATGTCCTAATCTAGTTTGCGACTCCTCATATTTTATCGTAGCTTAAGTCCGTTTCCTACTGCACCGATTATCTACGACCACACGATTTTATATGATTCAAAAAGATGAACCTAGTTGCACAGTCGCTCTATCCATCTGCTTGAGTAACCTCAGCAAGCACGGCTTCAGTGTTAATGTGTCAATTTTATTGTTACAAACTAATCAAGAGCGAGATGTATAATCGAAACGTGGACATTTTCTAATTATAGGATTACAGTTCTGTAGCTTTATGACCGTGTAAACAAATCATACTTTGCCGAGTAAATGAGTGATCACCAGAAGTTTTCGCATCATTGTGTAAATATTGCACCGAATGTAGTAGATTGATAGAAGACAATCCATTACATGAGAAACTTGAAGTGGTGACAATGTACTTCACAAATTCGAGGAAATAGTGCTACACAGAGGTTCCCGGTGACGTGCCTGCTAGCATGTGCCTGTGAAGATTTATCACTTTTCATTGAAGAATGCGAGTTTCCTGTAAAACAACATTAGATTAGTGTTACCTTCAAAGTATGTCAGCCAAAGGTTTTGGATGTTGGCAGACAAATACCGTCAAAACACTGCATTCAAAAATTAAAAAGGTAGAAAACAGCTGAACGTGTTGGAATCGATTATGCAGACTAATCAGACTATTTTAAACACTCTACCAAATGAATTACAAGGATGCAGAATGTGTAAACCTGCTAAACGACTAGGAACTGACACGTGGATAGTAACAAGACATAACATCCACACTTTTCGAGTGAATATGGCTGAGATTGAACCACTTTTCCCCGAAAAAAAAGTCATAACGATGATTGACCCAAATCAGTAGATTTGACCCAAACTGATTTTTCCCTGAAAGTAACCTTAAACAAAATGTCTACAGGAGGAACCCGTATGAATACCAAACCTTGACCCCGAAGTTCTAGCAGCCGCATTCGCCAACTTGCAAAATCGTGTTGAACTATCTTTAAAAGTTGAAGGAGCTCAGTTATACAAAATTGCGCAAAATTAATCTAGAATGAAGAAGTATTCAGAGGATTTTCTAGAAAATTCAAGATGTCCATTTTATTTGAGATGTAAATAGCTTTAATAAACTGTATTTTAATCAAAATCGTTAGAGCCATTTTTGAGAAAATCAAAGTTTTCAAAAGTTTTCCATATAAAGGGTAGTTTGGCGTGGGGGATTTTCTTGAAAATCTTCGTGTCGCATCTTTGGAAGATAAAAAATACCAAGTTTGGTATTTATTGGTCTTTTCCTTATTGAACTATGTTGTTCATAGACACGCGGACCTTCTATTTTTTTTTGGAATCAGGGGACCTCAAAACATATACTTCCGTTGGATTTTCGACATCAGTGGGTACATAACACTACCTTCTCTGTACATTAAGTACATAATATATGTAGAGAAAGTAAAAAGGAACCGGTTACTACGTTGTAGTTGAGCAAAGAAACAAACTTTTTGGTGTGGCAGTGTGAATTGCTACTTTACCTCCGGCAGGGAAAATATCTTTTGCTGCAAAAATAAAGTGGCTCTTTGCAGCGCCGTATCTTAACAAACGTAAATTTGATATAAGCACTACGTCGCTACAAGTGACGTTAGCTCAATGGCGTGTTTCCCTTTTATCTGCCACCACAATGCTTACGATCAAGGAGCTAGATTAAATGAGCAGCATACTTCACCGTGAGCCATATCAAGGGACTCATTTAACGAAAAAGAAGGGACGGAAATGGAATTAGCGGGGAGCGTCAACGAAGGAAAAGGGGCAAAGCAAGAAGGAAAAGAAGAAGATAGAAATAGGTGTCCCTCATCAAGAGGAAAAAAAGATTTGCCGAAGGGTGAAACCCGATTTGCTTTTACACTGTTCATTTGACAGACTGCACGCGGAGAACTGATAGATGTGTGGTTGTACAGTGCGATGCCAATCACCCGTGTAAATTTCAAACAGACTTTACTTTCTACACCACTGACTGTGACGTAATATCCTGCAATATATAACGCGTGAAATGTGCTTTCCGCTCTATGGCTTAGGGTAGTTACATGTGCAGTGAATGGAAACTTAAATGAAAACAGTAACCAGCTACAAGACATGCGCTCAAGCGCAAAAAGGGGGCTCGAGATTTAAAAACATGAGGAGCATGACATTATATCAGAAATGAGGGTTACTATCAATTTTATATTGGCAACTTGGTCAAAGAGATTCATAATCAGCAGGAAAACGTCTAGGTTCCACGAGGCCAAGTAAAGCGTCAAGTATGTCTTCGCAAACAATTTTAAACAGTCAAGTTTATACCTCTGCCATCTAAAAACCAATCCTGTGTTTCTCTTTATTACGATTTTTTCTTCTTTTTTTCACTTCCACAATATACGAACGCTCTATTCTCACCATATACTCTAGCTCTAGACCGACACTTGAGTGCGTTGCGGTAACCCCCACTTTACAAGCTGCTCTCATTCACGGTTCATTGCTAATCGCCTGTTTACTGCCTAAATAAGAAACATTACGCGCCCGGAGGTCTTGCGTTCGATTCCCAGCCGGGGGTGGGAATTTTTATTTAATTAGGATTATTCTCTACCCTTATCAGATTCTGGAAGTATGAATGTGACACTGAATATGTTGTTTAAAAACCTTAAAGTTACCTGAAGTTCAAAAAATAAAAATATATTTTAAAGATGTTTCCGTCTAAAAGGCTCTGATATGACCACATCACTTATAGTGGGTTATAGAAATGATTAAAAAAAAATCTTATGTGTACCATTCACATGACTTTCTCTACATCTTTGCAACATATTATTCTTAAAAAGCTTATACTTCTATTTACTTCATGCTAATCAGTAAAAAATTAGCAGAAATAGCCATATTACTTGCTTCCTTGTAAGTAGAAGCGAAATAAGGGAATACAATAGGCTAAAGTGATAATCAAAAGCTGGTTGCTATGTCACTGAAGTTCCTTTGTTTGTATGGACAGCAGTTGACAAATTCCTGTATGAGAAAAGTATAATTTTTCATAGCAGAAACCAAAAATAAGGAATGTCTCAAAAACGGCGAACTTCACGAAAAAAATGCATATAACATAAATTGTGTGTTTTAACGTGCTCTACATTTTTTGTGTCGTAAGTTTTTGTTCATCTCTTACGGTTTAGCAGTTATTCAAAATTCAATAAAATTCATCTCGAATAAACTACTCTTCAGAGGTTATTCCCAGAAAATTCAAGATATACATTTTATTTGGCAGGTAAATATCTTTAATATACACATTTTTAATCAAAATCGTTAGAGCCATTTTTTAGAAAATCAAAATTTTCGCAAAAATTCCATGTAAAGGATAGTTGGGGATGGGGGGATTTTTCTCAAAATCTTTGTGTCGCATCCCTGGAAGATACTAAAACTTAAATACCAAGTTTGGTATTTTACCTACTTTTCGCTTTTAAGTCATCGTGTTCACAGACACACGGACACACACACACACGGACCTTTTTTCCGAAATTGCTTTTTTTAGATAAAGGGGACCTTAAAACATATATTTCCGGTGAAATATCGGTATCGAATTTTTGGGTGGAGTGCAATACCTTCTCTATACACTATGTACATAGTGCGTATAGAGAAAGAAATAAAAAATCTTATGTGTTACACTCACATGACTTTCTCTAGCTGTTCTACAAACTTCATACATAAGATTCTTCTTCTTTCTGCACCTTGCTTATCATGGTACTCATTAGCACAATGTTCTTATTATTTAGTTCCGTACAAGTAGGAAAAAAAATAAGGGAAAACACTAGGCTAAACCAATAGTCAAATGTTTTAAAAGCTGTCGTTATGCGATTGTCATTACAAATCGCTTCTTTTGTTGGCAAGGAGTAGAACAAAAAGAAAAACGGATCCTCCCGTCTGAGAAAAGTATATAAGTACTTCACAACTGAAACTAATAACAATGAATACCTCGAAAACGGTAATGTCCACGAGAAAAATGTATATGACATAACTTGTGTATTTTAACATTTATTGCATAGTAAGCTTTTGTCTATCTCTTACGGTTTACTAGTTATGCCAAATTAAGCAAAATTAATCTAGAATAAACAGGTCTTCAGAAGCTATTCCCAGAAAATTCAAGATATACATTTTATTCGTTAGGTAATTATATAGTCTTTAATATATGAGATATCTTAATCAAAATCGTTAGAGCCATTTTTAAGAGAATCAAAATTTTCGAAAAAAGTTCCATGTAAAGGGTAGTTTGGGGTGGGGGAATTTTTCTCAAAATCTTCGTGTCGCATCCCTGGAAGATACTAAACTTAAATACCAAGTTTGGTATTTTAGCTACTTTTCGTTTTTGAGTTATCGTGTTCACAGACACACGGACACACACATACACACACACACACACACACACACGGACCCTTTTCTGAAAACGCTTTTTTTGGATACAAGGGGGTCCTAAAACATGTATTTCCGGTGAAATCTCGGTATCGAATTTTTGGGTGGAATACAATACATCTATATCCCTATGTACATTACACATATAGGGCTAGAGAAAGTAAAAAGGCTGTTTCTGCGGTTAGGTGTTCAGCGTTTTGCCCTCTCGACACAAGAGTTCGAATTCCGGCTGGAGCGGGGAATTTTCCTCCAACGTATAATTTTAATTCCCTCTCCCTTCGCAAAGTCTGTAAGTATCAATGTGGGATTGAATGTCAGTATGCTACTTTCTCTACTAGTTACCAATAGCTGGTAGGGGAATTACTGTTTTCCAACCGATAATTCGTAGCCGAGAATTCACCCGAAATTGATGACTCCTGAATATAAAAGTGTGTATTTCTCTCTCTCTCTCTCTCTCTCTCTCTCTCTCTCTCTCTCTCTCCCTCCCTCTCTGTATGTGTGTGAAGTGCATAATTGAAAAACAAGAAGTTGGTAAATATCAAACTTGATATTTATGTTTAGTATATGCCAAAGATGCTACACAATATTTTCAAGAAACTCCTCCCATTTTCACCTGCACTAATACAGAAAATGTTTACATGAAATAAAATGTTTAGCTGAATTTTCTGGGAAGGAATTTTGTGTAATCCTGTATGAATGGTATACGTTAAGAAATAGACGAAAAATTATTACATAAAAATGTAGATATTTGGAACACATACTTTATTCAAAACTTTTATTGATATTTCCGAGATGTCCATAAACAACTGTTCAACTGTTCCATACATTGTTATTCTTTTAAAGTATTTCGATGTTTACCCATTTCTTGCGATTGGATAGAAAACGTATTTCATTTTAAAACATGGCGTACAGTTCTTAAACTCTTGACTACCATTATTATACTTGTATCTATAATGAATTGGGTAATACAGGTATTTCTGGAAAGCTTTATCTTGATTAAATGAAGTAAATAGATAATTAAGTTTTTGTAATAATAGTTTATACAACTACTATTAAATAATTACGACACATAATGCCATGTGAATGTGACACTACAATGTTTTACTACTAAAAATCGGATGTGTTTCATTCGCATGGCTTTCTCTACATTTCTGTAGCAAATTATTGTTAAAACGCTATTAAAAATCTGACGTGTTCCATTCACATGACTTTCTCTACATCTCTGTAACAAACTATTGTTAAAATGCTTATTCTTCTATTTACTTCATGTTATCGAAATAAACTTTGGCAGAAAGGTCTTATTACTTGCTTTCTTGTAAGTAGAAGAGAAATAAGAGAATACACAAGGCTAACGCGATACTCAAATGTTTTAAAAGCTGGTTGCTATGTGGTTGAATTCTGTTCCTTTGCATTGCCAGGAGTTGACAAAAAAAAATATATAAAAGATAAATGGTGTGTTTTAACGAGATCTATATTTTTTGTATAGTAAGTTTTTGTACATCTTTTATGCAAAATGCAGCAAAATTCATCCAGTTTGAAGAGCTCTTCACACGCTATTCCCAAGAAATTAAAAATATAAATTTTATTTGTCACATAAATATTTGTAATACACCTATTTTAATCATAATCTTTATTGCCATTTTTGAGAAATTCAAAATTTTCGAAGTTTTCTGGTGGGAGGATTACTCTCAAAATCTGCGTGTCGCATTCTTGGAAGATCGTAAACTTACATGCCAAGTTTGGTATTTCATCGACCTTTCGTTTTTGATTTATCGTGTTCACAGTAACACGGACACACACAGACACACACCATGGACTTTTTCTAATCTTTTTTATACAGTGACCCTAAAACGTGTACTTCCGGTGAAATATCAGTATAAATTTTTGGGTGGAGTGCATTACCTTCACTATCTGCGCACCATGTACTATGTAGAGAAAGTAAAAATGAGAATCCACGTTAACAAGTCTGCAGCTCAACGATTAACAAAATTGTCTCTTAAACTCAAATACTCCGATATTACTACAGAAGGTAAGAGGTTACACAAAGCTTCAATTATTGCTTAGAGTAATACGCAGATATCAGAGTACATGATGCTTAACCATTCTTTTATAACAATTCTGATAGAGCCCACAGCTTCGCTTGCGTTATTGCTTAATTATCGGGATTCTTTTTTCTCTTTCCTATTGGATCTTCATCTGACCCTTCACATACCGTTGTTTCTCCCTCTGTAATAAACAGCTGAAACTTAGCGATATATTTTGAAAAAGTTTATCTCAATTAAACTAAAGTATTTAAAAAGAAGAAGAAGCAGAAGCAGCAGCGGTAGCATATAGAGATAGCCGTATAAATGAAAAATCACAATCTTTTAACTTTTTGTTAAAACAAAGTTGCTATTGAAAGCATTCGCCATTATTCTAAGAGCATGATCTAACATGTTTTACTTTCTCTAGCTCGTATGTGCAATATATATAGCAGGTAGAGAAGATATTGTATTCCACCCAAAAATTGATACCGAGATTTCAACGGAAATACGTTTTGAGACCATCTGGGGGGGGGGGGGGAAGCATTTACAGAAAAAGGTGCGTGCGTGTGTGTGCGTGTGTGTGTATGTGTGTCTGAACAGCATAACTCAAAAGGAAAAGTCCAATGTAACTAAACGTGTTATTTAATTTGAGTATATTTAAAGAATTTTAGGAAAATCTCCCCATTCACAATTATCCTTTATATGAAATATTTTTTCGATTTTTTTTTTATTTTTAGCGATTTTAATTAAACTACCGTATGTTTAAAATATTTTCATGAAAACTTGCTACACAAAAAAAAAAAAAAAAAAAAAAAAAAAAAAAAAAAAAAAAAATGTAGATTTCTTGAAAACAATATGTTATACAATGTTTTTCGAGTTAATTTCCGAGATATTCCTTGTTATTGGTTTCAATTTTGAAATACTTAGAAGCTTTTCTCAAAGTTTTCTCGTTTCTTCTCTGTTTTTGTTTTTTTTTTTTTGTTTGGTTATGTAAAAAGAACCGAATTTCAACTGTATCACATAGCGATCAATTTTTAAAACATTTGACTATCGTTTTAGCATAATGTATGTCTTTATTTCCCTTTTACTTACAAAGAAGCAAGTAATAAGTCCATTTCTACTAATATGTATCTCGATTAGCATGATGCATATAAAAGTATAATCTTTTGTCAGAATGGTTGGTTTGGAGAACAGGTAGACAAAGTGATGTGAATGGAACACTTCTGATTTCTTTTTGAAAGCAGAGGGTTTAAAGGGTTTCCTCTCGATAGAAGCAGCAGCATGTATAATTAATTCATGTTCTATTCTAAGAAATAGATGTAACACTCTATATGTGCTTTTCAGTCCAGCAAACGCACCTTACAGCTCTGCATCCGTGCTATGCAAGGATTGCTTTCTGTTTTATCTTCTCTTTTTCGAACAAAACGCTCAGAATCCCACAGGTGACACATTTCCTTTCTTCTGCGATCTCTGCCCACCACACATTGGAGAATAAGGAGAAGAAAAAATCCTATCAACTTAGTTTCGCTTTGCTGAACGATATATACGCTTACAAGTTATCTAGCTCTGACATATTGGGGTGTCAGCTATACCGCAACGAGGGATGAGGAGAAAAGGATTAAAAAAAAATAAAAAAAGGAAAAGAAAAGAGAGATATATTGGACATAACTTGCGAATCACGAAAACCAAGCACTGGGCTGTTACTTTAACAGGACATGTGGAGAAAAATATGAGAGCCTACTTCCTTCAGCTTATGTATGCGTTTATGATTTTTCGGCTTCTACACATTTGATGCATAATTTTCAAACGACATTCTATAACAGCTATTGTTTATATATTCCTCCCAAAAATTATACTCATAAAAACTTATTTTTCTATTCACCTTATATTAAATACACGTTTAAAACAACGTCACTGCACATTAGAGGTAGGTATAAAGAGGGATGAATACTAGAGGCTGAAGCGATTGGCGATTGTCAAATGTTTATGTCTATACCCTCCTAAGTCTTCCAATAACATTGCGATGAATAACTCGATGCTGATCGCTTACAAAAATGCGATATTGAAAAATTCAAATAAAAGCAAAGAGCAATGCACTGTGTGTGTGTGTGTGTGTGTGTGTGTGTGTGTGTGTGTGTGTGTGTGTGTGTGTGTTTGTTTTAAACTAAAATATGTTTTGTATGGTATTTTGTTCTATCTATTTGGTTTCCCAGTTATGCAGAATTCATTCCAATTCTAGTTGACTTCAAAAGCTATTCGCAGAAAATTCAATATTTACATTTTATCAGCAATGTACCTACATATGTTTAAACACATTTAATCAAATTCTTGATGTTTTTCTGAATATAAATAAAGAGAAAGTCAAAAAATATTCCATGAAAAGAACGGTTGGTATAGAAGGGGCCTTTTTCTTGGAAACCGTCCTGTCCATCCTTCGAAGCTGATGAAATTTAATCCAGTTTATAATACATCCGAATTTTGAGTTTTGAATATGCTCTTTAAAAACATGGACACATACACAGACACAAGTACACACACATGCATACACAGAACTTTTTCAAAATGTTATCCATAAGGTCCTCAAAAATTTATTTCTGTAGGAAGCTTTATAGATTCTTAGACGCCTACTGTAGGTAGGTATTAAGCAAAGTAAACGCTTCTTTTTGGCCTGCTAAAATGAATGTGCTTTTTACATGTAAATTGCTCGTCGCACTTTTAAGAAATTCGCTAGCACATTTCAAAGCTTAAAACAACAAGCAGATCACCAGTAACCGGCCTCAAGTTGCCTGACGGTACCTCTAATCTCTAGAATATAATCGGCAATATTAAAAATCTGATGTGCTCCATTCACATGACTTTCTCTAAATCTCTGTAACATCTATCTATTTAATGCTGAACAGCAGAAACGGTCCTATTATTTAGTTCCGTTATAAGTAGAAGGGAAATAAGGTAATACACTAGGCTAAACCGACAGTCAAATGTTTTAAATTGTGGTTGCTATGGGATTGAAATCCGTTTCTTTGCGTGCTCAAGCGTTGACAAGTTCCCCTATGAGAAAAATTGAAGTATTTTAAAATTGAAATCAATAACAAGGAATATCACGAAAACGGCCAACTCCACAAAAAGAAAATGTATATGACATAAATTGTGTGTTTTATCGTGATCTACACTTTTTTGTGTAGTAAGTTTTTGTCTATTTCTTAGGGTTTACTAGTTATGCAAAATTCAATCAAAATCATTCATAATAAAGGGGTCTTTAGAGGCTATTCACAGAAAATTCTAGATATACATTTTGGCATGTAAATATCTTAAATGTAAGAGATTTTAATCAAAATCGTTAGAGTCATTTTTGAGAAAATAAACATTTTCAATTTTTTTTCTATTTTTTGAATGGGGGGATTTTCTTCAAAATCTTCGTGGCTCATCCTTGGAAGATAAAAAACTTAAATACCAAGTTTGGTACTTTACCGACTTTTCGTTTTTGAGTTGTCGTGCTCAAGGACGGACACACACACGGACCTTTTTCAGAAAATACTTTTTCTTTGGACACAAGGTACCCTAAAGCTTCTATTTCCGGTGAAATCTAGGTATCCAATTTTTCGGTGGAATGCAATACCTTCTTTATACACTATGTACATAGTACTTACAGAAAAAGTAAACATTTGTCTAAATATTTTACTGATGAGCGCATCGTTTGTGAACCAGTTTTAATTCTTACTGCTACCTACAGCCATGACTTCCATTCAAATGTTTAGTAAACAGTAATATTAGTCGTTATTCATACTGTTTTCATTCTGGCCAAACAAAAAGAACGTATTTCCTGACCTGATTTTAAAGAATTTTACCTTCGCTGTAGCTTATTGTATTTCCTTTTATTATATTTATTATTATGAGTATTATTTTTATTGGCCGAAACATTTCAGGCCAAATTTTTATTCATTGGAATGAATTAAGAGTTTTGTATATTAATTATTAAATTAATTAGATTTAAGTAAAACATGTGTCTCTGCATACATAATGAGAACGAACCTATGCGCGTTTCTTGGCAGTAAACTAGAATATTAACTCCTCCAATTAGGCCAAGATGCAGAACTGATATGGGTAGCAGTATTTATCGCCTAACGATAGTATGATAAGTGTGTTGCCCTGGTGTCCACCATCAGTTGCCACCTCATACTTCCTGGAGGATGAACAAAACACAAGTAGACCTCGCTGGTGAAGACCATCATATGCATCCCAGGGCCGACTCCTCTAATATGCCTAGTCTTCAGAGACAAACCACAATATATCACCACGAAGTCAACTGGGCCAAGAAGTACGCATCGAAGTCAGCCTTACCACCTGGAATTCCAGTGACGCCGATCTGCCAAACTTCACCTACATCTACACGCAGCATGATCTAATTCCATACCGTCCGTTCTGCGGCACCTGTCAAAGAATAACCACCATGTCGAACATGTTGCTCACGACACCATTGCCATATGACAGTACCAACACGAAGACTTGCGTCGACAATCTCACCTCAGCAGACATGCTATACTAATCGGTTCTATTACAAGTAAACTGTAACCATGACTCATGTGTACATATGCAATTGCTAAAAAGTTCCTCCCCAAACTATAATGACAAGACAGCTATAGTTTATTTAGTAAAGTTAGAAACGTTACTGAGAGGTAACATGATTTGAATCGAACAAATGGAAAAGATAAAGATAATTTCGTATATACCATATAATATATTAAATATGGCAAGTTCAACATAAATGCTTGAGTAAAAATAACTTGCAATTGGGGTTTCAGTTATATAATACACAAACTATTGAATGAAAGAATTGCTATATGACCATTATTTAGCCTACAGTTATAAAATCACAAAAATGTGAGAGGTAAAATAGAATAACACATTTTTACGTGTGTTATGCACTTCTAAATGTCATTTAAGTATATGAAAATTATTTGAGCCAGACCGCTATTATATTAGTAGACATGTAAATTTAAGGTATGAATTGTATTATTCTTCCTGTTGTCCTTGCATTTGTCACTACCTACAGGCTCAAATAACAGTGGACAACAAATTTTGACTTTCTGTTTACGACATGAATGAAACCTATCTTTTCTTAGGATTGGACGATGCTGAACACGAATATGACAATAATAATACCAGACTGGTACTGGTTTGAGAATAATATTAAGGAAAATACGATATTAAACAGATTCATTTACTAAATATGCTTTCTCATGTAGTCGAGTTGAGGAGCATCCCTGATGACCGTCCAGCAGTAGTTAGCAAGCATTCTTGCACTTCACTTTCCCTGGTAACGTTTCTCCATTAATGATTATTTGTTGGTGGAAACTTTCGCTATGTTCATCGCTTACTTCCCCAAAACTTTCAGGAAAACAATTCAGATAGGAGTGTAGAAAGTGTAATCACTTGTGTAGTCATGTTGAATCCCATTTTGTGATAAGATAACAGAACATTTGTAACAAGGTTCTCATAGTTTTCAATTCGTTTGTTTCCCAAAAATGTTTAGGACTTCTCTGAAAGAAATCCACGCCTCTTTTTCAACATCATTTAAAAGGTGTTCAAGTATCTCATCTTGGTGAAGTTGACGAATCTGTGGACAAACAATTCTTCCTGCAATTGTTTTTACCAAAGTTTTTGATAAGACCAAGTTTTATATGTATTGAAGGAATTAAAATGTTCTCAGATTGCACCAGAGGTTCATGCTTAGCATTCATGTTTCCAGTTTCAGTTCTTTGACGTAAAGACCATTTCTTATTTATGAAATGAGAAGCTCCATCTCTATTGTACCATTCGCATATGAAACAGCAGTGTTAGCCTGATTGGATTCCAGTTAATATTGCAATTACTTTTAAGTCTGCACATATTTTACATTTATGCGCGTTATAATGAACTGAAGCAAGTAGGAGTTTCACGTTGCCTTGTGATTCCCTCATATGCACGGAATAATCAATAGGAATTGACGTCAACTGTCATTAAAGAGGAATACAACTTTGAGACTTAATTTTGAAGGATCTATAAACAAGTGCCACTGATCAGAGATGTGATTAATGTTCAGAGCACTAAATAAGCCACTAACATCATTGCAAAACACTAAATCGCCTGCCTTAGAAAAATATTTCTCAATATGCTTCTGACGGTCATGAAAAAATGTCACTTTCACATTTAGGAAGATAGTTGTTGCAATATGCCTTAGCTTTAGGAAGTTCCAGGTCTCTGACAAAATCATTTAATTCACTGTGGCTAATTTTGTGATGTTCAGATTTAATATCACAAAGTCAGGATCTGCTTTTATTAAAGAAGTTTTTTCTCTAGAATAATGATATCGACATCAATACCCTGACCTACAATACTAAACACCCTCCCCAAATGGTATGGCATGACATTAAAAGCATACTAAACAACAGTGGCAACGCTACAAATCACCATTAAAATGTTGAAAAATTTATGTGAAAGCACCACAAGCACTGAAAGATAGTCTAACAAGGTATAAAAATGCCTGTAAAAATACTAAAAAAACCAGAAAAAACTGCAAATAACCTAAAATATGAGCGAAAACGCATTTCAAAACGCTTAAAATACCTGTTAAATACTTTCAAAATGGCTTTAAGGGTGTGGAAAAAAGAGCTAAAATGCTTGATCAAATAACCCACAACTAGCTGTCTTAAACATCCTCCAAATGACATGGAATGCCATTAAAAAGCATACTAGACAACAGTGACAGCAACACTAAAATTACCCAAAAATGCATGAGAAAAAACAATTGCTGAAAAATAACACAAACATATTAAAATGGTTATAAAAAGGTAAAAAATAAATAGAAGACACTGTAAAATAATGTAAAATATTAACAAAAACCTCTGAAAGAGTCTAAATAGCTTTAGAGCCCTAAATACCCACAAAACGGCGTGAAATCAGTTAACAAAGAGCTAAAATGTCTGATAAGTACCCTCAAACTAGCTGACCTGGAGACCTAAACACCCTCCAAATGAAATGAAATGCCATGAAAAACATTCGAAACAGCTGTTCTAGTACCCGAAAAACCCTCAGGAAGTGTCATAAACAACAAATAAGCACTTAAAAAGCAGAGCAAGCACTGCAAAATAATAAAAATGGTTCTCAAACATCGTTCGCTAAGCAAATAACCGTTAAAACATGTTAAAATTTTGAAACAAACCATAAAAATAACTGATAAACAAAGCAAACGACCTTGAAAGGTACCCCAAAGGACTGAAACATACGTCTAATACTCTGAGCATAGGTTATGTCCTCCCCGCTTCCTTGAATTCCCTATCTCTACCATGCATGCGCATTAGCCCTAGCCCTGATCTCTCGCTAGAGACTCCTACAAGCCTGGAACACCCTATCTTTCCCATGTATGCGCATTAGCCCCTGTGCCAGGATCCCTCTATCTTAACTACTCTTTTTTTTTTTTCTCCAGAGAACTGTAGAAATTGTTATGTATTCGGTACATGTATTCGTTAAACCTGATTTCACTGATCAACAGGGAAATTGCGACATGAGTGGTGAATACAATTTTTTAATTCATTGAGCACCCTTTCTTTGTGACGACAATGTTACTGAAAGTTGCCAGTTGCTTCTTACTTTTATAGTATTGCAAATTACTGATAGCAGTAAGTTGTAACTGGATAAGAATATAGAGGGATATAGGGGGTCAGTAAACACACTTCAAATTAATGAGTTGGTCTTACCTTAGGTTTGTTATCGTGCGGAAGCGACTAACAAATATGTCTGTTTATAAACAGACAAAACAAGAACGCAGAAGTGTTTCGGAGTGCAAATGTGCAATTTATTAAAAGTATTACTACTTTGTCTTAAAATGCTACAAAAATTTTGTTTAGTGCTGTAAAATTCATTTAATATTACTGTATACTTGTTGTTAACAATGTCACGTTACAGCACAAATGATCCTAACTGTTTTTGTTGCATTTGCGGCGAAGTGGTGTTTGCTGTGCAGCGGGAAATTCCACTCCTGTAGTTACAACAGTTTACAATATTGATTTTGTGAATTTTGCAAATTAGGAGACCAAGATAAGAGCTGAGTTCCACATATCTGTTATAAGACTTGCCACATGAATTTTCTGGAATGGTAATTACAGGAGACTTTCGATACCTTTTGCTATTCCAATTATTTGGCTGAAGCCAACAAATCACATTGGTGACTTTCTATTTTGTATGGTTCCACCACTACGATGAATGCAGAATTATAAAAAGAATATTGTATATCCCAGCATACATTCTGCTACTCGTCTTGCACCCCATAGTGATCAACAACCTGTTCCAACATCCCCCGAATCATATTCCATAGACTCAGAAGACGAGCTTTGCGTTCCACAACCATCTACATCTACAGATCCTGACTTTGTGATATTAAATCTTAACATCTTATGTGTCAAGTATTATTAATTGTTTACTACTATAATCTATAATTGTCAGGTTATGTATTATGTATAATCATTAATATTTGTAATCAAACTTGCGTGTTTGAAATAAGCATTAACATTGTATCAATATCTTTGTATAAAATGTGAAAGTTTGCAAGTAGCCTTTGTGTGTGTGTGTGTGTGTGTGTGTGTGTGTGTTGAGGAACAAGGTCAGTTATCAAATATTGGTGCAATAGAAGCACATATGCAGTAAAGCCCGAATGTCCAGAAAATAGGATAAGTTTTCATTGTTTGAAACCATTTATGACCAAGAAGTAGCCAACCAAATGCCAGGGCGCGACTAAGGGAAAATTTATATTTCGGACTACCCGGTAGTGCACACCCAATAGGAAAATTTAGCATACGCCTTAAGCGCGCAAGTTCACTACTATATAAGATGAGGTTGGAGCCCAAAGCTTACCCTGAGTATTAAAAGTTTCTGACGTCGTTACTGCGACAGTCAGCTCCGTGATTTGGCGCATAATTGAGAAACAATGTAATTAGTCACGGTGTTAAAGTATTATTGCAAGCATATAACGAGCGAAGATCACGTTTATTAAATAAGCGCTTCTTAGTGATTATTAG
This sequence comes from Hymenopus coronatus, assembly GCA_030762935.1. Lineage (NCBI taxonomy): Eukaryota > Metazoa > Arthropoda > Insecta > Mantodea > Hymenopodidae > Hymenopus > Hymenopus coronatus. The sequence continues at coordinate 80,248,162 of CM060881.1, read as the reverse complement.
TAACAGAATCCAAGTGAAAAAATGAAATGGAGTTTTATTTATGGACGCTGTTTAACGACTGAGGCTCTCAGCGTCCCATTCTATTTTAGGCGTGAGAGACCGATTAATTTTGCGCAGAGGCCTCTTTATCAGGCTTGAGAATCTTTTACCTGCCGTTAATCTACGACACGGGACCACGGGTTTACTTCCCTTTCCGAAGGAAGCCATGTTAAGGAATTTTACGCAAGAAAAGGCCATCATCCTCCGCCGGGTTTGAATTTGCGACCTTGGGTATATGGTTACTATTACACCACGGAGGGCGACGAATTCAAATGAAGATAATAAATAACTCTGAACAGATCTCGTGTTAGAGATTTTTTCCCTGCGTACCACAGCCTTGAAATTACGCTGTCTCTTATTTACTGAGCAGGCCGATGGCAAACCATTAATTTATTTTCAGCGTTCCATATTATATATATATTTGTATTTTTTTATCTACTTTCGCTAAAACCAATTGTACGTTTACATTACGATCTCAACTTCATTGTGACAATGACCTCTTAATATTAATTATAAGAGACGCCGTCTTTTTATTCAACCTCACCTCATTTAGTGTCTAAAAAAACATTTTCTTACATTTATCGTGTTGCTGGCACATTACACTGGGAAGTGATGATTAACTGCATTTTATAAATGTATGTATGGCATTAAGCGTTTAGAGCAGTGTTTCCCAACCTTTTGAAGTTCACGGCACCCTTGGGAATAACATTAAACACCAGGGGCACCCTTCCTTGAATTAAAAGAAAATTAAGCTTAATATGTTAATTTATTGAAATATTATATAATAATAACGTACACCATAACATAATACAGTAAACTTTACTACAATCACTGAGTAAAAATACATCAATAAATTTTGTTCGATTAATGATTAATGTGAAACTTGTGATTGATGCTTAGAGCACAGATATGTGATGTCGGGTCTTACAGTTGACAGTGAAACACGCAAATCATCCTCAAGGTTATTCAGTCTATTTCTTGCTTCGCATTTTATTGTCACCATAGCAGAGAAGGCTTGCTCGCATAGATAGGATGTTGAAAAGGGCAAAAGTGCGTTAATTGCTTTCTTCATTAGGTTAGGGTACTCCTCTCTCCGTTGAAGCCAAAAACTAGCCACCGACGCCTCACTCTTGGTGAACTTACCTTTGAATGTGGAATCAGCGCAAAGATCAATAAATTCATCTCGTTCGCAAGCAGTGAAATCTATTTCCTCTGCACGATCTACGAAATCAAATGGTGAGACAACCCAGTCGAGATTCGTAGTGGAAATATTTGGAAAGTACGCATCTATTGCACCTTGCAATCTTGATAAGTGATCACAAATGCGGTCTTCCAGTTTACCCAGATCTCCTGCCACATTAAGAAGAGATGGAAAGTTCGACAAATCTCCTTTTTGAACTGCAGACTTCCAAGAACTAAGTTTTCTTTTAAAACCTTTCATTTTATTGGTTGAGGAGATTATTGTTTCATGTCGACCCTGCATCGAAACATTCAGTTCATTCAGCTTATGAAAACTATCTGCCAGATACGACAGTTCAAAACACCAAGAACCACTTAGTAAGAGCTCATGAAATGTGTCTTGATTTTCATCCTTAAAAAAAGTTTTTAGCTGTTCCTTAAGTTCGAGAAACCGGTTCAATACACGACCCCGCGACAACCACCTTACTTCTGTGTGAAGTAACAAAGAGGGATGAGCTGCATCCGCTGCGCAACATAACTGTTCAAAAATTCTGCACTTTATAAAGGTCGAGACTTCATATAGTTCACCATTTTCACAACTTGGTTAAACACATCAGCAAAATCTTCATTACACGCTTTCACGACTAATGCCTCTCTATGCAGAAAACAGTGAGTTATAATAATGGATGGATTTTCATTGAGAGCTCTGGCAGTAAAACCTTTAATTTTCCCAGACATAGATGGTGCACCATCTGTACATATACCACAAGTCTTTCCATGAAAGATCATGGTCATTGAGATAGGAATTAATAGAAACGAAAATATCATGGCCTGTGGTTGTAGTCTCCAGCGGTCTACAGAACAGAAACTGTTCACTAATATCTTTTTCATCAATATATCTGATAAAACCAAGGAGTTGCGGTTTGTCACCAATATCAAGACTCTCATCTACTTGCAAAGCAAATGTTCTATAAGTTTTTATTTTCTCCGTGACTTGTTCGTTGATATTACATGACATTTCAGATATCCTGCGGCTGATTGTGTTTAGCTGCTCCTTCGCCAAGTATTGTTGAAACTATAACTTGACATGCAGGGCCAATGATTTCCTCTCCAAGAGTATGAGGTTTCTTTTTTTTTTAGCTATCAGTTCTGCTACTTTAAATGAGGCTTCAAGAGCAGTATTACCTATGGTCATTCTCTTTACCACTCGCACAGCTGTTTTCTTCTCCCCTTCTAATATATGTGAAAAATGCATTACACTTTTCTGTGACACACTAGGATGCTTTGTTGTAAGATGCCGCTTCAGTTTGCTAGGTACCATGGCCTCGTTGCTAAGTGTTTCGCCACAAACTAAACACATAGGGATAGGGTTTTCCTCGTTATTCCACTTAAATCCATACGCTAAGTAACTGTCCTGGTATGTTCTTTTCTTTCGTTTGTCTTCTTTATGTGGTGAATTCGACGGTCCGGGAGAAACTGTAAGATTTGGCTTCTTAAAGCAAGCAGTAGGAGCCGACTGTTCACTTTCACTGTCCTGGCGTTTACGTTTAACAATGAACTTATCCATAGCTAAACACTGTGAATCAACGCGAGGAAGACAACTGAAAGCGCCAAGCGGCGTACACTTTTATATATTCATCTGTCGAAGTCTCGGGAATGTTCGTGAGGAAGCGAGTAGTCTCGGGAATGTTCGGCAGGGTATAGTTGTAATGCCATCTGTGGGATACTAGTATAACTGAGTTATTGAAATGAATCGACCACTATCACCATCTGCCGTGCATGAGAGTAATTGATTTGACTTATTTTATTTCAAGACCTTACAAGACTTAAGGCTTCAGTAGAAGGTATTTTTTGTTTGTTTATCTCAATATCTCGCGGCACCCCTTAGCCAATCACACGGCACCCTAGGGTGCCGGGGCACACCGGTTGGGAACCGTTGGTTTAGAGTATCCTCTGATCTACTGCCTTTATCCATGTGTCTACATAAGATATTTGTAAACCTTGGTCCGTTTTTCACTTTTAATTGAGGCAACCGCAGCCAGGAAACTACAGTGCCGGAAGTTAGACCAGAGCAAGATGAACTGCAATTCTACTGCAGTTTACGCAAGCTTTGCCGTTTGCCCGATATCTTGATATGGAACTAGCAGCGGATATGAAGGACATTTGTAGCGGCAACCCTAGGGAAAACCCTTATCACCCGGTTCCTTTACAATGCATACGATTTATCAGCTGCCAACTGCTAAGCATCCAGAGTACGTGGTTGCCTCCATTCAAAGCAATAAAAGCAATCGCAAATATAATCTGGAGGGAGCTTATGTTGATAAATGACAAAGGAAGTTAGGCCATGAAGTTGAATAACTATTTTTCTTGACATTTCCCATCTTGTGAAGAGTTGGTGTTTCCTAAAATGGCACAGTGGCACCAATAAGTCAGGTGACTAATAACTGCAGCACACTAAGATATTTCTATGATATTGTGTAATTTACGCAGAATTTGTACCAGAATTGTCTAACACATCCATTTTCCGACCCTTTTCTTCCCCTATTCCCTTTAATAAAGAAAACAATTACAATTCTACGGCAGTGAACAATTACTATGCTCAGTTACTTGTCTCAACATACATTAAATATAATAAAAATGGCTCATTTAGAAGATTTTGCAACATACAGTTAACAGTTCATGGAAATATAATGTAGAGAAACCAATGTTTAATACAGTTGTATGTTGCATAATGTATTTTTCAGGATAGTGTTTAAAGTATTTTTACGCTTATGTGTTACACAACTTCTCTTTACGCACTAACTATCGTCCAAAAACACTATTTATTTGATATAAATTGTGTGTTTCAACGAGCTCTAAATTTTTACTTGGTCTACACGTACTATGTACATAGTGTATAGACAAGATATTGTAATGTACCCAAAATTCGATACGGTGATTTCACCGGAAATACATGTTTTGGGACCCCCGAATCCCAAAAACGGCATTTTTTGATAAAGATCAGTGTGTGTGTGTGTGTGTGTGTGTGGACAGCATAGCTCAAAAACAAAAAGATCGTTAAACACCAAACTTGGTATTTAAGTTTGGTATCTTCTAAGGATGCGACACGAAGAATTTCAAGAAAATACCTCCATCACAAACTATCCTTTATATGGAATATTTTTCGAAAATGTTGATATTATCAACATCGCTCAAACGATATTTATTAAAATACCTTATGTTTAAGATATTTATATGGCAAACGAAATGTATAAATGTAAATGTAACTTACTGGGAACCGTTTCTAAATATCCCTTCATTCTGGATGGCTTTTGTTTAACTGCCAAACCGTAAGAGATATACAAAAATTTACTACATAAAAAAGGTAGATCTCATTAAAACACACAATGTCATATACATTTTTGTACAGTTAACCATTTACGAAACATTCCGGGTTATTGGTTTCAATTTAAAGACACTTAAACTTTTCTCACAAGGGAAGATTTTTTTTCTCGTTTCTCGCTTGTTTATCAAACCACAATTGCTTCACATAGCCACCGGCTTTTATAGGACGAGACTATCGCTTTAGCCTATCTTATTTCCTTTCTACTTACAAGGAAGATAGTGATAAAACTAATTCTGTCTATGTTTAGTTGGATTAGCATGATGTAGATAACATATTCATGTTTTCAATAAAAGATTTCTTTACCGAACACCTGGAATGGAACACGTTAGATTTTTACTTTCTCTACACCTAGTATGTACATAGTGTATAAAGATGGTATTGTATTGCACCTGAAAATTTTATACAGAGATTTCACCGAAAATACATGTTTTAAGATCCCATGAATCCCGAAAAGAATTTTTAGAAAAATATCCGTGTGTGTCTGTATGTATGTGTATGACACACATTATTGTTTGTGTTCTGCGGGCAGCACAATTCAAAAACGAAAAGTACATGAAATACCAAACCTTCCAAGAATGCGACAAGAGATTTTCAAGAAAATCCCAGCAATCCAAACTACATTTTCCGAAGGTTTTGATTTTCTCATAAATGGCTCTAACGATTTTGATTAAAATACCTTATGTTTGAGATATATTTATGACAAACGAAATCTATATCTTGAATTTTCAGGGAATAGCCTTTGAAAACCTCTTCATTCTGGATGACTTTAGTACAACTGGCAAACCATAAGAGAGATACAAAAACTTACTCCCCAAAAAATGTAAATTTTATTAAAATACACAATTTATGTATTTATGGCATACACCTTTCTTTTATAGAGATATTCTGAATTATTGGTTTCAATTTTAGCCACTTAAACTTTTCTCATATAGGAAGACATCTTTCCTCTCTTTTCTCGTTTGTTTACTCCTGACGAGCTAGCGATTGGAATTTCCAATGTTTCACATAGCAACCGGCTTTTAAAGGACGAAACTATAACTTTAGTCCGTGCATTTTCTTATTTCCCTTCTAATTACAAGGAAGCTAATAATAAGACCAATTCTGCTTATGTTTATCTTGATTATCATGATGTAGATAACAGATTAATGTTTTGTTTGCCGTACAGCTAGAGGGCATTATGTGAATGGAACACATTAGATTTTTTCCCTTCTACTTGCAAGGAACCAAGTAATAAGGACAATTTCTGCTGATATTTATCTGGATTATCATGAAGTAGAATAATTTTTTTAACACTAGAGATGAAGAGAAGCTCTCTACATCTTTGCAACAAATTATTGTTAAAGAGCTTATGCTTCTATTTACTTGATGCTAATCGAGAAAAAATGAGCAGAAATAGTCTTATTACTTGTTTCATTGTAAGCAGAAGCGAAATAAGGGAGTACCATAGGTTATAGTGATATTCAAAAGCTGGTTGCTATTTGACTGAAGTTCCTTTGTTGTATGCTCAGGAGTTGACAAATTTCTCTATGAGAAAAGTATGTTTTTCAAAGCTGAAAACAAAAACAAGGGATATCTAAAAACGATCAACTCCACGAAAAAAAAAAAAAAAAAAAAAGACAACTGTATATGACATAATTGTGTGTTTTAATGTGCTCAAAATTTTTTCTCTTGCAAGTTTTTGTCCATCTCTTATACTTTAGCAGTTGTGCAAAATTCCGTAAAATTCATTCAGAATAAAGTAGTCTTTAGAGCCTATTCCCAGAAAAGTCCAGATATACATTTTATTTGTGAGGTGATATTATCTTTAATATAGGATATTTTTATCAAAATCGTTGGAGCCATTTTTGAGAAAATCAAAAACTTTGAAAAAGTTGCATGTAAAGGGTGGTTGGGGGTGGGGGGATTTTCTTGAAAATTTTCGTGTCGCATCTTTGGTAGACACCAAACTTAAATACCAAGTTTGGTATTTAACGGTCCTTTCATTTTTGCTATGCTGTCCACACGCACACACGGACCTTTTACCAAAAATTCTTTTTTTTTTTTTTTTTGATTCAGGGGAACCCAAACCAGTATTTCAGTGAAATCTTGGTATCGAATTTTTGGGTGGAATACAATACCTTCTCTATACACTATGTACATAGTAGGCGTAGAGAAAGTAAAAATCAAGATATGCATGTAGTTATGTTAATATTTTAATCACACCTTTCCACTTTTTAGGAAAATCAGAAATAAAGCGGAGATTTATTGTCCATTTAAAAGTGGATCATCCTGGAAGGCTTAAATGTGAAGTTTGGCACTTTATGGAATTTTCGTTTGAGTTATGCTGTGCTCATTCTCTCTCTCTCTCTATGTCTCTTTTAAATTCACACATACACACACACACACACACACACACTGTCATTTTCCTATTTTATTTTTGATTCAACGGACCTACCCCCTCCAAAAAATTATTTCGAGTGATGTGTCCATTTCTGGATGGAATATAGTACCTTCTCTACCTACCAAGTCCGTGGTAAAGAAAATAAAACTAAGCTTTGCATGAATAATTTGTGGAGGTGCTGTGAATGTAAAGGCGTGTGATGTTCAGCTGGCATGTGCTACTACATTTTTATGGTTCTAAATTAAAATGTTCAAAATGAATTAACAGATTGGCTGTTATTAAGGTTCAGTACTCTGAAGTTTTCCTAGTAACAAAATATTACAGCATGAATACTTGTGTACCAGAGTTAGTAGAGAAATATCGATGTGTGGAGCAGTGGAACAGACGCAGATAGTCTGGAGAGCGGAGTGACATCGGAAAGGAAGGGCTATGGACTGGACAGACACATTAGTCAGCAAAACGGTAGCAAGACAGTGGCACCTCCTGGAGATAAGGATAGCCTTCTATGGAATGATAAAGGGCATAGTGCCCCTCCCCAGGAATACGAATGTGAAAGGGACAGATAACCAAGATACTGAGTAAGCACAAATAAAGTCGGAGCTTCACGTCCAAAATGTTTATAAAGCAAGATTTGTAACAAAATAGCGAGCTCTGAAATATCGTTACCATCTGTTAGCTGTACAGCATGCGAAGACATCTTCTGAACTTACTACCGATATAAACATGACAAAGGAATCTGCTCTCTCTGAGATATCATCAACAAATAATAATAATAATAATAATAATAATAATAATAATAATAATAACAATAATAATACTAGTAATAATAGTAATAATAATAATAATAATAATAATAATAATAATAATAATAACAACAAATCCTGAAGTGCGAATATCACCTTTACTATACCTGCCTCAATTTAGTAATGTCTATTTATCCATTGTCATATCACTATGGTAATTAATATAATCGTACATGTTTAAAATTCAACATCTGAAATAATAGATTTGCTCCAAAATAACTCATTATTCAGAATGAATTAGCCAGAATTTCTTATTTCCAGATAATCTACACCATTCTATAGTTATCCTAGGGAAATTAATATTTTCACATTAGTTTATTTTTCCCCCAAACTTAACATTTCAATATTAACTAAGCGTTTATTTACATTGAGTCACAGAATATCACGATATTTATTGCATAATGTTTGTATTTGTAAATCAACTATCGTATCATCACACAGATAAGGTAACTATTAATAAATGGTCGCGGATAAAACATATGCAACGAGTGCGAAGCATAATTACCGCCCTTAGCTAAGTCTTGCAAAACGCATTCGAACGGTAATGTTGTTCAGATCTCATAGGCGCATAAGTAGCTTTTTTTATCTCTTTATTGCTGTTCATGACAACTAATTTCAAATAATATATGATGAATCAAGGAAACATTTTGTTTCTTGAAAATTATGATCCACAAATGACCCTCTTTTCTATGGCGACAATCGGCCAGCTGTAATGCATAAAGTTATTTGTAATATTTCAAGGGAATAGCTAAAAGTATTCCATTAAGCTCGTGTACTAGAATTGTCATGGCATCTGAGCATCAGCGATTCAAATATTACTTAAAGGAGATATTGTATGGCCTCTAAGATGTCAAATTTCTCCGTTTGTGACCATTTTCTAATAGTAAGTGTTTGAAAAAAAACAAAACAATATTCACAGATAAATCCATGCTACCAATTGAAACGTTATAAACGTTTTTAAGGAAGGCAGTTTATCTTTGTAGAAATGGAGACTGTGAGACATCAGTTTCAAGAAATGGAACATTTTCCTAGGTTATGCAAGGAGAGACATTGTCTTGTAAATCTAAATTTGTGTATGTAGATATTGTTTCAAAAAAGCATAAACTTTATTTGAGCAGCTTAAACCCACTACACTAATCTGCCTTAATAGATTATAGTTAATAATTATTTAGCAATTACGGTTAATTTATTGTGTTTAGCTGTTTGGACAGACAATAATGATTTGATATTGGTGTTTAAGGGCGCTAAACTACTGAGGTAATTAGCGTGATTTGATATTCACGAGCATTTAATTTATATGAAAAAAAGTATACATATGGTGGTTTAACTTATTATTAAACATTTTTACATGACTATTTTGTTTAATGTGTTTACGTTCTATTACTATAAATAGTGCTTTGGTTTCCATAAGCCAATAGACACTTTGTGCCTAGAAAACCCAAAGAAAGTTTATGTTACAAATATACTCTCTGATATTTAATGGATGCAATTTATTATGGGTTATAATCATGAGCTATTGTCTAAATTTCTAATAGGTGAAAGCATCAAATTAGCTACCTCTCGATTCGGAAAATTCTGGTCAAGGCGATGTGGCCACCAAACAAATAACAGTAGCCTATCTGCAATTTTCCAATTTTCAGTAATGCACGAATAACATTTTTTAAAAGGCAGAGCCTGTTTTGATTGCACACTCTTCCAAAACGCCTAAGTTCACTTGATAATTACAACAAACTGACTTTTCTGTAACGGATTACCTTTTTCTGGCAGCAATAATCATCAGCAGGCCGAGCCCAAGTAATTAGCTCGCAGGGTTGTTTCGGAGTTAGCTAATTCCGCTTCCTCTCCCCTTTACATGCAATTGAACCGACGGCTTCTGCCCATTTTTCACAACTTGAATTTGAAGCTTCCAAGGCGGAAATTTATTTCCATTAGAAAGCGAGAGTTATTATTAAAAGTTATTATTGCACAGATGTGATCCCGAGAATTTGCAACAGGATGATAAAGCCTCATCCCTCTTCCTTCACTTTTCTTCATCAGTATGGCTTTTAACTGCTCCATCATAATAACTGCTACGAGAAATTAACTCAAACTTTTGTCTAAGATTTCTCCAACTCTTCCCTTTCACCCCCACCACTCCAAACAAGGGATCTCCTCCTGAATCTTCCCATCTTCTTCACCAACAACTGGAATGTTGGGTGCATGCACTTTAAATAGATTTTAATTGATCGTTACGGTTCCAATGAATGTGGTGAGCTGGTTAAGAGGTAGAAATGTACTTAAAAGATCCAAAATTAATTTGACAATCACTTGGTTTGGGGTTCTTGAAGAAATTGACAAACTTTGTGATTCCAAAAGGACTAAGAGAAGAATTCCGCATACCTACGCTACTTCAAATGACATCTGTGTTTAACATCAGTTTCAACTGCAGTGTCGATTAGTTACAATAAAGTAACTTTTTAACCTTTCGCTTTTCTTCATCGAGAGTATACAGATCTCAGTGTTTGCTCCATATAGTAATTGCAGCGACATTAAATTATATTAAAGTCTTCGAGTATTTTGCATTGCATCCAAATAACATTTCTTCTCAGTTACTATATAAGGTACATAGATATAATTACCTATCAATGACATTTATAGTACGAATGACTATATAGTACGAATAATAAAACTGTACTAATTATTGATTGCGCATAAACAATTGTATTAACATATACAATGAAAACCAGAAATTTTAATTTTGGGAGGGAGAGGGGGCAAGATCGGCCAGCTTTCTGCAATGAAACTGGGTATATAAATGTTAATGTCTCACATATAAAATAAGCTATGGGACATTTTATTTACTTTTCCTTATGGGGTAGGTTCTACTAGGGTAGAAATATAATCATAATGTTCACATGGCTTTCTCAATCCACTATCGTTTATTTTTATACATTTTCCACAGATTGTTATAAAAACTTATGTTTTCTATCAACCTCACGCTAATCATATTAAAAGTTCGGTCATTTTTCAGTGGATTGTAATATATTTCCACTATCAAAAGCAGATATCAAAGAAATTAAAACAAAAAATATATTTTGATAATTTTTCTTTTATTATAAAAAATCGCTTGCATTCAAAATATCCTAATAGGGTAATTAATATACCTGCAGCGTTTTTCTGAACTTTAACTTTATGGTCAAATTCTTCTCTGTTTAGAAATACAAGACTTACGCCGTGGTGACACCATGATTTTATGTGTAAGCAAGTATCGAGACGTAATCTCAAAAAGTGAAGTGAATATTGCAAAGAAATACTGGTCAGCATTGCCTATATGAGGGACGGATTCTTCAATTCTAAAATGTGGAACTGGAAAAGTTATTTTTGAGTTACCTATGTATTTACTTGCCGTTGTCGTGTCTGTTGCCTAGTACAAAAAGTAGCAACTCGGTATTTGGGATACTTTCTCATCCAAATGCAAATACCCAGAAGATATATTTGTATTTTTATAAATGCATAATGAAACCACAATATGTGTATTTGGAAAATGAAGCACTTTTAGTTATGGCACTTAAGACTTGAGGGTGTGCTATCCTTGCAGTGTGAAGGCGTACTGTGAGTCTCGAATCCGGAACTTAAAATCAAAGATATAAAAATCTTTAGTATCACAAGTATTTTATACACTAACACAACCAATTTTTCAGAGTGCAAGCAATCAGCTGATTTTATTCATTTACAACCGTTGTCTTTGGTTACTTCATTGGATATCTGGAATACAAAAACATACATTTTTATATATATGCGTAAGCTTTCACGGCCGGTGTCCATAGTTTTAAAATTTAAAATTTTCGGGCTATTTTGCCGTGGCTGTAGGTTAAAATATGTTAAGTTATATGTTATATGTTCAGGTAGAAATATTTTAACTAAACATATTTTAACCTACAGACCACGGCAAAATAGCCCGAAAATTTTAAATTTTAAAACTATAAATTTCTATGCTTGTCATAGATGAGAACTTATCTCTCACTTGTAAATTGTACCTTAGCTCTATAGAAAGCAATTCATGACAGTGTTTTAAAGTTGCAATTACAAACAAAACACTTTTCAGAAAACGGTCAGTGTGTGTGTGGGGGGGGGGGGGGTGTGCGTGCGTGTGTGCGCAAGCGCGTGTCAATGGATATCATAGCTCTATAACGAGTCCGTTAAATATCAAACTTGGTATTTAAGTTAAGTATCTCCCAAAAATGCGACACAAAGATTTTCGTGAAAGTCCCCTTACCCCAAACTACCCTTTATATGGAAACTTTTTCGAAAATACTGATATTCTCAAAATGGCTCTAACAATTTTAATTAAAATATCGTACATCAATAATTTAAGATATTTATATGACAAATGAAATATATATCTTGAATTTTCTGGAAATAGCCCCGGAAGACCTCTTTATTCCAGATGAATTTCGCTGAATTTTTGCATAACTGGTGAAGCGGAAGAGACAGACAAAAACTTACTGCAAAGAAAGTAGATCTTGTTAAAACACATACTTTGTTATATACAGGTGTTCCCCCAGTCCCCATTCACATAGCAACCAGCTTTTAAAAGTATTGACTATTGGTTTATCCCTTATGTCCTTTCTACCTAAAAGGAAACAAGTACTAAGGTAATTTCTGTAAATCATGTGAATGGAACACATCCGATTTTTAAAAAATATTTTCCTCTACTTAGTTTCAGTTCTTTCAAATCCTGTGATTGTAAAACGGATTTTTCCCCAACTGTTTACCAAAAGAATGCTAGGTTATTTTTGCCGAAATACCTTCAATACCTACTGCCTAGCTTAATGGGAACATTCCGTGTTCATTAGAATTTGAATACTTTTTTTTCTTTTCCACATTTAAATTTCAATACAACCCAATTGTTTTACTTAAAAGCGAACAACAATCATTACTGAAGAAAACTAATGGGGTGCTGAGATAAAACCGTGTAACTATTTAATCAAAGATATAAGAAGGGTATTTCCACTAACTCATACTCAAGCGACACAGATACACCTTAAGAGGCTTAATGGCATATACCTGAACATTTGGATATAAAATCATATAAATATTACCGCTATGTTGAAAATGTTAACAGGCTGAGTTAAAGCTATGATGACAATGATGGTACTTCAAAACAAACCTTGTGTATCATGACAGCAGTAACGCAAGCTATAAAATTCTGGCGTAGACATATGGCAGTGGAACCATTTGGCCTCTTGGTGTCGAGAACAACTGGTCTTGAGTAGCCATCCAAAGAAATATGTTGCAATTTGCTACACTCGAGTTGGCAAACGTGTTATGCTCAGAATTATGTTATGTAGTGCGTGACACTGCAAATAATACATTGCTCTCATAATTCTATTGCACAAATTATGAAGCACTCGTACCTAAAGGTTAAAGAAACGATCGTTAATTCCATATCCTCTCGGACTCTGTTGTAGTTCACTTCGTGTCATAGTATTTTTAGTCTCGAGCCTTGAATATAATCATTATTAACTTCATACAAATAAAATTAGTATTTGAGTTACAAGCGAGTCAGTTGGAAAATTTAATTTCATATCGGCATGGTAGCTTAGTGGTTAAAACAACTGGACAGAACACAAGAGATGCGTGGTTCATATCCCTGCTATGACATTAAAACTTAGTCTGATTCTAACTTCCAAAATTAGTCTTTGTTATTCGAACTAAGATAATGTTTAAAGAGGGTTGCATTGATCTGGGTTATATGTAGGAAATTTATTATATTGTTATATTATCATATTAGAGTAGATCTAGGTTATCTTGAAACATTACCTACTTCTCACTATCTCAATAAGAGGAAAGGGGTGGCAAAGGTCTTGCACAACTATCCGCTACTGCCTAGTCTGGACCAGAGAGCGAAATTCTAGTTCTAGTTCTGTTGATTCAGATATAGTATTTTTTATTGAAAGGGAAATATAGAAATGTTTATGACGTCTTTAGCCCTGCTTATTTTGTTATATTACATATTGTTCTAATCCCTACAACCTGATGCAAGGAGAATATGACCTGTTCAAATGGCCCTTCGTGCGTTAAAAGAACTGCAGAACTCAACGGGGCTTTTTTAAGCTAAAAATCGCTAAGTGGGGAACTGCCTGACCGAACTTCGTCAACCCCTCTTGCTTATCAGCGGAGACAATGAACGTGTCGCGCTTATTGAGAAGAGTAAAACAAAGGACACTCTTTCGATGTCTCCATTAGCTAGTTTTAACTTGAAATAACCCCGTTGAGTTCTGTAACGTACAAATGGGCGTCAAATAAGGGGCAGTTGGCCTCCGGTATGTTTAGTACATATATTCTTCGCTGATGAATGAAAGCGTTGGAATCAGGAACCCAACAATACACTTTAGATAGAACATAGACAGAACTGCCCACTGGTGTATCTCGTACTTGAACAACAAGAAACCCTACATTACCGCCATCAACAAAAGGTGTTTAAAGCGCTACATTTGAGAGGATTGCAGGAAGAGTTTTAACTAAATATAGATTGAATTATTATTTTTAAGTTTCTATATGATGTATGCTGTAAACCTAAAAACAAATATCTATATTCTGAAAACAAAATCAAGTAATAAATAACTCTAATTAACTACAATATCATCACGGTGAGTGACTTACAAAGTTGTGCGGAAGTGATACGGTTTGGGACTTGCCATGTCTCAACATGAGCCAGACGGACTGTGGTTAGGTTGTTTTCTCATTGATGCCAAACCAAATAGCTACGATATCACAAATTTAGAACCTGGGAGAATTACCAACACAAATGCGAGCATGCACAAATCAAACGTATTCTCAACACAACTGACCAGTGTGCGGTTGCTTATTATTACGAGATACATAGTGTTCCGGATTCTCTCCGTGTACTCCTTGATATACGTACCTCGTTCTTTGCACTATGCCGATATTTGGTTGCATATTGCAGGGATTTCAGGGGTGGTACAATACTTTATAGTAGCATAATTTAGTATAAAGGTATACATAAAGTATTGCATGTATTAGATAGGTATAAATCTATGCAGAGCGGAATTTGAACTTGGAACCTCTTCGTTAGGAACCGCGGGACTGACCACTCCTATACAAAGTACAGCTGCGGATATGTCGGTTAAAGTAGCTATATAACAGACCATCTTACTGATGCCGGTCATGTTTTATAGATCGTCGCGCCCGATGAAATGTCTCGCTTTGGTGTTTCGTGGCGCAGGGGATCGTGGGTTTGAGTCCCGCCTTGGGCATGGGTTTTGAATGTGTATGTGTGTGTACAGGGGGTGTGTGTGTGTGTATCGGCAGAAAACAGCAGAAACGGTAATCAAACCAGAAAACATAGTAAATGTTAGGAAAATGGAAAAAAGGATACGCAGAAGAAAAAAATTATAGATGGGGTGTCTATCAGCAGCAGTAGTACATTGTAATGTGCTAGGCAACTTTACATTAGTATTCATACTATGAAAATTATACATAATACAATTAATAGTTTCCAAACAGTATGTTGGTTAGGTCAAATGTGTTGGCATGTTTTGTGTTCGCGAGGGTCTCATGAATTTGCTCAATTTTTATGCTGAACGTGAATAATTGGTTACATATAGCCATAACTGATTTAAATGGTAAGCAAGTTTATTAATATCCGTTTAAAATATGGTTTTGTTACCATTTGATAACTATCGGAAGGATTTCAGCAAATCGGACGTTAGGATTAAACCATGAATTCTTCTCTTTTCAAAATAGCGAAAACTAACTACATTTCTGATAGTTATAACTTTGGATGCATATCAGGTATACATCATTACTTTTTTACAACATATTTGTTACAGCATTGCTTAACGGTGTTATTTTATGTATGTTTAGACTTGAGAGTGGTATTTTAATTAATTTATTTCCCCGATTTTAAATGAACTGCGGCGAGTTGCATGTGTAAGTGACATAAGAAATAAAATGTGATTAGATTTAAAACTTTGTCCGCGGTAACTTTGCAAGATCTCAAACAAAACCATAACAGAAATATTCCTGGCACTTTTCGGTTTTGAACTATTGATATGCGTACAGCATGATACTTTTTAAGTTCAGATTATTTCTATTTATTTTTATAACTTTTCGCGGAAAAATGGCCAAACGGCTTGATATTTAAAATACTCTACCAAAATAGGCTACATTGGTAAATTACTTTCCTAGAAGGAAGCGGGGCTTTTAATGGGGTGCAAAATCAGGTAATTTTAAATTTCACTTGTGTTTATTTTTAAATAAGTGACACATACAAAGTTTACAAGTATAGTAATTTTAACAGGCTTGCTTGCTTACTTACAAAATTTCGATAGTATCAATATTTAACAGGTTATTTTATTCGTTCACTGTTTTTGTATAGGTCAATTCATTACTATAGAAACGGTATAATTCCGATGAAATTGTAAGAATGAGGAAGAGACGCAATTTTCGGTTTATAAATACTTTATTTTTCTTTATTAACATCCCGTTGTAATACAGTTTGGTTTTCAAAAGTAAATTACAATTACACCGAAAGAAAGGGACCAGATGAAAATTATTTAGAGATCACCTCGTGTGGTTTACCGGGATAAACGCGAGTCAGTTTGGAGAATTTAATGCTGAGTCAGAATGGTATCCAGAGTAGCTTAGTGATTATAGCAACTGGACAGAAACCAGGAAATCCGTAGTTTAAATCCCCGCTATGGCACTGCATTTTCTGGCTCTACCTTTCCAATAATATACCAATTTTAAGCTGCAAATATATTTTTATTTTATAAACCCTGCATCTTTGTTTAATCCTACAACTTAATTTTAATTTTTCTTAATGATAACACAGCACTGCTTCGGGTGACACGAACTTAAAGTAATTATGCAAGAAACAGCCAACTATAAAATGCTACATATAAAAACATAAACTTTTATGTAGGCATTTATTTAATTTTTTTCTGGCATTTCTTAAACATCTTCAGATTATTATTTTAATTTTTGCACTAATTTAGCCTGAATTTGCAAGAATATACAGATTTCGACAAAAAAAATTGGTTCCTTCTTGAGTAGCTATTGAAGCGCTAATATTTTATATTTAAACAAAATAATATGACTCCATAGAAGTAGCAATTCAAATTCTTTGCATCAATTGTAGGCTTTACATTACGTTATGCTACTGTATTTTATATCAAGAGAAAAACATTAAATAATGTACAGTAATTTTAGCAGAAAAGCCGTGTAACACTCTGTATTCATTTTGTATTAAACAACTTTTGCTCTCCCCCCTGAAAAGTGAACCACAGAATATGTAACGTGATACAAGAATGAAAACCACAGAAAGTGTGTTACAAATATGGGAACGAGAGTACCACGTGCGCTGCTGTGATGTTTTTGTTTTCACATGAAGTGGCGACAGCAAAGGATGGCGCGTTAACTCCAGCCAGCACAACTTTCTGGAAAAATGTACTCCAATCTGGCGCACGTTACGCAGTGGGAGGAAGAAAATGCGATAAAGAGAGAGTTGAAAGAGGAAAAAGCGGAAACCAGCGCAGATCGAAACCAGAGGTGTGATGGCGAGAATTTCCTTCGCGACTCGCGTAAATTTCTTCCTGTATATTTGTTACCTAACTGGTTAAAGAGCATGGTTGAAAAACTGCGTTTAAGATCCAAATAAAATTTTAAACATAAATTGAGAGACATGCGTATATAAATGCATGTGTGTATGTATGTAGTATATAGTATATGCGTGTATATATTTGCGCATGTGTAGGTGCGCATGCGAATGGTAATCTTAAAAATCATTCAACGCATCTTCCAAACAGACACGAGTTATGTATTTTTTTGAAAAACAATTAAATCATTTCAGTGGAAATTTTCAGATTCATTTCATCCACTTTCAATTTTGCTCTGCCAAATAAGAATTGCAAGAGCATAGATTTGGTTCATTATTGCTGAAATGGCAGATATTATATAGCTTAGAATGAAATCAAGCATCTTTAGAATGAGCTTCTTAATAAGCATTAGGGTTGTAGTTACAGGCTTTAATGTTGAATATGGAAGAGGTGGATTTGCATTAATTTTTTAAGAGAGTGTTCTAAATGGCAGATATTATATGACAAAGTACAAAGTGAAAGGGAGCATCAAAATCTTTAGAATTGCGTTACTGAAGTGGAGAGTGGGAAATAGCATATTATGTTCATTTCACCTAATTTTGTAATGAACATTGCTGATTTTGACAAAGCTATCAGATTTGCGTTTTCAAATTCGTCAAAATTAAGTCAATGTACAATTTTCAAAATGTCTGCTATCGTCTTTTTCAAGCCCTTAAGTAGCAATGAAATGTCTTTGATTACTCTAGACGAAACTTTATATGCTTATGCAATTGGACCCAGCAAAATTTATAAACTATGTTACGATTTCTTAAAACTACTCATACAATAATTTGTTTATCGCTTATATAGACATATGTATCGTTTATCCTATCTAAACAAAATATTATATAATTTTCCTACAGGGCCTGAAAAAAATCATAGGTTGTATAGTAACTACAACTAAGCCAACTCTCACGTTAAATTCTAAAGTGACTTCAGTTTTTAAAAATTACTCTCACCATTATTTTTAACCTTAAATATATAAAACTGCCCCGCTTCACAAATCTGAACAGACATGTGTGCAATAAAGCAATATATATATATATATATATACATATATGTGTGTGTGTGTGTGTGTGTGTGTGTAAAATTACAATCCATCTTGTTGGCAATTTCACCAAAAGTGCCAATAATTTTTATTTTTTATTATTTAGGATATCCTCTTTAATTTTAGGTAAATTTTATCACTGCAGGGACAATAATACTTAAAATATGTTTAAAAATTGCACGGAATCCACCATTTTGTCCTATGAATAATGCACCACTTCACAGAAAATGTTCATAGCACCTAAAAGCTTTGAAGTAGAGAGGTAATTTTAGAATTTTTGCTCTAGAAATTTGACCTTGTTAAGAATACCAGCTTTTGTGTGTGTAAGGATGTTGGATATTTCTTTGCAGATTTGTATTCTGTATTTTTGCGTTATATAAATAACCCGTTTTCATAGAAACCACTAAATTTTAGGATAAAAAAACTGCAAAACGATGCTCTTGAGGACCTACTTTGGCTGATCACATTGCTGATAGCAAATAATTGTTATTAAATATTAATTCAAATTACATAATTTAGATAATGATGCTACATTCCTTAATAAACAAATGTATTGTGTAGAAGTAAGTCAGTGAAGTAAAGATATAAAGTTGTTAATTGATACCTTAAATAATTTCTGAGATAATGTGTTATATATTCAATAGATTTAACATTAAGTCCTAAAGATCCAGATACTATAACATATTACATTAGGCTCATGTAAGTGATTTTTAAATTTCTTTGCTAAACACCTCGCTCGTGAATTAATCCATTATTTCAAAATCACTCTTTGCGTTACTTACGAGAATGTTAGTGAAGATGCGAACTCCGCAAGTTTTGAAGAAGGATGCGATTATTCATTTAAGAAGTGTTGATAAAATAAACTCATTGTGTTACATTTTCAGTCAACGCAATCAAAGTGTGCAATCTTAAAAATTTATTGCGTCTATGTTAACGAAAATAGCGCAGAGATTGCAAGAAAGAAGTAGCAGGTAGTAATTCAAGCTAACTGCCCAAAAGTGTAAAAGTCAGTGGAACCGAAACTGCAGCTTCTCTGATAACAAAGCAATGAATTACTGGACTTTCGCATCTTGTACGAGTAACGGCTTTGTTTTATGTTGCCCTGAAGGATACTTTAACTTGGCGTTCAGGTGTCTGCTGATTTAGAGGCAAGCTGTTACTGATAACTGCAGATCAAGTCTTGTGTGCTATCTGCAGCTTCCCCCTTTTGCTAGACATACCCTGCAGTAATTTTAATTCTCCTCCCCGCATTCAAGAGAATGGCTTCAGATAGCAGCACTCACCCTCTTTTCAAATTAATTGCTTCGTATCAGACCTTGCTTTGGAACCAAGAAGTTCAACTTCTGACTTTCCAGCTTCTCATTCGCAACAAACGGACCGACAAACTTTTCTTATGTCACGTCGGTCAAATTTTATCGTCATTTGCAGACCATTCATGAACGAAATTCCATTATGTTTATCTTCTGTACTACTAGACGCGGTCCCGCATTCACCCAAAACTTTAATATCGCAATTTTACTTGCTATAATTAGTTTTACATCTCTGAACAAGATAACTCTTTTACTTTCTCTACCACATAATACATAGTAGGCAGAGAAAATATTACGTTTCACACAAAAATTCGATATCCAAATTTCATCATAAATATATTTTTAGAGAAGTTCTAAGTCGAAAAAAAAATCCATGTGTATGTGTGTCTGTGGAAGTCATATACGAAAATACACATAAATACCAAACTTGGTATGTTATTAATTTCTTTAATACTTTCAAACAATGCGACACCCAGAATTTCAAGAAAGTCCACTAACCCCAAGCACCCTTTAAATGCTACATCTCTCCAAATTTTCAATTTTGTTCACACATGGCCTTAACAATAGTATTAAAATGATATATATTAAATATGTTTACATCACAAATAAAATGTATATCTTGAATTTTCTGGGAATAGGCTCTTTATTCTAGTTGACTTTTACATAATTAGTAAACCGTAAGAAAGAGACAAACTTTTTTTAACGGAGTTAACTATTCCCGAGATACTTCTTATTTTGCTTTAAAATCCATAATATTTACTTTTGTAAAAAGAGAGGCCGTCATTTTTCCCTCATCCTAGTCAAGCTAGGAAATCGGAGCTTAAAGATCATCACAAAGCGATCAGCTCTTAAAATATTTTACTATCGCTCTAGTAAAATATTAGTTTTGGGAATTAATGATAAGAATTTCTTCCCTTTGAAGTTTTAAAAGTAAGAAGACTTAATTTTGGTTTACAAGACCAATGTTTTATTTTTAAACTATTAAAACTCTTAACTTCCTACAATAAGTAAAACCATTTCTGCTAATGATTAACTCGGTTAGTAGTTAGATGAATATCCTTTTGCAAGAATAGCTTGTTGCAAAATAGGTAGAGAGAATGTATCACCAGATTTTTATTACAAAGATTTATATAGGTTAATACGACAGCTCAAATTGCTATTTAAATAGGAATATTTTCCGAGCATCAACCCCCACAGCAGTTTATACTTTACCTCCATTAAATTATTTCAGAAAGCCTCCAAGCATTTGTATTACAACATAAATTATATAACATAGTAAAATGTCTGGGAAGTCCTATTTACACTTGATGTGACTGGTAAATACCAAACTTATTTTCGATATAGGGACATTCAACTTATTTATCATTTCATCAGCATCTTCCGATTAACTTAATACAATATAATAAAACAGATGGCATGAAACTACTCAGACAAGTGGTGCAGGAAGGTGATTATGCAACGGCGGGCATTACTACGGCACAATTAGTCATATGTATCATAGAACCACAGCAATATGACACAGCAGTTATAGCGAAGTTAAATGTACGAAACTAATGCCTTTTTCTTCGCAACGTCGATTACGTCTTAAGCTTTACGGAAGCCTACTCATAAAATATGTATGCTATTTTGATTAAAATGCAAATAAATCCGTGAACATTTATTATTTTGCATAACAGGAAAATGATATGTTAGATATTACAGCAATTGTTTATAAATAAAATTAAAATTAAATCACATCAACATTTAATTTATAAACTCCATTGTTTTTGTTTCTGTAAACTCTGGTTAGCATGATTAAACTTGGAAAATTAGCGTGTTAAATTTAACATATTCTTACAACGAAATAAATAGGGGTTATTGTTTATACAACCAAGATTGATAAGTTAATTGTAACTTATGATTAATAAGTGGATTAATGCTTTATGCAACTTCACCTATGATACACATTTGGGTTATGAAACAGATTGCATATTTAGAATTACAGCTACGGTTTCCTTCAACTGAGCAGGTTTTCTACGATTAAATGAACGTGTTTCCAACAACTATTTTGACTTTGAGCAATGAGAACTGCTAACAATACCTCCCTATCCCAGTGTGTCACTTAAAACCCAGCATTATCGTGTGCTATCGTGAGTACTTTATTCTGCGTTTCGCTGCCTGCTGTAACTTTCCCGCTGTGTCCAGTTTAAATTAATTGAAAGTAGTCGCCTCGAAAGACAAAGCAAATTGAAACTGGCGAAGAGAATAGGAGTTAATTGCCTACATGTCGGACAATATATACAGAGATTTAAATGTACTTTACCATGCAAATTATGCTGCTCTCTTGGACACCAGAATTACGCCACACTTACCTGAAACAATAAAAAACATTGGTCACATTTTATCATGAAAGTAACATAATAGAATATTCATTTACCATATTTTTAGAAATACCTTAAAATTATTCGTTTTATATCATAATTCCTTTATGGAATTACCGATATAATTTTCATCTGAGGGAAGAAAAAACACACTATTTGCTTACTATCGAAATTAAGTATTTATACAACATCGCATTTTTAATCCTTTAAACCAGGCAGCCTCAACTCAATGCACTGTGACGTCATATCCTTTAGCCCGATGCCCGAACGTGTGGAAGCGGGCAGAAATGAAAGTCAACAGAGATAGAAAAACAGCCAGTGGCGGAATAGCTAAGATTTGCAACATCAGAAGCTTTGAACGTTTATTGAGTGTTGACTGAGTATTCAAAGAGAAATAAATATACCTTTACCAAGATGCTTAATAGAGCAAATTTAACATATCATTTCATAGCTCAACTATCACTGTCTTTGTAGTACAAAGACGAAGACTGCATTTCAAGTTGTCAGATAACTTGACAGTGTTTCATTAGCGAAAAGAATTGTTCCCAGAGGTAAGTAGAACCAAACATGCTTAATATGTGAGATGCTTGTCTGTGTAGTGGAAACCTGGACTGAGGAAAGTTTATATAAAAATCGGTCACGTTTGATTTATGAACAAAGGAACCCTTCATTCCCCGAGCATATTGCAGATCAATTAAGTTCTAATTGAAACTCTGTAGGAACGTTCTCGACGTCTACGGTGAAAGGAGTGACAAATAATGAAAAATATGTAGATTCCATTGTTTTAAGTTCTTGGAATCACATTCTCTGTGTAGATCATTTAGTACGCTTGCATATTGCTCAAGAGCTGCAAATTCCAAATGTTGAGAAACTGATGAAAGTGTTCTTGTTGATTTATTTGTTGTTCTCATAATGTAAGGTTGTGTTTGAAGGCCAGTACAGAGTCAATCAGTTGAGTAATAATTCGCCTTGGAGAGTCCTGTTAGATCTGCTAGGAATGCCAAATCACAAATCCACTTTGAATCACAAAGCTTTCTTCTAAGAACAACGCTATTTCTTCCCTTAACTTTCCAGCAACGCACTCCGGCGTAACCACCTCACTTCACAATGCTAAAGTAAGTCGCCAAATTCACTATTGCATTCGTCGAGGAACACTTTAAACTGGCGATGACGTAGTCCTTTTGACCTAATGAAATTAGCGGTTTTCACAACATTCATTACATTATTCAGTTTAATACGTTTTGCACATAAATTCTCCTGGTGAATTATGCAGCGAACAGATGTTTTTTATTGTTCCATATATGTATATATATATATATATATATATATATATATAGATATAGATATAGATAGATATAGATAGATATATATATGTAGCCCCCTTTAACATGCGCTTGAAACAGCACGTTGTCTGTAGGTTTAAATATTTTTCTTTGCTCAAACACACACACACACACACACACACACACACATTCACCCTCACATACATACTTCCAGGCTCTGTGGGGCATAGGGAAAAATCCCCCGCCCTAGCCGGTAATCAAACCCGGGACTTCCGGGTGAGAAGTCAGCTCGCTTGATTAGTACCAAGTACCAAGTTATTTTATCTCTAACACGGCTTATTAGACCAAGTCTTCCACCGATCACAGCAGGAGCTCCATCTGTAGATATTATCGGTTTATTCCATGGAAGTTGAAGCCGATTTAAAGTTTCCTCAACACATCGGAAAATATCTGCAGCGGTTGTAGTATCCATCATTGGTACTAAATCCAACATTTCTTCAGTGATCTGGAGATTTATATCCACACCTCTGCACACTACACGTTCGTTGCTGCTGCACTCAGATAAACAACTGTAACACAATGCCCGCTGCCCGTATTTACATAAGTTGAGGCTGCCTGCTTTAGACTGACCATTAAAATTAATTCAAGAGAAAAAAAACTAAAATGGTTAACATTCACATAACTTTTTCTACCTATTTAGCAACCATTTTTTAACAAAATTTTTCTTCTATCTACTTCATGTTAATCATAATAAACAACGGCGGCTATTGTTTTATTACATATTTTCTTATAAGTTCAAGGAGGAAATGGGATACACTAGGTTAGAGTGATAGTCAAATCATTTTCAAACCTGGTCGCTATGTGAAGTATTTGACTTTTTGTTCTATTTACATTACTGGGATGGAAGAAAAAAAAATAAAAAGGAAATAAAAACGGTTCACTACCCATTTGAGAAATTTAAATTGGGAAATTTAAATAAAAAACAAGGAATATTTCGAAAATGGGTAACTCCACAACAATGTATTTAACATAAACTTTGTTTTAACGAGATTTGTGTAGTAAAATTTTGTCTCCATCCTAGGTTTTACGAGTCATGACATTGTTTGCCATATAAATATATTTAACATTTTATATTTTTAATAAAAGCATTAGCGTCATTTTTGAGAACAACGAACATTTCGGACAATCTTCCATGTAAGGGATAGTTTGGAGTGGGGATTTTCTGAAAATCATGGTGTCGTATCCTTGAAAAAATACTGAACTTAAATGACAAGTTTGGTACTTAATCGACTTTTCGTTGTTGAGTTATGCTGTTCACAGGCACATACACAGATAGACACACACTCGGATCTTTTTATAAAAATATTTCTTCTTATTATTATTATTATTATTTTCAGGGTACTCAAAATATGTATTTATGGTGAAATCTGGGTATCTAATTATTTGGAGCTATGCAATACCTTCTCTACCTTCTATGCAGATTGTACGTGGTAGAGTAAATATTTTTGATGTTAATAATGTTCCACGACTTTCTCTACCAAAGACAAATTTAATAAAAAAGGAAGAATGAGACAAAAAAATTCAATACTTACCACAGCTGTATTTTGAGACAAGGATCTAAGCAAACTTCTGTTCTAACCACTGAGCTACTAAGTCAGCACGGTAGAGTACCGGTACAATAAGATGAAGGTCCGAGGCTGCCTTTTCAAATTAGTCTCTACTTGCCTTGTGTGAAAGAGCAAATAATCATCATCATTGTTCATTATGTGGGGTACAGGAAGATTGGACGCATATTTTGGCACATTGTATGTTAGGAAAAATATATTACCGGAGGTATTTTTAGCTTCAATCAGACGGAGGACAGCATGCTGAGACTCGATTCTAAACACATGTTGGGCACACGTGTGCTAAAAGATAAGGCGTTTATGTATATAATGTATAGGCATATTTGGTATATGAGCATCTAAATGTGTAAATACGTGGGTGTGAGTGTGATGTGTGTCTGTGTGAAATTAGAGTGTTGTTTCTTTAGTCGGTTTGTTTTGTTTGCAGCACCTGCTCGCGCTTGTGTGTGTTTTACAATGTTGTAAATAAAGTATTATAAAATAGGGGTAGGTAATATTGTCTATTCAAGTAATTTTAGAGTATCTACTATCGCATGGGCCAGATGACTGTCACCTGACCCATGCGACTGTAGGACACAATTGTTGTAACACTATGTACTTCATAAATATTACTACTGTATCTATTATAGACTTTTAATAAGTGATTCTTCAATCCAAGTCATTATATTACGGAATTTCTGCTTAGGTGTGATTTAAAATCAAACAAGAAAAGCTATATTCAAATACTTGCTTGTGTATATTGTTTATGCGTGACATACACTTACTTCTGTTGTCATTATGTCAAACATTATATTTAATTGAAATCCTTAAGAGCTGGCATTTCTAAAGAAAATTATTGAAACAACTTTGAATATAAAAGATAGTTTGTAGTGTGGGATTTTCTTTAAAATCTTCCGTGTCTCATCCTTGGAAAACGCTGCACAGAAATACGAATTAAACCATTTGCTTATCGTTTCGGTACTACCCCTATACATTAAGCCTTTTTACTTTATGTTTCCTCTAAAAGTGGATTCATTTGCATTCCGGGGGCTTCAAACCTTAGTATTTCAGACAAAATCTTGATATCCAATTTTTTGGATGGAGTCATCATTGTAAGCGGTGAAGAAATTAAAAATACAACTCAGAATATTACACATTTCCTGCATGGCGTTACGTTTTTAAAACATTTCGCAAGAAAGAAAATTACGAGAGATATTTTCACATAGCTTATTGAGATTCTAAAAACTTCTAAACCGTATTACCCAGAATATAAACCTCACAATATACGAATGTTAGTGATAATTATATTGCAGCTTCGATATATTTTGCAAAGCTTAACCAATAGATCTTACATAATGTGTAACAACAGTTACAAGTGAGTAAAGTTGCCGTTGTTTTAACCCAGTATAGATTTTAAAAACGGAAGCGTAGCCGACTTACACAGCCACAACAACAAAAATTACTTTGTACATATGCCTTTTTCATGACAGTACGTTAAAATAAATATTAGAAAGGAGTTGCCATTTTCAGCATATATATAAATAACAGCGATTATTTATGTGGCTACATGCGTTTAGGACAGGACAAGACACTGGTCGGAAGGGACTCGGCACCGAACCTGAGGTTATTGCACCTACGCCTCCCACGAGGGGGTGCCCCCAGAAGGGAGGGATGAGGTGTAAGGATACACCAGAAGGCCGGAACCAGGAGCAAGGGCACAGCAATGACAGGGTTTCTATAGTTTCCAGATTGAAGCACTCTGGCAGTCGGGCAGTTAAGACCAGGGTCTCCCGCCCCATATACGGTCCAACGCCCCCGCCAGGAAATTGGAGGACGGAGATATTTATTCAGAGAATCCTTTTTCCCTGCCACACCGCCACGAGCACCATCGCCGACATGCCTAATCCTGAAAGAAGCCAACAAAATGAAGGATGAATGTAATGACAAGGGAAACGACATGGAGGGACAGGAAATTTAGGGGATGAAAGAAACCTACCCAGCATTCGGCTGGCGACAGGGGAAACCCCCGAAAAACCCATGGGTCAGGCAGACCGGACACGGCAAGCGAACCAGGACCTCCTGAATGCAGGCCACAGACGAAACTGCCACAGTCATCCCGCTCGGTAAATGTGTTTTTATAAACATTAGAAATAATTCAATAAAGGTGATCATGATAATTTTATGGCCTAAGAACATTTGTTTGCTTAATTATTTGTTTCAATAAACATTAAATAATTTTAAAAAATGACTCATTTAAAAGATTTTGCAACATGCAGTTACAGTTCAGCTGAAGTTGTTGATGTAGCGGAACTCGCTATATGAGATTTGTCCCTAAGATAGTTTAATAAACACTGTTTGTTATCTATTGTATTCTTTTCACTACAGTGTGTAAAGTTACAACTTACTATTTTTACGCTTACGTGTTACAAAATTTCACTTTACGCACTAATAACAATGCGTAAAATTAAGAGCAAAATTTTCAATTTTACGCACTATTGTGCAAAAAATCTCTTACAAAATTGGAATACCTATTGACTGTCACCGCCTTACTTGTATGGAAATTTCAGTGGTAAACATGTCGCTTTTAGAAAAATGAATCATATACTTAAACAGCGACGTAAATAACTATTTCCAAAATTCAACATTTGCAAAAACGTTATGTAAACTGGCACTATAGGTGACTAGAATTGCATTTTACATCAGCGGCAAGGCTCTTTATCTCTCTCTCTCACTCTTTCCCCTCTCTCTCTCTCCTCACTCACACTTTTTGCTTAGTCTGGCACTTCCTATGGTAACTGGTGGAAGTTTGCATTCTATCAAAAATTTTATATCATGTTTCACAGGAAATACAGATTTTGAGGTCCTTTGAATACAAAGAAGAACAGTTTAGACAAAGGTGTAATGTGTATGAGTAATATATGTGATAACGCATTTCAAAAATAAATATCATGAAGATAACAAATGTTGTATTTAAGTTCAGCACGTAGAAGGAAATTCTCCAATACAAATTAATTCTTTATATCAAAATGTTGCCTCTCATTGTCTACCCTTTTTGTTTTCTTAAATCTGACTTAATAATTTTGATTAAAATACCTACAAGTATAAGAAATCTGCAGGACTAATACAATTTATAGTTTTGCAAATAGCCTCGGAAGTCCTGTTCATCCTTTTGTGGTGTGTGTGTGTGTGTGTGTGTGTGTGTGTGTGTTTACGCTGTTCAACTGTTATCCACCAGAGGTACGCGAAATCTCACCACTCGAAAATATAGATGTAAAAATCTTTATGCAAATTTTTGTAACAATGACAATGTCCAAGATATTCTTTGTTATTAGTTTTCAAATGATTTTTTGTTTTGTTTTTAAGGTGCTGGCACCATTCTCATTATGTATCCGAAATATTATATAATTTAAAGACCAGCTAACTGCAACCCACTTTCATACAGTTGATTGAAGCTTCATTCTTTTGTATCCTCTTGTACCCACAAATAAATGTGCAATACAGCAATTTCTCCGAAAGTTTTACTTCCATTGCTCCTCGAGAAAACTCTTGTAGCAAGTTTTGGAAGAATGCGTAGAAAAAGTCACATTAATACAATAGATTAAATTTTTTCTTTTACGCATAGGAATTTACTTCGCATTATAAGCCACTCTAAGATATAGCTAAACGAGATGCGTGTTTGAATCTATTAGTGGATGAATTAGCGTTAATAGCAGCATACGGAATGCAAATAATATCTTTGCGGCGGCCTAAGACACTTGCTAAATGGCTTTTAATGCACTCCGTGGCCCGAATACCCTCAGCTCGACCCAGCTTAACAAAGAGCAATAAATTATCATTTGCATCCCAGAGACTGTGATTACAAGCTCCAGGAGCCCAACGGCTAATGCTTATTGCCCCGACACGGTTCACAGTTTCACTTCCTTTCTTCTTCTGCTGTGTGTAGCTTTCATCCACGCGATTCACAAGAAAAACCTGAATCGCTACATTCACATCACCTTTTATACCTAATCATTTATTTGCACACTTCTTTTGTTGAATGATTGAAGGAATAAGTGTATTTATTTAATACACACACTGATCTCCATCAAACATACGGATCCACAGACTGTACGTTTTTTTTGCAAAACACAAAATAATAAGCAATTAAAAAAAATAAAAATAGTGAACACGAAAATAAAAAGACAAACACATTCAATTATAATATTTTAAATTTACAATATACAATAAACAGCAAACCTTATTCCGATGCATTAGTGTGCCATATTATAGCAAACAAATTACACTTAAGAGAAATATATACACACAACACTAACAATGACCGCAAAAAGATGAGATAAAACATATAAAGCTGTATCATCACCTTTTAGCTTTTCTTCCCAGCTATCAGCCTTGTCAGATCTCATTTGTCTTGCCTTAAGCAGAAATTTCCCTATCCCCTCCACATCTTCCATGCCTACCAGTAATGTCCAACATACTCCCAATTCTCCACTCGAGGTGGTAAAGGAGCGCGGTAAATACTCTTCCCTCCATTTCTCCGTACCCCTACATCTTGCCAAGATTTGCACCCAAGTCCTCGCCAATGAGACAGATTCTCATATCATTCTCATCAGTAGGTAATTTTTATCATTCGCCATGCTCCTAGCCTAATCCAGTAGTGAATCCCTATTTAATGAGTTTGGTACCTGCTTTGATGTTGCTCCATACTCCACTCTGATTAGCCCAGACTGTTTTTCCGATGAAACCTTTTCTGTGCATAGCACAATTATTTGCTGTCTGTCAATATCACAGAGGCGGTTCTTAATCTTTCTCCAAACACTCCGTCTGTTTCCCTGCCTCGCTATCCAAATGTATCCGATCCCAATGGTTTCCAAACCTTTCTTTAATTTTGATAACCACGTCGAATTACCTGCCATTCTCAGCTGTTCAAAGTAGCAGAATTCCCTAATTACAGATAGGTTTCCGTGAACAGTTCTCATTATTAACTGTTCTGAGTTTGCACTCTATTCCTTCACAATGCGCCCAAATTTCCTCATTATTCCACAATTAGCGGCACCCCGCCCCGCTCCCTGAATTCCTTTCAAAATTGGGCCTCTCTTGGTCCAACTCCCGTTTGTTCCCACCCCCAAATTTCTTCCCCATATGACATCGTGGGTCGGACTGTCGCTCCGTATTCTTTTGTTTAGGCTAAGTCTGACTTAAAGCAGACTGATGGCAAGAAGCGCATCCTTTAACCACCTATTTAGTGACCTTCCAAAACTTCTATTTCCTGGTGTATGCATGTCTCCTGCTATTTTAATCAATCTCTTTTCATCTGTTCTACCAGCATATACCTTGCAATGTATCTTTCTTGCTTTACTACTATTAATATATACGTTATATCACATTTTTTCTCCATTCTTCATTCTTTACTCTGTCCATTCTTATTTTCTCTAATATTCTCCTTAGTATATTCCTTCTGTTCCTCGTAGTAGCTGTGTAATTTTACTGTTATCGTCTCTTGTTTCTGCTCCATAAATTAATACACGTCTTATTATTCTATAAAATTTTATTTCACTTTCAGCGTTCAAATATTATTTCTTCTAAATAGAATCTTCTATATACCCGCAAGTTTTGCTTCTCTGTAAATTTGATGTCTTGCTTCTTCAATTATGTTTAACCATTGTATACAGTTACTTCCAATGCATTACTTGCTCAATGACTTTGTCTTTTTTTCTTTTTTTAATTTACACCTTTGGATATACACATATGTACACTTTTTCTGTTCCGGTTTTTTTTTTTTTTTTTTTTTTTCCCCTGTTCTGCTTCATGTTATATTGTTCGCCTTGTCACAAATGATCTTTAAAGATCAATCAAGATTTTAAAGGTCGAACAGACCTACTTCATGAACATCTAAACTCAAAAACTAATCTTAATCCAACATCGAGGTCACAATCTGTCCTGGCTATAAGAACAGCGTTTCTACATAAACAAGTATTGAAGATTTCATTTCCCCTTACATATCCTTTAGTATTTTTCCAACTACGTACTATCTCACCTCATCAATTTAAGTAAAACTCGATTGATGGAATCACTTTTTCTTATACTCTTCGTGCCTTCCACATCAGTTCATTTTTCATTTATTCATATTTGAATTATGATATTCATATTTATTATATTTCTTATTAAATCCATCACACTTCCAGGTACCTTCTTTTCATTTATAATCCTTAAAAAATCACTCAATCTTACAAGATTTTTACTTGCGTATAACTCCTACAAATGTAATTTATGAAAGCTCATTTTTCTACCTGATTTATGTTAAACAACTCAAAGTTTTGCAGAAATAGTTTCATTGTCCATTTCGTTGAAGCTACAAGGTGGATATTGTATTCAAAAGGTAATCGATAGCCAGGTGTTTAAAATCGGTTGTATCTATGCTGGCCAAAAATTTCATAGCACTTTCAAGACCCCTCGAGAGAAAAAAAAAAAAAAAAAAACCTGAAAAGCAACACTACTTCAAAAAAGTGACAAAAGTATTGAAAATTCAAACCAATAACAGCAGATATCTAGGAAATGACTGTTAGAGAAAACATATTTGAAATAAATTATGCATTTAAAAGACGTACATCTCCTATTGTTTACCAGATAAACAGTGTTATGCATGATTCCTTCAGAATGATGCGGATTTCACAGGTTAATCAAGATACAGAATTTATTAGCCATATAAATACCTTAAATATCATATATGTATATATACGACATTTTAATAAAATTGTTGAACCCAAAATTAAAAAAAAAAAAAAAAAAAAAAAAAAAAACTTCAATGCAATGGAGTTTGAAATTGGGAGACTATTTTGAAAATCTTCGTGTCGCATTTTGGAAGATACTGAACTTATCAAGTTGATAGTAATCGGACATTCCGATTTTCTTTAATTCAAGGAACCTCAAAACTGTATTTTCGGTATGTACTTTGAATGTTTGCTAGATCTACGCTATCTGCTAAGTAGTGACAAAAAAACTAAAACTATGAATTTTATGACCAGATTTGGTTCTTTGTACAAGATTTTTCAACCATCGGGAGCAATAAACTACGGTTGAAAACATTTCTTACGCTGAGAGAAACGTTTCTCAAGACATAAGCATTCATTATTTTCTAGAATTCAGCAGACAAATTTCAACTGTAAATAGGTGAAAAATTATGAGTGTGTGGAATTGCTACATTCTAAGCTATTAGAATTTATACCATTTTAAATATTTGTTAAATACTTAACAAAAGAAACAATATAAATTTAATTTTATTATGTAAAACGTGATTTCTGAGAAATGCATGCCCACAAAATGACAAATTATTTTCCAAATATATATAAACATATTTTTGCAAAACATTCCTTTCAATTTGTAACAATAAATTATTCGCGTATTTTTTTAAATTTGTCGTTTTTACTTTTATGAAATAGGATCCTAAATACTGGCATCTCTTACAAGCATAAGAAATGTTGTTACATAAGCCTTTTTAAACTGAAATGGTGTCATTAGTTCTGTAATTAAAATCTGATGTTTAACTGCAAGCGCCGCTGTTACACTGACAAAAAATGCAATATTTCTTGTTTCCAAGTATAGCCTCAGGAAATAGCATGTACAGCGAAAAGTACAGATGAATTCAACACCAGTTGCCAAATGCACATCCCGAAGCATGGATTAAGGAATGCTGCCGTATTTGTTTCAACAAAAAGAAAACAATTCTATGTAGCAGTGTTTTTTATGTTTAATTAAAGAAATTTTGCTCTACAGTAATTTCTACAATACAGTTAAGCACATTTATTGAAAATATGCTGCATGCATTTAGGTATTTTACTCGTAACAGTAAGCACATCTTATGCATAAATTACATTAGTTATTTTAGGGGTATTCTTTCAAGTAATATGCGACATGACGAGTAATTTAAAAAAAAAAAAAAAAAAAAAAAAGAATCAAAATAAAAAACCCAAACTACCTTTTACCAGGAACATTTTTTGAAATATTCCATTTTCTTAAAAATAGCACACACGATTTTGATTAAAATACCACATATTAAAGATATTTACATGACAAATAAAATACATGTCTTGAAATTTCTGGAATAATCTGTGAAATTCTCTTCATTAAAAAGGAATTCTAATTCATCTTGCATACTGTAAACGATAAGTGAAAGACGAAAACAAACTAACAAAAAATATAGATCTCGTTAAAACAAAAATTTATTTGTAGTTTTTTTGAGCCGTAAGGCATTTCCGAGATATTCATTATTAATGGTTCGATCTGCTCATTAATTGGTCATTATTTTAGTCATTTCTCAGTTCAATTGTTTTTCGTGTTTGTATGATGATTCTCAACGCCAGCATATAGCGTCCGGTTCTTATACCTACATTACACTGTCGCTATTTCCTTTTTTGTTTATAACTGATACTATAAAGCTTTCTGCACAAATTTATGTCAAGTAAATTATATATAAATAAAAACGTTTATAGAATAGTTTTCCCCGCCATTCATTCCACAAAATTCTCATATCATCTTTCCTAATATACACTTCCTCACTTTCATATGTCATCGGGCTGATCGCCCATCCCGGCGTTCTCTGATTCAGAGCCTTTGCTCAACAAGCGTCTGACTTTAGGCGCAGACTTGTAAATCCATGTGGGAAGGGGGTTGTAGGTCCTACATATAAAGAAGGTAAACTGGGAAAGAAAAATAAGTAGAAGTAAGTGTAGTTGGTATACCCATTAATAGACGATATAGGATAGAGAAAGTTATGTGCATGTAATACACAGATTTTTAAAGTTATGTTGCCTTATCGTCAGCTTTCAACTTATTTGCCACATATTTAGATAGACGAAGGTTCCACAATCTGTAGAAAAGCAGACTGACAATCATCTAAAACATTTAGTCCCTTCCTCCCGATACAAATCAGTTTTATAATCGATTTTACTAAATGTTCGTGTATAGTGTACTTCTGTTATCTCCAAAACTTCACAGCGAATCTACAAATGAGTGCAGCGTCAAAATTAGTGGAAAACAATATGAAAAAATCGGAAAGATTGTGATTAACAAGCAATTTTTATTTTTTCTACTAGTTGCCCACCTATAAACAAATAGGAAATATTGCATTACACCCAAAAATTCGATACCAGGATTTATTTCCTGAATAAATATTTTTTTAATAAAAAAAGTTTCTCTCTCTATGTCTGTGTAATTAAAAATTAAGTTTAACTCGAATACGAAAATTCCGATTAATGCGAAAATTGGCATATAAATCAGCTTTTAACAATAATGCGAGCACACTCCCCTATTTCAAAGTACCCTTTACGTGGAAAATGTTTGATATATCTGATTTTCTTAAAAATGGTTCTAATGATGTTTAAATTATTTGCTAATAAAATGAATATCATGAATTTCTGGGAATAGCTAATGGAGTCTTCATTCTTTATGCATGCTTATAACTTGTAAAACACAAAACATTGAAAAAAGCCTTACTTCAAATAATATGTAGATCTTCTTAAATCTCACAATTTGTATCAAATAAAAAATAGGCTATTAACCAATTCCGAAGTAGTCCTAATTATAGGTTTAAACAGCAAAATCTATATTCATTTATTCTCTCTCTCCCTCTCTTTCCTCTCCTCTTGATAATGCAAGGGATTGGAATTTCAAATCATTATATTGTGGCCCTTCTTATAAGATTCAACTATCGCTTCAGCCTACTGCATTCCCCTAATCCCCTTGTACCTACAAGGAAATATGTAATGAAACCATTTCTGCTAATGTTTATTTTGATTTGAATGAAGTAAACAGAAAATAAGCTTTATAAGAATGTTTTGTTGAAGAACTAATAGAAAATATTTGTGAATACATAAAATGAAGCTTTATTTATGGACACTCCATAACTGCTGTGGTTCTCAGCGTCTCATTCTACATTGGGCGTGAAAGACGGCTTAATTTTGGTCACAGGCCTTTTTTCAGGCTTGTGGTTCTTTTATGTGCCAATCTACAACACGGGACCAACAGTTTCACTTTCCTCCCGAAGGAAGTCATGTTATGGATTTTTACGCCCGAAAAAATCAATCGCCTCCGCAGTTTGATCCCGCCATCTTGGGCATGAGAGGCTAGTATGCTAACCATTACACACGGAGGGTGTTAGAATGCGATTATATAACACATGAGATTTTTCGATTACATATGAGTGTCTTATAAAATATGCGAATAGATAAAATAATTTAAACATAAGATGTTGGATAAATACTCATAAAAACCTTAAACTTCGCTTAATTAACTGGTCCTATGATACATCTCCATGACAGCAAATGGAAGTCTTCTTAACACGAGTGCCTGGTGTAATATACCTCTACACTTGTACTGTAGGGCTGCCATATTAGAAAGGGTAGACAAAGACTGAAACAGAAGCAGGGGAGGATGGAAAAAATAAAAAAGGGAATAGGCAGAGATGAAAAGAAAAACGAGTTAATATCAAGGAAAAGGAAGGATGGGGATGCATAAGATGATAAAAGGAAGGCAGGGAGGAGTCCTTAATGAAAGCCTTTGTTACCGATGTGGGGGATTGCAGTGCTAGAGATTTATCTTGCTGCGATATACAGAGAAACATGGAGTTTGTAAACAGTGGCAAGGCCGCCACCTTAATGAAGGAGACAGGGTTAATTTCTCTTTGGTGGGGTACGTGAGCGAGGCCAGGGAATCACTTGTAATAAATCTGATGTACCTCAAGATGGCTACTATTGGTACACTGGGAAGACCATTTGCTCTTGTCTTTATAGTCCTCACTCCTACTATCTATATGGATTTCCTCTCTGTGTTGTCTATTGTTAGAGCAACGAAAATGTCATTAGATAAACGTCTGAAACACAGACTTGATTAACAACATATTTATGTGTTCTTTCTATAGAATACCCCGAATGAGGAAAATAATATGATTTCTTCTTTCCTAAAGTATTAAACATTACAATCCATTTTTACTTCCTCTAGCACCTATATACAATGTACAGAGTAGGTAGAGAAGGCATTTCTACCCAAAAATGTTACATAGAGATTTCACTTAAAATACACGTTTTATAGTCCCCTGGATAAAAACATGTGTGTATGTCAGTGAACACATCTCAAAAACGAAAAGTCGGCAAAATACCAAAGTTGGTATTTATGTTCAGTAACTTCAAAGGAAGCGACACGAAGATTTTCAAGAAAATCCCCAGCCCCCAACTACCCATTGCATGGCAAAACTTTCGAAAAATCGATTTTCTAAAAAAATGACTCCAACGATATTGATTAAAATATCATATATTAAAGATATTTACATGTCGAATAAAATGTATATCTTGAATTTTCTAGGAATAGCCTTTGAAGACCTGTTTATTCTTATGGCTTTTGTATAACTGGGAAACCGTAAGAGATAAACATTTACTACACAAAAAATGTAGATCACGCTAAAACACACAATTTATGTCAGATACATTTTTTTCTTAAAGTTAAGAGCGTTTGAGATATTCCTTAATATTAGTTTCAGTTTTAAAATACTTAAAACTTTTATCATACAGGAATTTCTCAACTCCTGTCCATGCAAAGAATCGAATTTTACTCACATGCTAGCCTAGTATATTTCCATATTTCCGTTCTACTTACGAATAATATGACAATTTCTGCTAATGTTTATCTTGATTAGCACGAAGTAGAAAGAGGAATCAGTTTTTGTAAGAATAATGTTGTATTAATAGTTAGAGAAAGTCATGTGAACACAACAGATAGTTTTACTAGATGCTTAGGAAGTAGAGAATGTACAGTTGCCCTCCAAAAATTCAAAACTGAGATTTCACCGGAATTATCTTTTTAGGACTCCTGAATATCAAATAATCTAACGTGCTTCATTCACGTGACTTCCTCTACAAACTATTGTTCCACTCATACACACAAAAAAGCAATAAAAATCAGTTTCAAATAAAATATAACAGGATTTAAATCAGATCCAAGAAAAATAACACATATTAATATTCTTATAAATAAAATTCTAGAGTATTCTCTTAAAAAAATTAATGCAAAACCACCTCTTCAATAAAAGATTGTTCTATTATTATTATTATTATTATTATTATTATTATTATTATCTACGTTGTGGTGATCGCGATAAATGACAGCAAAAATGGTTGCATTAGTTCCTTCTAAGTAGAAGGGAAATAAGGTAATACACTAAGCTAAAGTGATAGTCAACGGTTTAAAAAGCCGATCGCTGTGTGAAGCAGATGAAATTTAGTTCGCTTCCTACGGCCAGGAGTAAACAAAGGAAAGGTGAAACAGAAGATTGATTTCATAGGAGAAAAGTTTAAGTAACTTAAAAGTAGCTTAAACCTATAACAAGGAATATCTAAAAAACGATCAACTCCACGAAAAACAAAGTATATGACATAATTTGTATACTTTATCGTGATCTAAATTTTTTGTATAGTAAGTTTTTGTCTATTTTTTACGGTTTACCAGTTATGCAAAATTCAATAAAAATCATTCAGAATAAAGAGGTTTTTAGAGGCTATTCCCAGATAGTTCAGGATATACGTTTTATTTGGTATGAAAATACCTTATATATAAGAGATTTTAATCGAAGTCGTTTGAGCCAATTTTGAAAAAATTAACATTTTCGAATTTTTTCCGTGTAAAGGATAGTTTGGAGTGCGGGAACTTTCTTGAAAATCTTCGTGTCCCATCCTTGGAAGATACCAAACTTATATACACACACACACACACACGCACATACACACACACGCGCGGACTTTTTCCAAAATATGTATTTCCGGTGAAATCTCGGTATCAAATTTTTGGGTGGAATACAATACCTTCTCTATACACTTTGTACATAGTACGTGTAGGGAAAGTAAAAAACAAAAATTCTGATGTGTTCCATACGCATGACTTTCTCTACATCTCTGTAACAAATTATTGTTAAAGGCTTATGCTTTTATTTACTTTTTGCTAATTCAGAAAAATTAGCAGAAATAGTCTTACTTGCTTCCTTGTATGTAGAAGCGAAATAACGGAGTACCATAGGTTAAAGTGATAGTCAAAAGCGGTTGCTGTGTCTGAAGTTCGTTTGTTTGTATAGACAGGAGTTGACAAATTCCTATAAATGAGAAAAGTGTAAGTTTTTTAAAGCTGAAACAAATAAAGAATTTCTAAAAAACGATCAATTCCACGACAAAAATGTATATAGCATAAATTGTGTGTTTTATCGTGTTATACATTTTGGTGTAGTAAGTTTTTGTCTAACTCCTACGGTTTACCAATTATACAAAATTCAATAAAAATCACCCAGAATAAAGAGGTCTTTAGAGCTATTCTCAGAGAATTCAAAGATGCATTTTGTTTAGCATGTAAATATAAGAGATTTTGATCAAAATCATTAAAGCCATTTTTGAGATAGTCAAAATTTTCGGAACTTTTTCCATGTAAAGGGTAGTTTGGGGTGGGGGGATTTTTTGCAGTCTTCGTGTCGCATCCTTAGAAAATTCCAAACTTAAATATCAAGACGGTATAACTTGGTCTTATTATAAAGAAAACACAATAACACATGGCAATTTTTATTGTTTTAAATGATTCCTATTGTTCCAATTCATTTAATGTTTGAGTACTTTCATAATAGGTGTTGAAATTCTACATAAACAACGGTTGTTTACTGCTAGTGCTGCCAAAAATCTTCCATTTGAAGCAGCTGGAAGCCAACCCGTAGATGTCTATTCTATAGCCTGTAACACAATAGACAACACCTTACCCGAAGCATTATAAAATAAAGTTCCAAGTTTGTTGCCTGGAAACAGTGCTGCCTGTATACCTAAGAAAGGGACATATTCGTCTCCGCTCATGCATACAGAAACTTCATTAATTTACCCACCTCATTCTTAAGAACCACCCTTGTTTTACAACTCAATGACTTTTAGTTGTTGCTCACTTTGTGCTGTTTTCCTGTTTCCATCAGCTTTTGTTTCTGTTTTTCTTTTTTCTAATGACGAAGAAAGTGCCAGGAATTCTCTCCCTCTTGTTTCGCTGAAGCTTTCTCTATCGTTCTCACCGTACTGTATTTTTTCTTTCTTTCTTTTCAGGAAAAGTTCACAACTAGTTTCTAACGAAATTCGTATTGACACAGTTAAAGTTTCTCTCTCTGATGTTTTGTACCCGTACGTGTTGAGAGATACAATTCTGGTAAATGTTTTTTTCTGTTGTTCCCCTTCTTACTAAGTTCCACCCAAGACAAAAGCTTATTCCTCTTCTGCAATGCACCATCATTGGCAAATAAGTATAATGTAGGCAAATATTTTATGGCCTGAAGTAGTTATGCGGGTATAAGCGCGCTCTCTTTCCCATGAACTTGAGCTGTTGAGACATCTTTTGTAAGTATTCCCTTCTGTGCCGGAT
Organism: Hymenopus coronatus; assembly: GCA_030762935.1. NCBI lineage: Eukaryota > Metazoa > Arthropoda > Insecta > Mantodea > Hymenopodidae > Hymenopus > Hymenopus coronatus. The sequence continues at coordinate 80,208,712 of CM060881.1, read as the reverse complement.
AATTGCCTGTGGGTATAGGATTACACCGTTTCATTGTTGACCGTCTACCCTATCGCAGCTGCACTTGTTACCGGAGATCCAGGTATTGAATAGCCAAGTAAGTAAAGAGGAAATGGCCTTGTCATAAACATAATTGCGGGAAAATATGCATTAGAGAGAGACTGAGATAGCTACATCTAAAAGTCTTATTCTGATTATGTGCAGAACTGCAAAGGGTAATTATAACGACCAACTACTACGATAGGGCCGTATCCAGTCAATGGTAAGGTTAAACGATCTATCTCGCCAATGTTATCACCGGGTCGGGGGGACCCGGTGTGTGCGAAGGGGGGGGGGGGGGGGCAAATAACAATAGGTATTAAAAATGTGTTCCATTCACATGACTCTCTCTACATCTCTGTAACAAATGATTGTTAATAAGCTTATTGTTCTACCTACTTCATGCTAATCGAAATAAACATTATCAGAAATAATCTAATTACATATTTCCTAATAAGTAGAAGGGAAATGAGGAAATGTACTAAGTTAAACCAACAGTCAAATGTTTTAAAATGTGGTTGCTATGGGATTGAAATCGTTTCTTTGTGTGACCAGGAGTTTAGAAGTTCCCGTATGAGAAAAGTTTTAAGTATTTTAAAGACGATACCAATAAATAACAAGCAATATCTCGATAACGACAAACTTTATGAAAAAGAGCATGTGGCATAAATTGTGTGGCTTTAGGAGATCAACGTGTTTTGTGCAGTAAGGTTTTGTCTATTTCTTACCAGTTATGCAAGATTCAGAAAAATTCATCCAGAATAAAGAGGTATCCAGATACTATTTCCAGGAAATTCACCATATATGTTTTACTTGCCACGCAAATATCTTAAATATAAGATATTTTAATCAAAATTGTTAGTCATTTTTAAGAAAATCAAACTTTTCGAAATTTTTCCCATGTAATTTTTCCCATTTTTTAAATCTTTTCATCACATCCTTGTAAGATACATAACTTAAATATCAAGTTTCGTATTTAACGGACTTTTCGTTTTTAAGATATGGTGCCCACAGATACAACACATACATACACACACACAAACATGTATTTCGGGTGAAATCTTGGTATCTAATTTTTGGGTGCAATACAATAGCTTCTCTAGAAATGAAATGGCCTGTTATTTATGGACGCTCTGTAACTGCTTTGGTTCTCAGCGTCCCATTCTATATTGGGCGTCAAAGACCGCTTAATTTTGCTCAGAGGCCTCTCTATCAGGCTTGAGGTTCTTTTACGCCCGAAAAAATCCATCGTCCTCTGCCGGGTTTGAACCCGCGACCTTGGGTATATGAAGTTAGCATGGTAACCATTACACCACGGAGGGCGACGTATATAGCTTCTCTAAACACTATGTATACAGTACGTGTAGAGAAAGTAAAACAAAATCTTATGTGTTCCATTCACAGGACGTTCTCTAGCTGTTTCGAAAACAAACCTTTAATTCAAAAGATTAATTTTTATCTACATCACGCTAATCAAGATAAGCATGAGCAGAATTAGTCTTATTACTACCTACCTTCCTTGTAAGTAGAAGGAAAATAAGGGAGTGCACAGGATAAAGAGATAGTCTAGTACTTTAGAAACTGGCCGCTGTGTGAAACAACTGAAATTCAATTCTCTTTGCTTACTTGCAGTAAACAAAAAAACGAGAAGAAATATGTCTTCCCGTTTGAGAAAAGTTTAAGCGCTTAAAATTGAAAAATCGGAATATCGCGAAAACGATTAACTGTACAAAAAAAAAATGCTTTTCTTTACATCTCTGCTACAAATTATTGTTAAAAAGCTTATTCTTCTATTTACTTCATGCTAATCGAGAAAAAATTAGCAGATGTGGTCTTATTACTTGTTTCCATTTAAGTAGAAGGGAAATAAGAGAGTACCAGAGGCTAAAGCGATACACAAAAGCTGGTTGCTATGTGATTGAAGTTCGTACGTACAGGAATTGACAAATTCTCGTATGAGAAAAGTATTAAGCATTTGAAAGCTGAAACAAATAACAAGGAATATCTCAAAAACGGTCAACCCCACTAAAAATGTACATAACATACATTGTGTGTTTTAACGGGGTCTACATTTTTATCAAGTAAGTTTTGTCTAACTCTTACGGTTTACCAGTTGTGTAAAATTATGGAAAATTCATCTAGATTAAAGATGTCTTCCGAGGGCTATTCTCAGAACATTCAAAATACCCATTTTATTTTTGAAGTAATTATCTTTAATATACGACATTTTATTCAAAATCGTTAGCCATTTTTGAGAAAATCAAAAGTTTCGAAAATGTTTCCATGTAAAGGATAGTTGGGGGTGAAAGACCTTTCGTTTTTGAGCTATGCTGCCCACAGACACACACACACACACACACAAAACACGCGGACATTTTTCTAAAAATACTTTCTTTTTTTGATTCAGAGGTCTCAAAACATATCCGGTGATATCGGTATCAAATTTTTGGGTGTATTACTATACCTTCTCTATACACTATGTACATAGTATGTGTAGAGGAAGTCAAAATGTATATAAAATTAATTGAGTTATTTAATGAGATCTACATTTTTTTTTAATTTATTTATTTAAAGTCGCTTTAACTGCAATGGTTATATCGCGACTTCCTATTAGGGTTACATACATAGTTGAATACATTCACATTGCAAATTTAAAGAAACATATAAAAGGTATACATAAAAAAGTAAACTCAATGCAGTATTTTACAAGAGAAAAGTTATTTTATGTTTGTTGTGAACTATGATATTTAACATTTAACATTTTGAAATATACAGATCGAAAGAAGAAATGTCGGGAGTTCGTTTGGCACGTTACATGTAGTTCGTTGTTCCTCATAGAGACTGTAGTTGGTAATAATATGTTTCACTGTTAGCTGGCAGTTGCAAATATTGTACATCGGTGGGTTTTCACGAGACAGAAGGTATGAATGTGTGAGTGATGTATGTCCAATACGCAGACGAGTCAGTACAGTCTGGTCCTTGCCATGAAATGATTTGTATGAGTAGCTAGACTCAGCGAAAGTGTGTACCTCATGCAATTTGCTGTTGGACAGGGTAGACCATTCTTGTTTCCACTTTTGGATAATGACACCTTGAACAAAGTTGCTGTAGTCACGGTGGGGAGTCTTGAAATCTGGTAGGCTACACGGATGTCTGGTAGCTTCTTTGGCCCCTTCATCTGCCCTTTCGTTTCCCGGTATACCTACATGCGACGGGAGCCAAAAGAGCAAGATTCTTTTACCAGAAGACAGTATTTTGCTATGTACTGTTTGGATCTCCAGGAGCAGTGGATGCGTAGGGTGCTTCTGCTGAAGAGCAACTAGAGCACTCATGGAATCACTGAAGATGATGAAGGAGTGGTGCTCATTGGTTCGAAGAATATATTCCAAAGCGAATTTAATGGCTAGTAATTCACACGAGAAGATGGAGATATATTTGGTTAGACTGTACAACATTGTGTGTTTGGGAAAGCATACAGCACAGCCACAACTGTTGCCATATTTTGATCCGTCTGTATAGATGTGTTGATAATCGGGGTAGCTTGAACATATTTCGTTAAACAGTCTGAGGTAGGTAAACTTGTCAGTCGTCTCTTTGCGGTATCTCGCTAAGCAGATATTTATACTGGGAGTTTTGGATCTCCAAGGAATGGTTTCTGCGTCATAAGAGTAAGGAATCAACGGTGGAAGCGTCAAATTGTAGTCTCTGAGGAATTGTTGGATTCTGCTTAAGAAAGGCAAGGTGCGATAATTTCTATTGGAAGAAATTATGAGAGGATTTTCGGGAAGGATATAGGAGGTAGTACATGGGTGAGCCATGGTAGCAGATTATCTAGATTTTGTGTAGTAACTTATTGTCAATCTCTTGCGGTTTGCCAGTTATACAAAAGTCATCCAGAGTGAAGAGGTCTTCAGAGGCTATTCCCAGAAAATTCAAAATATACCTACATTTCGATTGTCATAAACATATCTTAAATATAAAGTATTTTAATCAAAATCGTTAAAGGCATTTTGGAGAAAATCAAAATTTTAGAAAAATCTTCCATTTAAGGGTAGTTGGGATGGGGAGGATTTTCTGTAAAATCTTCGTATCACATCTCTTGAAGATGCTCAACATAAATACCATGTTTGGTATTTAACTGGCTTTTCGGTTTTGAGTTGACTGCCCAAGGACACAAACACATACGCACAGAACATGTTTCTCGAAATGTTTTTTTTTAATCATGTGGAGTCAAAACATGTATTTCCGGTGAAATCACAGTGTCGAATTTTTGGGTACAACAAAATAACTTCTCTACACAGTATGTACATAGTACATGTAGAGAAGGTAACAAGATGGAAGTGAGACACAAAAACCATTCAGATATAACCTTCAATAAGAAGACAAGCTTGACAGATCAATAGTGAAATATTTGCGAGTGGCAAAATGAAAACCAAGCATCACGCCACAGTTCAATTGCATAACCAAAGAAGCAAAAGTTCCCTGGAGTATACCGAGATACCCTTCCTAAAGATGAAACAATGTCCTCTCCGTCACTGTGTTGAAACATCTCTGCAGAGTTGTAGAGGATTGAGATCCCCCGTATATTTTCAATTTGTCCTGTTGCATTTCGTTATACGGATCAATATGTATTTAACTCATTCTCTCGTGAACATTTGAGCACTCCATTGCTAACATGAAAGGTTATGTACTCACTGATCCTTTCATGAAGCTAAACGTCAGCTATTAACCTAAAATGGATGGAAAATCCTTAGTAGGAGTACGGTTTCTTGATGGTTCCACTGGTAGGTATTTTTTGTGTACCGAATCAACCCTATCACAGGTAAGCCATCTCAATCGGAGTGCTGTAATGGAATGGAGCTTTCAGTGGCGTGCTGTGATATTCTTCAGGAGGGACGAGCAGAAATGGATTAAATCATATGTGACAAATCTGCACAGAAAAAAAAATTAATATAGTATTATATGTAATACGTATTAAATCGAAAATAAGACTTATCCCCTTCATTTTATATCAACGAAATCCCCCTTTCTCATTTCCGTGCTTTTTTTTCTACGCATTGTTCATAAAATTGACTTGGGCTTGACTTTTGTGTGATACAACCTTTTCGATCAATAATTAAAATCGGGAAAGCCTATCTTCGCAATGAGAATTCCATATATAATACGTTACGGGATTTTAATAGGAGAACGAGGTGTTCACTGGAATTTTTATATCGTGAAAAAGGTTATAAAGATTCTGCAGATAACTGACGAATTCTTATCGTTAATATTTAGACCTTAATACCAATGTGCAGTAGCATATGTACAGGTATAATAAAGCACATTTATATGAATGAAAGGAACTACTTGATGCTGCTTTGTACACACTAAAGAATTTATAAGGAATACATGATATGAGAGATTAATTTACCTCAACAGAGGTAAATTATGTAGTAAAAGCGTTGCCTTCATTAGTCACACAGCAAATCGCTGAAGGTCTGAATTAAAACCCATTGTCTATGATGAGGATGTGCAGAAAATAGTCATCGAGTAGTAATGAAATCTATGAATCAAGCACATAGATTAATTACAATGTAGTTGCGATTTGTCATGCGCTGAATGTAAAATATACATTGAAGCTTACATTTGTAGTTCCCCTGATTCTGCCCTAAAATTAAATACTTGCAAACATATACAGTCATGGAAAAAAGTATTCATACACCAGTGTTTATGTAGAAAAACTTAATTTGTTATAACTAAAGTTAACATCCAGAGAGGTTATATGGTAAACTAACAGTATGATATTTCCTCCTGAATCTATACACATAAACGCATGACCTAAATTACTCCTCTTCAAAAAGTAAACAAAACATTTGTACCAGCTGGCTTCTCACAACAAGAAAAAAGGTATTCATACACTCAAAGAAAATTATAGTTTAAATACAATACAATAACAAAAGTAATATTTTGTAGGCATTCCCGTTCTACGTATTACTTCTGTTAACCTCTTTGGCATGGAATGAACCAGGTTTTTTGTAGTCTCTAGGCAATATTTACCATTCTTGCTGAAGACATTGTTTCAGAGCTGCCTTACTTCGTATGTGATGCTTTCGGACCATTCTTTCAAGTGTATCCCAAGATGTTGAATTGGATTAAGGTCTGCACTCTGTGCTGGAAACTTGAGAACGTGGGGAGTATTGTACAACAACAACAAACGAACAATTTCCGCCGTATGCTTAGGATCATTGTCTTGTTGAAAGTAGTAATCTGTGCCTAAACTCAATTTATCAACACTCTTTTGCAGATTATTCTTTAGGATATTTAAATATTGAAATCTATCCATGTTACCTTCAACAAAATCAAGTTCCCCAACACCAGATGTAGCCATACATCCCCATACTATACTTCCTCCTCCACCATGCTTCACTGTGGCTTGAAGGTGCTGAGGTTCAAGCTAAGTGTTTGGTCTTCTCCACACCAAAATTCTGAGATCATTTACAAATACATTCAATTTACTTTCATCTGTGAACAGTACCCTGTCCCAGAAACTCGTGTTCTTGCTTTGATGCTCTCGAGCTAATTCAAGTCTGGCTTTCTTGTTCTTCTTGCTGATGTATGGTTTCTTTCTAGGTACTCTAGCTCCATAGCCTGCACTACTTAGAACATAGGGAACAGCCCTTGGTGCTATTTCCTTTCCGAACTGATCGTTAACATAGGCAGACAATGCAGAGGCTGTCAATTTAGGATATTTTTTTATCATTCTTATTAACATATTCTTTTCCCTTTGCGTTAGCTTCTGTGGTCGTGCTCTTCTTTTGCTATTAATGATAGAATTTCTCTCTATATATCGTGTTATTATGGACTGCACAGTTGCCCGGCTTCTTCCAATAACATCAGCAATGTTTGAAAATAATTTTCGCTTTTGATATTGAAAGATAACTATCTGTCTTTCCTCTACAGTTGTTTCTTTATCTTTGTGGCCCATATTTCTGTCGCACGGCATTCACTATGTAACAGAACCAACAAGCAGGAGGTGTAGCTTGCCACTGAAGTGGCAAACGGTTCGTTGGTGGTTTCTGTGTTTACATTTCTAGTGGTGTATGAATACTTTTTTCACTGTCAAATACAGCCAGCATTGGGGTATCGTTTATTTCCTTGAGGTACGTTTGTTTAATACTCAAATATTTGTTACCATGACACTGTTTATTTAATGGGGTGGCTTCCTACACAGAATCGTAGCGCTGTCATTTAATTTAATATGGAAATATCAGTGGTCAATTTCAATTGCAGTACTGTATGAATACTCATTTCCATGACTGTACACGCCGTCAAGCGGAAAGTAAACATAAGTCCTCCAGAACTCACTGATATATAAATATGTTAATTAAAGGAGAACTTCCAAATGAAATGTAATTAAGGGGCTTCACAAACACCATGACAAAATGCAAGATGTTAAAAAAACTTGGACAAAGGTCAGTGTGATGAACAGCTCGAATTAATTACTAGAGCTATTCGGATATTAAAACCAACATAGAAGCCTGTAAACTCAAATGGTCTCTTTCTTCAGAATCAACTAAAGTCCAAGAAAATGTTTTCCTCATCAATAGCAACAATCAGTGATGGCGAACAAAAGCTATTGTTACTTCAGTTAACTACACTAGTGGCACACTATAAGTTCTCCTGTAAAACATTTTAATACTAAAACTGCAAGTGTGAAAATACATATTTAGGGTTGTAATAAAAACAAGGAGACTAATTAACTGACGCAAAAATGCAACAAAAAATAACTTCAAGTGATAAATGAATAAAAGACTTCAAAAGTCCATAACATACCAACACACTGCTATTCTTATTTATATATTTTGTTTTCATAACGTACTCCCGATTATTTCATTTATGTGGCTATGATAACTCGTCTATTAGCAAAACAGGTGACACACATATGTATGACTTCGCTACGAAGTATGCCGATTACCGATCGATAATGCACGATATTGCCTCCAGCCACGAATCAGAGGACTGTTTACTTCGGCTCAGCCCCTTTCCATTTTTACTAAACAGTATAAAACACATATATTGCGTTCGTGTAACACTTCACAGGCACATTTTAAATAACTAAGTCATAGTACACAAAAACAATAAATTAGTCTCAGACCCAAATGTAGCCCAAGTTAGTGAACTCGGACTCTTTAACACCTCCACCTCCCAGATGTGAGGCGAAAGGTAGTCATTCACAATGTTCAGCAGCAGTCACCTTATGAGTTATATAGCAATTATATGCCAAGTTTTAATCACAATTTGTCGACCTGAAAATGCTGAGCTCGAAAATTTGCTTATTTAACACCTTCTGAATTTCCCTTCCGTGAGGTTTCATATATCTCCAAATTGAAATTAATGAAATTACAGAATCCTACTACAATTAAATATTCCAATAAAGAAGGTTGGGAACTCTAAATCACTGCCCTGTGTTACGTATGCTTGCAATAAATGTATGTCAATCTACGGACACATACATTTTGGAAAATTAATCTTTTTTCAAAAGGAATTACATTAGAGGTCAGTATCATAAAAGGTAAGCGACGGACACTTGGTAAGGCTGCTGAAACATATCAATAACCATGTTAAAAATAAGATGCGCCAGTAAACTCACTAAAAAGAAATGCGAGACACAAACAGCACGATTTTCATGTATTATATTAAACATAGTTAAATAATATCACAGTGGATTCAAATATATCACATAGCCCATCATTTACAACGTAAAGTAGCTTATTTATCCACAATAACATGTCAGAGCGGACGGACGGAAGTTCAACCAGCCTCCCCTCTTCCGACTGCGGTTGGGCATCCCTGCAATAAACAAATGCTTTCCAAGAAAATTGGACACACAAAAGTTGGTTTAATTGAGCACGTGTGACAACATGCTAATCATAACGAGGCATGTGGAACTTCTGAATGCCAGCCATTCGAGCTGATTGGTTCTGTTGACGGCAAGCGGCAAAGTAGAATGTTCGTCGCTCAGCGTACGTTGGTACCATTCAACAAAACAGAGATTTATGCTGTCATGTCTTGACATTTTTTAAAGCTTAAACATGGAATTTAGTAAAGTTTATATATAAGGTGATGATACTTAAGGGACTAGGCTGGTCCTACTATCCACTGAAGGCACACTCCTGGAACTTTAATGTATGGAAAATCAACGAGATAAAGTTAAAATAATTTATTTTGTGAGAGATTTATTTTGGACGACTTCATGCATACGTCATGAAATGTTGTACAGTCTTGGTTTACTTCTCTAGCACGCCACGTAGTATTCAGTGACAGTGATGGACATGTGTTTATAATATTCTTTAGTTTTGCAACGAAGAGAAGAAAATAGATTGCTTCTACCCATTAGAATAAGACAACAATATGCAAGATAAAAAACTTGAAGAAGGTGGGACGAGCAAAATTACATTACCTCACAAGATTGGTAAACCTCTTGCAAACAAATTCATTTTGGTCGATATGGACGAGTGTGTCATCAGAAAAAATATTAGAAGTATTACGAGGTTAAAATAAATACCTGCGCTGGGAAAATTATTGAACTTCAGCAAGAGGGAGATTCATTTCTTTGAATGTAAAGAAACGCTTAGGCAAATATTGAAATTTAAAAAGTGCAAAGATAAGCGGAGTTTACTGACAGAACGCTCTGACGTAGTGGCTCAAAGAGCAAAATTTGTTAGAATGCTATTGGGTCAATAACAGCAATAGCTCGGTTCAGGTAAAAGATATTCCAGAAACATTGAAATAGCGTGGAAGAAAAATGGAAAGGATAATAACTAATCAACCCAGGATTCGACAGTGCTGAATCGGAAGAAGAAAAAAAACGGCCACTGGATCGGTGACCGACACGGCAAGTGAGGGAGGTATCGCGGAATAATGCCAAACACGCGAGAGAGCAAAAGAGATGTACAATTTTATTGTATTATACTGGATTTGAAAATATATTTGATTGTTTATGATATGATTTTATCACACACAAAGGAAATGCCATCATGAACTATCGCTTGCGCATTTCCATGTCCAGGCCGGCGGGAAAGCCGTTACATGTACAAGTGGCGCTCTCCGGGATAGGACGGCAGTCGCCTTGGCCGGCTTATACAAAGAATATGTGTCGTGTTTCTGATATTTCTATGCGCCTCGTGTTGCGTTAACACAACTATATATATATATATATATATGCTAACTACAGTGCGTACTAATGGCGAGGACACCAATGCAGGACTTAGTTTGCTGTGAATGCCCAATTATAAAATCGGCAAGGATACTCTTGGTACAATCACTTTGAAACAGCGCTTGCAAATTAGACGTTTAAGAAGCTTGAACATTTCTGCATATATGTAAATTATTATCAAATAATCTTCAAAGATATAGAGTATTATACAGGGAAATTATTTATGAATTTGGGATTTCATCGCAAGTACGAATTTCTATTGTTAAACAGTTATTATGGTGCAAAATGCAATTCACTGAGTGGTACTAGTGTAGTGATTTTTGTAGTGTTTTTCTTATTGCTTTGCAATTTTGTACCATCGTAACTAATATACAGCAAGGAATCGTATGACCGAAAAAAAGCAAACAACTGACCGTCTTAACTTCTTTCAGGCCAATTAAAGACCGAAGAAAATGTTTAGTTACTAACAGGTTGAGCGACCGTTTACAGCTTCAGCAGTAAGATGACAGATTTCCAGTTTCTGCAAGTGTACAGGTTAAAATTGGTTGTTATCATTCCCGGCAGTGACCAACAGTGACATTTTGGCAATTTACTTTGTGTTGTTACTAATTTCCAATTAATAAAAAAAAAAAAAAAAAGTTAGGTCGAAAAAATTTAAAATAATGGCAGCTGATTAGCATTAATTTGTTCTAAAGAAACATGAAATAGCTGCAGTACATGGATTATAAAAGCTTTATAATTTCTTAATGCAATGACTATTATTGTAAAATATTTAAGATCTGCAGTGGTTAGAATACAATTTAGAAACATCTAGCTCTTGGCAGGATTAATTTCTCCAAAAGAATCCTACTTCTTGTAGCATTTAAAAATTTGAGCCAACGCAGATCTAACTTCTTGCATTGCAAATATGGGAAATGGGTGCATTCGTGAAATCTGCTAACCGAAATAGCTCTGAATGACAGAGGAAGAGTTGGAGGGAAAGACAAGAAATTGAATGAGACAATGCCTATTCTTCATGCGGTCCTGCGGGGAACGGTGGCTATGCTTTTCACCAGCAGCATTTCCGCTAGGGATGCATCTGGCTACGTACCAAAAGCTGCCCGCCGGTAGTATGCCTAATGAAGCACGTGTGCAATGTGTCGCAGTAATAAAAACCAGTATTTTTATGCATCAGATACCTCCAGCTTCTGAGCGGAGAAGAGAGAGCGAGAGAGAACATCTGCCATATCACACCGACCAAGCAGAAATTAGACGTGGATTTTATGGAGAATCGGCTATTATAAATGCACATCTATAAAGGATACGTCTATGTGTATGCTTTAATATATCTCTCTCTCTCTCTCTCTCTCTCTCTCTCTCTCCTTCTTTCTCTCTCTCTCTTTTACCTGAGGCTCTTAGAGTAAAAGTTGAATTTTGTTATACAGATCGCAACGCAGACAAATATATCTAGAATTTTCTGTGAATAACCTGTGAAGTCCTCTTCAATCAGAATGAACTTTGTGAAACTAGAAAATAATAATCGCATCTAAATTTCGTTACAAGATAAATGCAAAGCTTAACTGCAATGCCAATCAATTAATGCCAAGCCTGTACTTAAGAATCTCCCTTGGACCATCAACAATGTATTTTCAGATCTTAAGTTTCATATCTATCATAATTGTTCTTAAACGGTATAGAAAACACAGCGCTCATTCATGGATTAGCTTAACAGCTTTCATAAAGATATAATGAAGAGGCTTACTCATCTCAAAACATGTTAGCAGGAACTCTTTGTAGATGACGTTAAAATACTTTTGAGTTTGATATATTTATTATACGATGATATATTTACTATCGTATGTCGTCAATGTCACCCCTGAAAAAGGACTACCTTTCTTTGCATTGTATGTCTGCAGCCTAGTTAGTGAACACTTCATGCTAGCCCGAATGATTTCAGTCCAAATTGTGCCTTTTAACCAGGATTGAAAATAGACCTAAAAACCATCCTTAATGTATGGTATTTTAATCAAACAAGAGTCATTTGTGAGAAAATCGAACATTTAGAAATTCGATTCTTCCATGCAAAGGGCATTTTGAGATGGAGAAGTTGTTGAAAATGTTCATGTTACATCTTTGGAAGATACTAAAATTAAATATCAAGTTTGGTATTTACAACTTTCCGTTTTGAGTTATGTTTTTCATACAAACACAGACACACAGACACACACACACACTTTTTCTAAAATATCTTCTTTTTAATTTATTCAGGAGTTTCAAAACGCACATTTCCAATGAAACCTCGTAATCGAATTTTAGGGTGAAATATCCACTCGCTATGTATAATAGAAGAATTAATAAACGACCTCACACTTTTTGTGTGGACAAAATAACTCAAAAACAAGAGTCCCTTAAATATATAATGCATAGTGATATTTAAAGTCAGCGTTTTCAAAGATGTGAAACCAAGATTTTCAAGAACTCCTCTGTCTACTCTGTCTATTTTATTTTCTGTTTTGTAACCAAACGTTTAAGATATATGCTTACAAATATGATGTAGGTATATTTGAATTCTCTGCGAAAGGCCTGAGAAGACCTCTTCATTCTGAATGATTTTTGCATACCTGGAAAACGTTGTTAGACATTACTGCATACAAATTATAGATCTAATTGAAGCATATAATTTATATTACTAACATTTTTATGGGGTGAAAAATATTTGATGCTATTAGTTTCAATTTTCAAACACTTAGCATTTAAAGCTATCGCATAATGATGCACTTTTTACTATCTCTCTACTTTGCAAAAAACTTCACCACCCCAAACTACCGATTATATGAACATTTTCCAAATTTTAATTTTATAAAAATAATGATGAGGAATAATCCTCATCTTTCTGGATGACTTTTTTCATCATTAATAAAATGTAATATATAAAACAAAATGTTACTGTATAACCAATGTAGATCTTGTTAAAGCACACAATGTATTTTCCATACTTTTTGTGGATTTATACAATTTCCGAGATATTCCTTGTTATTGTTTTACATTTTTTAACACTTATACTTTTCTCAAATGAGGAACTGTTATTCGCAATTTTATCCTATTAAATATCTTCACATAGAGACCAGATTTTAAAATGATTTGGTTATTGTTTTAAGCTAGTGTATTCTCTTATTCCACTTGATCCATAAGGAAATGTGTGTTACATCATTTCTGCTAACATTTGTGTCAATTAGCGTGAAGCATATGCAGTAATAAGGTTTTGTAAAATAGTTTGTTACAAAATAGGCTGATAATTTCATGTGAATGTAACTTTTCTTTCTCCTGGCCACGTAAGCCGGAATTTCAAAACCATATACATAACGAGCAGCTCTTAACCATTTGCTGAATCCTCCTATTCGCATTCTATCTAAAAGAAATATGTAATAAAACCATTTATCATATGTTTATTTCGATTAACATGAAGTAGATAAAGGAATTCACTGATCGAGAAGTATTGTTAATTCAAACATTAGATTCTCAAAATCTTGAACAATCTTACAGTATTCCTGTATATACCAGTAGTCTATAAAACGCATGTATTTCGATTAACAAGAAGACAGAAGAATATGTTCTTGTAGGAATATTTATAGAAAGTAAAAAAAAAAAGTAGTGCGGCTATATTAGGCTTTATTATGCTGTAGAAAATTTGATCAATAAATGTCGTATTTGTGATATAATATGCCTATTCTTATTTTTTTTTACTGAAAATTGCTCTTTGTATGCTATGAAGTTTAAAGTATATCATCCTGCAATATTTTATTGCTGTTCACGCTATACAATTACTTCTTGTACAGTTTCAGTAATTTCAGAAGAACAATATCTGATATGTTCCTTCAAATGACTTTATATCTATTCTGCAACAAACTAGTTTTACAAAAGCTTGTACTCTCTAGACGTCATACTAAGCAAAATGAACATTAGCACAAATGGTATTTTGTCTATTCTTCCACTTCTACTGCATGCTCGATGACATTTTCCTGTGGAACATCCTGCCAATCGGCAGTGATGCTAACTCGTTTACTGTGGTCATTAGGTTTCTGTTCATCTTTAATTTTTAAAATTAGATCTATCTCCCGCTCTCTCTCTCTCTCTCTCTCTCTATCTCTCTCTCTCTCTCTCTCTCACACACACATGCACACATTCACACTCACGCTCACATTTATACTTCCCCTCTCCCCCTACCCCCTAACCGAGAATCGAACCCGGGACCCATCGCACATCTAGCCAAACTCTACCGACTGAGCTACGAGGCCAGACATTGTCTTATTGAAAGTTTCAATAAGTTTGGATTCAAAAGAAATAAAAGACTACACTTGCGATAGCCATATCTTTACACAGCCTGTCACTAGGTGATGAACTTCCAATTTCTTAGCATGCCCTAGAGTAAAATAAAAGAAAAAACGAAGAACGAAATCCCATATGAGGAAAATATAAGTATTGAAAAATTGAAGCCAATAACTAGGAATATTTCAGAATACATTAAAATACAACAAATACATTCAAATGTATTTGACATAAATGATGTGCTTTAATGTCACAGACCACTCTAAAAAGTATTATCATCAATATTATTACTTGTTTTTTAAATTCAGGATTCCTCATAACATGTAGTTCCGGTGATTATTAATGGTAGAGAAATTAAATATGTAACATGATATCACAAAGCGTTTCTTTAACTACTTCTGAAATAGCACATTAGTAATGATAGTCTTAGCTACATTAATGATGAGTTTGTAATAAATATGAAATGAACAAATTTGATTTTTCAAATAATTTGATAGCTTGAAATATTTTTACCAATAAGAGGACTCTCAAATTCCAGCTACAAATATTACTTTACGAATTTAGATTAGAACATTTAAAAATGTTAGTAATTCCCATCAGGGACTAAAAGATTATGGTTATCTCCCTGTACCGGTGATAGGTTTGCAGTAAACAGTGATTCCAGAGGATTCTTTCTAGTCACGCATTATTGTTTACCAGGGATTTAAGCTGGCAGTAACCTGGGTGGGGGACTGATAGGTAACCACAAATGTAGTTTACGATGTAGGATCATGAACAAACACCATAGTTTAGTTCAACAAACACATCCAACCCATAGGAGCTATGACCTGTCAGATAATATCGTGTTATCATACCTGGTACTCTGTATAATCTGTTGATCTGACAACACAAACTCATGACTTCCCACAAGATACCATTTGTTGTTTTCCCACACATTTTTGTCAGTGGCTCATTTTATTTATTTCAAAACTGCCTTATCAATTGGAAACTGAGCGTAAGTAAAACTAGGAATATTTAACACGATAAAATTTAATTAGAAAATGAATTATGATTAATTATAGTAAAAATACATTTCGTAAGTAAACTTAATGATAGTTGAAAGAAAACTGGACATTGTAGGACTTACACTACAGCCGATCGTAATTTATGCTAATTCCATTAAATTTATTCTCTTTATTTTTTATTGGTTTCTCACTTAGTTACAGAGAGTAAATTCAATAAATTCAATATAGAAATTTCTTGACCTTGAATCCAAACAAGATTTAATGCACGCATGACTTAAACTTTTAGGTGTGCAATATGTGGACATTTGTGGGGAGCAGGAGCCTCGGGAGATTTCTTCCTATATTGTTAGGGTGTCGAACTAAATTAAATTCGAAAACTGTCGAGAAAAATACTCCACTACTGTACATGTGCTGTAAACGTTCAAACAGAAAAATTAAATAACTCTTAACTCTGTAAAAATTATTTGAAACGTATTGACACAATGTAGGTAGATACCCTCTAAACTGCCCCTGTATAAACTTGTTAATTTCCTACTTACAGTGGCTAGGGAGTGTTTTCGTGACGGGATGATAGAAAGGTGATGATTAAAGTGATCCGCAGCACCTAGCTTTATAATATCTATATTTACTTTCTCTACACTTACTATGTACATAGTGTATAGAGAAGGCATTGCACTCCACCCAAAAATTCGATACCGAGATTTCACCGGAAATATATGTTTTAGGGTACCCTGTATCCAAAGAAAGCATTTTCAGAAAAAGGTCCGTGTATGTCCGTGTAGTATTTAAATTTAATATCTTCCACGGATGCGTCACTAAGATTTTGAGAAAAGTCCCCCAACCTAAACTACTCTTTACATGGAATGTTATTTAAATTTTTTATTTTCTCAAAAATAGCTCTAACGATTTTGATTAAATACCGTATATTGAAGATATTTACCTGACAAATAAAATGTATATCTTGAATTATCTGGGAATAGCCTCTGAAGACTACTTTATTCTGGATGAATGTTGCGAAATTTTGCATAACTGCTTAACGGTAAGAGATAGACAAAAATTACCACACAAAAAATGTTGAGCACCGTAAAACACACATTTTATGTTATATACATTTTTTTGTGGAACTAATCGTTTTTGAGATATTCCTGGTTTTCAGCTTTAAAAATATACTTTTCTCATACAGGAATTTGTGATCTTCTGTCCATACAAATAAAGGAACTTCAGTCGCATAGCAACCAGCTTTTGACTATCACTTTAACCTATGGTACTCCATTATTTCGCTTCTAGGTACAAGGAAATAAGTAATAAGACTATTCCTGCTAATTTTTACTCGATTATCATGAAGTAAAGACAAGCATAAGCTTTTTAACAATGATTTGTTGCAGAGATTTAGAGAAAGTCATGTGAATGGAACACATCAGATTTTTAGAAAAAGTTTCCTGAGCAGAACTGTTCAGATAGGAACAGTTACTTCACAGCTTACTTCCTAATTAGGAGATATTTATTGCAGTTACCATGCATAATTCAACGACATAAATCCCCTGCCTTAAATAACCTTTCATTGAATTTCTCTTTTAAAATGGTTGTAAACATTGGGATTAAAATTATAAGTTTGGCTATAAAATAATGTTATGTAGGAAGAAGTAACAAGCAAGGCCGTTGACTTGATCTCCTAAACTAAAGAACATCCAACCTCAGGTCATAATAGTAAATTAAGATACAAGCGCAAAGTTAAAAAATAGTCGGAAATTCGATCCCCAGTACCGGCGTGGGGATTTTTCCACCGCTGGGAGACCTGGCCCGGGGTGCACTCAGCCTCGTAAGGTCCCTGGGGGGGCCAATTGAGGAGCTACTTGAGGAGAATTAGCGGCTCCAGGTCATGAGGACCGCATTAACCGGCCGGGGGGACTCGAGGCGCTGACCACGTTTCACCCTCCGATACTCACCCCATCCATGACGTCTGTAGTGGACCAAGATGGGGGACGCAGCGGCCGAGCGGTAGGCCAAGGTTCCCCGTGAGCTGTCGTGCCATGGAGTTATTGTACATATAGAATTTCATTGCTTTTTACTTCTTTGGAATATGATAAACGTAGAAAAAAACCTTCTACACAAATATTTTAGGCAATTCGCATTAAAACATCCGATTTATGTCTAATAATTATTTGTGCGGCTGACCATTTCTGAGGTATTCTTTGTTATTGGCTGGATTTTTCAAATGCTTAATACTTTCACCAACTTGTAGGTCACTATTGTTTTTATTCCTTGCGGACATGCAAATTATAGATTTTCAAAGTCATGATATAGGGACACGCTTTATAAAAATGACTTTACCTACTGCATCCTCAACGAAGCATGTAATTAATGTAAATTAAGTTTATCTGTAACAGCAAGCGATATTCTTGGCGAGTCTTTTGAGACCGTGGAAAGGGCAAAGATACGAAATAGGTTGTTCGTGCTCAGGCCTGTTACGTATGTCTGCGCTTTGTCATAACCATTAGTACAGCCATGGGGCGCCTTATTTTCGCCTTCCACTGCCTCAAAAGACTCTGACCAAAGTAACTTCTGATTGTGTAATGAGCTATTGTAGAACAGTTTTAGAAGAGGGAACAGAGAATTACGCGTGAATGTAATAGATAGGATTTTTCCTTTTATCGAAAAAGCTTCTTATCGTGGCTAAACATTTGAAAACTGCTTCTGTAGAAACCTTATTAAAAGCAAATTATATTGTGAATATCGTAATGCGGATATGAACACTATATATAGTGTTCACGATAATTTTTATATGGATAGAGGAAGTCCTATGACTTTTCGCATCAGATTTTTATAAGTCATTACAAATATAGCTCCCAGCGGATAATGATGATAATGGCAATCATTTCCAATAACAAATCAACCTTTAACTTTTTAAAAAGACTTCATGTTGTTTACCAATTTATGAATTGCGGCCCTACTGGTTGCCAAAAGGACATAAATATCCCTGCGTTTAGGGGCATTTCTCTATTATTGATAAAAAGCGTGGTGCCTATTCTTCCTTGTTTGACGACCTATTAGCGAAAGTTTAGTGTTTTGAAAAAGCCAAATAGAAACTAAAAATTTATTTGTAATTGCTTTAATTATTATGTGAGTTTATGTGATAAACTCTGTTTGAGGCAGCAGAGTATCTGGCACTCCATTGGCCCCCTGATCCGCTTTAAAACAAGAATACATACAGGATTATTTTCCTGCTATGAAAGTTAATGATAAGCCGTATACGGCAGGATGTCTTCCGTCTCATCGTTCATAGGGATCATCATAAAAGTTGTACGGGATCCTGGATCAGAGAGATTTCTACCGTCTACATTCCGCGACTTCAACTTCTCCATAACTGCTACTTTTTTCTCCCCATTCCAACAATTCATGTTTCCGGACGATATATATAACTGGCTCTCAAGAATGGGACTCCTTTATACTCAATACCCACCGTAGTCGCTGCAATATCTTGAGCACACAAGCAACAATGCAATAAAAGCTTTTTTCACAAAATGGCCCTCGTGCTTCCAATGTTGTCGCTCTGCTGCTGCTGCTTTTTTGTGTTCGTTGGAAATATTATGGATCCGGAGAGAAATTGGGTAGCGGCAATGTGAAACTTCACCTTCTGCACAACCTACTTTTCTCTCCTCGCTTTGCTTTATTCGCGTTCCATTTCCACTTTTTGTTTCTCTAATTTTACAGTCTTTCAAAAGTACACCAGTTTTATAGGAGCCATTCTGGGGTTTTATGGCACCTTTTATCAGTTTGTTTCTTTTACATTAACTCAAATAAGCAACGAGATATGTTTAACAGAGGAAAATAAAAGACAAACAAAATAGCAACCATTCAACGCCAAAGAAATTCGATCTACTCTGCTCATGATCCTACGTTTCTTCTACAGTTTACCAGTGTTTTTCTAATTTATTTTCTTTGCAGACTTGAACTTCAATAGTATTATTTATATAACATATCCAGTTAAATCATAGAATAAATTATTATAACAAATTTTTACTTCTCGCACTGCGCCCCCGGGTTGGGTCAATTGCACGAGGGTTCTTTTAATGCTTTACTTTCGCTACTTCGTGCTAGTACACAAGTGAAATGCTAGATAATTTCATTCCACTAAACAATTCAATACCGAGATTTCTCCGCAAATACACGTTTTAGGGTACCATGAATATAAAAAAAAGGCATTTTTAGAAAAAGGTGCTTGTGTGTGTCCGTATGTCTGTGAATAGCATAACCCAAAAACGAAAAGTGTATTTAATACAAAATCTTGATATCCAAGTTCAATATCTTTCAAGGTCACATACGGAGATTTTCAAGAAAGTCTCTTACGATTTTGATTAACTACCGTGTATTAAAAACCTTTATATGATAAATAAATAGTACATCTTCAATTTCCTGGGAATAGTTTCTGAAGTCCTCCTCATTCTGAAAGCGTAACTGGTAAAACGCAAGAGATAGACAAAAACAATACCACACAGAAAATATATATTTCATCAAAACAGATAGTTTATGACCTATACATTTTTGTTGTAGAGCTAACAATTTCCAAGATATTCCCGTTAACTGATATAAATTTTAAAACACGTATACTTTCCTCAAACAGGGGTGGTCATCCGCTTTTCCTTTATTTTACTCCTGGCCATGCAAAGAGAATTAAATTTCAATGTCACTCACAGTGTGACCAGCTATCAAAAGATTTGACTATCGCTTGAGCCTAGCGCATTCTCTTACCGCTACTTAAAAGAAAGAAAGAAAAAATATATTTCTGTTAACAATTACCACGGTTAGCATGAATTAGATAAAAGAATAAGCTTTTGTAACAATAGCCTGTTTGCAGAATAGGTAGAGAAAGTAATGTGAATGGTACGCATCATATTTTTTACTCTTGTCCCTCTTCCCAGTTAAGGTTATAGATCAAAATATGAGTTGATTAATTGGGTAATATTATAATAATATAATCTTAATCCGACATGAGATCTCTGCTTTAAAAAAGTTGTACGACTGCTTTTTTACTGGGTGAAGGTTTAGAGATTCAACCTTAAAACCATGGGTCTCAATAAGAATACTGAAAATGTTTATGTTAACTTTTATTCTATGTTATATATTTGAGGGGGGGGGGGGATTGGGACAGCAGTGAAATATATTTGGTAAGAGTACACCTTCCCTTGTAGGGGAGGGATGAGTGAGAAAGTTGCATTTGCTCAGCAAGATCAGGTCCACCCCAATGTAATATGCTATTTTGTACTCGATACCATTGCGAATGGATTGTCGAATTATAGAATAACTTTGTTAGCGGTCTTTAATTACCAAGAGATATCTTTTGTAAAGGTTTGGCGAAGTACTTAATGTAAGCTACTAATGCTGGAAAGCATTTATTTATTCAGTGAACCAATAAAAACCCTAACTGGTTTAACTAAACGTTTACTTAAACCAACCTAATAAGATACCACATACCTTCAAATATAATAAATGTTATGTGTTTGTCAATTTTTTTATTTAGAAACAAATGCTTATATATATTTATTTAACAACTTTAGGAAATAAATAAATATTTGGTACATAGTCAATAAAAACAATAAATAACAATAGGAAAAACCACGTGTTGTATTAGTAATGATCTTTACAACCAAGGTGTGGACGTATGCTATTCGACGGACGAAGTTTGCGTTAGGCGTGTATCCATCGAATTATTTAGCTATCAATCACAATCACTAGTTGACCGATTGCAGAACTAGAATCTCGACACACTCAGAGTAACTTTTTTGTCAATCATCGAGGAGAACGGTGATGTGAAGGAACTGTAGGAGTGGAATCAACCGCAGCCCAGCAAATATGGCAGAGACGCGCAATTCTCTGATAATTCCAGACTTGACCATCCAAATACGACGAGAGTGTAATTACAAGAAGTCCCGCTAGTGGGACCGGGGAACACAACCCAGTTCGATAGCTTTTCCTTGGCAGGGGCGTGAGAAAATTTCAAATCACAAGCTTCTGCGCCATCTGTACGCCAACCAACAGAACCGCAACCGCTTGAATAACCTGAGAGATGATAGGGAAATAAAATGAGAGAAATGAAGGAATGGAGAATCGCTGTAGAACACGCTATCCCGCATTTGCTTTGACGACCAAGGAAAAACCACGAAAAAGCCTATGGTCAGAGTGGGCACTCTAGGATAAAAGCCTCTCGTGTTACCGCAGCAACATCTCCAATATTAAGAGTTATAATCACAGTTATTTAAAAAAAAACAAAACAAAAAAAACCGCTAAATGTTGGCGAAACAGGGCACTTAAATGAATTTAAATTAGTTACTGCTCTACTGTATACTGTTTCAGATTTCGACTGCACAAATTTAAATAGGATGCGAAGGGATAATACACAATAAATAAAATAGTCTGCGGGCTCAAAATCCATCATGGGGTAAAGCGCCGCTTGTTCTGGTGTCATGGAGTTTTGTGAGCAATGTGGGCAACAAGATCGCTTTTGCTCCGTAGCTCAGTGTCTAAGCTGAAAATAAGTGCAGGATTAAAAAAAGAGTTCGATTCTTGAACAATTCATTAATCACGCTCTCTCACTCTCTCTCTTGTTCTACTACAAAACCGCGGATTTTCCTTTTCTGTTGCTTAAAAGTAAGTGTGCGGTTCTGGTTTATTTTGAAAACAACGGCATACGGACGTTATTATAAGGTTTTTGATAATTTGTTTGTCGCAACGTGTAGTGCTTGCAAATGTTTGAAAGGAGAACTAGAAACAAAACGGACTATTAACATTAATGAACAAGATTAATCTTATCAAGAAGAGTAACAAATGAGTTTTCTTAACGAAGAAGAATTGCAATTTTTTCTTATAACTTTGACAAAGATGTTAAATGCGTATGTTCAATGATAGAACACATGCATCTTAGACTACTTCAATGTACGATCTGTGCTATGTCCAATTCTCTTAATCAATGCAGTATTAGTGCAATATTATTATCTTTATCGTTCATTTTATTTTCTCTCAATACAGTATTGCTTCAACACTGTTGTTTTTGTTTTAACATAATTAGTATTAGAAAGAATTAACATCATGGAAAGGGGAAAAATTACCTGCAATAGAATCACGTGGATTATATGATGACCTGGTATGATGAACATGATGAAGAGAGGCAGAGAGTAGCAATGGTGGTGACAAAAGTCAGCTTCCAGCTTCCCTCAAAGGCCAAGCGCTGTTTGTAAGACCGGAAGTGGTTATTTTTTCATCAAATGAAACTCCTCAATTATTGCCCAAAGACTTGTCAATTTCCTAGGAATCGAATCCAGGCCCCTTCAATCAGCAATACTACTGCAGCGCTTCGTAGACTGCTTCTTGCAGATATAGAAAAGCGGTTTACCTATGTAGGTAAACAGCAGTTTATTCTATTAAGCTCCTCTTAACCATAATATTCTTCAGAAATGCCTTAGAATTTGAATGGAAACGTTTTATACCATTTGTAAGAGAAACAAACAAGAGTCGCTTTACATTCCAGAGTCTATGTATAGCAAATTTGATAATTATCCAACGTATTTATCTACTCATTTCCTCAGTTTTGCCTTTCACATAGAGCCGCACAACCGACGATGGATCTTTCTCTCAAAATGCTTTCGTTAAGAAACTGAAATTTCTGATGAAATTATGATATTCTTAGACGGCGCGCAATATTTCCTATACGTTTCGAAAATGGGAAAGTAAAAATATAACATTGTCAAGAAAGTTTTAATGCTGAAAAAGAAAGGAAAAAAAGGGTCAATTTTTAAAGAAAATTTGCATTTCCGATCATCTAAATAGCCTTCTCTGGGGGGGGGGGGTTGGAAGGCCTCTAGTCGGCGATATATGCATACATCACTATCGAACCTACACCTATAGGAGATGGTGCAAAGAAGCGGTGGTTTGAAATGATGCCGTTTATTCCAGAAATTTTCCGGTCCCTCTCAAATTTGCACGTGCAAATAGGGTGTAGTTAAGCAAATAAGCATTCGATTATGCAAGAAAATTTATACCAGACATACGTGCCTATAGAGCATCCAAAGCTTTCATTTGCATACCTTGTTAGTTCTTGACAGTTCTTATTGTTGGTTCCCCCTATTTGCGATGTTCCAATCCCGAGTGGCCACAGAGAATTAAAAGGATGCAGAACGAGCAGAGTTTTAATCCCGGCAGCCATTTTCGCTATTCAGCACAGGCACGCTTCATGATTACACAAAAAATAAAAAAAAGTTTTGAAGGGAACGTGAGATAAGAGGATTGCCATCCAAATATGCCAAGTCCGATCAAACACAAGTTTATTTGCGTTGGCACCCCTGCTGGTGCCAAAAGCCAGGCAAGTAAATATTCGTTACAAAAAGTGCTCATTTTAGTTAACCAATCGTTTTCAAGTCCGTTGTGGCATCGTAATTTCACCATTGTAGAAGTTCTGCATGAACGACAGAATGGCTAAATAAGGTTTATTTGAACAAGAAACATACACCACTGAATTAAAAGGAGATGGTTTATACTTTAAATATATTATGGAAAAACTATAAAAATTAGGATAATGATTAATATTTTGGCTCTCAAGACGAACAAGCAAATCACTGTTGGTTCGTTTAAAAACGAAATCAATTATACAATAGTATCGATTTTGGTGCATTAAATAATTTGTGTCCTTTAGTTTACCATTTGCCCACATTTAAAAAGGTATGTTATAATCATATCATATTCGCTATTCACTTTACTTATTTCCATAACTATTCATAGTTATTTAAAAGTATTATTTTATTAACTACACAATAGATAATTTTCGAAATACTTCAATACACGAGTTGTTGTAGCTATACGAAAGCATTAGCAAGGTTAAGACAACGACTAAATATTATAAATATTATATTAGAATATACTGTGATTAATATTATATACCTACTCTTTGTACGATCTCGAGAAATAAGGGAATGGGACTATCCATTGAAAAAAAATGTCCAATGTGTTCCATTCACATGACTTTCTCTACATCTGTGACAAATTATTGTTAAATACGTTCTTCTTCTCTCTACTTCATGTTAATCGAGATATACATTAGCAGAAATTGTGTATTACATGCCTTCTTGTAAGAGGAAGGGAAATAAGGGGATACACTAAGCTAAAACCATAGCCACACTTTTTAAAAGCTGAAAATTCAGTGTTATTTATGGACGCTCTTTAACAGCAACCCATTTTATATTGGGCATGAAATATCGCTTCATTTTGCTCAGAGGCCTCTTTATCAGACTTGAGTTTCTTTTATGTGCTGTAAATCTACGGGGCCAATGATTTTATATCCTTTTAGAAAGTTGGTAGCTATGTGATTGAAATTCGTTTCTGTTAACAAATTTCCGTATGAGAAGACAAAATATTTTAAAACTAAAACCAATAACAAGGAATATCTCGAAAATGGTCTACTCAATGGAAAAAATATGTTTGTACATAAATTGCATGTTTTAACGTGATCTATGTTTTTTGTGTAGTATCTTTTACGGTTTACCAGTTAAGCAAAAAGTAATCAAGAATGAAAAGTTCTTTAGAGGGTATTCCCAGAAAATTCAAGATATAAATTTTATTTGTTATATAAATATATTTAATATATGACGTTTTAATAAAAATCGTTAGAGCAATGTTTTAGATAGTCAAAATTTTCGATAGCTGATTCCTCAAAATCTTCTTGTCGCATCCTAGGAAGATACTAAACTTAAGTACCCACTTTTGTTTTTGAGTTAAGTATTGACAAACACATGGATACACTGGCACGGGCACAGACACACACACACACACCCACACGGACCTTTTTCTAAAAATGCTCTTTTTGGACCCTAAAACGTTTATTTTCAGTAAACTCTCGATTTTTTGGGTGGAATGCAATACCTTTTCTACCATATGCTATGTACTGTTTAGAGAAAGTAAAAATTATATACTTCAACAGCAGCAAATGTTTTGCAATTGTTCATATTTAAGAATACATAGGTTGTACATTTATTATTATTATTATTATATTATTATTATTATTATTATTATAATATAGTGTATGTTTCCTGTGGTAAGATTGTAGGTATCCATCTCTTACGGTTTCTCTACGTCAGTTATATAACATTTAACATTTAATCGGAAAGCATAGGATTACAGAGAGCGATTAGAGAAAATTCAAAATAATCACTTTATTTGTCTGTCAATGCATGTTTAAGTACTTAAATGACAAATGACATTGTTAACTTGAATTTTCCGATAAATGAGCCTATTAAACCCTCTTCATTCGGAACGACTTTTGTATAATTTATTTTATCTAGTAAACCATAAGCGATAAGCAAATACTTCCAGCACAAAACTATTGATCTCTTTAAAATCACAAGTTATTGCACATATGTTCTGTGGTATTGTGGATTTCTAAGATGTAATCTGTTATGTACTTTTGTCGTTTATTTAATCGTTCAGTTGCTTCTCGTAATTTCATGGAAAGAGTATGGAATTTCTTGACCAGATACAGCGAGCTGGCTTTGAATCATAGAACTCTCAATGCAGCTCCTCCGTCCCTTTGTAGCTACAACAAAATGGTAATGAAACTACTTCTGCAAAGGTTGATTTCGATTAACTTGTGGTAGATAGAATAGTTTGTAGAACCTATATCAAAATGAAGGGGTCTAGCCCCGTAAGTTAGTCGGTAATGCAGCTGCCTGTTGTGAGAGGGATCCCGGGTTCTATTCCCAACTGGGAATGTGGGAGGTTTTTATGTAGCCAAGATTATTCACCATCCCCGGAGTCTGAAAGTTTGAATGTGTGTGTTTTAATGGATAAAACTAAAGAACAACAGAAAACCCAATGACAATAGTACACGAGTTAACACCGGCAATATATTCCGAAGCAAAATGAAGTCAATAAGACCATGTAGTTAAAGGCGGGGTATAGATGGAACAAAGAGAGAGAGAGAGAGAAAAAAAATATATTAGGTAGTGAAAGTCATGTGAATGAAACGCATTATATTTTACAAAAATATCCGTGTGTGTAGATTAAATAACACATAAATCCCCTACAGCAAATTACCGTTTCTAAGGATAATGAAGTTCGTTATCTTTGATTTTATCAAAAGCAGCATGATAAATCTTCCTTCTGGGCAACTTTTATATAAATGGTAACCCGTAAGAGATAGACAAAAACTTTAATGCATAACAATGTAGAGCTCGTTAAAACACACAATTTAAGTTGAGTACTTATATGTCGTTATCTATTATCGAGAAGCGATGTATGAACTTTTAAATATTTGTACTTTACTCACGTAGAAACTCGGTTTGGCCCCGTAGCTTAGTCGGTGTACCAAATCCCTGCTGTTCGAGGGGTACCGTGTTCGTTTCCCGGCTAGGAGTGAAAACGTTTTTTTTATTATTTCCTGTCCTCCCCAGTGTTTGGAGGCGAAATGAGAATGTGCGCGTATGTGATATAATGTATAAAACCCAAATATGATAAACTGTGCGTGACTTAACGACATTGCCAACTGGCAGCATGTTGCAAAGGCAAAAGGGCACCGATATGACTATGGTACAATGGAAAACTTTATTTAAAAAAATTGTTATTTGTTGTTTCACATGGGCATGCATAGAGACTGGAATTTCACACATATCACAGACCTATACGTTTTTTTAAAAGTTGACTATCTTTTAACCTAACGTATCTATATCTACGTATCGTGTATACACATATATACATATATACACACATTCTAAAGTTTATTTTAAGGTGATGTATCTCTGAAATTTTAAAAATCCACAGAAAGTAAGATATAATACTGAAATTTATACCAGCTATTATATAATAACAGTGACAGTTTAGCCATGTATCTAAATTCTTGCTTGCATTGCTATATAAATAACATTGGTTTTACTGTCTAAATTCGTGATACATTTTTAAAAGCATTCAGATAAAAATGTACATTTAACACAAATGAGTTTACAAATAGATCTGCCGTATTATAT
The DNA here is from genome assembly GCA_030762935.1 of Hymenopus coronatus. NCBI lineage: Eukaryota > Metazoa > Arthropoda > Insecta > Mantodea > Hymenopodidae > Hymenopus > Hymenopus coronatus. The sequence continues at coordinate 80,181,167 of CM060881.1, read as the reverse complement.
TCATTTCTATATTACCCCTAATTATTGTAGAAAAATTATGGCTCTTCATATTCTCTAAAACTCTTTACTTATCAAAATGTAATAATTTATTTCTCAAAATTGGAGCATTATTTTAAAAAATCGGATGTGTTCCATTCACATGACTTTCTCTACATCTCTGTAGCACATTATTGTTAATAAGCTTATTCTTCTATTTACTTAATGCTAATCGAGATAAACATTAGCAGAAACAGTCATATTACTTAGTTCCTTGTTAGCAGAATCCATTAGTATGATATTTTGAAATGTGGTTGCTATGGGATTGAAATCCGTTTCTTTCGGTGGCCAGGAGTTTACAAGTTCCCTATGAGAAAAGTTTTTAAAACATAGTCCAATAACAAGGAATATCTCGAAAACGGTTTCACGAAAAAATGTATACGTTATAAATTGTGTTAACCCGCCTGGGTATTGTGCCGGTAGCATGTCTGCTTCACATTCAAAAGGTCGTGAGTTCGAATCTCGCTTACGGTGAGTTTCCCGGATAAGATCTTTTTTCGGGGAATCGAGTAACTTTAAGCTCCTATATATATTTTGTTCACCAGGTTTTTACATATCTCTTACGGTTTACCAGTTACGTAAAATTCATCCAGAATAAAGAGTTCTTCAGAGACTATTCCCAGAAAATTCAAGATATACATTTATTTTTCATGTAAATATCTTAAACATAAGAGATTTTAATCAGCATAGTTAGAGCTATTTTTGAGAAAACCAACAGTTTCGAATTTTTTTTTTGTAAAGGTTAGCTGGAGTGGGGGCATTTTTTGAAAATCTTCGTGTCGCATCCTTGGAAGATACTGAACTTAAATATCAAGTTTGGCATTTAATACAATTTTCGTTTTTAAGCTATGTTACCAACAGACACACACAGACTCTCTCTCTCTCTCTCTCACACACACACACAGACATTTTTCTAAAATTATTATTTTTTTTTTTTTTAAGATTCGGATGATCCTAATAAATGTATTGACAGTGAATCGAATTTTTGGGTGGAATACAATACCTTCTCTATACATTATGTGCATAGTACGCGTAGAGAAAGTAAAATGTGTAGGACCATTTTTATGTGCTTTTGGGAGTCAGCATGAAATGTTTGAAACAAACGTAAAAATTCCATCGTGTGGAAGATTTTGAGTACCGAAAAGTGCTGGAAAAAGTTTTGCCGGAAAATAAGGTTTATGTTAGGACTGACATAAGCATGCACCGATTCATTTATAGCTGCAGTAAAGTGCGCCAAGAGAGAAAAATGATATATTTTCTGAACATTTAGAATTGATATAATTGTATTATGAAAAAGTATTTTCATAATTTTTCACAATATCTGGTTAAATTTCACTGATGCAGCAACTTAACAAGCAGTACTTAGGTAGAAGAATAGCTTCTGGAGGAATACTTTGTAGAAAAGCGGGCAGAGAAACTCCTGTGAATACAACGCACAAGAACTTTCTCGTTGATTCACTTGCATAACACTTTAAACTTCTTTGATAATTTCGGGGCTTTGACTTTTTTTTTTTTTTTTCATTTAGCCCCCTTTAACATCTAAGGTCATATCGGGGGCTTTCCACTTGAAACAACTCGTCTGTAGGTTCTTTTACGTTGGTTTAAACCATTTCGTTTTATTCAAACACGCACACATTCACTCACATACGAACTTCCAGACTCTGTGGGGGATAGGGAATAATTCTGGCTAGAGAAAAATTTGACTTGAGAAAACCAAAGTGATATACTAGAAATACTTGCTTTTGGTCGTTTCTCTCACTCTTTGGCCCTAGGCTGTAGCTGAGAAGTAGAAGCGATGACCACTCGACCACAGAGGTAATATTGGACCAGAGCTGTGATTGAAAATCACGTGATAATGCAATACTTCCATAGATGTTTGAGGTGGCGCTTATAAATGTCTTATTTTTTTTTAAAAATTACTGAAAAATTACAGAATAGCTACATGGTTTAAAGTGAACTTTATTATAACAGATGCTAACAAGTAACGTTGCGTTAGGGAAAGGAATCTGTCCAAAAACTTTCCCTCTAGCAAGATTACACAGTAAGGTGTGGAGGAAAGAACCACTGGGCTATGAAGTAATCGAGGAACTCGTGAACCGTAGCCGTGGTTGAGAAAGAGAAGGCAAATAGTTTCGGCATCTCTCCAAGCCTCACCCTCTGTGCTCACCAAACGTCGTCCATCTAGCCACGTATGTGCAAACTTTCTGCTCCAATAGCAAGCTCCGAGGACCAAATACATGCACCTCGCCAGTTCTTTATTTGAGACGCTTAAAGGAGCATGTGCAGTCCTCGTGTTTCGTTTGCTGAGTGTAAAGAGAGGAAAACGGACCACTTCTTCGGTGTAGCACCACAAGTACAAAGGTCAAGTAAGACATAAAACTTTTCAGTACATAACTGGGATAAAATCACCAACATTCTGGTTGACGTAACTTCTTATATTACATTGCGGTAAGTTTAATTTCTATTTTATAAGGCATTCCCTTTAATTCTATTAACATATTAATCATTTTAATAAAGAGCCGTGATCAATTATTAAAAGAAACGTTATATAAAATTCCCAATCATTTTGTATTTTATACTGATTATTTTAATCAATATCTGGTTTTACCGGTTAAAAGAAATGAAATACATTTTTATAACGTAATAATTAGAGTAAGCAGTTAATAAACATGCCATATCTTTCCCCCTCACTTTCATTTCAGCCACACTGTTGTATTAAACAACGAATTGAATGTTTCCGATTACTTTTAGAGATGTTTTGTATGCCATATGCGTATTTGCATGTTTTGTTTATTTTTTCAATTTAAAAATAAGTGCATATTTTGGGGTTTTAAGATCAAATTTTGTTATTCTTGCGCAATGTTCCTGAATTCAGATGGCGCCGCGGTTACTTGAGCGACTCGCATTCGGAAGGTCATGGGTTCGAACATCAGTGATCGCTCAATCTGAACCATGAGTTTTTCGTTCTTTCCATGGGTCGATAGCTGAAAATTGGGGTGGTTTCTCTTTACCACTACTCTCATTTCCTGTAGCATTACTTTCTTCAATGTCATGTTTCAGGGTTAAGGACCAAGCAATGCGGATTGCGATGGAACATGGATGAATACTTTGCAGAGTTTCTACCCTGCTGCATTCGGGACTGATATCCCTCTCCCAGTAGGCTCTCTACAGAGAGGGGCTACCGGCGGTTGGGAACCAGTGGGTGTGCTCTGGCGGCGTCGGATGCGTTTAAACTGAAAAGTTAGAGACCCCATTCTTTCTTGCGCCCACCACCATCCGGATATGATCACCCTTCGGGTCCCTTCCTTCGTCCTCCCAGGGGTCACGGTAGAAGTGTAAATAGCCGGAACCTAACTGCGGTGCTCTGCCCCGGGGCCCTCCATTTGTCCGTAATTTTATTTTTTACCACTTAAATGGGTTAAAATAGTTTGCTGGATATTTAAAAAATTAATACTTAATATAACATTATTTGATCATAATTATCTATTCAAGTAATGTGGAAATTATATAATTAAAATTGTATGTATTCTTTGGGCATAGCTTTTTAGTTACATTAGGCTATTTTAAGGTCATTCTTCTTGCAGATTTCCTCCTTTTAGGCCATTGAGACCTGAATTCTATTAATAACTGAAGTGAACTGAAAGAAACACTGTGATAGCATCTTTAGCTTGCCTAAAAACCGTGTTTTACAATATGAATACTATAACTTGTTATTTTTGCAGTACGTTCATACTTGGCTGTGGTTAGTTCTATTTACTTACTCTATGACTTCACTATACATAGCAGGTAGAGAAGATATCTCATTCCACCCAGAAACTGGATACCGAAATGTCACTGGAAATACATGTTTTGAGAACCCTTGAATAGAAACAATTAGAAAAAATGTGTGTCTGTGTGAGAGGGGGGCTGTAGCTTTTGTGTGAATAGTATGACTCAAAATGTCGGTTTAACACCAAACTTGGTATCTAGGTTGAGCAATTTCCAGCGATGCGACACGAAGATGTTCAGAACAAATGCCCCACCCCACAACAATTTGTTTCGTATTTATCGATTTGCACTAAAATTGCTATAATTTTAATTAAAATACTATATATTAAAGATATTTATATAACAAATTAAATGTATATCTTTTCTGATGATAACCTCTGAAATCCGCTTCATTCTGGCTGATTTTTGCATAATTGGTAATCCGTAAGAGATGCCTAGCAAAATCCTGAAAAAAAATTACATTCTCTACACGTACTATGAACTTACTGTGTAGAGAAGGCATTGCACTCCACCCAAATATTCGATACCGAGATCTCATCGGAAATATATGTTTTAAAGTCCCCTGTATAAAAAAAATCTGATGTGTTCTATTCACATGACTTTCTCTACATCTCAGTAACAAATTACTGTTAAAAAGCTTATGCTTCTATTTACTTCATGCTAATCGAGAAAAAAAAAATAAATAGCGCAGAAATAGTCTTATTACTTGCTTCCTTGTAAGTAAAAGCAAAATAAGGGAGTACCATAGATTAAAGTGATAGTCAAAAGCTGATTAACATGTCAATGAAGTTCCTTTGTTTGTATGGACAGGAGTTGACAAAATCCTGTATGAGAAAAGTATACGTTTTTTAAAGCTGAAACAAAAAACAAGGAATATCTCAAAAACGACCACTCCACGAAAAATAAAAGCATATAACAAACTGTGCTGTACATTTTTTTCAAAATGTTCGAAAAAAAGTTCCATGTAAAGGGTAGTTGGGGGAGGGGGGATTTTCTTGAAAATCTTCGTATCGCATCCATGAAAGATACCTAACCTAAATACCAAGTTTGGTTTATAACGGTCTTTTTGTTTTTGAGCTATGCTGCTCACACACACACACACACACACACACAGACCCACATGGATATTTTTCTAAAAATGTTTTTTTTATTCAGGGATTCTCAAAACATGCATTTCTGGTGAAATATCGTTATGGAATATTGGGTGCATTTACAGAAAAAGGTCCGTGTGTGTCTGTGAACACGATAACTCAAAAACGTAAATTCGGACAAATACCAAACTTGGTACTTAAGTTTAGTATCTTCCAGGGATAGGACACGAAAATGTTGAGAAAAATGTCCCACTTTCAAAGGAATTTCACACCCATCATAGTTACACGCTTTTTAAAAGTTGATTATCTTTTAGCCTAACGTGTCTTTCTTTATATCTATAACGGGAATTGGAGTGAGGCAAATCTAGTACAACAGAACGCTGACGCCTCACAGCAAAGAATATTTAAACAAGCCACCACAACAATCGTCACTAAATTAGTCACCGCAGTAGAGGCACTACGAATATTTTTATAACATAACTCCATGGCACGACGGCTCACGGGGAACCTTGGCCTACCGCCCGGCCGCTGCGTCCCCCATCTCGGTCCACTACAGACGTCATGGATGGGGTGCAGTATTGGAGGGTGAGACGTGGTCAGCGCCTCGAGCCCCTCCCGGCCGGTTAATGCGGTCATCACGACCTGGAGCCGCTACTTCTCCATCAAGTAGCTTCTCAATTGGCCCCCCAGGGACCTCACGAGGCTGAGTGCACCCCGGTCCAGGTCTCCCAGCGGGGGAAAAATCCCCACGCCGGTACTGGGAATCGAACCCGCTTGGTAGGCAGCTGCGCTACCACCGCGCTAAGAAGACGACCATATTTTTATAACTTATGAATAAGAAGCAACTTCACCGCCAACTAGGTATGCATAAGCTAGGGCCGTAGAGCCATAGCATAAAGGGCTCAAGGCATCTACAATACTGGAGTTCAGTCACCGAAACTCATACTTACTTCCCGAACGCTTCCTCAAAAGACGATTGGTCTACTTCTAGTTCACATTTCCCGTATCGTTTTAATATAACCATCATTACCAAATCAATGGAGCGGAGTCTTTTCAACTTTCCCAAGCACTTTCGCTTGATCGCTCATACGGTAAATGAGCGAAAACGCAATCGTCATTTCAAACGAACATACAAAGGTGGTGCGGGGTTGCAATGTCCAGCCAGTTGTTAAACTCATTCATTACATTTCTGGGCTTAAAATCAGAAGTTATCGAGACAGCTTCAACACACCCAGATAAGTTAAGAATTAATCCAGCTAAAGAGCAAATATCAACACCGAAACATTAAATTGAAAATGTACATGTAGATACCACTATACGCTGGAAAACGACAATTGAACGGCACTCTTTTGTTATACCAAAAACAATTGACTGGCTCGTTTTGTTCTTGAGTCGATAGCATACCAGACGAAATAGCGATGCCGTACCCGATCTCTCGAGAGTTTGACAAAAAGTGGTGTCATCTCTTAAACTAATTAGCTAACATGTAATATTATACTACATCCCTGCTTCCGTTCAATAGATACTAATGGTATTTGTAATATATTCACGTTTTTATTTAAATTCTTCGCAGCACGTGATCAACCTACACCGGAGGGAATTTCTTTCAATAAAATCGCAGTGATGCGACAGGATTTTTGTTTTAAGCTTTATTTTCGTCTCTCGTCATTTCATTAGGGTTTTGAAAAGGGGGAAAGCCCAACGATAATCGGAAAAACCCAACGTTAAAATTACTTTGTATTGACACGCGTCATATGATCCAAAAAGTAAGCACTGTGCCATTCCAATTTTCAGTGATGGTTAGTTTTATTTAGGATTAACTAATATGTTTTAATGGAATCTTTTCTTTTCGTTTTCTATCGCGTTCAGAGACTCGCCATTGTCGTTATCATCATCATCAGCATCCTCAAAATCATTTCAAGCTATACAAAGCAGCGTGAATTCAGTAAACAAACATTCTATCAGCATACCATAGATATTGAGTCTACCTCACGTTGAAGTTGTTGAAGAGTTGGAATCTTGGTTATGGTAAGTTACTAGGATAGTTTTTTTTTTTTTTTTTTTTTTTTTCGGAGTTACCCTTATCCTGATATGAATCTCGGGCAATTTTAAGAATTCGATGAATCTCAGATCATTTCATACACTCATTGTTCGATATAATTGACCAGCTTAAAGGACGTTAAAATAAAAAATAAAGATAATATTAGTTATTATTATTATTATTATTATCATAGTCTATAACACCTCAACTCATTTTCATATTTTACTTTATGCGAAAACTAGTAGTCTTTTCTATAGTTTATCTAATGTATAAAGAATGTATTGCAGTTATTCATAAAATGGATATCCAGATATCTTGTTTTAAGGTGTCTATAGAGCAGACCATTTAAAGAAAAGAAAAAAACGGTCTGTGTGTGTGTGTCTGTGTGAGAGAATGAGAGAGACAGAGAGAGAGAGAGAGAGAGAGAGAGAGCATATAACAACTTAAAGGTGAAAATATAGAACAATATCAATTTTCACTTTCTCTAGCCCATATGTACAATGTACATAGTGGATAGAAAAGGTATTGTATTCTATTCAAAAATGTATATCGAGATTTCACCGGCAATGTGCTTTGAGGTCCCCTTAGTCCACTTTTAGAAAAAGGTCCGTATGAGAGTTGTGTGTGTGTGTGTGTGTGTGTGTGTGTGTGTGTGTGTGTGGGTATGTCTACCTGTGTGTCTGGACAGCATAGTTCAAAAACAAAAAGTCAGTTAAATACCAAACTTGGTATTTCAGTTCAGTATTTTCCAAGGATGCGACAACAAAATTTTCAAAAAAATCCCCTTAACTACCCTTTACATGGAACATTTTTCGAAATTTGTGATTTTCTCAAAAATGGCCCTAACCACTTTGATTAAAGCGCCGTATTTTAAAGATGCGTCATAAATAAAATGTATACTTTGAACTTTCTAGGAATAGCCACTGAAGACCTCTTTATTCTGGTTGAGTTTTCAGAATATTGCATAACGGTTAAACCGTAAGAGATAATAGACAAAATCTTAGCAGAAAACACGTCATTTATGTCATATACTTCTTCCATGTAGCGTTGAACGTTTTCGAGATATACAATTGCTATTGGTTTCAATTATAAACTAATTAACTTTTCTCAAATAGGCCCCTGCAAAGCGAATCGAACCTCAATTATTTTACATAGCGACCAGCTTTTAAAAGATTTGACTATCGCTATAGCCTAACGTATTCCGTTATTTCTCTTCTACTTATAAAGAAGCAATCAACAGGACCGTTTTTACTAATGTTTATATAGATTAGCATGACAGATAAAAGGATAATGTTGTGTAAGAAACATTTGTTTGTGGAACAGCTGGAGAAGTTATGTGAATGGAACATAGCAGATTTTTTTCTTGAGAGGAATACTGTTTAAGGATGTTAGGAGAATCCTTTCAAGAAACTTTCTTCCACAACTGCAAAAAAGCCGTTGAGTATAAAAAGGATCGTTATTTTTATTATTTGCTCCAAAATGACCATGCTAAACAAAATGCATATTTTGAATTTAACTAAGCCGTCTGTGTAATTATGCTCATTCAGATATTTTTAAGCACTAATTTTTTCGTAACATTCGCAATCTACGAAATATTTGTTTTTGTACAGCTTTTCTATCTTAAACTAATGTGCTATCTGTAAAACGTGTTGAAATGTGTTTGTGTTATTTTCTCGTAAATTGGCACACCAATGGCAAAAATTGAACTATAAACAAACAGTTGTATAAATAGTCCAATTGAAAAATTCGCAAAGCCATAGCCGGGATTTGAACCGCGGATCTTCCGGTGTCCGGCCAGTTGCTCTAACCATTGAGCTACCTTGGCAACATACCGACATGACATTAAATTCCCTACATGGTTTGCATTTTTCCCCAATACATCACAAGGAGATCTCATTTGTTTTCTTTTAGCTTCGTGGCGCGGGGTCGAATCCTGCCTTGGGAATGGGTGTTTGTGGTGTGTTTTTGTATTTGTGTTCCATCTAAGTCATACTCTCTCCACTGATAGCAAATTGGGTCACGTCTGATGGCCAATGTGTGTGCAAAAATAATTAGTTTGAGATGGCATTCCCCGATGGTAATTTGGAATGTTGAACGTTCGGCCTTCATAGTTTAACTATCAGGTTAATTAGTCTTAATTCTTTTTTCTCCACAAACTGTATGTAGCACAGCAGTTGGACAGGCCACGTCCTAACACGGCTTGTGTGGAAAAAACAGTTAATTAACACTACAAATAAACAGTTTCTCTAAAAGGGTGATGTAACCTTTTGCAACTAAATTCTAATTAACTAGCTTGAAAGCATTATCACCCAAACGTTTTCCATGATTAATCTAATGTATATACAATGACTTTTCATACGAATGCAAAAATATATACCTGTTAAGTGGTAATTTAGAAAATACCGTGTGCCTGCTTACCCATCAGATTGTTTTCGTCGCGTTTTTATTGTCTCCTACATCTAAGAGAAGTATAATCAATATCACATTAAAGTTTGTTTCCTAGCTGGTGATCCGCGGTTCACAATTATTCCATGAAATCAAACTTAGGACCCGTAGCAATATGCACATCTCATAATTTACAGTGCAATCAATTTTGGAATCCGACTCTTTGATAATGAATGCTATGACGTTAGCTGTAAAAAGCAAATACTCTTAACTTAGAACTTTCAATTACAAGTTTTCATTACTCTAACTCTAGAAAACATTTTTTTCTGAGCGGATAGGACAAGAAGTGTGATTAATGACGGTTCTACAAGTATTCAGTTCAGGGTGCATTGGTATTGCATCAAGTGTTCAAAGCTGCGATCATAAAGCATTTGTTTTTCGTAGTTTTGCGTATGTTTTCATTTGCATCTTGGAGTGGACGTGTAGTAATATTTTCACTTGTATTTTTTAACGTAATTTACCATAGGATGGCCTGTCGCACTGGATATGGGAATTGCAGTGAGGTAAGATTATTTTACAACTCCTTGAGGTAGCGATATCGGCGTAACTTCTGGGTCGTTAAGGTATCTTCAAAAAGGAATCCTTTTATCAACTACGCACGCCTTTCCAGTAAACACATTGTAAAAACTCACAATCTTCATTAAATATCTAGAAATTGAAATGCTCAAATTATTAGTCTTCAAATTCAGCGTCATACGTTTTCCCCAGCGCCACTACCGTGGCCCATTGCAAGTCTTAAAAATAAAAAAAAAAGATTGTGTTACACTCGTAAAACGTTCTCTATTTATTTATTTATTATTTTTTTTTTTTTTATTGTTTCACTTATAAGCCCCCTTTAACATCTAAGGTCATATCGGGGGCTTTCCACTTGAAACAACTCGTTGTCTGTAGGTAATTTTACGTTGGTTTAAATCATTTATTTTTCTACTCAAACACGCACACATTCACATTCAAACTTCCAGACTCTGTGCGGGATAGGGAGTAATTCTGGCTAGAGAAAAATTCTCCACCCCAGCCAGGAATCGAAACCTAGACCCCCGGGTGAGAAGTCAGCTCGCTGACCACTCGACCACGGAGGCAGTCTCTATTCATTATTGTTTTCGCATATTTCTTCCAAAAGCTATTTTTATAAAAACTATTTTCTATCTGCTTCCAACTTATCAAAGAATTTTATTCCGATAAGAGTTAATGAAACATTTGTTTGTTTAGCAAGCGGGACACAGGAGAATTAAGTGATAAGTGGCTGTATGACGGTTTTGAACATCTTAACATGGTGACTTAGTACGTACAAAGGAGTGGTGACTTAGTACGTCAAAAGTGTTGGTAATTCAAACAGTCACGAAATTCTTAAAACTTGTTAATGTCACAAATCTTTTACATAAATTGCATGTTATAACCTAACTTTTGCCAAGCTCTTGTGACTTACTATACAAAATTGAATAAACTTATTTCAGAATGAAGAGGACATCACGGACAATTCGCAGCAAATCAAGCTAAATTAGACAAATATTGTAAATGTGCTGCATTTTAACTAAAATCGTCAACCACCTTTTAGAGAAAATATAAAACAACGAACTTTTTTTATGTAAGGGATAGTTTAGGGTGGAGTACTTCATTGAAAAAACTTGGTCCGCTTCCTTAGAAGATTTTGTACATTAAAGTTGAGTATATATCAGACTTTTCGTTTCACCAAATATACTCACCTTTTTCTAAAAAGGTTTTTTTCTGAGTTCATGAATCTCAAAACGTACATTTTCTGTGAAAGTTCGATATCGAATTTTTGGTAAAGTATTATATTACTCTACCAACGTACTATAGTAGAGTTTGTATTTGAAAATAAGCTGTTAAATGATAAAACTTGATGAAAGGTAATCTGTCGGTTAGTGGTTTCCATATTCAACAGGCTGCTGTGTATTTTCTGTTTTTTTCTTGCGCAATGTTAGCTGGAGAATTTCTTGAATGTGCACTTTACAAGAAAATGGGTAGGAAGAGAAGATGAGAATGCCAGGAGATGCCATTAAGAGTACGGTTACATTTCTGTGATTGCGAGAGTGTCGCGGAAGGTGTAACATGTGCCGCAATATTGCTATGTTCATGAAGCTTTGCCGACGCTAAGTGTTTGGGAGAGGCACCCGTGTAATTACCCACTACAGCAGGCAGGTTCTGGCTCACAGAGAAGTACCGCCACATCTGAGAAGCTTCAACAGGGGGAATACAGGCATTCGCTGGTATCTCTAGATACAAAGTCTTCTTGACGGAAAGCTTCAAGCGATGTGTCTTTCACAACACTGATTTCGAACAATAAGGTATTACACTGAAGCGAATAATGCCAATCGTGGTCAAACATTTGTTATTGAAGCAACATCTCAAGAAATTTCACGCTTAAACTTGTAGCAAACTTTCAGTTGTTAAACTTGACAGCGTGAGTTTTAGGTACGCGTGGAGTTTTAAGCCCTGTAACACCAAAAGGTCAGAGCAAGAAAATAATGTAACCAATAAGCATCCAAGTTATAACAGGGATTCTGGAACCAAGCCATTGTAGTAACTCTGATAAGTTCTTTCTGATCAAGTTTTCACATAACCCCAGATTGGGTCTGTGATAAGTTTCTTCTTCTAGAGTATAATTGTACTTTTTTAATTGTTTCAGTACACAATAATCCTATTAACCTCGATGGGTATGTAGAAACATTTTATATTGGTGCTTTTAATCTCTGATTTGTGGGGTTTCTTATCGCTGTCATTCAACTTTTACATTGAGCGCTCACATTTATTTCCGCTCCGCTGCGGATGATAGGGAGTGATTCTGGATAAAATAAATAAATAAAATAACCGAAAATCGAACCCGGAAACCTTGGTCGGAGAGCACGAACGGCGACAATGGAGACAATCTGGTGTATAACTCTACGGATACGAAACATCCATTTTCCTTAAATTCTCTCCATCAGACTGTATTCTTGTGATTTGTAGTCCACTTGTGACAGGGTTTATGAAATTATCCCAATACTCTTCCAGAATTACGAATAGGAATAGCGTTCTCGACTGTGTTTACAGATCGGCTCTTAATATTATTCATTAACGTGCGGCAGTAATATCTAGACATTGTTCAGCCACTCTTTTCATTACCTGCCATCATTTTCCCTGCTGAAGGATACTGCTCCTGCTACTTTTGAAACCTTTGTTCACTTGTCGCTGTAGTCGGAAGAGCACACGAAGGCTGGTATGTGCAGATTGCACAGTAGCATTGCTGTTACGTGACCTGCCGGCGCATAGCAAGTGAGAGTGAAAGATTAGTCTCTCTCTCTCTCTCTCTCTCTCTCTCTCTCTCTCTCTCTCTCTGCAGTTGCTTTCCCTCTCGCCGCAGTTGCTGTAGATCAGGCCTGGTAGGCAAAGCGCAAGAGGTGTGATCTTACCCTCTCTCTAGTCCCCACTACTCTCTTTCAACAGTCACGTAGAGCCAAAGAAACCGGCATTAACCCATGGCTTACATGTGCAATATGAGTGAACCTTGAATATTTAACCGGGACGGGAGTTTTTTTTTCTTCTTCTTCTAGATGGTCTTACATGCATATTCTCTAGTTGCCATTATCTATCTTTGTGCTTTCCTAACAAACTCTTGAGTTCAAAAGTATGTATTTGATTACGTCGCAAAAGACGAATCATCCAAATCGTTAACAATCGCCACTGTTGCACACGTAATCTCTCCACCAGCAATAGATTCTAGTTTACTCGTAAGGCTCGAGCTTGACCTTCCTGCAACAGCTCTTATAGTTAATTATGCCAATGAGCTTGACATTGTAGTTGCACTTCCAGTAAAATGTTCACTGAAACTGTGTCCGTGAAGCGTAAATTACAATCGAATTGGGCCAAGGCTATGACATACTTTTTTATCATTTAATGCATTATTTATTATTATTATTATTATTTTATTATTATTATTATTATTTTTGTTATTATTATTATTATTATTAAACTTCGTTTAAACATCTAAGTCAATATCGCGGTGGTTGACTGCAGCTCTTTGAAACACAAAACTTAGTGACTGACAGACAGATCATTCTTTGCGTAAGTATTTTAGATCTGTTATTTTATGTATACTTTTTACGCCGTACTAAACACACAGTTATCCAAGGGTATCCTTATGCACCGATGTGTATTTTACAAAACTTTGGTTTGCAAAACAAAGCCTTAATGGAAGGACAAGAATTACAACTATACAAGGGTACAGGTAAAACATTTTCTGAAGAAGTTTCCGGATGTCATTCTTCCATGCAATGTTCTAAAGTTGATGGGGGTTTTGCCCAAAGGTTCGCAATTAATTCGGGATTTGACCGAGAAAAATAAACTCTAAAGTTCAGAGCCATTCTATCCTGAACATTACTTTCAGCTGGATGAGTAGTAAGGCTCTAGATTCTTTAGTATTAAGCCATGTTATTTCAAATGGGATAAGGTATTAATAAAAATCTTATGTGTTCCATTCACATGACTTTCTCTGCATCTCGGTAACAAATTATTGTTGAGAAAAACTTACTCTTCTATCTACTTTATACTAATCGAGATAAACATTGGTAGAAATGGTCTTATCACTTGCTTTCTTCTAAGTAGAAGGTAAACATGGGAGTTCACTAGGCTAAAAGCGTTTGTCAAATGATTTAAAAGATTGTTGCCACATGGATGAAACCCGTTTCTTTGCATTTCCAGAAGTTGACAAATGCCTATGTCTGAAAAGTGAAGTATTTTAAAACTGAAACCAATAACGAGGGATATCTAAAAATTGTCAACTCCACCAAAAAAATATAAATGACATAAACTGTGTGTTCTAACAAGATCTACATTTTTTGTGCAGTAAGTTTTTGTCTATCTCTTACGGTTTACCAATAATGCAAAATTAAAAAAATCCAGAATAAAGAGATGTTCAGAGCCATTCCCTAAACATTCAGGATATAAATTTTATTTGTCATGTAAATATATTTAATATACTTATTTTAATCAAAATCGTCAGAGCTATTTTTGAGAAAATTACAACTTTTTAAATTTATTCCACGTAAAGGGTAGTTTACGGTGAGGAATTTTCCTAAAAATCGTCGTGACGCATTATTGAAAGATATTAAAATTAAACATGAAGTTTGGTATTTTACCGAACTTTCGTTTTTGAATTATCGTCTTCACAGACACATTGAACACGCGGAACACAGGGACCTTTTTCTAATATTTCGGATAAAAGGAACCCTAAAACGTGTATTTCCGGTGAAATCTCGTATGAGAATTTTTAGGTGAAATACAATACCTTTTCTATACATTATGTACATAGTATGTAGAGAAAGTAAAAGTATAATATAATGAAACAGCTATGAGATTTATACTTATTAGAAAAATTACTGGATAAAATCCAGAAATCCAACTGAAACCATCAGTTGATGAATAAAAACTTGCATTTTATAAAAACACGTGGCATAGACTTTACAGTAATGCATTTTCTCTTTTACCACTCCTCTTAATACGGAAACAAATAGACACAATTCGATAGGGGAAAGATCTGCATGTAGACCCATGTAGACGGCATAGGTCATTTAACATCTATACTTTGCACGGGGCAAAAAAAAAAAAAAAAAAAAAAAAAATATATATATATATATATATATATATATATATATAAATAGCTACGCTAATCGCTATATTCCATGTCCCAATGCATACCTGAAGTAAACCGAGATACATCAACTCTAGATTACAGTGACAGAACGGTATGCGAATTGCAAAAAGAAATAGTACGAATGGGATTCAAGTAGTTTCGTAACAGAATATTCCAGTGTTATTCCACTAGAGCTTTATGACATTTAAAATATTCTGTCTGATGGTCCAGTAGAATATGCCTTTGCGTATCCACCGTCTTGACAAGATATGTTTTTCTCGCATCTATTTACCATGTGCAAGGCTGTCAGGTGTTCTTCCTACATCCTCATTTGTGAGGGAAACAAAGCCGTCGCCACGTGCCTTTGTGTTATCTTGGAGCGCCTACCCGTACTAGGGTCTTCAAAAGACGTTCCTCATTTGGCATACATGTATACCCTAGCAATGTATTAATTTACACTGTAACTTAGTTCTGGAGCACGCCAGAATCGAGCGTTTCTATCTTGCGAACAGAATATGCTCAACGCTCAGTCGAGTGGGTTTTTGTACCATGCAAACACCTCTGTATATCAAGAGCCAAAATCATGCAATGGTATAAACTTGTGTATTTCACCAATCTGTTTTCAAGCGAGAATTTATCTAAAGTAATAATATCACGATGAGATTCATGTGGTGCTTTTTATAGTATAAAAAGTACCTGCGAGCAAGCTTTCGCACAGAAAAATGTTATTCACAATTTGTCTCTCGTAGGAGAAAGCATACTTATCAATACTTTTACAATTTTAATTTTGAGTAACACATTTCAGAATTACTTATTACTTTTTTATTACACGTTGCTGCTGAACAAGAAAGTATTTCTTTAGATATTCGGTGAATCAATTAAGTAAATAGGAGACACTTATCTATTATTCACTAGCTGGCTGCAGTAAATTGTCTACATTATCCCTAATTAGGGTGACCAATTTTCGAAAGTGGGACATTTTAAGGAAAACAGAAAGACTTTTTGAAAATAAGACTGACAGCATATTAAGTTCCTTTTATTTGTTGAAAAAAAAACCATGGAACCTTAAAACCACAGATACATAACAGTCGCACACCGTCCATATTGCTACCGTTTCTACAGTCCAGTAGCTAAGTTGTCAAACATACTTCTCAAAAGTAATTAAATTTGCATATTCTTTGTTTTTCCAGTAATCATTCCCAGCTTCTTTGAAGATAAACTTGAATAACTATAGGCATGTATATGATGACTCAGTAAAACAAATCACATGCTCATTGAAACAAATTACTAACAAATTTAGAATAGGATGCGTATTCGACCTATACGTTAGATTCTGTAGTGACCTTTGTAGCAGTTAATTGGGAGCTCTGATGTTACTTTGGTATTTCAACATGTCAAATTTTGTCGTTGAAAGGCAGAAAGTTGGACATTATGGTTTTATTCTAAATGGCCAGATGGAAGCAGGACAATTTCGGCGAAATCCAGACGTATTGCCATCCTATTCCTAATAACAGAATATCAGGAGATGTAAAAATCTCCTGATATTCAGGAATAAGAATGCAAAACATCGGCGGAACCTCTGACTTTGCCCACCTCACCACGATAGTCTAGATAACCTTTAGCGATGGAACGATCATCGATCGAAATGTTCAAGAATTCTTTTAATCACCGAAAATATTTATATTATTATGCTTTTTCTTTGGTTCTGTAGTTATTTAACAAAATTGCATCTATGTAATTGTCTTACAGTATATAGATTCCTAACCTATGCAAGAAATAGAAGTGAAGCTGATGAATATGAATGATGAGGTCCAGGTCACAAGATGAACATAGTCTGCGCAGAAACATAAAAAGAATATTCTGAGTTATTAATTATAAAATGTTGGTTAACTGATTTCTAATATTAGATGTATTAATTTATTTTCATCATATAAGTATAAATATTTAACCTGCTAAGAGCTTTATTATAGTTCAAAGGAAATAAGCAAAACGTGCTTGTTTCAGTGTTATTAACTTATGCTAGACCGCTATAAGCAGATTCTAGTCTCTTTTATGTATTCTTGTCCCTTCTATCTAATCCTTAGCATCTGCATATATATATATATATATATATATATATATATATATATGTGTGTGTGTGTGTGTGTGTTTGCAATGGCTCATTTGTGACATTTGTCTTATTTTACATAATTATCCCATGGCTTAGCAACAACTATTTCTACTCTGCGGTATTCCACTAAAAATCAAAGGGCTTCGTAAGTATTGTATTTTAAAACTCCAATGTGTTAATATTAAAAGTAAGTAACGGATTTGTAAATCCTCTTTAATAGATTAGTACCTAGCGTTACGTAGTCGACTTACCCTCCCCGTATATACGAATTACAGCATTTTATTAAATCCCTTGTTAAGAGGCTGATGAAAGGTGTATAGTAGTTGTGTCTGAAAGTCAGAGAATACAAGCTATAATAAATTACTTTTCCTGTTCCTGCTGCGAATAGTTGATATTTTGAATAATATAATATTTCATTTCTCTAGCATGTAGGTTAAGGAAATTTATTCTAATCAAGTTCTGGTTGTTTTGTTCATAGTTGTTATTCCCTCATTTTTAAGCTAAGGCATCTTTTAAGTAATATGCTTTAAGTGAAGTGGCTTATTCTACTTCATACTTAAGAACATCTCTCGTGTGCTCATTTTTCAGTTCGTTTTCAGGTTATTCAACCCAGAAGCTGCAATTCAACTTGCAGCTAATATAATTGCTGGAACTCTACATGAAGTATACTTAGTTAAGAACATTAATGAGGCTTTTATACAAGCTATCGATATACATATTATCATTATGAGAGTTAACATGATTAGAGTTCTACATTACTATAAGACTGCACATCCGATCTGGGTCGAAAAGAAAACAAAGACGATCTTCAATTATAGTGAAAATAATTTCTACAGAGACAATCGTCCAACTAGCATTTTCTATAGCGTTAAATTGCTGGTATTTTTCATGCAGGAAACGAAAACCAGTACAAGGAATGAAATCTCAAAGTTCAGAATTGATATGAAACTTTTCTCACTTTGCGAGAGTGGAAGCGAAGCTTATCTCGACAAGAGACGACAGCTAGGTACATCGTTAGCAGATAAAATGTCAATTACTGGCAGACCTACATAAAAACTGCTCCAAGTAAATAAATCTACACCCGAGATACAAAACACCCAGGCGTAGCAGAGGAAGGACGAGCACATTGGACCGTCCGTTTTCTGTTTTTACTTTTTCTACTACTTCATTTAGTAAGTAGAGGAAATTTTGCATTCCACCCAAAAAATGTCACTAGCAATATATTCCCTAAAATTAGTTTTAGATAAATGTCCGTGTAAGTATCGCGCGCTCTCTCTCTCTCTCTCTCTCAGCTAATAAAACAGGTTTAAACAAATGTTATCCAACATCATCACACTATATTAACATATATTGCATACACTGCCTGTATGAAAAACCGAAAGAAGTGTTATTTTACCCTGGAATACTATCTAAGCGAACTTTCATCGCTTAATAGGACACTTCATTAGGATTACTAGCTCTGTTCACATAGCCATTAAACGTGAATGAAAAGAATAGTGTGCCAAAAACGTTGGATACATGCTTTATAAGGATACAGCACAACATACTCGTAATGAACATTCGTTTTATTGAAAAGATTTCTTTTTTCATTAAACAAATCTAATTTTATGTGTTTTTATATATAAAACTCTAAAAAGAAAGCATTTTATAATAACACTGTTCACAAAATAAACTAATTACCTGCTTACCTACCAAGATTATAACACGTTTCAAATACAAAAATAATATTACTTATAAACCCACTGTCGTTTTTACTGAATCATAATTTCTGGTTTCTGTTAAAAACACAGGTTACCTGTTGTATCCTATGTATGGCAAAATACATAAATTTGAAGTTTTCTTCGATTTCTTTCTTTAATCTTAAACCTAACTCTGCTTTGACTATCACTTTATGCAACCAGTTTCATAAATCACTATAGCCAACTTTTGAGACTTCCATGGAAACTTTATGTGCATAATTCTTGAAATAAGTGACAGATAAGCTAACCGACAAGAAATCAGTTAAAACCAATTTGTTGTCCTAAATCCAGACTTAGATCAGATGTGATGAAAGTTCCTTTCTTCACGGGTCACAAAACATGCAGCACGCGCTGCACCTTCAGCAGCATGTGAACAACACAACCATATAGATATGAGCCTGCCAACCAAAATGTCTTGAGAATCCGTTTGGCACAATGCAAATAGTATAGCATGACGCAAAAAGTTGATTACTTCTTGTTTTATTAGTTTATCATTTATTTGTTTGATTTTTTTTTTTGAAGATGCATACAAGTTACATTGATTGTATTCAAATTAAAAAAAAATTAGACATGTGGACAAATACTAATCACATTAGTTGATATACATAAAATGCCAGAAATGTGTTGCGGTACGTCTAAAACTAAAATCTTTATAAGGTTGAGTGTATAAGCTATCGTAATTTGCACCGGCTTCAACCAAATTTGATGTAAATATATATATATATATATATATATATATATATATATATATATATATTTTTTTTTTATACAGACTATCCAGGATTCGCAGACTAACTCTCTTGGATCCTTTCTACAGATACATTGGAATAAAAAAGTTTACAGCGCACAAATTGCAATCATAAAAGTTCTGAAGTTATAGCCGTAAAAAGTGAGCAGAAGAAAAGACGCGTTATTTGTTTACAGTTTGGCGTTACACGCGCTAACAGCTATTGATACCATTCATGCGGTTTACCAGGGTACGCTGTAGTTATCTGAGGAAAATGAATGACTGTAAGGAATGGGGAAAAACAGCGACATATTGACCTTTAACGAGGTGGTGGGAAGGCCCGCAACGGTGTTAACAGCATCTGAACAAGTTTGTAACTATTGCGCTTAAAGATTGTGCCTTAAAGCTTTTGTCTCAAACTGTCCACATAATGCGAAGCTGGAGAGTTAATCGCAAGACAGTGCAATTATTATCTAACATAAAACGCTCCATCTGAAGAGTTGTAAATATTTAGGAGGTTCTTCACATAAACTAATTTTGTGCCGATTTAAGCAAATGTGAATTGTGCCAAGAAGTTTCATTCAAACTCTTAATCTGCATATTAGATAGCCCACCTGTCCCGGATTTAACGTTTACAGATATCCCTTCGTGCGATGTAAGAGATGCAGAATTCAAAGGGGCTCTTTCAAGTTAAAACCGATCAGTGAGGAATTGGCATGAGCGACCTTCGTTTTATGCCGCTCAATGAGCGCGACTTGCTCACGTCTATGTTGATAAGGAAAGGAGGGATAAGCGAATGTCTCTCACGCCATTACCCACTGACCGGTTTTAACTTGAAATAGCCCCATTAAGTTCTGCAACTTTTTAATGAAAGAAGGAATATCTGCTATTGTCAAATACGGAGCAGTTGGGCCACCTGGTAACCAGAAGTTAGTGTGTTGTTACATGAAAGGCAGACTCATAGCTGGGCAAAGCGACGCTACCGTAACAGGGAACGCACCTAAAACGTTAGAAACACAGCTTTTAGGAATGTGCTAATTTGATGCTTTAGTCTGCCAGGGGACTTATGCTCATTATATCTCAGGCGAAGTAATGTACTCCCATTGAACAAGATTCCAGACGGTGTACACGGAAGGAAGACAGGATGAAATTAAAACAAGCCTGAGGGAAACGCTACCATGACAGCCGCGTGATGGTTATGTTATGCTAGCAATTGTTCGCAAATAGGCGGATTTCGTGATTTTATGGGTCCTCTTTCTGCACAAGCATTTCGCTGCTTGAAGACCGCTAAGATTTACTTTCTCTTATATGTGTCAAATTTAGTTTACATTCCAGAATAATCCTTAAACGAAAGGAATAAAACTGATGCTGCGCTCTCGTAAAACCATTATTATTATTATTATTATTATTATTATTATTATTACACCTGACAACTGTTTAAGTTGAAAAGTATAACGTGACTCCTACTTCAAATTGCATTAAAACACAAGCACACAAGAGTACGTACAGCCACAGGAACTTGAAGATAATCAAATCTATATTGATTGAAAACAAACTAAAACTTAATAGTTTGATGATAATCAAATCTATTTTGATTGAAAACAAACTAAAACTAAATAGTTTGATGATAATCAAATCTACAATTGAAAACAAACTAAAACTTAATAGTACATAAACTGTAGAATTTTACATACTGTTCCAAAATATAATTTCATCTTATTTAACTTGACTATCTCAAGAACCTATCTCAGATATTAAAGCGTACTCCACCCAAAAATTAATATTTCAAAATCTAATTTTATCTAGAAGACAAGTCTTGATGTTCAGTAGACCCAAAAGAAAAAAAAATGTCGTTTTACATATTTTCAAATATTTCTCAAACCATTTGCACTTAAGTATGATTTCGATGTTTCTGTGGCAAAGTATATACACACCTTTAATTAGCCTTAGTTATACTTCATTTTCGCATAAATGTTTGGAACGGTTTTCAGTAAACTATAATATATTTTCGATATTATTGTAAAAATTGGAATTATAAATTTAATTTAATGAAGTCTTTATAGCGATTTGATTTTGTATATCAAACATAACTGGGAAATCATAGGCATGAAATAGACATTAACTATATGAAAAATGTGAACTTCTTAATATACGCGATATGTTAAATGCTTAGTAGCGTTAGACATCTTCAAAGATGTACTCCCTTCCCAAATATTTCATTTCATGGTCATGTTTGGAAGTTTGTGAATCTTTGTCTTTCTCTCGCTCTCGCAGAAGGTGGCATTATCAACTTAAAATCACTCCCAAGTGAAACTGGACCTGTCAATTTCATTGCTTTGGAATAGAGTGCAGGACCAACATAGTAGTTTCATAATCGAAAGCTATTTTGATCTGGACTTGAACTATTCAAAGCACTCTTCATTACGATGCTACCCACTCCGTAATTGTATTTCACCTTATAAAAAGGTTTATAGGTATGTGATATAATAATTACCTATAAAAACAAAAAGACAAAGAAAAAAATAGAGTACGGTATAAGCAAAAGCTCTTAGAGGAGAAAGAGGAATAACTACAACCGTGATAGTTCCTTAGAAGTAGCTCACGTTCAAAATACTAAAGACACTGTTATATTCATGACAAAGCGTAGAAGTAAACTCCCGTTAAGGCAACCAAAGGCGCTGATTTATTTATGCCGAACTCTCTTGTTCTCCACTACTATGTTTGCGTCCTCTTCAGCAGGTCTTCAAAACTATTCGATTGCCATAAAGTTTCGCTCTATAACTGTGACGACATCAATTCAAATTATGTCGCGGTAAATGCCCAATAAATTTCATCACTCGGCATATCATGAATAAAGTAATGTGGATTGAAGAATTCTTTTAGATGCATTTTCCACATTCAGAAAACGTGGTATACGCCCATAGCAGTTGTTTGAAGTTGACTATCAAATTAACTTTGTATATCCCACAATGGCCATGTATATAATGATTCAATGATATACACAATTAACGCTTCTGAAGTATTACATTTTAATTGTAAAAGCATATTTACTCTCTCTACTAGGTTTAGTAAATAGGAGAAGTAATATATTTATTATACCGAAAGATATAATATAGCAATTTCAATATTTCACTGGAAATACATGTTTTAAAACCCCCAAAACCCTACTTCTAAGAGAATATGTTTTAAGAAAAATCCACTGTATGTCTGTGAACAACGTAACTCAGATCGGTTAAGTACCAGCTTGATATTTTAGACATCATTAAAAATCGAATGTGTTCCACTTACATGGTTTTCTGTACATGTCTGCAACGAATTATTTTTAAACACCTTATTCTTCTATCTATTTTATACTAATCGAGATAAACACCAGCAGAACGGTCTTCTTACCTACTTGCTGCCTTGTAAGTAGAAGGGAAATATTTAATGCATTAGGCTAAACCGACAGTCAAATGTTTTAAAAGCTGGTTGCTATGTAGCTAAAATCCATTTCTTTGCATGGCCAGGCGTTTACAATTCCTGTATGTGAAAAGTTTAAGTATTTCAAAAATGAAACCAATAAAGAGAAATATATCAGAAATGGTCAACTCCATTAAAAAATGTTTATAATAGAAATTGTGTGGTTTAACGAGATCTACATATTTTGTGGAGTAGGTCTGTATGCATCTCTTACGTTTATACAAAATTTAGCAAAATTCATCCAGGATAAAGAGGTCTTACTTGCATTTTATTTTACAAGAAAATATCTTCAAATACGGTATTTTAATCAAAATCGTAAGAACCATCTTCAAGAAAATACATTTATCTAAATTTTTTCCATGTTAAGTGTAGATAGTTTGGGGTGGGCCGATTTTTCTAAAAATCTTCGTGCTGCTTCCTTGAAATATACTGAACTTAAATACCACGATTGGTATTTTACCGACTTTTCGTTTTTGGGTTATCGTGTTCACGTAAACAAACACACACACACACACACACACACACACACACACACACACAAACACACACACACGCGCGCGGGCGCTTTTTCTAAAAATGCTTCTTTTTTTTGGACCCTGGAAACCCTAAAAAATGAAATATGTATAGTATAAGAATATTAATAAAACTATGAGTAAGAGATCCAATGTTTTTTACCATTTTTAGAAATCGAATTTTCGGCAATTTTTTAGCTTTTTTATAGGTCGGACCTTTGTGTTTTTATTACTCAATTCGCCGTCAATAAACTGGACCTATTTCCGGTGAAATTTTGGTATCGAATTTTTGGGTGGAGTGCAATACCTTCTCTACCCATGTACCATGTAGAGGAAGTAAAAATGCGACACTCAGCTTTTTAAGAAAATCCTCCCGTCCCAAACTACTTTTACATGAAACATTTAAAAACACTCTTCATTCTGACTGCCTTTAGCATCTTAAGAAATACAAAATCTTGCACACATGAATATATCTATATCTATATATATATATATATATATATATATATATATATATACAGATATTAAATCATACTACTCGTATTTATGTTGAATTATTATTTTTTAAGTTAACTATTTTTAACAATTTCCAGGATTCATTGAAATTGATTAGGCTTTTGAAATACTTATTACTTTTTCAAATTGTGAAGTCCTATTTCTTTTCCTTTATTTCTTTCGTCTCTCTTGACCATGCAAAAAGAACGGAAATTCAAACTCTTTAAAGATCTGGCTGCACTTAAAGCCTGTTCGCTATGTTCACTAAGCCTCTTGTGCCTTTACGAAAATATGTCATTACGTAATTTCTACAAATGTTTTACTCAATGCCTGAAGGAATATTTGTATAAGAGTGAGTATAGTCATTCATGTGAGAGCAACACCAGGTTGTTGCAGGCAAGTTATTATTCATCTTTTAGAATTTTCTTAGCAGAAAAACCCCCAAAGAAGAAAATGTATTAACGTGCATTACACAATCAAGTGCAACAAACCATTAATGGCCCGCTTAAGTAGTGTAATGGTAGCCTGTCTGCCTCACATTCAACAAGTCGCGAGTTCAATCTCGATTATCCACATAAGTTTTTCTTCTCGGTGTTTTCCCCTATCCTGAAAAGACGAACGTCGAGTAACTTTCAGCTCCATGGACTCCGGGATCATTTGAGCATCATTTTAGCAATTTCATTCATCGTCCAATATGTACAACCAGGTTATAGGACGTTACATTACAAACACACACAAACACAAAACAAAATAAAAACATTAATAACAAGGTTTATGTAAGTGCTACTACCATATTCACTGCGGGGCTCAGGTATTTATCGTGGTTTGAATATATATATTTAGGAAATGTCAAGGAGTTTTCTTTGTAAAAACCATAATTTTATACAGACAGATTCCGTATTTCGTAGGCATTTTAGCACGAATAAAACATCGTATAGCATTACTGAATAAGCGCAGGAAGAAAATCGGTAATTCAACTTAATTAAATTTAGTAAAAATGAGGTGGTACACGAGGTACTCGTATACCCAATAAAAGCAAAAACGCTGCAAAAGGAAGTAGAGAGGAAAAGTATACCATAAGGGAAAGGAAGAGGTAGGAAGAGGAAAGGAAGCAGTATACAATAGGGAAAGGAAGAGGTAGGAAAGAGTGAGTCAGAATGGGACGAAAAGCAAAATAGGATAGAATGTAGAGAACGAAGATGAAAAAGTCTGATGTGTACCATTCACATGACTTTCTCTATATCTCTGCAACAAATTATTCTTAAAAAGCCTATGCTTCTATTTAGTTCTTGCTAATCTAGAAAAATTAGCAGAAATAGTTTTATTACCTTCTTTCTTGTAAGTAGAAAGGAAATAAGGGAGTAGCATAGGTTAAAGCCATAGTCAAAAGCTGGTTACTATGTGACTGAGGTTCCTTTGTTTGTATGGACATGAGTTGACAAATTCCTGTATGAGAAAAGTTAACATTTTCGATCCTGAAAACAAAAACAAGGAATATCTTAAAAACGATCAACTCCAAGAAAAAAATGTATACGACATAAATTGTGTGTTTTAATGTGCTCTACATTTTTTGTGTGGTAAGTTTTTGTCTATCTCTTACGGTTTAGCAGTTATACAACATTCCGGAAAATTAATTCAGAATAAAGTAGTCTTCAGAGGCTATTCCCAGAAAAATCAAAACATAAATTTTATTTGTCCGGTAAATATCTTTAATATACGATATTTTAATCAAAATTGTTACAGCCATTTTTTAGAAAATCAAAATTTTCGAAAAAAGTTCCATGTAAAGGGTAGTTTGGGTTGGGGGGATTTTTTTTTTTAAAAATCTTCGTGTCGCATCCCTGAAATATTCTAAACATAAATACCAACTTTTCGTTTTACCGACTTTTCGTTTTTGAGTTATCACAGACACACGGACACACACACGGACCTTTTTCTGAAAATACTTTTTTTTTTAGATAAAGGGGACCCTAAAACATATATTTCCGGTGAAATCTCGGTATCGAATTTTTGGGTGGAGTGCAATACCTTCTCTATACACTATGTACATTGTTCGTACAGAGAAAGTAAAAAAGGAAGGCAGAAGAAACCGTAGCGTCAGAAACAGATAAGGCGAGGAAAAGAAGAGTAGAAGGTAATGGCGAAGAAGCTTCGGGAAAATTAAGAAAATTGTTAAAGGAATACTGCAACGAAATGCATCTTGACCGCATGTTGCTAATGTAAACCACTGATAAAGCTATAACACTAACAATAAAACAAAGGGTTCCCAAATCAATGGCCCACTAAACGCCGGCTCTACTTGTCATTTTTCTTAAAGGCGACAGGCGGGCTTATGAACCGTTAAGTTTCGCTACGGCCCATTGAGACACAGATAAGAAATGATAAGAGACACAGGAATTTGCAAATGGGGGTTGAAATCGATTAAAGGAAACGAGTCTGGAAGTTAGCGGCTTTTTCAGCGCTCCCTTTAAAGTTAACAATTTTCGTAACCGTAGGGAACTACTTTGTGGGCGGATATGTTCGGTGCCAACTTGCTTCTAATTTGAATTCATTTTATGTCTTCCTTACAAGGTCTAAAGCGGCTGAAACAGTAATGTTTTTGTACTCCTTCTCCTTATGACTTGTAATTTCTCCCACCGGAGATAAGAAAACGCGCATTCAACCTCGCCACCGTAAGGCTTGCTTCATCAACGAGCGCGTTTATTCAAACGTCATATTCCCTTCCATTAACACTAGAATAAGAATTTATTCATTAACATTTTAATATTTCATTTTTCTGTAAATAAAATATGATAGTCATAGCTTGTCCATTAGAATCTACTGTGCGATTAATATGTTTCTGCAAAGAAAAAACAGGTATCTATACTGGCACAACTAACACATCCATATTATTTATTAGTAGGCATCGTTTTGTGTACATTAAATATCCGACTTATGCGTGTGTTATGCTGTCAAAATCTTTATAATATACTCAATAATTATTTTCTCTAGTGCGTACGTAGATAGAGAAGGTTGTATTCCACCAAAAATTCTATACCGAGATTTCACCAGAATACAGATTTTTTAGACTCCCTGAATCCAAAAATCCAATAAAAAAAGCATTTTTGGAAAACTGTCTTTGGTGTGCGTGTGGGAGGAGGGAGGCAGCATAGCTCAAAAACGAAAAGTTCGTTAAATGTAAAGTTGAATTTAAGTTTAGTATTTTCCAAGGATACGACACGAATATCTTCAAGAAAATCCCTACCTCTTAACTACCCTTTACATGTAACCTTTTTCGAAATTTTGATTCTCTCACACAAGGGTCTAAAGATGTTTATTAAAGTACCATTTGTTTAAGATATTTTCATAACAAACTAAATGTATACGTTGATTTTTCTCGTAATAGTCTATGAAGACCTCTTCCTTCTGGACAACTTTTGTATAACTGGTAAACCGTAAGAGATCAACAAAAACTTATTACACAAAAATATAGATCCCGTTAAAACACACAGTATGTCATAGGTACTTCTTTGTTGATGTAGAATTAGCCGTTTCCACAATATTGCTTGTTATTGGTTTCAATTTTAAACTGCGTAAACTTTTCTCAAACTGGAAGTTTCGTACCTCTTTTGTTTTACTGCTAGCCGCGCTAAGATAACCAAATTTCAATTGCTTAACATTGCGATAATTTTTAAAATATTTGACTATCCATAGTATAGTGTACTCCCGTACTACCTTTCTACTTACTAGGAAGCAAGTAATAAGAGTTTCTGTTATTAATCATCTTGATTAGCATGGTGTAGACAAATGCATAATATTTTGTAAGAAGGTGTTTTCTTAAATAGTGTTGAGAAAGACCCGCATTCGCCTAACTGAATACGTTTTAATTCAGATTTAATTTTACGAACCGAACTAAACGACACTATGGTGGCTACCGCTACGTTTCTGTGCAGACTTGAATTTAATAGGGGTCGCTTCTGCAGCCTCTCATTATTAACAGATATAGATTTGCAATCACTTCTCGTGTTTCTTTTCCCTTAATTTCCTGGCTGCATTGTTTAATCCTTTCATACCCGCTATGCGTCACGAGGTGCGATGTTCACGTTATCATGGTGCTAGACAGACTGAAGCTCGCTAGGTGCTTGCAAATTGTCGGTAGACTCCAACATCAGTTCATGCCATTGCAAACACAATAACCTCTGTTCACACTCAGTTAAACGGTAATATATAAATATTTTGTATATTGCAATGCTAATCGGCATCGCTTTTGTACTCACAAAAACAAGCTTCATCACATTTCATGGCGAGATAAGCATGCACAATCGAGTGAGATGGTGACATGGTAGGCTCACATTCGGGAGATCTTGAGTTTATTTCCATTGTTCCAGTCTCTCTGATCTCTGAACTGGGGGTATTTCGTGGTTTTCCCAGGTTGATTTGCGAACTGGCGTTATTTCTTCAATAAAGTCTGTGGGGATTTAATGCTATTTTATTTCCTTATCTTGTTTCAGGGTTGGAGGATCAAGCAAGCGAAATGTGTGGCAGTAGAATATGCTCAGAGTAATTATGTTCCTGTCGTTCGATGTATGTCGGTATCAGAGCAAGTCTTATCATTGGAAAGGGAGGATATCGGGATCTCTCATCTGGAGAAATTAGGGATTGAGGCTGCGTCGGAGCCTGTCGTTCGGGAACTGATCGCTGTGTCCTTCGCTTCCTCCCGGAGGTTCAGTATGTACAATATGCCGAAATCCTGCACTGCACCTACTCCAGAGAGGCACGACTAGTAGACGGGCTACTGACAAGCTCGTCGGCTTGCTCCAGGTCTTTATCAACGCTAACAGTGAGGTCGATCTGTTTTGGCAGTAATCGAGGTAATAACGCAAACTGCAGAAATAATGCTCGATCCTTCAGAGCACTGTTCCCCTCATAATAGTTTTTTTGTTTGTTAATTATTGACACAAGAGATGGTCTTGGGTACTTTTTTTCTTTCTTTCTTTCTTTCTTTCTTTCTTTTGTTTACATATATTTGGCCCTAAGACTTAACCTAATTGGTCATGAGGGGAAGGAGGATGACTTACATAGAACACAAACACAGAAAAACACAACAGTAAACATCCATGCCCTTAGCGGAATTACCCTTTCGCGGCAGAGCGTCAACGTCAAACGCGCCAACGACTGGGGCCGGCCTATCGATTTTACTTGTTGATTTCATAAAGACTTCACTTCTTAATGTTCTTTAAAACATCTATCCTTCCAGCTGCAAATGCGAAAATTCCAGATATGAAATTCTGATGCACAATAAACGAAAAGACTATATTCTGCAATAATGTCCTTTATTTTACACTATTTTCTCTAATAATCCCCTTGTTTTATTTTGCTTTTGTCAAGCATGCTTATTATAAACATTTCAATCACATGTCAGAAAAAATGTCACATAGTAAATATGTTGCACAGATAGACAGATGAAGAGAGAGAGAGAGAGAGAGAGAAGAAAGAAAGAAAGAAAGAAAGAAAGGGAATCATTCCTCGGACAGTGCAAACTCTTAACTACCATCGCCCATCAAGCAAAAGAGCAACAGGAATGAAAGGAAGAAGAGAATTTTGAGAAGGAAGATTAAGTACGACATAAAGAAACATATTAAAGAGTAAATCTCCAAATAGGTATACAGTTTTTAACGTCTGCCATTTAAGTAATATATATGTAGCAGCTAAAGCTTTTAGTATTGGTATTTTCAACTAACAGAACCCTTAAATGCAATTCTTTAATTTTTCAGCACAATACATTGCCGTAATCACCAAATTAGACTCGACGGCTGCCCTGTGTTTGCTATCAATAACGAGTTCTTATATAGTAGCGTGAAAATCACGAAACGGACTCAGTCCCATAAACGAAAATGCGACCGTTAGCTTTTGTTTTCAGTTATTAAACATTGTGTAAATACAGCCCAGTATCGGAGAAAAAAAAATTAAAATGGTCGTTACCCTGGGTTTCATATTAGTCTGTTTATGTTCCGGATCTGTTCTTCTAATGGGCGAACAGAAAGGCAAACAGAATTTTATAGACATGCAGCACATAGAGTGGCAAGCAATTTACATTCACTATGATTAAAACGAACGGCAGGGATAAAACCCTTTGCTGTTGGGATTTCCAAAGGCAGGTACGCGGCGGCTAGCGCCGAATTCAGAGCACGTATGGTGTTGTTCACTAGGGAGCTTTCCCCGCACTGAGAAAACTAATGAGTTGAAAACTTGTATTTTGTTTACACAATGTACAATCAATTGCAAACACGTACCTAGGGACAAGCATGTATTGACAGTTCCTGCTGTTAACTCGAATTTATAAAATCCATGCATATCCAGCACAGGGAAATTCACTTTTTGTTTACAGTCATGCATGCTCAAGTTTTCATGGTCAGCATTAATCCCACAAAATTATACTCCAGTTTTGTAGCTATTTGTAAGACGTAGAATTACTTGGACGATTAACATGTGGATTCCGAGAAGCAAAATTAAGCCGCATGTTAACCTCCAGAGCAGCAGAAAATACAACTCCTTTAAAATTTTACATAGCAACAGTTTTTCACATTGTTTTGCTTTTCCTCTAGTCACTACAGTTTTTCCTTGCATGAGAAGCTCCAATTCACTAATCGTAAATCTGCCTCTTCTCGCTTTTGGTATCACTCTCATGTCAAATACAGAGATTTCTAGCCTCACGTAGACAGAACTCGCTGGGTGAACAGTCGAAAGGAATGGTTTGAAACAAAAAAACCTTGCGTTAGCAGAGGTTAAGCTCCTTTTTCTACTAGCAAAAAATTAAAATGATTTGCTGCTAACGACGCTGTCAACTGCCAGAATCACACCATGCCGCCGGTTTGCTCGAATTTCACCCCGCAGTTCTTTTGCATGTCAGTAAATCTTACTGACATGTAGCTGTCACTTTGAAGCAACCATTGGTCTGGACCGGGTTTAAACCCACGACCTCGGCATCAGAAGGCCAGTGCCTAACCAACTGAGCCATCAACTGACTTTTACACTCGCAGAAACCCTAAATAAAGTTTCGTATGGGCCGCGGGGGGGGGGGGGATCTGAAATCTTCAGCTAGTTTCCGGATAAGCGTTCGAAAGCTAAGGAGCTTAACCAATCACGCTCTCTCTCTCTCTCTCTCTCTCTCTCTCTCTCTCTCTTTCTCTCTCCAACCAATCATGCACCAGCTAGCACTAAAGTAGACACCTGAACCAAGACCGGAAACATCAGACACATATTTTGTACTTGTGCACATAACGACTATATTATATTCGTTATTTTCATTGCTAGAAATTGTGCTTCTGTTTCAGCTGTAAGCCAGGTATCATCAACTGCGTCCTGCGCACACTTTGTCGGTAAACGGAGACAAGGTATGTCCGAGATAGTTGCAAAAGGAATATTTTTATTTCAAAATAATGTTATAACAAAATGATGATATGAAAAATCTGAACAATTTTTTTTATTATTATTATTATTATTATTATTACTATTACTATAGTATTACTATTCTTGTTGTTAGTATTATACATGTATGTCGCCCAATATTTTTTTTCTTTTCTTCCATTTTTAACATTAAACATTATAATGCTTTAACATTAACATTATAAACCTTATGAACTATTTCTTGTTATTCAAGATAAACGTTTGCAGAAATGACGTTCTTATACATTTCATTAAAGTAAAAAGGGGCTTTAGCGACAGTAAAATCTTCAAGACGCATATGGCTGAGTGAGGGATTTGAAATTCACTCTTTGCACGACTACGAGAGAAAACACTGATATTTACACTCATTTAATACAAAAAAGATATTATTTATTTTTTAACGTAGAGTTAGCCGTAAATTGTAGACCGTCACTCGGGATTCCTCAGCGCTTTGCTTAAGAGAGGAACTTCCCTAGTCGTCATTGAGCAATTATTTGACAGCTCCTTTTCTATGACATTTCTCATATTAAAGCCTAAGATCTTGGAATCCAATTACTGATCTAACCATGGACTCTGATTAGACTTATGGAAAGATAGAGAGAGTTGAATTTTCTCAAGATAGTCATCTTTCAATTTTTCACCTTCATGCCTGAAAGATTCTCTTACACATACACTGTGATCTTTGTAGGCACATTACAAATCAAACAGAAACGGAAACAAAGTAAGTAGGGAAAAAGAAACGTAACTGCTGATACGGACATTCGTGGAGCTGAGAAGGAAATAAGTAGTTTTAAGGATAATATGGTAAATATACACTGTAAGATCGTTAAAGATGTTAACTCCTTAAATGCTATTCTATCTTTCCGATACTTCAAATATTCCTTGCCATACACATTTGGACCCATCCTTTTTAAGTCTTGAAGCTGCATTCATATATGTGATAGCAACACAGATTCCATGTACAAAAACTCCAATTCGTTTGGTCCACTTAGGGCGCTATAAAATTACTCTTCTATCCCGGTTAAAATCCTTTAAGTTTATAAAAAAGCCTACGTAAAAGATTATGCAGAAGTCTTTAAAAAGGTGTAACGTTTATAGCATTAAATATTCTGATTTTATTTTAGGTAAGTTCTAGTTAGGATATAATTCGACAATTAAATTGGGTGGGATTTAAAACAATCTCTAAACATAGTCCGCATAACACACACAGTTCGGCAAATGCTTTGGGTTTGGACAGTGAGGTAGAATGGGAAACATTTATTTTCCAGTACAGTTTAGACAGTTCCAGTTCCAAAAAGATATTAGGTTCCAAATAACTGTCAATCATGCACACGAGTATTTACGTATAACCGCAAGAGCACGATACTCTTGCTATTTGACTGATTCAAATTGTTCGCATCAAGTCAAAATGATTGTCCTTCGTATTACCTTTCCACATGCATCCGCGAATTCATAATATACTCGGTAAGTTCATATCAATGTACACTATGCCGCGCTAAATGCGTATTACAATTGCTGCTCATGTAAACCCGTAAAGGCAGTTCACTTTCATATTAATCGTTGTATACGTCATGTATTTCTATGATGTTAATGTCATCTTGGGTAAATAATTGCCTTTGAAATGTTTATCGTAATAGCTAAACATCAAAATGAGCAGCTTGTATACAATTATTATACGCGTTTTGAACTTATATTATTTTGTATGCAGAATTCAATATAATTAGCATCATAACTTAAATGGAAGAGTAATTGCATACGTTTGAATTTTACATACGTATTTTCATTCATTCTTTCTTTTGTAGCTATAGTAACGAAATAAGTAAACCTGGCAACACGTTCGTGAAAAGCTTATTGTGACTTGGAATCCGCAAAGCATTAGTGAGATGGGAGAAGATTTTTATCTTAAAAGGTCCTCTTTGATAACAGCATTCATAGGTGGTACCATTAGATCCAAACGATAGGGTGTCTCTGTAAAGAAACAGTTTCAGACGACCTCACGGTGGCCACATCTAGAACTAACAATTCCAACACTGACAGGTGAAAGGTGTTAGAAACACGACTCCAACAAAGCCGGAGGATTAATGCAGCACTACACCAGATATGCTAACGTAAGTGTGGCAAGAAATGGACTACAGGCTATGACAGAAATAGATTCCATATTGGACGCTATGGTAACTTTCACAGTCTTACGTCAATTTAAATTATGATTCAAAATTATATGGAATACCGGAGAGGTAATATATGTCTGAAACGGCTATAATCATTTGTGTATAGTCTGTACATCTGATTGAAACATTTCTATTGGAAGTTTATCCTCTTGTAACTGTTACATTGTAAGGCAATGTACTCTGTGTGCCAGGGCGTTACTTTCGAGCTGGTTACAATATCCGAGAAATCGCGTTAGTGCAAAGCTGAAGGTCGTACAAATATGTTGATGCTGTATACAGGTGTACCTATAGTTCATTGGACAGTTTTATTTTAAAACGTTCCAAAATAAGTCACGTTAACTTTTCTCCCATTTCTACACTAAAAGTCAGAAAGCCTGGTTACAGAATGGCGTTTTTAGCTCGCTCCAGCGGATGATTTTATACTAAAGCAGTGGTTCCCCAACCCTTTTCGATTCGCGAATCTCTTCTACCACATCTAAGTTGGGTGAACCACTGACTTTTAATACATACAGTAGACTTGCATAAAATGTAATTCTATACAAATGGTAACCTTAAGTTAATTTAACTCTAACGGTTAAAACCTAAAGTTACTCTAAATATTAAATTAAAACTTAAAAATTACACTACGTGCAGGCCTAGTTGCAATAATAAATACAAGTTTTCATTGTAATTATTCACATCTTCCTTGAAATTCAGTGGGAACGTTGCGTCTGCTTTCCAAGGTACAGAGCTTTGAAGTCAAGAACCACGGAAGTTAAATTACTTTCAGTACAAATCATGTTTCTGTATTTATTTTTTAAATAGCCATATGAAGAAAACGACTTTTCGAACAAATATGTAGAAGAAAAGGGTAATAAAGGTTATGGCTTAATTCGCTAAAATGGGAACTCCTTTAAACTTAACCAAAGACAAATGAATGACAACTATTTATAGCTTTTCTGAAAGAAGAGTGATTTATAGTCAGGATAGTAAATAAAAATATTGCGTTATTATTACTGTTGTTACAATTATGTATTCAGGGTGTTTCAAAAATACGGGGCATAATTTCAGATATGTATTTCCTACATGTAGACAATCAAATTAGTTCATTATAACATGTGTCCGGAAATGCTTCATTTCCGAGTTATGGCCTTCACAACATTGAAATTCACTGGAACGTTTTTCTTTCCGCAGGTTGTTGTCATTACAGAAGATGTTCAAAATATCCACCTCCTGCTTGAATACAGACCTCACATCGATGTCTCATTGACCTGCGAACACGATCCCAAACTCCAGGAGTATTGCGTATGTCCTCACAACTTGCCACAATTCGATTCCGAAGGGATTCCAAATCCGGCACCGGAGACGAATAAACCAATGATTTGAAATGGCCCCACAAGTAGAAATCGAGAGGGTTCAGATCAGGTGAGCGTGGAGGCCAAGCAATTGGGCCACCTCTACCTATCCATCGATCAGGAAACCTTCGATCCAAGTACCGGCGAGCCGTAAGGCTGAAGTGTGCAGGAGCGCCATCATGCAAGAAGTGAATGTGTTGATGATTGATCAGTGGAGTGTCTTCGAAAACGTCAGGTATGGTGTTTTCCAGGAAGTTTGTGTACGCCTGCCCCGTAAGTCTGTTTACAAGTACATGGGGTCCAACTAATCGATCACCAATGATACCGGCCCACATGTTGAGGGAGAACCGCACCTGGTGATGAGATACAACAGTTGCACGTGGGTTTTCGTGCGATCATACATGCTGATTGTGGAAATTTGTTATGCCATCTCTTGTGAACTGTGCTTCATCTTTAAATAATACGACGGCAGAAAAGTTCGGATTTACACCACACTGCTGCAAGAGCCACTGACAGAACCTAACTCGTGCAGGGTAATCTGCTGGTGTCAGGGCCTGTACATGTTGCAAATGATAAGGATACAATTGATACTCGTTCAACAGTCTCCAGACAGTCGTATGAGGAATATTGACTTGCAACGCTAATCGTCGTGTGCTGATAGAAGGAGTCCTGTCCACAGCCTCCCGAATCTCCTCCTGCACTTCTGGAGTTGTGGATCTTGGTCGTCCCCTTCCCAAACCAGGAGAGGTGAATGTTCCATACTCGCACAGACAGGAATGGAGACGTACAAATGTCTTCCGATCTGGACATTGTCACTGTGGGTACCTCTCCTTGTACAAACGACGAGCCAACGCAGCATTGCCGTCCGCCTTACCGTACATGAAGTGTATCTCTGCCAGCTCTTGATTTGAATACATGTCGCACAGTCTAAACGCCTAAAGAACACTGAATGTAACCTTCCTCAGAATGAACTACCAGAGTGCCCTCCTAATGTCTCCTTTGACGGCAAAGACCTGCGGAAAGAAAAACGTTCCAGTGAATTCCAATGTTGTGAAGGCCATAACTCGGAAACGAAGCATTTCCGGACATGAACTATTTTGTTGTCTACAGGTGGGACTTTCAATGTTGTAAAGGCCCATAACTCGGAAATGAAGCATTTCCGGACACATGTTATAATGAACTATTTTGATTGTCTTCATGTGGGAAATACATACCTGAAATTATGCCCCGTATTTTTGAAACATCCTGTATATTAGTATACTATGATGTCATTGGCATTTTAACAGGATATTACTCACATTATTGTTTATTTAACTCAATTGTATTGTACATTGTATTATTACATTGACAGCGCTGCCACCGGGCCACGCCCTAAGCAGTGAAATAAAGTTAAAAAAAAAAAAAAACTGAAAATGGAAATTTCAAGAAGCTGCTCTTTTTCATGCATGCTTAATGTGAATTCTAAAATTGTTGACTCCTCAAAAGAATTATAAATTCAATTGTTATTATTGCACATAGCAGGGAAGGTTTTTCCAAGCCCGATAAAATGTTCTTTAAGAATGTTTTCGGTCTTTTTGTCCAAAGAAAGATGATCTTCCACCAGGGAGTCGTGAAGGGTATCAAAGCTCTCGGTTCAATTCCTACTGAAACACGTTTCCTAAAAATTATTTTTTTTAATGAGTGATTCGATGAGGTTTTGCAAAATATGCCTAAATGTTTATATGGCTGCCTCCGTGGTCAACAGCTTTCCTCGCCCAGGGATCCCGGGTTCGATTCCCGACTGGGGCGGGGAATTTTTCTTTTACCAGAAGTATTCCCTATTCCCCCACAGAGTCTGGAAAATTGATGTGAGAGTGAATATACTTGTGTTTAATATGATAAAATAATTAACCTAATGTTCTAAACCTATAATAATATGAATTGTTTCACATGTCAAAGCCCCCGATATGACCACTGAAGTTAAAGGTAGCTATATAAATGAAACAATAAAAAAATGTTTAAATTTGTTTCGTGGAAAGAAGTGTAAAATGTTAATTTTTGAGAAAATGCTTACTAATAAGCTAACACGTAACACGTCGCCTAAAAATTAAGTTTTACATTTGACTCCTGGAGAGATAAGCTTAAACTGTTAATTTTTTTAGCAAATGTCAAGCTAGACTTCATCTTCCTTGCTTTCTGAATGGCATGGCTGGTGAGAGAAACGTAAACTGCGTCTTTAAGCTCATACAGTTTGTAAACAGTTCAACCTCGAGATAGCCACTTAACCAGTGTGAGACAATAAACACATAAATGCTTCCCATTTCTTATAAAGGACTGCAAAGATGCCGGAATTTGTAGGCCGAACCATAATAAAATTAATTTTTTCACTGCAGCGTTCAACACAGATTTCAGTCTATCGGACATGCGTTTAGAAACAAGAGCATGTTCATGAATGCAACAATGTGACCAAGAATCGTTCGGGGTTACCGATTTCACTTTGATAAGTTGATAACAAACTCAGCATATTAATGTCATAGAATTCGCGCAATCTGAACAAATGCCTACAGAGCGAGTCCAGTCTATTGAATTTTAGTGAAAGTATTTGTCGGTTAGATTAAATATATACCCTCCCGTAGTTTCTCTTTTAAGAGTCTGCAGAACAGTAGTTCCCCTTCTCCAGACTCTCCATTAATAAACGGACGAAAAGTAACAAAATGGCTAAATTAGCAACTTGAGACGATTCGTCACACTGAATCGCAAAAGGACTCTTTCCAAAATGACATTTTCGACACTATTTAAATTCTGTCATCCGTCAGTTGATCGTATTGTCGTACAATAGAACCATATTGAATTTTTTTGTGAAAGATTCTCCAAGCATGCACTGTACATCATTTATACATGGCCGCACTAAATCTTCAGCTATTGAATGAGGTTTTAGTTTTAGCAATTCTATAGCTAACGTGTAAGACGCTTCAAGGACATTCTCGTTGTCACGGTTTGCCGTGGATACAAAAGTAGTTATATCATTTTTCCAGTCGTTAGCTTTTCACGTAAAAGAATCAGCAGATTTGTTTATGTGGGTGGGGTGTTTAGCTTCTAAATGGCGTTTAAGTAGAGAAGGTTTTAGACTACTGTTAGCAAATAACATACTGTGGTCTTGGACAGTCCTATATGAAAATCCAAATCTAATGTGATTATCATCATACTTTCTGTTCTTTAAACATAGTTCGCTTTTGTCGGATTGACACAATTCGCTAGAAGCTGAATGACTAATTGACACAAACTAACTTGTGTTTACCTTTCAAACTTCCACTTTTCAACCAGCTTTAGATTTTAATGTGAAGGGAAACGATTCTGATGCACAACTGTGACAACTACTGCATTTGCCACAAGGAAAGAAATAGACTATTGTTGAAAAGACTGACCGCCATAATAACCGTGGCTTAGTGGGATCGCGGTAGTGTAGTATTGTAAGAACATAAAGAAGTTGTCAGACTAAATTTCCATTGTAGCATTTCTAACGTTGAAACATAACCACACTCGTGGTAAGCATTAATTTATTGTGGAAATAATGTGATGAATGTCCTATAATTATGACAATTCCGCAGACATTTAGGAAATAATAATAGGCCTAACCTTGAAAACTGTCATTATGGTTTAGCGAACCACAGGTTGGGAAACGATGAACTAGAGGTAAAACGTTATTTGATTATGCTAATACACAGTAACAATCTCAGTGCGGTTTACGTATTATCATGCTTGAGCTCTATTGGCTTCTCAGCAGCTTTCCAATTTACCTTATAAATTATGCATGCAATAGAATATTAATATTTCATTAGATAAAAGATCACAAGCATGAAAGTTCTGACTGTAAGAAATATAAATTATATTTAACATCTCTACTAAAGATTCTTCATAACTTCCGCGCCAGATATTCATTTTTAATATAATAAAAGGAAATTGAACCACTGTAGTATTTGTTCTACAACCCGTTATTAACACCCAGCCAGCCTCAGCATAATTTCATTTTCTTTCTTTCGAGACATCTCTTTGTAACATAAGAGATTTTGTTCCTTTTTCAGGACGCCGTTAGCACAGTAAAACTGTCTAATTAATTAGCAAAGCTGTACAACGAGCAAAGTCTTGTAAAAAGAAATAAACCAAAGCACGTTTTCTCATGTTGAAAATCACCCGCGGAGCAAAGAACATACATCACAGATTTCCTGAGCATAATCAGTGAAATTATTAGAAACGTTCTACATAAACGGCTGATTTTAGGTGCGTTTTTCGATGCACCGCACATCGTCTTTTCTGTACGGTTTAACAAAAAATAATAACAGTTTCAAAAACGTTCTGGACATACTTTAAACTGTTGACGAAAACTAGGTATGGATAATGAAAAGATCTACATAATTTCAGAACAGAGATCTAGTAAGGATTACACTCAACCTAATGAGAATATGAGGACCCATTACTGACCACGTACCACCCCTATTACTGCCTCTGCCCATAATGTCTTGTGTGGACGGAGCAGAGAATGCAACAACCGTGCGGTAGTTTTTGGGCTGTCAGTGGCTTTGACGTGGTGTATCCGTGATACCACAGTATATCGATTATACGCCTACCAGTTTTCATACCCGGGTCAGATACGGTTAAGCATTCGATTTTCACGAAAATTCTCCAAATACAAAGTATCAATTTTAGGAAATAGCGAACACTTCAAAAAAGGCCGTAACGATTAAACTACTTCCACGGTTAATATATGTGCATGAGCAAAGATGAAGGTTGTATGAATTCCCTGCAACCTCCCTTCATACTGACTGAATGTTATATAGCTGAAAAATCATAAAACAGGCAAACAAAATACATTGCTATAGAAAAAAAATCTGATGTGTTCCATTCACATGACTTTCTCTACATCTCTGCTAAAATTATTGTTAAAAAGCTTAGGCTTCTATTTTGTTCATGCTAATTGAGAAAACATTAGCAGAAATAGTCTTATTACTTGCTTCCATAAGTAGAAGCAAAATAAGGGAGTAGCATAGGTTAAAGCCATAGTCAAAAGCTGGTTGCTACGTGACTGAAGTTCCTTTGTTTATATGGACAGGAGCTGACAAATTCCTGTATGAGAAAATTATATTTTTCAAACCTGAAACTAAAAACAATGAATATCTTAAAAACGATCAACTCCACGAAAAAAAAAAAAGTATATAACATAAATTGTGTGTTTTAATGTGCTCTACATTTTCTGAGTGGTAAGTTTTTGTCTATCTCTTACGGTTTAGCAGTTATGCAAAATGCCGTAAAATTCATCCAGAATAAAGTAGCCTTGAGAGGTTATTCCCAGAAAATTCAATATATATATATATATATATATATATATATTTTATTTCTTAAGTAAATATCTTAAATATACGAGATTTTAATCAAAATCGTTAGAGCCATTTTTAAGAAGATGACAATTTTTGTAAAGGGTAGTTTGGGATGGGGGGAATTTTCTTGAAAATTTTCGTGTCGCATCCTTGGAAGATACCAAACTTAAATACCAAATTTGGTTTTTAACTGTCTTTTCATTTTTGAGCTATGCTGCCCAGACACACACACGGACATTTTTCTTAAAAATGCTTTTTTTGGATTCAGGGGTGTCAAAACATATATTTCCGGTGCAATCTCGGTATTGAATTTTTGGGTGCAATACAATGCCTTCTCTATACACTATGTACATAGTACGTATAGAGAAAGTAATATAAATGTTTATTAAAATACACAGTATGCTTCTACTTCTTTTTGTTCCATTAGTCTTTTTAGAAATATTAATTTACTTTTTTTCACATTTAAGTAAGTCATGTAATGCCCATGCTAGAGAAAGATTAATACTTTTTCTTTGCATCGAGCGAGCTCTCTACCGCAAAAGTTTGCCTTCACATATTTGGGTGATCGAGGTCGTTAATGTATCGACTCAGGAACGGAAGGTCTAATGTTCAAATCTTCCCAGGTATCTCCTCCTCCGTTTTCCCGGTTTCCTTGGTTCTCATAACTGCTTAAACTTAGGTCTGGAACCTTCATTCCCAAATCTCCTTTCTCAATTATCAGTTCATCACATGTATTATCATCACTGTCTATTGCCTATGGTGCCATAAACAGTGCCATGGCCGATAACATACTTAAAATATCTGCAATATTCGCATAAATATCTCGACCCATACTTGCTGCAAAAGCTTACTCTTCTATTTTATCTATTCGAGACAAACATTTACAGAGTGGTTCATTACAAATTTCTCTGTAGGTACAATGGGGATAAGGAAATACATTAGGGTTAACGAATCAAATCGTCAAAGATGGCTTTGAAATTCTTTGAAATTCGAATGTATTTAATTTTAATAAATTGAAATAGCTTGTGTGTTTTTTCGAAGTATAATTTGGAGGCGGTAACATGTGGTTCAATTCTTACCATATGCACAAAAGTAGTTCAAAATGATGACTTCAAAGTTACTCTCCCCACTCCAATACACATTTCATTTGTCATAAGAATTTTAATCAAAAACGTTAGCCATATTTCAGAAAATCAAAAGTAACGAACAATTTTTCATATAAAGGGTAGTTTGAAGTCTTCAAGATATTTGTGTCGCATCCTTTGAAG
Source organism: Hymenopus coronatus (assembly GCA_030762935.1). Classification (NCBI taxonomy): domain Eukaryota; kingdom Metazoa; phylum Arthropoda; class Insecta; order Mantodea; family Hymenopodidae; genus Hymenopus; species Hymenopus coronatus. The sequence goes on along the minus strand of CM060881.1, from coordinate 80,139,569 downwards.
GATAAAAGCTCGCTATGGAATTTTTGTTGTGAAGATATGTTCCTCTATTTTCTAAAGCATGAAGTGAAGGAAACAAAGACCGCTTCCTTAGCTGAAACTCAAAAAAGATAAACTTTTCAATGCTAGCGATATGTAAGCAACCTTAGCGAATAGCAACATGGTAGCTATAAAAAGTGTACCCAGAAAAAACTGCTGCGATCAAAGAAGCGATTAACACACTGATAAGACAATTAACCAAAAAGGCAACAAAAGCTACTATGAAGCCACGAAGTGCCACATAGAGAGGATTTCCGAAGCCATTATTCCCCAGCGAGACACATTTTGCGTTCCTATTTTCACACACGACGTACAAAGGAGAACCAACGTGCAAGCTGGGACAATGACAATCTATAAAAAGGCAGCACTGTGAAGTGTGATACCACGGACATCATTTATTCACTGCAGTTCTCTAAAAAAACCGAAAATGGTAGCTGAGGCAAAAAACTTGGCTTAGCTTTATGCCTTTGTGTAAGTATTAACAGAAGAGTGGACAATTATATACACAAAATGAAAGTCAAGCCTAAAAATGAATTTCTGGCCCTAATTTCTTCCCAGGTTTGTAAATATACTGGTAAATGTATACTGATAACTATCATCATGAAACTTCGTTTTATCAATTCACTAGCGCAAGTTTTGTTTGTTACTGACATTTCCAACAAACTCTGCAAACACGTACCTGCGGATTTAGAAAACACTATTTATGTCAATAACCGAATTTTAAAAGGCTCCACCAACCCTTAACTGGTTCTAACTACTCCCTTGAGTTCACTAGCAGCTCTACTTGGCCTATAATAAGCTAAAAAGTCTGATGAGATTCACTCACAAGCGTTTTTCTACTCATCCGTGTACGAGCTATTCCATCAAGTGTTTATTTTTCTCTCGACTTTGTTAATCAGATAAAAAGCTGATAAAAGTTGGCGATTGCATATTTCCTTATAGATACAAGGAATTAGGGAAATATTGTAGGCTTTAAGCAATAGTAAAATAGTTTAAGAACGAGTCGCTCTGTGGAGACTTTGAATTTCCATTCTCTTAAATGGCCAAGAGAGAGCGAAAAGGTGGGGGGGGGGAGAAAAATACTAACTGTCCATTTGAGACAAGTATAAGTATTTTATAACTGATATCTTAAACAGGAAATATCTCGGAAATGCATAGCTAAAAAAATGAACACAAAAATAAAATAAATACAAATATTTTTTTACAAAATGTGTTTTAATGAGATCTGCAGCTTTGTACTGTGTGAGTTTTGTCTAACTCTTATGGGTTAGCAGTTATACAAGCAATTCCGAACGAAAAGGACTTCATTCAGAGGCCATTTCCAGAAAATTCAATATATACATTTCACTCTAAATGTGCTCAGGCTTCTAGACATCTTCGAAAAGTTGAGTTAACCCATGTACTTGCCTGTCAATAAGACCGAGAAAAGTTATAGTTAATACGTCGTCAGGAAAGTTTCAGCTCTTTTTAATATAATTTCAGTTTTTATGAAAATTTCTTTAACAAATGGTACTTTATCCAAAAACATTGAAGTCCTTTTTGAGAAAAATAAAAATGTTCGAAAAATGTTTTATTTAAAGGGTAGTTTGGATAGGAGCTTTCGTTGAAAATGTTCATGTTATATCTTTAGAAAATGGAGAACTTAGCATACCAAATTTGGCATTTAATAGAGTTTTCGTTTTTGAGTTCTGTGTTCACATAGACATAAAAACTGCACTTTGGACTCAGGGGGCCTCAAAACAAATGCTGAGCTGCCTCAGTTTATTAATTATTTTTGTTGCTAGTTTACACATCGAAAATAAAATACTCCTTTTGATAAAAAAAAAAAACGCATCGGAATTGAGGTAACGGTTAAACTCAATATAGGGAAGGAGAATGACCCCTCCCCCTGAACCACAGAAATCAAGTACTAGTAACTTATTTTAATGCGACTAACTCACGAGTTCTAGGATTAATATCAAATACAAATATTTGATTCTTTATAAGATTTCCAAGTAAATGAGGCGCTAATATTCCGACTAAGACAGAATAATGAAGGGTTTAAACTCACGAAAAGGAGACACGAATGACCTGGTGTAAAGCAGATATTCATAAGCAATTTAAATAACAATAACCACCTTTTACTTCATCAACACGGCCCTATTTAACCTCCTAAGAGTAATAAAGATGTAATAGCTGAGAACAGTATTCTATATTTGATAATTATAGAGTAGCAATAAAAAAATTTGTCCAACTTTTCCTCATGACCGTAAAATAAGTTTAATATTCATCAAATAAACGAAAACAATTCACAGCAAATCTCCACATAATTAAATTTCATTAAAAATGACAAAATAAAGCATGCCTGAGGGTCCGCTTACAAATTACATGACAACTAAAGGCATACACAATCTAAAATGCTTACATACAACAGCAAATGCAAACACGACACACGCCAGAAAGCCCAAATTCCAAAGTTTGCTAAAACATAGATCTTCAAGTACTAGACCGAAAGCATAGACGAAAACCGTCTCATTACCAGAAGGTAACGGTAGGCCAGCAACCCAAACGCGCTAGAGGAATGCGGAGAATACATCAAATCCTCGCGGCGATAAAAAACAACGAAACCATTAACGAAACAAAGAAAGCTAAAACAAAAGCAATAAAGTGTGATCAGCCAATGTCGAATAAAATTTCGACATCGAATTTTTGGGTGGAACACAATACTTCCCTGTTTACTATACGTGGTAGAGAAAGTACAAATTGCCATTCAGCATTGAACACGCAAGTTGTACAACAAAATATTATATTAGCTAATATTTTAATAACCCATCCTGACATACTAAATTGTTAGTTACAGCTATTCTCTTGATATTGAAAATACCATGGCGAATATTTTAAAAGAAAGATTGATATTTTAAATAACCTTTTACTTACTTGAAATACTTGGCACGTTGATTAAGATGTTACGCTTGAAAATTCTTGCCGGAAGTTTGGATCGAACGATAACAGACTTACATTTACCTCCTATTAACTGATCATGAGTGCAGGCAGGTTGTTAAAATTAAAATAAGCGTATGTATACCACCTACTCTGTTGTGAATGCTATGCTGAAGTGAAAACAGTGCTCCTCAAGTGGCAGCTCGTGCGAGTTACTAATTAACGAGGATTGTCTCATGGAGCGATAACGAAAATGCCCGCTACATCTAGCTTCTACCGTAACTGGTGAATGGCATAAATCACTTGTTTCACTTCATCGTATGTAGAGTGAATCACAGAACCAAGCACCACATAACGTGCATCAATACCAAGGAACGTTGTAGCCTTAAACAATATGTCTAATGGTGAATAATTGTAAAGATAAATCAGAAAAAGAAGCTACTGAAGATTGAGTAACTAGATGGTTTACTGAAATAACTATCTTACCTCATGGGCAGCATTTTAAAAAGCAAGAATACATCTTCCAGCTTTGGTTTCCGAAATACAGGCTACTTCTTTAAGCACTAGTATTTAGCTTTGGTTGCTCAAGTGTTCGAGTTCTATCCCTATTCTATTATCTTATTAATTATTAGAAGAACTGTTGAAAGAGAAGCCGGAATTGGGTGAACAGTATATCCACCCTTTTCAGCATAATATAATAATAATTAGAATGTTAAAAGATTTATATATTCTTTACAAAACAATTTTCAACAATACTAAATGGTTGTAGAATACCAGCATTCATTTCCACAGGGAAATTATTGCCCAAAAAGTCTGTCGAAACGTTTGCTTGAGCTAACATGTCATTTTTGAATTGCAACTAGCAAGGACTAAGTCATGGCTCGAGAATCGTTTCTAAGTTCTCTCTTATTACAATTTGAGGAAAAGTTAAAAGGCTGGGTTAGATTATAAGAGGTAGGAAAGGTGTGGTAAAGAAAGCGTAAAGTCAGTGAATGAAGTGGATACTCTTACATTTCCATCCGACAAAATGACGCTCAACTGAAACGTTTATACTGTAGATATAATATACATCTCACGTCGTTTCTCTGACAGAAGGTTTGAGTGGGGGGGGGGCTATTTCTGACGGCATCGCCTATGGCACTAAGTCTATGTAAAACTTTCATCACTGATTTTGGAAGTGCATTAGACAAATTGAAAAAATTCGAAACACCGATAATCTAAAATAAGAACTATAGCTTTCCTGGCGACGTGTTAATTCAAAATCTTCTCGGGCTTCTAGCCAGGTAATAACTTGGCTTGACACCAACGTTTCGAAGAAGTGCATCTTCCTCGTCTTCAGGGTGAACTGTTACAATCAGAGGAAGACGAGGAAGATGCACTTCTTCGAAACGTTGGTGTCAAGCCAAGTTATTACCTGGCTAGAAGCCCGAGAAGATTTTGAATTAACCGATAATCTAATTTATTGCCATAATCTACCGTTGAGGCATAAATACCTATTCACGACAATAGCCTCTTACCCTTCTTTAATTCTCATGTTAACTACAAGAATACAAGTATAATGTATAATCAGCTCTAAAAATGAATTCATTATTAAAATAATATTACCATCCAGAGATTCCATACAAGCATGACGATGATGAGAGATGATGATGATGTGTTTGATTATGATAGTTTGTTATATATAATTATATAACAACATTAATCATTTGATTGCCCAACAAACTATCATCAACATCAAACACAGCGAAAGCTTCATTCTTTAAACCTCCATACAAAATACTTTGACCCAAAACTCCACTTTACTGAATATTTTGATACAAAGACGGTATAGCTTAAACAAATGAAATCGTTAAAATCGGCTTTGTATGGACATGATTACGAAGTATGTTTTATTTGAATATTTCAGAACATTACAAGTTTAACATTCCATACCTTTATTGAGATACCTATCACAACATATATAAAGACTAAAGTCGATGTACTTATTGAACGAGGGAAGAGGACTGTTAGTGCTGGTGAAAGTTATGGAATGCAGCGAAAATTAACCGCTAGTTAGTCAAGACAGTGCTATCTAGAAAGAGGATACTAAACAAAAAAATGCAGCTGCGGCGAAACGTCAATTTTCATTCAGGATAGAGCGTGTTGCAGTTTAACCATAATTTTATGAAAATCTTGAGCACCTATTCTAAGTTTCCAGTATCGCGGAGGAAGATAGCTTCATAAAGCCACGAACCATTGCGTTTGAGTAGAAGCCTACAGAGACTTCTTATAAACACTCAGTCGTATTGCATAAAAATTCTTGCTCTGCACTATGTCATTTCTAATCAGCTTTATTCGCTCTACGTTATCCCTCCTCTCGTGTGTCGGTTAATCAGTTGAAACGAAACCTATTGATTGTTCACGGCTGATATCATGTGGGACCACATTTTTCAGTGTCATAATTCCAAAATGCCGCATACTTTGGCACACGAGGTATTCACTTATTATTTATTTGTGACAACAAATTCTTGTAATGAGTGAGACAGCGATTCCTAGCTGGATTCCCTAATGGTGATGCACCTCACGGTGAAACGGTTCATAATTCTGAGTACAGATTTGGAGAAACGAGATCCATTCTTGATAGGAAATCGAAAGTATACCGCAGCGTTTTTGCAGAGGAAAATCTGAAAAATGGAGAAAATTTAGGACAAAGTCCAAGGAAATCTGAGAAAGATTGCACAGGATTTAGGAATTTCGCAAACCTGTTTTGAAATGTCAATAGACTTTTAAAATGAAAACCCCATAGTTTTATCTTAAATACTTCCTTGGATAGAAGTTTGGCCAAAATACAAAGCTTAACAAAACATTAAAGTCACACAGAAAAAGTAAAAAGTTACAAATTGGAAATTACATATTACATAAAAATTAATAAACATAAACGATGCTTAACATGAATCAATAAACAGTTCGGTAATAAGATAAGAAGAATGAAAAAACGTAAATCGTAATAGACATTAAACCATAGTTTTATATAAGACTAAGATGGGCTAAGATTAGTATCTTATTGTTTAGTTATAATCCAATTATTCTACAGAATAATTTTGTAGGTATATTTCCATATATGTTCACCATAAAATAAATTCTCTTCTGTATATTAGATGTACTTTACTTGTTAACTGTAGTTTAGATTACAGCAATACAATCTGAGCAAAGTAAGTTTCTGCATTTTTTACGAAGGAAGCATATTTTTATTTACATAGTCATGGATAATTAATCAGTGTTAATGAAAATTGTCTTAAAAAGGTTTAGAATATATGGAACACAAGCAAATAATTTCCAACATTCTTTATGCGAAATCTTTGAGGCTAAATTTAATGGTCTATGAATATCCACCGTCAAAGAGCGTGCTTTCCTTTGTCGGGTACTCTAAATTAGTCCGGGTGTGCTTCCAAACAAATGTACTTAAAATTTTAAAATAATAAAAAAATAAAACAAAAAAATATTGAATAATTGAAACCAATATGGACAAATGTCTCGAAAATGGCTGATTCCCCCAAAAAGCTATATGAAATAGATTCTATACTTTACAAAAGTTATTTTCTGTAGATTTTGTCTCTCTAATATTTACCAGTTATACAAAATCCCTTCTGATTGAAGAGGATTTCACTGGCTATTTCCCAAAAATACAAAACATATATTTTATTTGTCATGCTAAATTCTTAGATATAGCTGATTCATACTAAACAATACCGTAGTAGCAGTTTTTTTTTTTTAAAATAACAATAGCGAACTTTTTTCAAAGTTTGAGCAGAATACATTTTCTTGAAAATCTTCTTGTCTTACCCTTGGGACATGCTGAATTTAAATACCAAGTTCAACATTTAACTAAACTTTCTTTACTGCTGTTCACATAAACACGCACGCGCCTGTTTCTAAAAGATTTTTGAGGGGGGATGGGTTTATTCTGAAAGCGTTTATTTAAGTAAAATCTCGGTATCAAAATGTTGTGTTAAGCAATACCTCTCTGTCCACTAGGTAGGTGGAAGAGAAAGTAAAATTGAATCTAGTGTTTATAACTCCAAACATATTATTTGCAAAGGATATTTGTGTTACAAAACATTTGTTTAATTTAATATTTTACACCAACCAGCTATTTTGGTACAGCATAGTTGTCATTGAAAACATAATAAGCTAGTGATGAAAAACTTAGTCTTTCTTTTAATTAATTATTTATTTCGTATCCTACAGTACGGATTGTTGCTTTGTATGCTTTCAGTTCCTGTCTTACACCTTAATTTATTTTATTCATTAGTTAACGACGCTGCCAATATTAGCGTCGTCGCTGTGCCGGAGTTCTTTGACATGCCAGTAAATCTACTGATATGGGACTAATCTGTTGGGATCAGAAGGCCAGCGCTTAACCAATGAAGTCACCCAGACAGACTCTCTCGGCACCTGAACAAGTGAACATAAAATGCCTATTGTTCAGATATATTTGCAGGAAATAATTCACATGATTTATATTTAACTAATGGTTACAGTCTATGATGAACGTTGCTCACATATAAAACCCGTGTAATGCTAACAAGAAATGAGAACATGTGTAACCTTACCATCACGAAACAGTGACTGCGCGCCTACCTAGCTTAAACATATAAGCCAGCACCACCATTACATGCAAGTCGTTCCGAGTTATGAATACTTTCATGCAAAATGTGATTTTACTGTGCAATAACTTGCAACGTGTGTTTTATGAACGTGTCTCCTAAAATACAATCCTGCTCGCTCTGAGATTTCAACACAATGATAGCCATTTTGCCAGTCATACGAATGCATAATCCACAGTAGGACAAAGGCATTAAAAATAATAAAAAAAAACTGAGGTGATACATTCATATGATTTACTCTATGCAGTAGTGGCAAATTCATTGCACAGTATATTCATTATATATAAAATTTATTCTTATACTCTCCTTAGGTTACTTAGATGTATTTAACCTAGCAATTGCTTCACATTAAACAGAAAGACTAAACCAGCTATAAAAGCTTCAACTATTTATTCATGGAAACAAGCTCTTGCGGTTAAAACAAAATGAAGAATAATAAAGTGTCGCACACAGAAAACATGTTTAAAAATAAATAAAAATCTGCCGCTGTATACTCCTGACTGTGGTATACTTGCCAGTTCCCGTATAACACCCAATAATAATAATAATAATAATAATAATAATAATAATAATAATAATAATTACTTGCTTAATGCTTCCAGTGAAGACTGTCTAGAAGTTTCTTATTTCTAAAGTAATGTCATATAATATAAAGAGGAGAGAAACGAAAAATTTGCTTTGTCTCTAATTTCTGACTTAGTACTTCTAAAACTGTTGTTTTATTTACTAGTCACAAATAAAGTGATATTAAATATTTGAATGATAACATAGTTTATATCATTTACTTAAACTGTAAGGAAATAAAAAATAGACTCAAGAAATTCTGTTAAACAATTGAAATAAAAAACTCAAAATGTCATACAGTTTGAAATATCCCAACATAAATTATTATCAACTCTGCACTTAGGCATTCAGTTTAATTTTAAATTTTTCTTACAATATTGACGTTTATAAGGCGATTATAGTGTACATTAGTTAAAAGAAAAAAGTTTCTAGAGAAAAATTTACACAGACACACACACACATACACACACGCATATATATAGTAACTTAGTCTAAAAGGGGTCAAAAATTATAAAAATAATAATAGCGCTTAAAACGTTCTTATGAATAAATATAGCAATATATTTTTTATTACGTAAGTCCTTAAGCAACAAAACCCAATAGACATATTTTTATTAACAATAAGGATACACGAAACTCTGAGGTTAATAGCACTTCTGTACACGACCCGATTTACCCTGAGCATTAGGTCTAAATCGGGTCAGTCATCAAGGTAAATAGGGTCAGTCTAAAATAGTTTGGTTCTTGAAAAATACACACTTGAATATGGAAAAACATTAGTCACATAACCTGCATTTGCCACAAATGAAATTATTTTCCTTTGGCACCAACACAGTCTTCGTGGTACCATTCTTTCCCACTTCCCTGACACTGTATCCAGTCCCCTAATTTTTCTGAGCGACGATCATCGTATTTTACAAAACAGAATGCCTATGCGCTGTTATTTTGCTCTCGGATGTCCTCATACTGATTGTCGTCTTCAGAAGATGGCGGCAACAGTCGTTTTCTTGCACTTTTTGTTCCATACTTGTTTGACTGAGCCAGGACCATGGTTTCTTTTCTAGACTTGCGTCTCAGTTGCAGTCTTTTTCTTACTTCTATATTTTGTGGAGAAGTTAAAAGAGCCGCTTTCTGTTTCCTTGCTGACTCTTTACGTTGTGGTCTTTTTATTGGAGACGGTAGCAGATCACGGAAGGTCATCGTGGATGGTGATGCCTGTTCTGGACTGAAATTAGGAATAGCATCCTCAAGCTGTAAAGTTGTACTCTCATGTACTGAAGTATGACGTTCTGATGTGATCAAACATTCTCCTGGTAAATATTCATGATCAGACACCACATTTTTGTTTAGGGGAAACAGACCTGTTGACAAAAATCCAGACTCAGCAATCGCTGGTGTTGCTGATTGAGGTCAAGCTTCTTTGAAAATTCTTCCAAATGTTAGTTTTGTAATCTTTCGTCGTCGTCCCCCCCCCCTGTGTGTTACGCACAAATTTGTTGCAGTCATTGTCATAATATGCTTGAGGGCCTTGAAGAATGGTCTATCTAATGGTTGGAGTCAATGAGTAGTGTGACTTGGTAGACATACTATATCAATGTCGTGTTCTTCACAAAACTGCAGTGCAGACAAACTCTTGTGAGATCCATGATCACCAATTAGCAGCAAACATGTTCCAGGCACTCGATGGGCCTGGAAGTGATGCAGCCACTGCAAAAAAATTCTTCATTGATCCATCCAGAATCTGACATGGTCACAAGAGAGATCCATTTGGGAGGCCATCCGAAAATTCTTGAAGATATTTCTTTCCCTTAAAAATAGCCAATGGAGGAATAAAGTTCCCAGTTGCATTTGTTCCAGCCAATATCGTGACAAGCTCCCCTCTCTCAACACAAGTTTGGGAGTACACTGCCTTAGCACCCTTCTGAGGAAAATGTTTTCTTAGGTTTATTGTTCATCTACAAACCAGATTTGTCGACATTATATATCAGTTGAGGTTTGTTAAGTAAAGCACACGCCTGTAAAGTCTCCTCCAAGAGTTTGAAGCAGTGAGCTACATCCTTCCTGTTGAGACCATTACAACGAGCAGGAGAAAGACACTCTGCCGTTCTTAATGTCAACAGCGTTTTATAAGCATTACTAGGCATCTGTAATAAAACAATAACGCTAAAAAACTTAAATCACTCATAGCAGCATTGACCCCTTTAACCCTTAATTTACTGACCCGATTAAGCCAAAATGTAGGAACATGTATAATCATAAGTTGGTAGTACTTGAATGCGATTGGAGTGTCTTAACCTCAAATACAAGGACTATGCTGCATTATACACTTTAGCTGTTGTTTATGTTGCAAAATAAAGAAAACAATCAAAGTTTTATTTTAAATATCTAAACAATACAGCCTTTACCTATAACAAGACTTGTTTCTTTTTTATACCACAGCTACAAAAAACACAATTTCCATAAACTTTTCAAGCATACCCGTTATTAGAAGTGATACTTAGGAAATTTACAAACTTTGAACATGGAATCATATATATATATATATATATGTACAGAAATACTACTTCCTTGTAAATACTGGAATAAGGGCTAAAGCGTTAGTCAAATCTTTCAAGTGCTGGTCGCTGTGTGATACATTGAAATTCCGTTTTGTAATCTTGACCAAGAGAAAGAAAAATGAATAACGAATTTCCTTTTGAGAAATGTGTAAGTATTTTAAAATTGAAACCAGTAACTACCAATATCTCGAAAATGGTTAACTCCCCCCACCCAAAAAAAAAAAAAAGTATTTGAAAAAAAGTGTGTATTTTAACGAGATCCACATTTTTTGTGTAGTAACAGTTGCTTCTATCTCTTAAGGTTTATCAGTTCTGCAAAATTCATCCAGAATGAACACCATATAAGAGACTATTCCCAGAAAATACAAGATACATTTTATTTGGCATAAAAATATCTTAAGCATATTATTTATTTATCAAACCTGTTAGAGCCATTTTTGAGCAAAACAAATGTTTGAATAAAAAACATTCTATATAAAGGGTAGATTGGGGTGAGGGGATTTTCTTGCAAATCTTTGCGTTCTAACCTTAGAAAATGCTGAACTTAATTAATATGAAGCTTGAAGTTATTCCACTTTTCGTTTTTGAGCTAGGCTGCTGACAGACCGACGGACACACACAGACCTTTTTCTAAAAATGCATTTTTAATTTATTTTTGGAACTTCAAAACATGTATTTCCGTTGAAATCTTGGTATCGAATTTTTTAGCAGAATAAAATATCTTCTCTACCTAGCATGTAAATTGGATATGCATGGTAGAGAAAGTAAAACGAAATGCTAGGAAGAGTATTTTATATAACACATTTGTTATTGCAATGATTCCATTTACTTTCTCTAGCCCGTATATACAATGGACATAGTGAACAGAGAATGTATTGTATTCCACCCAAAAATTCGATGTCGAAATCTCACCAGAAATATGTATTTTGAAGTCCCCTGAATCCAAAAAAAGAATTTTTAGAAAAAGGTCTGTGTATACGTGGACAGCATAGCTCAAAAACGAAAAGTCCGTTAAATACCAAACTTGGTATTTAAGTTTAGTATCTTTCAAGGATGCGACACGAAGATTTTCAAGAAAATTTCTGCATCAGAAACTACCCCTACGGTAACGCATCTGTGAAATTTAATCAAAAAGTGCAACAAATGAAAAAAATGGTTTTTTGCCTATTTAAATAATGTAATGCTTGTAGTTCAATTTCCTGTTATTTTTATTTCCATGTGGCGCTTTAAACCGTATCACGTGACGATTTAAATGGATGACTGTAAGTGGGTGTGGTGCTTTAACCTTTTCACTATGGTGAAAATGTGGTAAAAATCCGAAATTTGGTTTTGGCCAATAACATTTCGCCCTAATTGTGTCTATTTCAAGTGGAACAAATTTGAAAGGTTGTTTTTCTCAAAAATTGCTGTAACATTTTTGATTGAAATGCCGTATTTTAAAAATATTTATATCACAAATAAACTGTATATTTAGATTTTCAGGGAATAGCCTATGTAGACCACTTTATTTTGAATAAGTTGTACAGAATTTTGTATAACGATTTAACCGCACGAGAGACAAAAACTTGCTACACAAAAATGTAAAAACATATAATTTATGTCATATACATTTTTATGTAACGCTGACCGTTTCTGAGATATCCCTTGTTATTGTTTAAATTTTGAACTATTTTAATTTTTACTGACGTTTCATTTCATCTCTCTGCAGGCCAAGCAAAGCGAGCCGAACTTCAGTTGTGTCACACAGGACCAGCTTTTAAAAGATTTGACTATCGATTTAGCATAATGTATTTCCTTACGTTTCGTCTATTTGCTAGGAAGCAAGTAATAAATCAATTTCTGCTAATGGTTACCTTGATTTGCACGTCGCAGATAAAAGTTGTTTGTTTAGCAGCTAGAGAAAGTAATGGGAATGGAACACATGGGATTTTTTTTTTTTTTTTGTTACAGTAGGGATCTCCATCTCATACAAGGGTTCCTATATAAAATTCAAGGAAACAAGGAGAAATTAACATAATTGAATATAAAAGTTATTTTCTATGTGAATACCTATATTAAATGTGCGATATTTTAATTAATTCGTTAGAGTATTTTTTTTTGTTTTATATTTTTTAAAGAAAATAAAAACGACCTCTTACCCAAGAGTAGTTCGGGTGATGGACTTTCTTTAAAATCTTCAGGTCGCATCTTTGGAAGATGCTTTAAGCAAGTGTGAAATACAATAGACGCTTCATTTTTGGTTTATGCACTTTCTCCGTTTCCCTTACCTTGCTTTCCCTCTCCCTCCCTCTGTCTCTCCCTCTCTCTCTCTCTCTCTCTCTCTCTCATACACACACATATGGGTACGCGCGTAGTTTTTCTCAGGCCACCCTTTTTTCGGGATCTGAAGTCCCAAAAAGTTTTAATATAAGTGAAATCTCAATATAGAAATTTTGGGTGTAATACAACACTTCCTCTAAATAAAATGGGTATAGGTAGGGAAAGGCCCACACCCCAATAAAAATGGAATGTATTACACTCGGACCATTTTCCATTTCGAATTCAAAATTATCAACCATATATTGAACCACAAAAGTAAATAAAAGAGCCCATAAAATGGGCTAAATGGGCTTTTACACACTATCACTCTAAAGATTAGCGTAGAAATGGTTTTAAATTAAACAAAACAGGCTTGGTGGCTTGCAACATGCAGAAAAAAAACCCTCCAAAGTTGATGTTACATGTCAGTTTTCTTACTAATGAACTCGTGCTGGAAAAAACCGAACAATAGCAAACATCCCATTAGCTGATGCACCAACGTCAGCTTCAACTTTGGAAAATGTAAATATATAACGAGTATTCTTCAACAGCAAACGCAACAAAACGGTGGTTTTAAACACAAGCTGTATATTTTGATCACCTCTATATTTTCACTTTATCTTGTTTATATATGTCGGCTAAAGAAAGAATCGCAATTTATCCAAAACTTCAATATTAAGATGTTGCAGGAAAATTCTATCTCTGTACAGTTTTACTGTCACTTTGCTAATGTGATCCAGTTTAGTTTTCACTGTAACTTCAGTTAATTCACAGGTTCACTTCACTAAGAGTAGTTTAAATTTTCCTATCACTTCACTTTTCCTCACGATGTAGCCACGTAATGAAGCACGTGCCAAGCAACCTTTTCGTCAATCCACTTATATCAAGAAATTTATTCCAAACTAATTCACTAACACCAATTCGGGAGAGCGTGGAGAAGAGAATTTCCAGAACATTCTGGCGATCTTATATGGATTTCTGTTTTACATTGGGAGAGAGTGTTACTTATCTCTGTTTATGTCCAACTTCCGTCGCCGATCTCTCAATTAGCTTGGGACAAAACCGCTGCATCGCAATATGAAAAATCCGATGTGTTCCATTCACATGACTTTCTCTACATCTCAGCAAGAAATTATTGTTATAAAGCTTATGCTTCTATTTACTTCATGATAATCGAGAAGAAATTAGAAGACTTAGTCTTATTACTTGCTTCCTTGTAAGTAGAAGCGAAATAAGGGAGTACCATAGGTTAAAGTGATAGTCAAAAGTTGGTTGCTATGTGATTGAAGTTCCTTTGTTTGTATGGACAAGGATTGTTAAATTCCAGTATGTGAAAGTACTTTTTAAAGCTGAAACCAAAAATAAGAAGTCTCTCAAAAACGATCATCTCCACGAAAAAGTTTATATAAGATAAATTGTGTGTTTTAAGGTGCTCTACATTTTTTGTAGTGTACGTTTTTGTCCATCTCTTACGGTTTAGTAATTATGCAAAATTCCGTAAAATTCATGCAGAATAAAGTAGTCTTCAGAGGCTATTCCTAGAAAATTCAAGATAAACATATTATGTGTCAGGTAAATATCTTTAATATACGAAATTGTAATCCAAATCGTTAGAGCCATTTTTGAGAAAATCAAAATTTTCGAAAACATTTCCATGTAAAGGGTAGTTTGGTGTGGGGGGATTTTTCTCAAAATCTTCGTGTCACATCCCTGAAAGATACTAAACTTAAATACCAACTTTGGTATTTTACCGACTTTCCGTTTTTGAGCTATCGTGTTCACAGACACAGACAGACACACACACACGGATCTTTTTATGAAAATGTGTTTTTTTTTTGTTACAGGGGGCCCTAAAACATATATTTCCAGTGAAATCTCGGTATCGAATTTTTGGGTGGAGTGCAATAGCTTCTCTATACGTATAGAGAAAGTAAAAACAAAAGTGCTTTATAGAAAGAGAATAAAGAGTGAGTATGCATTTTTTCCTAAAAAACAAAAAGTCGGGTAAATGTCAAATTATGTGTTTAAGTTTAGCAACTTTCAAGGATGTAAAGGTCTTCTTGACTGTGCTTTTCCAAAATATTCAAATGTCCCATCCAGAGCAAAATGTTTCTTTTTTTTTTTTCTCTCTCTAAAAAACTTTGATTAAAATATACACTTTTTCATCTTTCGCGCAGCTAAAATTTTCTGCGAAATCCTCTTCATTCTCATTGGATTTTGTAAAATTTTGTGCAAATATGAAAACATTAGAGATGAAATATCTCATTCTGAGGAAACGAAGAGCTCATTATACATTTTTATACGCCACTCGTTTCCAAAATAATTAATAATGTGGGATTACATTTACAACCGCAAAGCCTATGATGTTTCTTATTTCCGTTACACGGGCGCTTCAATTAGGCCGTAAATAATTAAAGGAGATTTTTGCAGGTATGTAAATAATAAGGGGCGATTGTAACATTGATGTTGCACATTGAGCTGGAACTTTTTTCTAATGAAAACGGATTGAAAATAAAATTATCCGTGTCTCGGATTTCTCTGCCATAGGATTCCTATTAGGCGGAAAAAGTTATATAAATTTAAATTGAAACGGCTGAATTTAAGTCTCTCTTCCACTTAACAATCTGTCATTTGGTACTATAAAATGAACTTTGCCCGCACAGAGATTACAGCTACCTAGCACAACACTAAACATAACTTACAACGAAGATTTTATATCTCGAAGATCGGCGTCTGTTTATTTTTTCCAGTGATAAATTATTCCAAGGATAAATAAAAAGCCTGAAGAAATAAACATTTGCGCATGTGTTAGATCTTTCGTTTTCAGTCTTTTAAACATCAATATATACAAGGAATTGGAATTGATTAGTGGATTCTTCTAATTTTTAAATAATGTTTTTTTTTGGGGGGGGGGGTTGTGTCAAACTTAGGTACATGAGAGAGAAAGTCAAGGAACAGGAATTTCTATTTTTGATCTACTTTTACAACGAAAGTCCCAGCTTGATATGTAAAACCGATGTGGCAATGGCCCCTTGTAATGCTAAACCTTAAGAGATCTTATACCAAACATAGACTCCATAAGACACATAATTTATCATTGACAATCAGTGCATACATTTTTATGGCGTTAATTATTTTCGAGATATTCTTTGGTATTGGTTTGAATCTATGGCCATGCAAAGAGCACGGAATTTTAAAGCCATCACATTGCGACACAGTTTCTAAAAGTCTGACCATTCATTTTACCAGCTGTATGCTTGTTATAGTTGCAAGCAATATTAAAAGAGTAATGAAGTTATCTCTCGATTAAATGAAGTGTCAGAAGAATGGTTTGATTAGATTAGTTTGTAAATGGCCGAATAGAGAAAGAGAGGATTTCACATCATATTTTTCTTGGAGAGGTGGTTTTTCTGTAACACATTTCGTTCATCTCATAGCGGCGGATAGCTCAAGTATGAGAAATAGAATTTTTACGAGTACCCTTTTTACTTTCTTTACCAAATACCTTGTAAGTAGGAATTAGTAAGTAGAGAAGTATCGTACTCCACCAAAAAATTCGATACCGAGATTTCACCGTAAGTTAAGAGTACATTAGATTTAATACAAAAATATCTTTAGAATAAGGATCGTGTGTATGACTATGGGCAACATAATTCAAAAACAAAAAACAAAAAACAAAAAAACAACAACAAATGGCTAAAATCAAAGCTTAGGTATATTTAAAATTAGTAGGTTCTTCCAAGGATGCGAAACGAATGTTATCAGGGAAATCCTCTTCAACCCAATTTACCCTGTATATGGAACATTTTTAGAAATTTTAGATTTTCTCAAAAATAGTTCTAACGATTTTTATTCAAATGCCGTGTAATAAGATATTTACCTGACCAATAAAATATATAAGTTGGATTTGGAATAGCTTCTGAAGTCCTCTTCATTGTAAATTATTTTTGCATAACTGGTAAACTGTAAGAGATACCTAAAAGAACTACCTACATAAAAAATATAGATCTCATTAATGCACCTAATTTATGTCATATTCATCTTTTTTGTAGAGCAACCATTTCCGAAACATTCCTGGTTACTAGTTTTAAAATTACCAACACTTTGCTTCAATGGGTAGTCGCCATTCACTTTTTATCCTGGTCTTGCATGAAGGGAATTTCAATTGCATCAAAAAACAGCCAATTTATAAAAGATTTGAATATCGCTTTATCCTAATAGATTCATTATTTTCTTCTACATAGAATGAGCTAAGTAGCGAGACCATTTCTGCTAAAGTTTATTTCGATTAGCATGAAGTAGCGATAAGCAGAAGAAGAAGAAGCTTTATTAAGAATGATTTGTAACCGATTAGGTCGAGAAAGTCATGTCAATGGTAAACATCAGATCTTTAAAATTATGTTGTTCACAAGCAGACAAACAGATGGTTTCAGTCGGTCCTATCCATGAAATGAAAACCTGTATCCACGGTGCAATTCCGATAACGAATTGTTATGTGAAATGCAACATTTTCTCCTCCTTAGGTATCTGAATGATAGAGAAGTAACACAATGCAGCAAATTGGACGCGTAAAACCAAAGCTGTTACCGTATTACCATAATATTAACTACAGAGCGTTCGTGTTACCCATTATTTCTTTGACAAAAAGGCTGTTAATTTTAAAAACGAAAAGCCGCAAATTGCACAGCCATTTCTTGCATTTCATGTCCGCGAATAATGAATCGGTTGGTCCCGCACCGCAGAAGGAAATGAGCCAATTTATGCATCGATTCCACAGCAGCGTCCCAATTATTTCCAATTAGCGCGAGTGAGGGTGGCCTAGACAATGTTAAAATAGAACCTCGTTAATTAGCCAGTACTTCGTCACCAGGGGTGTTGAAATTAATTGCATGAATGACAGCTGCCGTGGAACGCTGTCCAATGACGCGTAAAAGAGGAATCCCTCCAAGATTTATTTGCCTTTTCTGCTTTTGTCAGAGAGCTACCCCTTCCCCCCTCCTCTCACACTCCGCAAATTAAGAGCAGGGTTTCCAACCCCAAGTACGATGGGATTGACAGATAGACGGTGTATAATTTGTCTGGTCTATGAAGCAATATACCTGTATCTGGAAAAAATGAATCATTTATGACAGTTAAAAAATGAGCTTAGTTTAATTTCGAACCACCTTACTCGGGTGGAGAGCTGTGTGGCACCATTGAGTTACAGTCAATTATAGTGTTGTTGTTTTTTCTTTTGTTTTAGCTTCCGCTAAATGCTAATGTTCATATAAACTAAATAACTACAAATCTTAAGACAACATAATTTAAAATTTTGATGTATTCACATAACTTCCTGTACATATTTTGTGACAAAGCATACATACAAAAGCATAATCTTCTATCCACTTCATGTTAATCAAAATAAACATTAGTATAACCCTTAATTCCATATAAATAGAAGGGAAAATGATAGTCAAATATTTTAAAAGAGGTCGCTATGCGATTGCAATTCGGTTCTCTTTGCATGACCAGGAGCAGTGTAACAAAACAAACAGGAATGACAATTCTAGTAAGAGAAAAGTACAAGTATTTTAAAATTGAAATAATAAAAAGGAATATCTCGGAAATGATTAGCTTCACAAAAATGTGTACTCATAAGCTTTTTTAACGAGATCTACATTGTATAGTTAAGTTTTTTATCTCTCTTACGGTTGACTAGAGTTGCAAAACTCATCCAGATTGAAGAGATCTTTTAAATATATTCCCAGAGAATTTAAAATATACCTTTTTGTCATGTGAAATAGGATTTCATGCAATAGCCATTAATTAAGTAACATCTTCCGATACACCTACTTTGTTACGACTTATCTCGTCTTATAACGAGAGTGTCGGGCGATGTGTACACATTATAGAGCTTGATCATTTTATCAATCTTCCTATTATTGATGACATTTTAATCAAAATTGTTAAACCTATCTTTGAGAAATTAACATTTTCGAAAATTTTGACATGTAAAGGGTTGGTTGGGATGCGGGAATTTTCTGGTGTTCTGTTGTTAACATAGCTCATACACACATGGACCTTTTTCTAAAATGCTCCTTTTTTATATTCAGGATCTTAAAATGTGCATTTCCACTGAAATTCCGGTATTAAACTTTTTCGTGGAACGCAATACTTTCTCTGCTTATCTACTAAGTAGAGAAGCTAAAGATACAGTTTGCATTCGCACGACTTTGCCTACTCACTTCTAGAAGCTGTTATTTAAAATGCTTATTGTTTCGTATACTTACTTATTCTTTATTTTATTTATTTGTTGTAGCTTAACGTCCTTTAACCTTGTTGGCCATATCGGACAATGAATGAAATCGGTGAAATGATACTGAAATGAAACCCTTATCCGAGAATCTCTAAGCGAGATTCCAACTCGCGACTCTTAAATGCGAGGCATACATGCTACCCCACACTACTCATCTACTTCATGTTAACATAGATAAATTATCATTACATGCTATGTGATGGCTTTTAAACTCCATATTTGCATGAATATGCAAATGCTGAAAGAAAGAAACAAAGAAAGAAAAATAATACTGATTTGCAGATCAGAAAAGTATAAAGTATTCTAAAATTCAAACAAAGAGATAGCTAGAAAATGGTTAACGCTAGATAAGTTTTATTTGGCGTAAATTGTATGTTTTTACGATATCTACATTTTTTTTTTTTTTAGCAATAAGGTTAGGTTTACCAGTTGTGTTAGTCTTTTAAAATGAAGAGAACTTTACAGGTTATTTTCAGAAAATCCAAAATATACCTTTAGTCATTCAAATAGGTATCTTAAAATGTGTAATTTTAATCAAAATATTTAGTTAGTTTAGATAGTAAAAATATAATGTGTTCCTTCACATGACTTTCTCTACTTCTGTGTAACAAATTATTGTTAAACTTATTCTTCTATTTACTTTATGCTAATCGGAAAAAAAAAAAAAATAGCAAAATAAGCCTTATTACTTGCTTCTTTATAAGTAGAAGCTAAATATGGGAGTATCATAGGTTAAAGTGAAGTCAAAAGCTGGTTACTAGGTGACTAAAGTTCCTTTGTTTGTATGGATAAGAGTTGAAAAATTCCTGTATGAGAAAAGTATGTTTTTCAAAGCTGAAACCAAAAACAAGGAATATCTCAAAAACGATCAACTCCTCGAAAAAAAAATATATAGCATAAATTGTGTGTTTTAATGTGCTCTACATTTTATGTGTGGTATGTTTTTGTCCATTTCTTACGGTTTAGCAGTAATGCAAAATTTCTTCAGAATAAAGTAGTCTTCAGAGGTTATTCCCAGAAAATTAATATACGATATTTTAGTTAAAATCGTTAGAGCCATTTTTGAGAAAATAAAAAATTTCGAAAAAAGTTCCATGTAAAGGGTAGTTGGGGATGGGGGGATTTTCTTGAAAATCTTCGTGTCTTATCCTTGGAAAATACCAAACTTAAATACCAAGTTTGGTATTTAACGGTCTTTTCGTTTTTGAGCTATGCTGTACACAGACACACACATACGGCCCTTTTTCCAAAAATTCTTTTTTTTGGCTTCAGGGGGACCCAAAACATGCATTTCCGGTGAAATCTCGGTTTCGAGTTTCTGAGTGCATTACAATACTTTCTCTATACACTATGTACATATTACGTGTAGAGTAAGTAAAAACAGAATACGTTTGCCATGTAAAAAGTACTTTAGGAGTGAAATGTTCTTGGAAATCTTTGTGTTACGTCCTGATCATAAGTGCACGGACCTTTTTCTACTTCTCTCTTTCTCGTTCTCGCTCTCTCTCTCAAGAAAACACTTATTTCCGATGAAATCTTGGTATCTAGTTTCTGAGTGCATTACAATACTTTCTCTATACACTATGTACATATTACGTGTAGAGTAAGTAAAAACAGAATACGTTTGCCATGTAAAAAGTACTTTAGGAGTGAAATGTTCTTGGAAATCTTTGTGTTACGTCCTGATCATAAGTGCACGGACCTTTTTCTACTTCTCTCTTTCTCGTTCTCGCTCTCTCTCTCAAGAAAACACTTATTTCCGATGAAATCTTGGTATCGAATTTTGGGGTGAAATGCAACACTTCCTTACTTGACGATTGGAACGCGGTAGGAAAAGTAGAAATAATGTTTATAGTTTTTAGACAAAGAAATACCCAAGTAAAATACCAAGATTCCTGTTTGCTGTTATATCTGAAGCAGTAGAACATGGAAGTGATCATTAAGCATTTACGAGATTCTCCCTGACGCGAAGTGTCAAACCACCGAGAAGGCTGTTCTGTTCGTGAGGCGAGCTAATGAACAGCTATTTCAAGTTGAGGGCCGATCTTGTCCTTCTCCAAGTGACCAATCAAACATAGACCATTCACTTAATTACCTATCCTTGCTTGGCTATCTAGCGAGGTTGGAACATTGCATCGGTTGTTATCGGAGAACAGAGGTCCTCTAGGCAATATATCTGCGCTAAGTGCGCAATTCTGATGTGTTGGTTTGCCCGTTTAATCACAGTCTACTGCTCCTTGAAGCCACACCATGGACCAAAATAGGGAACTCTATTTCAAACACTTCTCAAAATATAAGAACTTAAACAGATTAAACCAATTCAAAGCCTGCTTAAAACTGGAGTGACCTAACATCGATTAAAAATGGAGAGAGTATATTTTAACGAACATATTTATTTATTTCCTTTATTTTGAAAGGATTTCAAAATGCAGGGTTTTGTCTTTCTTCTTTATAGGAATTACATCTTCCGCAAAGATAACTCATTTAATCGGTTACAGTCTTTATTAAGGCAGTGGATTGGTGAAACCATAGTTCCTATAGAAACAGGAACTGCACATTTTAAACAGTAATAGTATGAAGAATTTATATATTACCGGCCACGTGGCTCAGTCGGTAGAGCACGTGCCTGCTGTGCGAGGTATCCCGCGTTCGATTCCCCGGCTGCGGGGTGCGAATTTTTCTCTAGCCAAGAGTCGGAAAGTCGCTGTCTGACACACATCGTGCTGTGGTGCCTGCCTCTTGCTCTCACTGGTGCGATTTGTGTTTTTCTTTTCGCGTGCAGTTTCGCGTGGAGTTAAACGGGGCTACTTTGACAGCCTCTTCTATCCGTACTTTCTCTGTGTGTTCGTGCTTTCTTTCCATCCATTACATTATTGGAACATTTCTACACCATGGCTGCCCCCGTTGATACGGGGCAGCTTATTTATTCTGCGATGCAGACGTGCTACCAATCTGAGGACCAGCCATCTTCTTCACAAAACCAATTTTAATCGCGCTACTCGGGAGCTGAAGGCTGCCTTACGTGCTGCACGCTGCACTGCTGCTGAACACCGACTACAAGACTTATACGCCAGTGATGGGTCACTATGGCAGAAGACTAAGTTTGACACGTCCTTCTGCTGCCTCTTAAGGTTGGGAACACCTGGTTTTCTACGCCATTTGAAAAGGTAAACTTGTGCTCAGAACTCCTGGAACGTCAGTTTTCCCCGAATCCTGTGCTGGACGCGGACTTTGCTCATCGTGTGGAGGAAGAACTCACGCAACCTTTGTTGCTCACTCCTTTCCACCACTTCTTTACCCCTGCTGAAGTTAAAGCATCATCGCTCGCTCTTCAGCTCACAAAGCTCCCGGTCCTGATCTTATTGTGCAACCCTTACTCCTTCATTTACCCCGGAATGCGCTGGTTTTGTTGACGCAAATCTACAACGCTATCCTCCGCACAGCTCATATTCATCAATGGAAACACGCTACAGTTATCCTTCTTCCCAAACCTGATAAAGTCAAGAATGATCCCCTCAGTTATCGTCCTATTAGTTTACTCCCCCTACTCTCCAAAATCTTCGAACGTCTCCTTCTGTCTCGTCTTTTGCCTCAGCTCACACCGATTATCCCTGACACCCAGTTTGGATTTCGCTCTCTTCACTCCTGCTGCAGCTCCATCGTGTCGTTGACGCTATTCTTGATTCCTATGAGCGTCAATCTGTATGCATAGGACTGCTTTTGGATACCGTGAAGGCCTTTGATAAA
This sequence comes from Hymenopus coronatus, assembly GCA_030762935.1. Taxonomy (NCBI): domain Eukaryota; kingdom Metazoa; phylum Arthropoda; class Insecta; order Mantodea; family Hymenopodidae; genus Hymenopus; species Hymenopus coronatus. The sequence continues at coordinate 80,116,506 of CM060881.1, read as the reverse complement.
GTTTGGCACCATGGATTATTATTCAAACTCAAACCGCATCTCTCGGACACTTATTTCCGCCTCGTACAGTCCTATTTGCGCAATCGCACCTTCTCTGTTAAACATGATCGTACATTTTCCAAGGCCCTTCCTATCTCCTCTGGTGTGCCGCAAGGGAGCGTACTGGGCCCCTTATTATACCTAGCTTATACCTCGGATTTTCCTAGTCATCCGCAACTCACCATTGCTCACTATGCCGACGATGTGGCGGCGCTAAGTTTGGATACTTGTGCTACGGCAGCAAGCCACCTTCAGGACTTCTGCAACCAAATTCACTCCTGGTGCCAACGTTGGAGAGTGACTATGAATGCTCATAAATCCCGTGTTGTGAAGTTCACCCACAAAACGAACGTGACCCATCATCCCATTTCTCTCAATGGGACGGAGATATCCACCGCGACTTCTATAAGGTACCTCGGCCTTATCTTGGACAGCCATCTTACTTGGGGTCCCCATCTCTCCAGTCTAGTGCAGAGGATTCGTCATCGCATCCGCGACGTCCATCATCTTGTGTCCGGTTCCTCGCCATTGCCTTTGCGGTACAAGCGTCTTGTCTACACTTCCTTAATTCGATTCATTTGGCAATATAGCTGTGCGATATGGGGTTCTGCCGCTCCGTCGCAGACCATCAAACTCCAGCGCATACAGAACCGTTTTCTCCGCCTCATGACTGGCGCTCCATGGAATGTGCGCAACTCAACTCTGCACGTTGACATAGGCCTACCGGAGGTAATGTGTGTCCTCCGCATCAGCTACAAGAGGCTTCATCGATCCTGTTTGCGCCACAGCAATCCTCTTCTCCGCCATATTTATCTTCCTCCTGAACCTAAACGACGAAGACTGAAGCGCCGCTGGCACTCCGATCTGCGGCTGAACATTTAGCTCTTTTATTATTTTCTGTGCTGCTTTCTTTGTATCTTTATACTATTTCTTTGGGCCCATCGCTGGATGGTACCCCAACCACATATTACATGCTGTTCTGTGTATCTAATTAGCTCAACTGCATTGTACCTAATTGTACAAAACAGTTTTCTTACAATAAAAAAAAAAGAGTCGGAAGTATGATTGAGATTGTAAAGATATAGAAAGGACGGGAGCGAGGTAGAGTGTGTATGTGTCTAAAGTTAAAGATACTTCACCAAACTTTAATACCAACAGTAAACAAATGAATACGATTGTTGTGAAGTTGTTCCGAAGGAAAAGCCTCCGATATGACATAGCTGTTAAAGGCTGAAATATATGTAAATGAAACAAAAATATGATATATCTACACAATTAAGTTTTCTGTGTTGGTTAATTTCTACTTAAGAAAAATTTTCTCTGCGAAACTTTTTTGTGATATAATTTTGGTTTATTCTGATATTTCATTAAAGGGTTCTTTAACTTATTTATTTATTCTCCAAATGCTTTAGCATTAATTTACAAAAGCATGCAGAAACATTAATTTATAACATAACAATACTAAGATTTCATATATTCGCGCGCATTAATAAATAAATAAAGGTAAAACAATTACATCATAATATCTTAAAATGTGAGTAATAAGTTGATGCAAGCGCAGACTGTATTTTTAATAAGCAATAAATGGTTATCTCTTATCTATTATATTATCTTTATATAAACCGAGGTATTTATAAGGTAGTCACCTATAGTGAGCCTAAGGAATACTTTTCCATTTTCACATCGGCCTCGTCCAGGTCGAACGAAGCTCGTATTGGGATGCCAGGAATCTGCCTTAAACCCTATAAAGCCTAGATAGCTGTCGTGCCATGGAGTTAACAATTTTTAGAATAGCTGAAATGTAAATTTACCTCGCTACATAGTTATTCTTCCTTATTATTGTGCTATTGCTCTTCCTGTTATCGTACAACTACTGTAGGTATTTCTGATGAGCGGGGTAATGGCCTAGGCCCTCAGGTTTCATGGGAATGGTACCCGCCATCATGATTTGTCATTCCACCGTAAAATCGGAAGGACCAATGTTTATAGAGGTGACCTGTTTTGTAATGCCCGTAACTCGAACATATAATACTTTATACATTCAGCCATTTTCTTCTTTTTCTTCCTCTTTGCTCTTACGAGATGTTTCCAGATCATGGACATTTATCTTGCACGCATTGCAATCGCATTATGAAATGTCAATTGTATTGATTCAGAAGTGTTATTATCCAGTGTTTCCGTCCTTTTCCGAAATGTTAATAAAATCCACTGAGCTATGTTAAAATTTTCTTTCTAGTGCCCAGCGATAAAGCACATTCTGGATATTTAAAACGATATCTATTATATTATTGGTTAAAGTTATATCTTATTTTATTATTAGCTTATTGAAGATAAACATGTACGAGTATCTCTGTGATTTGATCCTCGAAACACCGTTACTTTTCATGCACCATATTGTTATAATGTATTTAATTTAGTTTCTTTTAGTGTACGCTATCCAGCTATTTTTAATTGCCTTCTAAATCAGTAAAGAGTACCTCAGTTACGAATACATTAATATTCAACAACTTATTTTAATTTGAAAATCACTTTTAAGATATTTTAGTGGCAAGGCCAATAAAATACTAAACCTCGCAGAGAATAAACAGGCATTCATTTTGAAATGCTAAAATTCTGTGTGTTACATTCATATCACTTCTCTATCATAGTTTATTTTGATATAATTTCTAAAAAAAATAATTCAACAACTCAAACTGTTCTCACGAAAGCATATTTGTCTGCCTTCTTCATGTTAATCCAGAAACATTGGCGGGAATAGTTTTCTTTACACATTTCATTTTAGGTAAGGGAAACCGAATCCATAAACACTAAAAAGCTTCTCAGTAGCGGATTCGTAGTTTTTCATTAAATTATCTTAAATCAAAATCGTTTGGAACAGTTATTTTTTAAATAAAAAAAAACTTCGAAAATTTTTCAAATAAAGGTTAATTTCACTTTAAAATCTAACGCGGTATCTTTGGAATAAAATTGAACTTAAATACCAAGATTAATATTTATCCGACTTTTGGTTTTTGATTTATACTGCTCACACACATACACGAGTTTTTTTGTAAAAAAAATACACCTTGGGTTCAGGGGGCCTCAAATCTTATGCTGCCATATCCTCATCGAACATCTACGAGAAAAGTTACTCTTTAACTACAAAGGATCATGCTAGAGAAAATGAAAGAAAATTTGTGAACAAAAAGAAAGATTTCTTGTCAAACTCCCATCAATTTTAAAGTATTTCTTTATAAACTTTTATTTTTTTCTGAAAACATTTGTGAAAAGACCCATACCAAGTTATGTATGGTATAAAATTAAACATTAGATCGCTTTCGTTCTCTCTCTGTTTCTAACATGGATAATTTTGCCTCTAGTTCAGGGACCCCAAGATGGGTCCTCTAGTTCAGGGACGCGAATTGGTCATTGAAATGTTACACTTCCTCTTCCCGCGCAAATAGCAGAAAAAGTAATTAAAAGCTGTGGTACGAAAAGCATAAACACAGCTAACCGACGCAGAGTTAATGAAAAATGAGCAAATTAATCGGTGCAACGTTATATACTATTGAATATGTTAGGTATTTAACTGCGTAGCAAATAATGATCCCTGGTTAGATTGAGTTGACGAGCAGAAACATCTGATATGTTCCATTCATATAACTTTCTCTAGCTGTTCCCCATATAAACTATTCTTACAAAAGATTATTCTTTTATACACATCATACTAATCAGGATACAATAGCAGAATTGGTTTTAATACTTGCTCCTTTTTAAGTAAAAGGGAAACAAACAAAGAATTGCACTACACTAAAGAGATAACCAAATATTTTAAAAGTTGATCGCTATGTGAAACAAATGAAGTTCAGTTCTTTTTGCATGATCTTCAGTAAAATAAGAGTGGCCAAACCAAAGGTATGTTTCCGTTTGAGAAATGTTACGTAGTTAAACATTTAAAAAAATCTGATGTTTTCCATTCACATGACTTTCTCTACATCTCTGTAACAAACTATTATTAAAAAGCTTATTCTGCTATCTATTAGTACAAATGGTCTTATTACTTGCTTCCTTATAAGTAAAAGGGAAATAAGGGAGTACCATATGTTAAAGCGATAGTCATAAAACATAAATTGTGTGTTTTAGCGAGCTCTACATTTTTCGTCTAGTAAGATATTGTCCACAAAATTCAACAAAAGTCATCCAGAATATAGAGGTCTTCAGAGGCTATTCATGGTGTAATGGTTACCATGCTAACTTCATATACCCAAGGTCGCGGGTTCAAACCCGGCGGAGAACGATGGGTTTTTTTTTTCGGGCGTAAAAATCCATAGCATGGGTTCCTTCGGAAGGGAAGTAAAGCCGTGGGTCCCGTGTCGTAGATTTACGGCACGTAAAAGAACCTCAAGCCTGATAAGAGAGGCCTCTGAGCAAAATTAAGCGAACTTTCACGCCCAATATAGAATGGGACAATCACCACAGCAGTTAAAGAGCGTCCATAAATAACACACCATTCCATTCCAGAGGCTATTCCCAGAAGATTCAAGATATACTTTTCCCAGACAATTCAAGATATACATTTTATTGGTCATTTGGCATTGGTTTTAATTGTTTTTCACACAAGCCGTGTGTAGGACAGGAGTTGGATAGGTAGAGTCAGACTGAAAATGACCATAATAGTTGGCTGTACTATGAATTCTGGGGCTTAAAGTACTCGCAGCATTGTAAGTCGCTATGCGGTTGTTATCTCAAAATAATTTGAAATCACCTTGTGGTTTACCGGGAAAAATGCGAGTCAGTTGAGAAATTCAATGCTATGCCGGCATGCTGCCATAGGAGCTCAGTGGCAGAGCAACCGGCTAGAGATCGGGAGATCCGTGGTTCAAATTCCGGCTATGGCATTGGGTTTTTCAGTCTGACTCTACCTATCGATTTGTTTATTACTAAACGCTCATACATTCACTCTTACATTCCTACGACCAGTCTCTGTGGGAGATAGGGAATAATCATGGTTAAAGAAGTATTCTCCGCCCCAGCCGGGAGTCAAAACTGGGACCTTCGGGTGAGAAGTCAGCTCGCTGACCAACCGACCACGGAGGCAGTGCTCTTACGGTTTACTATTTATGCAAAATTAAAATAAATTCATCCACAGTAAAGAGGTTTTTAGAGGCTATTCAGAGAAAGTTCAAGATATACATTTTATTTGTCATGTAAATATCTTAAGTATAAGAGACTTTAATCAAAATCGTTTTTTTTTTGTCTAGTTGTCTACCTATCTCTTACGGTTTGCTAGTTATGCAAAATTCATCCGGAATAAAGAGATCTACAGAGGCTATTCCCAGAAAATTCAAAATATACATTTTAGTGCTCATATAAATAACTTTAATATATTGATTTAAATCAAAATCATTAGAGCCATTTGTGAGAAAATTACAATTTTCGAAAGATTGTCCTAGTAAAAGGTGGTGGGGAATATATATGAAAACCTTTGTGTCACATCCTTGGGGGATACTAAACTTAAATACCAAGTTTGGTATTTATGGGTCTTTATGTTTTTGAACTACACTGCTCCCCCGCCCCAACACACACTCACACACACACACACATACACACACACAGAATGCTTCTTGGATTCAGGGAGTCTTAAAACATGTATCCCAGTAAAATCTCGCTATATACTATGCACATAGTACCTGTAGAGAATGTAAAAATACATATGTTTAAAAAAATGGAAATGGTGTGTTATTTATGGACGCTCTTTAACTACTGTGGTTCTCAGCGCCCCATTCTAAATTGGGCGTGAAAGACCGCTTAATTTTGCTCAGAGGCCTCTCTATCAGGCTTGAGGTTCTTTTACGTGCCGTGATTCTACGACACGGGACCAACGGCTTTACTTCCCTTCCGAAGGAAGCCATGCTAAGGATTTTTACACCTCCGCCGGGTTTGAATCCGCGACCTTGGGTATATGAAGTCAGCATGGTAACCATTACACCAAGGAGGGCGACTCCTATGCTCAAAGATAAAAGATAAAAAATTCCCGTCTGGGAATATTCCTGTAAGCGATCTTCTTAACTTTGTACGCTGGTCACATACATACTGGTTGTGCACTACCTTAATGGGACTAACTAGATAGACATGTACTGTTCGTGCTAGGTCTTGCATTACAATCCAGAATTTACAGTAATTAACGAACCTAACATCCTATACTTTGAGGCCTACTATATCAAACTGAAAACAATCTTATGTATCGCATGACTTTCTCTATTCGTTCTTCTAACCAATTTTATAAATGCGTATCGCTTTTGTTTCACTTTTATGGTATTTTCCTTGTAGGTATATTAAAGATATAGTAGACTAAAGCGTAGTCGAAGTATTTTAAAGCGTGAATCGCTATGTCATAGCTTTGAAATTCCATGTTCTTAGCATGGCCCTTCTAAAAAACGATAAGCGATTGGCCATTTACAAAATTTAAACCACAAACAAAGAATATTTCAGAAAAGGTTCAAGACACAAACATTGATATTTGATATAAATCATGTACTTTAACAAGATTTACATCTTTTGTAAACTAGGATCTTGTCTGTCTCTTACGGCTTATCTATTATACAAATGCATTCAAAATTAAGAGACATTATCAGACCATCCCTAGAAAATTTAAGATATGCCTATCTTTTGTCACGTTACTAAACATATTGCGGAATTTTCATTATAATCGTTGGACAGCTTTTTTCGTATAGGGCGTAGTTTTTGGTGGGAAATTTGCTTTAAAATCATCCTATGCATCCTTGGAGTAAGCTGAACTCAAGAACTAAACGCACTTTCCATTTTAGTTATGATGTTCACATCCCCACAGACACAGGAACCTTTTTATAAAAATTATGTTTCTTTTATATCAGGGGATCTCAAAACAAATATTTGTACTACAATATGTATATAGATATATACACTTCCTCAAGTGACAATAGGTAAGAAAATAGTAGCGAAAGTAAAAATATGTAATATGTTCTCATCTAGAACACGTTTCGCGACCTTTTTGTTTGTGTACATTTAGAGTGTCTTTAAAAAAATTAACGTGTAACAGTCACAGAACTTTATTTCATACGGATTCTAAAGAACATCTTAAGTATACATGCACATTCTATTTTTAGTGAAATAAAGTAATAAAAATAGGTTATTTACGAGTATTTACGTAGAGTTACGGCAGCCGTTAGTTTGGTAAAGAGGCCTCTACGCAAAGCGGTTTTTCACCACCAACAAAAAAATGGGACGCTGAGAACCACAGTAGTTAAAGAACGTTCAAAATAAAACTCCATTTCTTTCCGATGCGAAAACCCAGCACCCTACCAACTAATAACGGCGTCGGGCGAATTTGCTTGTGGAGGAAAAAAAAAACCTGCTGGAGTCACTAAAAATCTGTAGGTATTTCTCACGAGAGTGGCTGGTGGATATGATATTCTTGCTGGATGCCCTCGGGAGCCACGAAAGACGATCGACGCAGGCTGGAGGATTTTGCTAATTACTGCTCCGGAACTTTCACTAACATCCTAGGATCCATGTAGTTTTGTCCTCGAGAAGCAAGGTGCTGATGAAGGGTAGCTGGGGTTACCATCAAAGAATTCATTGAACGGCTTGTCCGTTGTCAGATTGTTGATGCCTTCTCTGGAGGAAATGCCTATGAATACAACGGACCGATTAAATAACCTTAGCCAGCACAGATTTAGCAAATGTATTACCATGCGACGTATCACCGTCGCAGAAAATGGGGCTTCGGCTGAAAAATTTACTGAAGACCGGCCATCTCATGATCTCACACAGGGCGGCTGCTTAAGATGATAACAATCTGCCTTAGCCAAAAAAACGGCGAATACTGCCGCACTGTCCCGTAATCCATTACATCGACACCAGCGACATCCGACCTCTCCGGCAACAACTAAAATGTGTTTCTCTGACGAAGCAAGCGGAGGTACGGGGCAAGCTGAGAGACATGAGATCTAGGGGATAGACCTTGGAGCTAAACTATAATCTTGATGATGAAGAAGAAGAATAAGAATGGCGAGTTACGCTTCTGTGTGGACTACCGGAAGCTGAATGTCGCCACTTACCCCCCATTAATGGCGCCCTGTACGTAATGCTGGTGACCAGTGCTTCTTGACTTTGTACTTGAAATCGGGATACCAGTAAGTTGCCAGAGACAATGACAAGGACGCATTGTCGACAGGTGTGCGATTTTGGCAAGTGGTTTCTATAACGCGCCAGCCACCTTCAGTGCCCATGGAATCAGTGATAAGACAGTTAACTTACGACATGTAACTGCCTGTAATATTTGGATGACATTACTTGATTGCAGCAACCATCTTGAAAATCATCTCGATAACCTGCAGAAATTGCAGACAGCTAACCCGAAGAGAACGCGAAAAAAGTCAAGTTTTCTGTACAGAGGTGAACTACTTGGACCACGGACCCGTAGAAGGCTCGGGTAGTGAGAAATTATCCCCCGCCCGCAAGATAAACGAGAGCTACAGACTTTCCTCGGCCAGCTTCTACCACCGATTCATCACAAGGTTTTCCAACATCGTGAAACCTCTCACTCGTTTTTTGGAAGTGCACCGGACATACATTTGTCATAAGAGGCAGATAGCGCATTCCAGGCGTTTAAGTCAGCACTCTGCAGTGCGCCTGACTTAGGATTTCCACAACCGGGTGGAGGCTTTATTGTGACACCGATGCCAGCAACGGGTGATAGCCTGCTACAACAAAACGCTCTCCAAGGCGGAAAATATCTACTGCGTTACTGGCGAAAGGTAATATTAAAAGCTCTGGAATACTTCCTCAAGTACCTAAACAGTCATCCATTCCCCATAGGGCTCAGCTCTCACCTGGCTGTTGAGTTTCAAGACCCTAGAGGGCCAGAGAACCCGCTGGGTTTGGACGCTTCAAGAATATAACTTTACATCAGAATAGAAAAGGAATCAGCCATCCAATGCGCCCCATGTCAAGAAGATCCTATCAAGAAGAGTGCGGCCGCGACACTAGGTTGGAGGAGGAGGAGGAGGAGCGCACCCCAGCTGTACGTGTGATTTCGGCGGTGCCTGTAGATGGATGGGACAGTGCAGGCGCACGCCAACTTGGACCACTCTTGAGAAAAAGGAGGCAGGGATTAGACCGACCTGGGAAGTCATTGCACCTAGCAATAGTGTGTATATATCTTATGTCTTACTGGGCCCAATGGGAATCACTAAAGGCAAAGGAAGATGTACTGCTCAGAGTTTGGGAATCACTTAACGGAAAGACGCAAGAGAGTAGTTGATCCTCCTCGAGTAAGGTGACAGAAGTCTTGGAAGAAGTGCATGTGGGCCTTCGGGAAAACAGTTGGCGTCCATCACAACAATCAACAAAATCTGGCAACGGTACTCTACAGATGAGGCTGAGAGTTGGTGGTGCCAATGTAGTGCGGGAAGATGACACAGACCAAAAACTGGGGTCATATACGGCAGTGTAACACCACCAGTCCTATAGCCGGACGATTCCCTCTGTCAGCAGGACTGTTGGTGGTTATGGATTGCTGACGTTGGGACAGGACCAAGAGGCGCTGCCCCAACTTCAGCAATCTTGGCAAGGGATGTACCTCGTGGTGAAGAGAATTAATGATGACGTCTACCGCATCTAGAGGCTGCCCCGAAGGAAGAGGCAGGCGGTAAACTTGGATCGTCTATTCCGCTACGATGGTGCTGGTCGGAAACAGAGTGATAATGCGCCAAATGCACCAAAAGCGCGTGGTTATATCTTGCCAACCTGAATTATTGCACGTTAGCTTTTCAAAGTTCATTACCCATAGTCGCAGGTGTGCATACAAATAACACGGCGCGAACGGGCGGTTTGCTTCAAAGTCCTGCATCGTTATACCTGGATGTAACATGTTCACACCTGCGTGTAATGTTCACGTGCAATAACAACCCCTGCTTCTCGAAGGTTCTTGCTACGCAATCGGCAGATATAGGAAGGAAGCTAACAGACCCCTGGATATCAGTTTCGACAGTGATTTCGCAGAGTACACTTGGATTAGACAGCCGAAGCAGTAGAACGAGTGTTGTAGCGTAGAGATAAACTTGTGCTGCAGCTCTGTTAAGTACATTTATTATAATGAACAAAATTAGAAATATATGCATACATTTTGTTACATCATTATGAACATCAATAATGATGATAGTAATAATAACAACAATAATAACAACAAAAACTTCATGTCTTATACCTGTTTACCGTTTCATAAAGTTAAATGCATTCGCCTTTAAACCTGAAATGTTTCAAGGATTCATGGTGAAGATTCGCATGTTATATTGTTCCACCATAAACAAAAATTTTATCAGAATTGATCTAACGGCTTTCATTGAAATATCACAATACGTTTGCAATAATCGGCCAATAGGTTGATTACTATAAGGAAACACATATATTTCATTAAGTCTACAATAATGTATGCAATACTCTTTTTATAGACAGATAGTTTCATTTTCCACAACAAACCATTGTATAGCCACGCGCATTCATGTAAAATGTCAGAAACAATTGACCTGTATCATTAAATTCATCCACACACTAAAAGAAATTTAAGATCAAAGTGCGTTTCTTTGACCTTTGAAATTATTCATTAGAAGCCATTAGCACTATTAGGAAGTTTATTAAATAAATTAATTGATATTATCTCAAAACAGTTTTAATCTTATTATATTTACATCTAAATTAAATACTGTAACTAGATCTGGTATCATGATCATGAATATCAGAGCATAATGTGCATTTATGGTTTTTTTTTAGCAATAAGAAGCAGTGTCAAAATGAAGTCAAAATTAAAACACTTCTCTTAGCAAATTACGGTTGACAACGACTTCTGGAAGTTACACCATACAAAATTATAATTGCCTTTTTCTTAATAAAAGTAGTTTCTTAGATAAAGCAAGGTTGTTCCAGCGTAAAACACCTTACTAAATTATCATGGATGTGTCCATGGTATTGATAATAATACACGATAAACATTAGTTTTATGTTTAATATTATATAGATTGTTACATCATCTAGGTAACAACTTTGAAACCGCAATAATAGCAGTGTTTACACGCTGTTTATAACGGTCGACTTGGAATATCAACTGATGGTCAGCTTACCTTCTTTGACACTACTAAATCCGTAATTTTAAAATATAGATAGACAAACTTTCATCTTGAGAAATTTAAGTGAACAGAAAAATCCCATTTATATAAATTACTATATACAAGTAATGTGTAAAGAAAGTGAATTCAGCACATCAGATATATTTTCTATTTTATCTTGCGCTATTTAATTTCGTTCTAGTGCACCTCAAATATTTTCTCATTTTATTCTTTGCCGGAATGCGGATATTTCCTGTCCTCATATTTTCCTATCTTCGTTTTCTTTTAAATCCCCATTTCCAGGGTTTTATAAAAAAGGTTTCTTCTGACGAATTTATTTCAATCATGCTGTTTGTCACATTAATCATATCACTTCTCATCTGCAATCCTCCTTTTTCATTATTCCATTTCCTTGGAGCTTTGGTTTCTTCAGGCCCCCTTTTATCAAGTATCGCTTTCATTTGTGCAACAATTTTTGTCGACTCAACATCCATTACTACTTCTTTATGTAAAGTCGTGCCAGTAAAGTTAAAATGACTACTCTTTTCTCTTCTTAGTATTTCTAATTTTCGGCCCTACCTTTGTAGTACGCCTCTGCAATTAATTATTCTATAAATAGTCAACTTTCCTCGTACTTCGAAGAGTCTGCATATACCGGCTAAACTTCCTTTTTCCTTCCAAAATTGCTTTTCAACTCACTTCTATTCATCACACTGCTTTCAACCAGTAAAATAACAGAAACGCCGATTTTCTTCACTACCAAATTATCACTACGAATTTATCGCAATTTTACCTCTCTAGCTTTTCTTTTATTAACGTTTCTGTAGTATTGTTATAATGCGTCGAAATTTTGTCCATAGCTACAGTTTTTTTTAAATAGTTGTGCCTTTTATAATTGTTTATTCCAGCATCCTTGATTAGAATGAGGTTTCATTTGTTTAAGCTTCCGTTTTTATTCCTTTGGGCTATGTATCTTCCACATATTTGGCCTTCAGGCGTAACCTAATTGGCCATCAGGGCAGAGAGAATGACTTACTTGCCTTAAACCTTATAAATGTATCTTAGCTTCTCCGACGTTTGAGCTCTCACATCCGTTATCTGGATTAACTTCTTACCATGATGGGGATTTTTTTGAATAGCAGGACTTATATCTGAAATCAAGCAATCAAGAGCAATTTATTAATTTGATGATGATAATTATTTATGGGTGGCCTCGTCGCTTAGTTGGTAGAGCACCTGTCTGCTATTCAGGGATCGCGGGTTTGTTTCGCGGCTGGGGGAGGGAATCTTTTCTACTCAAGATTATGCCCTGCCCTCTCCCGAGTCTGGAAATATTAACAAGCATGTGTTCCATTTTCAAAAACAAAAGAAACACCTGCAAACTAATGAATGTATATGAGTCAACACATTACCAATAGCAAACATGTTCCAAAGGTACAAAAAGTCGACCAGTGGAGGTAAAGGCGAGCAATAAAATAAAAATGTATGATTGAATCGGATACTTTGTGATAGGTATCTATAAGGCATTCTTCACGTATCATCTTTTGGATCGCATGGATTCATTACTCACAACATTCGACTTACGATATGCAAGCGGCTGTGCTTTGTTTTCCGTATTGTATGCGCCACCAAATCTACGCTGCTGAGTTGTTAAATATGTAATTCGGGGGGGGGGAGGATTGGTATATCTCAATTAATTTCTATGAACATATTGCGGACTTTGACTTGAGAAACAATTGTTATTCTTTGTTGATCCGCTGGTTTAAACCTTGGTTTTATTTATTTATTTACTTATGTTGTAGAAATTTTGATCTCTCTCAGATTTATATTCTATATTTTGCGAAGGTTAGGAATGGTTCTTGGTTAAATTAAAAAAAAAGAACTCAAATATATCGAGGGATGCTTATCAAAAAATAAGTAAGAATGAATACCCATCTCAGCCGGTATTCGAAATCTGATATTCTGGATCGAAAAACAAGAATGCTGACCACCGATCGCAGGAACTGCAATGAACAATTTAAAAAATCTATTCCATTTATTAACAACGTCGCCAATTGCCAGAATCATTATCAGTGACATTGGTGTGTTGGCATTTTGTACCTCAGCAGTTATTTCACATTCCAGTTAATCAACTGAAACGAGGATGTCGTTTTTAAGAACGCTTAAAAGAATCATTTGACCCGTGAAATTATAACGCCTGCGCCTAACCAACTGAATCACCCAGACCAACCAAATAAAAAATATATTGTGAAGCAAGGTTAATAGAATAATAGCTGTTTTGTATGCTAGTGCGTAAAATAAGGTTTTGTAATAGGTAAGCACATTGCAAGTTTACGCACTATCGTGAGAAAATACAATATGCTGCATACACTGTTTATTAAACATTGAACCTATTTATTTATTGTTAATGAAATTAGTAATCATTTGCTATCATATTCATAAAAGAATTTAGCTTCTTCTATTCTCCAAAGAATATTTTCAATGTAAATACAACAAGAACATTTTGCTCTCCTGGGTAGTAGCGCGTCTTCCTCCATTCAACAAGTCGCGAGTTTGAATTTCGCTTAGGGTGAGTTACCCGGATAAGGTTTTTTGGGGGTTTTCCCTTATCCTGAGAAGATGAATTTCGAGTAGCTTTAAGCTCCATAGACGCCGTGATCATTTCAGCATCATTTCACCAATTTCATTCATCGTCCGATATGACCAACCGGGTTAAAGTACGTTAAGTAAAAATTAACAATAAATAAATAAACAAACAAATAAATAAATAAATAAATAAATAAAAAAGAGCATATTCTTTAAATGTATTTAATTTTTTTTCAAAAAGCACTTTTTATTACCACATTGCGATTTATAAATGCCTTTAGAATCTTTATGTAAGAAATCTCCTAGAGGAAGTTCCGGTACATCATCTATTTCCGTTGAACTGTAACTGAATCCTGCAAAATTTTCTAAATGGCAATGTTTTTCTTTGTTTTTTTTTAAATTATTAAATATTTATTGAAACAAGTAACAAGTAATTGTTCTCAGTCCACATTATCATGATCACCTTTATTCAATTATTTTTAGTGTTTATATAAACACATATGGTCACATAAATAATCGCTCGTATATGTCCTGAAAATGGTAACCTTTTTTTTTTTTTTTTTTTTTGTTTTTTTCGTAGTCGAATATCTTCCCCGTATGTAAGAGCGATACCCCCCTAGGACCTACAAGTGGGTGTCTAGGGGTCAAAAACCTGTCGGGGAGCCAAAGGCACGTAATCGCAAAATGGAGAAACTGTATCAGGTAGCCAGACATGAGCATGATGAAGTGGATGATATGAAATAAAAGAAAAATGGATGAGAGAAAAGGTGATCATGGAGCAATTGATGAAATGAGTGGCGGGAGAAACCGGAGGAGCCTGAGAAACTCCGCCAGATTTCGTTTCCTCCATCACAAATCCGATATGCGGACGCTTGGGATTGAACTCGGACCGCCTGGTCTAACCACTCACCACGGCGCCCCCGAATTCCTTTCTAATAGTATTATTTTTTTTTTTTTTAATTTCGAACTGTAGTGAAAAAAAAATCTATGATACACAAGTGAAAAGTTTTCTTTTCTTTCTTCAATTCTCGTTAGGCTATGGAACGAGGCTAAGCTCGATTACACTTGATTAAAAAAACGGTTTGACACACTTGTATTGTAAATAAATATTTTTATTGCTATAATATAACAGACTGTGTGAAGTTGTAAACGGGAGGACAGAGAGAGAGAGAGAGAGAGAGATAGAGAGAGAGAGAGAGAGAGTCATTGAGTGCAACACTAATTTTTTAATACAAATTCTATATTTACATTCTAGTAACAATTTAAACGTCTCTAAATTTCATACAATTTGCGTGCAGTTTTGAAAAAACGACCAGAAGTTAAAATAAACTGTCGAGTTTCAAAAGTGCACAACGCACACTCAAATTACAAGCTATAAAACCAGAAATACTATTTATCGGAAATGCTGTCTAATGGACTACATGTACAGAGCTAGATCCTAAGGTACACCTCTCAATTAACAAACCGTCGTATGCAATACACCACATGCACGGGAATTGCTTTCCAGTAATTGTATTACGTCAACTTAACGCTACCTTATCGGCAGTGCAAGAGGGACTCAAGGATCGGTGGTTTGTGCGCAGTAACCGATGAAAGAATTCCTCCTTGTGATATAATCTCAATGAGAAGGGGAGAAGCACCCACCGGAAAATTAAAACGACACGAGAAGAAAAGAGAGTGCAAAGAGGCAGCGAAAGTCAGGCAGGTATGCCATGGCTTTTCTCATTAACTGCCTTCCCTCCACGCCTACCAACCAATATTTACAGGAAGGAAGAGCGAAAATCACCATGCACATTTGTAAACTACTACTACACCGTTAATTGTTGAACATTGTAACAGTACATATATATATATAATTACTTTCTATGTATATGTAATAAAAACGAGTACTTAGTAAAATATTTCACTTACAAGGGACCATTGTCACATTGATGTTACAGACTGATCTGGTAGTGATACACGTACCAGTGTCTCGGTTTTCTTTCCCATAGGTCCAAAGTTGATTGAAAATAATAATATATAAATTAGAATGATTTAGTAATAATATCTAGTCCCTTGCATATATCGGTGTTTACAACGCATTAAACGACAGAACTTCCAAAAATGTACAATTGTTATCATTTCATTATTTCTTTTTTTCTTGGAGGTACCAATCACTGCTTAAAAAAGAGGTGGGGTCTTGATTGACGTAGTATCAAGCAGCTGATGCTGAGCGGAAGACAGATCTAAAGTCATCCGTTTTACCTATGGAGAAAAAGCCGAGACACGGTTATTCTTGCGGTGTATTTTCACTCAATCTGCAACATAAATGTGAAAATGACACCTCGTTAGCTGTAATTAACACCGCATTACTGATGCTGTTTCAAGTCCGCTCAGATGGAAAAGTGTAGATCACAATTCACATTACTCCGCATAGGGGGATTACATTTTTTATTCTAATTGCAAACATTATCATATTTTTACTTTCTCTACACGTACTATGTACATAGCATATAGAAAAAAAGTCGATACAGAGATTTTATCAGAAATACATGTTTAGGGACCCCCTGAATAAAAAAAATACTCTTACAAAACTGTCCGTGTGTGTATGTGTGTGTGTATGTGTGTGTGTGTGTGTGTGTGGACAGTATAGCTAAAAAACGAAAAATTCGTTAAATACTTTCTATTCAAGTTCAGTATCTTCCAATGATGCGACACCAAGATTTTCAAAATCCTCCACCCCCAATTACCCTTTACATGGAAAAAAATTCGAAAATTGTGTTTTTCTCAAAAATGTCTCTATCGATGTTGATTAAAATCACTTATATTTAAGATATTTACATGCCGAATAAAATGTATATTCTTAATTTTTTGGGAATAGTCTCTGAAGATCTCTTCAATCTGGATGATTTTTTTTTTTTTCTGAATTTTGCATAACAGGTCAACCGTAAGAAATAGCCAAAAACTTACCACACAAAATATGCAGATCTTGCTAAAACACACAATGTATGTTTTTTTTTTTTTCCTGGAGTTGACCGTTTTCAAGATATTCCTTATTATTGGTTTCAGTTTTAAAATTCTTAAACATTTTCTCATACAGAGACTTATCAAATGGCCAAGCAAAGTAACGGATTTCAATCTCATAGCAACCACATTTTAAAGCATTTGACTGTCGGTTTAGTCTAGTGTATTCCCTAATTTCCTTTTACTTATAAGAAACTAGTAAGTCCGGTGTGCGAATGTTTATCTCGATTGGCATGAGCTGTAAAGAAAGTCATATGAATGAAACATATCATATTTTTATTTTCTCTACACGTACTATGTGCATAGTGTATAGAGAAGGTATTGCATTGAGCCCAAAAATTCAATACCAAGATTTCATCGAAAAAACATGTTTCGAGACCCCCTGAATCCAAAAAAGCATGATTAGAAAAAAATGTCCAATACCAAGATTTCATCGAAAAAACGTGTTTCGAGACCCCCTGAATCCAAAAAAAGCATGATTAGAAAAAATGTCCATGTGTGTGCCTGTGGGTAGCATAGCTCAAAAACCAAAAGTCCGTTAAATATCAAACTTGATAATTAAGTTCAGTATCTTCCAAAAATGGGACACGAAAATTATCAAGAAAATCCCCCATCCTCAACTACCTTTTAAATGGAAAAATCTCGAACTTTTTTATTTTCTCAAAAATGACTAACATTTTTATTAATATCTCTTATACTTAAGATATTTAAATGGCAAATAAAATGTATATCTTGAATGTTCTAAGAATAGCCTCTGAATATCTCTCTTTATTCTGGATGATTTTTTCTGAATTTTGCATAACCAATTAACTATAAAACTATATTCAAAACCAAATTTGAAGTGCGCAACCGTGGAATTTTTCCAGAGTATTTCTGAACCAATCAAAAGTTTTAGATCGGGAGTCAGTTTATGTGGAATCCATTGATCACAAAAGTGTTCGCATGTCTGTTGATGTAAAACGTTTTGTATTTGACTCACACCAATACCCGATACCACCCGAATAAATTTTACCGTCCTTCAATTTTCTTCGAGCACTGTTCAAACAGAGGTCATATTTTAATCAGTAACAGCAATTCTTGGGAGCCCATCACGAAATTTATCAGTAAATAAAAACCGATCTCTTTTGAATTCGCTGTGCCAATTATGAATTATTGCCTTTGATAGGGCATCTTGGCCAAATTATTTCTAAGCCGATCTTAAAATTGATTAGGCGTTTATGTCTTGAAACCGTGAAAAAAATAATGTCCCGTAAATGTTCTCCTGTCAAATTAATTTTTGTGTGAAAAAAAAGTCAACAAACTATTAGAGTAAATAGAAAAAATTACAAGGCATTCAACTCGAAAAGCTGAGAACGTAGCTGTCAATATAAACAAATTAATTTGTGTTTAGAAACATGACATTCTAAACGTGTTCAATGTCATAACCGAAATCAAGTTGCTAATCTCTTAGACGGACTTCCAGAGAGTGTGGTAAGATCAATTAGACAGCATTGATTTAATAGTAATTAGGTCACTGAACCGAGCTGAAATACCTTTAAGTATAAGATATTATCTCAGAGTTCATCTTGAGCTTATAGATTATCTACGGTCCCAGTTGAAGTACGAGTATATAGCTAGATTGCAGTGAACTCCTCAACTAAAGCTTCTAAAAATAAAGTGACTATATCATTTTACACGAGCAGTTGTCTTCTTTTCCAAGAAAACTCGTAACTACCAACATAAATCTAGTTGTTGTAATAACAATATTTATTAGGCGGAGAGTAAAATATTCGTGAAACAATAAAACACGCTACAGCGAATGCTACACTTCAATCTTACGTTATTTCAAACATTATTGAAAATTAAAATAATTAGCTGTAATTAAAACGAAAGAACACTTCATAGCTCATTTTAAAATTTTCAGGAAACCATGATGGCCACACAATTTTCAATGCCTCTTCAAACTCCACATCTTTATAATACATAAGTTCGACTTGGCATTATTCTTTTTGTAACACTGAAACTCTATTATCGTCTACATTATCATTTTCAAACAACGCGCTGTTAAATTAGGAGCATTGTCCGAAATGACGATGGGCAAGTTCATTAGAGATTTTTGTTTAATTGGAAAGGTCGAGAGAGACTGTAATTGTCGGGATTTGAAACCACGAATCTTTGCTCTTCGTCCAATTGCTCTAACTATTGACCTATCATGGCAAAATGCCCAAACGCTATTAAACTTCCTAGTTGATGCAGAATTTTTCCGGAGATCTCAAATTATTTTGAGATGATATACCGCAATGACAACTTACATTGACATAAGTACCTAAGTGCAGGGCTTCTTATTTAAGTAATTGTTACGGTCAATTATTCTCAGTTAATTTTTAAATTAATAGTTTGTCCAAATTAATAAAGCATACGGTTTTGCAAACAATATAAATAGGGTGTAATGCAGAAATATAAAATGCATAACAGGCCACATCGTGGCCGAGAGGTTAGACCACCGAGGCGGCCTGGGTTAGATCCCAGGCTTCGGCATGTGGGCTCTGTGGTGGACAAAGCGGCGCAGAAGCAAGTTTTCACCGGGTTCTCCGTTTCCCCCGCCATCGCATTCTATCAGTGCTCCATCTTCATTCCATGTATTATGAGTGTCATCATCTGCGGTGCCATTGTGGTAAAAGCAGGTGCTAAATACTATCAAAAAATGCGTAACAGTATGTCGTAAAATAAGACTTCGTCTTATCTCTTTGAACAATTTCTTAATAAAATTGTGTAATACTGAACTTTTCACACTCTTTACGCAGTTTACTATTTACTCACAAGAGTACTATGCACAAAAGCTTAAGAGCCTATGCTTTATTAGGAAACACGAAAGTATTTTTACTTTATCTACACGCACTATGTATATAGTGTATAGAGAAGGGAATTGTATTGCACCCAAAAATTCGATATCGATTACACCGGAAATATATCTTTTGAGACTACCTGAACAAAAAAAAAAAAAAAGCATTTTAAAAAAATACCTATGTGTGTATGTGTCTGTGGGCAGCATAGGTAAAAAAATTTGGTATTTAAGTGCAGTATCTTCCAAGGATGCGAGACTAATATTTTCAAGAAAATCTACCCACCCTCAATTTTCACGGAAAATTTTTCGAAAATTTTGATTTTCTCAAAAAATGGTTCAAACGATTTTTATTAAAATATCGTATATTAAAGCTATTTACATGACAATTAAAATTTATTTTGAATTTTATGGCAATGACCTCTGAAGGCTCTTGTTATCATTATCAGTTTTAAAACACTTCTTTTCACGTACGGGAATTTGTTAACTCCTTGCCATACAAATAAAGGAACTTCAATCACATAATTTAAATATTTGACGATCACTTTAGCCTATGGTACTACCTTATTTCGCTCCTATTTACAAGGAAGCAAGTGATAAGACCATTTCTGCTAATTTTTTCTCCATTAGTATGAAGTAGATAAAATAATACGCTTTTTAACAATAATTTGTTGCAGAGATATAGAGAAATTCATGTGTATCATATACATCAGATTTTTAAGGTATACTTTTCCCAAGTTCCTCTTCACACGTTGGAGTGTTGAGGATCTGCAGTTCAGTGTTAGAGTTAGTTTTCAACTCCCTCCCCGGTTTGCCTAATATGCCACCTGCTATTTTCTTTCACTTAGTCATCAGGAAATCGTTTGGTTTTTGATTTTCAACTTAACTTTTTGAAGAGGTGCGTATAATGTGGTTTAGTAATAACATGTGTAGCTAATAATCATAATGGACAGCTCGTTCCACGAAGATATCCACAGTAAGAAACAAATCATAAGTGTTCCTTTCACATAGCTTTCTCTACCTGTTCTACAAATAAAATGTTCTTAAACTGATTAATTTATTTATAGCATGTTAATCGAAAAAAGAAACATTATCAGAAATTGTCTTATTAGTTGCTTACTTGTAATTGAATTTTTCTCTTTGCAGCAAAACAAAAGAGAAATGAAGCTAAACATGGTTTCCCGTTTGAGAAAAGGTTCAGTAATCTAAAACTAAAACCAATAACTGAACCAATAACAAGAAATATATCGAAAGCGGTTAGCGTTGCAAAAGGAGTATGAACATAAATTGCGTGTTTTAACGAGAACTACATTTTTTGTGTAGTAAGTTTTTCTATCCCTTACAGTTTACCAGTTAAATAGGAGTCGTCCAGAATGAAGAGGTCTTCAGAGGTTATTCTCAGAAAATTCAAGATATACATTTCGTTTGTCATAAAAACATCTTAAAGAGATGACATTTTAATCAAAATCGTTACAGCCAGCAACATTTTCGAAACATGTTCCATTTATAGCGAGTTGGCTGGGGGAATTTTCCTGAAAATCTTCATGTCATATCCTTGGAAGATACTGAATTAAATACCAATTTTGGCATTTAAAGGGCTCTTTGTTTTTGAGTTATGTTGTACACACCCACACGAAAGAACGCGCACACACATAGATAGGGAACTTTTTTCTAAAGGGAGCCCTAAAAATGTATTTCAGATGAAATTGTGGTATATAATTTTTGAGTGCATTACAATACCTTCTCTACCTACATGTACGTACATACATAGTAATCGATACAGAAAATAATATTTTATTCTATTGCCTGTAAAGAATTTATCACCTTCTACATTTAATGCAACTGTAATTTTATTGGTCTCTTATATTAATTTATTAATCATAGATTATCATATTTTCATTGTTCTTGAATTCATATTGTTTCGGTTTTTGTGATTTATTTTTTTCCTGGTTTTGTTCAAACTTTGTAAATTTGAGCAAGTCAAATAGATAAAGTAGGGATGGAATCTCGATACTGTCGATATATCAATACTATCTGAAGTATATCTGATACTTTGAGGTAACCCTTCGATAATTTTTCGTTACTCTAAATGTTAAATTTTGCATATTGAAAGTGTTGCTGTACTAGACCTTAACTGCGTTTCCTGTAGGTGAATGAATTCATAGACTCGTGTCTGTATGAAAACGTTCAAAATAATGTGGAAAAAAGTAGAGGTACTCATGTATGCAGCATTAACTGTGAATGAAGCAGAATTGACACATTATCCGTTTCTAGATTAACTTGGCTTGGGGGCACACACTCAGCCACTACATTTTACCTACTCTAGCGACCAAAATAGGAACAAATCGGAACTTAAGACGTGGGGAGCATGAGAATATTTGCCCGCTCCTTCCTTTGCCTTCTCAATTTTAATTTAAATCCTTGTTCGGAGACGAATTATAATAACACTTGCAGTGAAATAAATAAAGGCGATTCATTCACTTCAGTAAAAGATAAAACAAAAATGAAGCAACTTATTCCATAAATGACGTGATAAGACATTGCAAAGTCTAGTTTAAAACTAAATAACTTTAGATATTTCGAATTCACCTCATAGATAATTATTATTTTATGGTGTTTTATAGATCTATTATTATATTTATCTTTTAATAAGGAAGTGTGTTTCAATTCCATTACATTTTAATTTATTTATTAGTTATAGTGGTGACGTACACGTATATCACACGATTAATTTGGGTAAATATTTGTATTAGGAACGTACAAGGGATATTGAATAAAGCATGAGCGAAGCGTGAATTACTGAGAAGTAGACCATTCTAATAACAACAAAACAGGTATAAAATATGTACATGTGTATAAAAAATGTAGCGCTGTGGTAAGTCACACGATGCAACACAAAGTACGTTACATTCATACACCGAGTGAAGTTTACAAATGCTTATTGTAAAAGCAATGTATGAATTTGCCGTTACTATCAGAACATGATGCCGCCATTTCTGAAAATAAGCAAAGCAAAATTCTGTCGATATGCATTTATGTAACGTCAGCTTCAATCATATCAAATAAAATAGTGCAAAGTGCGCACCAAGACTAGTTAGATGCATTTATAAGCAGGAATCTACTAATAACAAAGTAATTCAATGAACAACCTCCCCTTTACAGTTTTTATAAAGAGAGAAGCGAGTGTCGCAGCTCAAAAATCAGTATCGGATCAAGTATCGAATATCGAGGTATAGAGCTATTTATAACCAGACTATTTATAACTTTATAACCAAATAAATTAATTAAAATGTATTGGAATTGAAACACACTTCATAATTAAAAAGATAAGCATAATAAAATATCTATAAAACACCATAAAATAATAATTATCGGTGAAGTGAAATTAAAATATCTAAAGTTATCTAGTTTAAAACTGGATTTTGCAATTTCTTACCAGGCCATTTATAAAATAAGTTGCTACATTTTTACATTTTATCTTTTACTGAAGTGAATGAATCGCCTTTATTTATTTGACTACAAGTATTATTATAATTCGTCTCCGAACAAGGCTTTAAACTAAAATTGCGCGATGTCTCAGAACATAGAAAACAGAAAGTCCATTTCTTAGTATCTTCGATAAAATATTGTCTTATAAAGTTGGGTTTATTGGAAGTCCAGTAAACTGTTCCATGAAGTTAGTTATATTTTACTTTTTATCTGCAGTTCTGCAAGAAGTCTAAAATTGCATATAGAGGATATTTGCGAAAAGTATATAAATACTTTTAAAAATCACAATAATGATAAGACTTTAAAATGAAGTATGCCCTAATCAATAATTGGAGACTTTACCTACCAGCCCGCCATATTGCAATATTTTGTTTTTCCAGATAAATAACGGTCGTTTATTTTGGTAATGTAATCTTAGTGATTTGAAATAGAGTGTTCAATATTTTGTGGTATAACACCATTATTTAGCTTACTTTTCAAGCCACTCTTGCGGCTCAACTGATCAGTCAAATTGGAGCATGAAGCAGTAACCGGGAAATCACAGAACTGCCTTACGTCGATTACTGATATATTAGCTTTGTTTTCTATTTTATTCTTGAGGCCCAAATTATTATTTATCTTAGAAATTTTGCAATCTTCAGACCTAAAATCATAATTAATTAATTTTATTCTTATGGACATCAATTTATACTGACTACTTCTGTTCTATTCTCTTCCTAAGTTTTAGAATAGGCCCCCAACTCGCCGCAGCAAGCTTGCTTCCCCATGAATGAAGTGAGTAAACACATGATAGCAGGGATTGCCTCTATTCCTGTACAGTGTGTCGTGTGCCAGTTTATGTCGGGAACACAAAGCAATCCAATAGGCAAGCCATCAACTCCCACGTTTATGCCTGCCTGGGAGGAATCTTTCTTATTGTTATAGTAAGTGACGGAATAAATGTTTAGTTGCGGCAAAGTTCTCCACTCAGAAAATTCAATTTGCATCATCCTTATGCACCATAGAAGTGAGTATGACAGTTATTAAGGAGAAGAGAGTTTCTTTCAAATTGTGGTGGGATTTGTGGTGGACAAGGTATATCTTGAATGTCCTGAGAATAGCCTCTGAAGACCTCTTCATTCTGAATGCGTTTTGTATAACTGGTAAACCCCAAGAATTAGATAAAAACTTACTATAAAAATATAGATATCGCCAATTCATACAATATACTTATATTTTTTACATTTTTGTTAAACGTGAGTTAACCGTTTCGGATATACTCCTTGTTATTGATTTCGATTTTAAAATTCTTATACTCATCTCCAATAAGAAGTCCTGTTTCTTTTGTTTTACTCCTGACTGTATAAAAAAGCGAATTTCGATCACAGTCGCATCGAGACAGCTTTCAAAACATTTGGCCCTCGCCTTAGCGCAGGGAATTCTTAGTCCCCTTCCACTTATAATTAACTAAGTAACAAGACTATTCTGTTTAATAATTAACTCGAATAGGATGGAGTAGAAAGAAGTACACTGTTTTAAAAGAAGATTGTTTATGGAACAACTAGAAAAAGTCTGTGAATGGAACACACCATAGGTTTTCGGAATGAATGTTCATAGTAACTGATAACCTATAAGAGATATCCAAAAATTTGCTACACATAAAATGTAGAAATATTTAAAATATGCATTTTAATTAAATAATTATTTTCGTGATATACGGTTTGTATTGTTAAATAGTTTATCGCTTTATTTTAAGTTCTGTAGCTATTCAGTTACTTATCGCGATGCTATAACAGTATGGAATTTAAAGGCCAGAATATAGCGACTTACTTTTAAATATCTGGCCAACAATTAGGTGTCCTCTATTCCCCTTGTGCCTATAACAAAAGAGCAAGTAAGAAACTATTTCTGAAAGTTTATGCCGATGAAGTAGAAAAATAAGTTTTCATATGGATAGTTTGCGGATGCTGTATAAAAGCAAATTATACTACACAGAGAAAAACATGTGAATGTAACAGAGTATTTTAATAATTTCTGAGGAACATCTTTTTTCACTTGTTTAGTAACGTTTAACTTCGATTTCAGTACAGTTTATCACTCGTTTAAATGCAAATTTATCATTGGGGTTTTCATTATTTTGTAGAGAACCATACTCAAATTCACACTTTTTTTAGATTTTAAAGAAGAAAAGCCTCTTAGTTTCGGCGGAAATTCGAACCCACCACCTTCATATGACCATTAAACTGCAGAGGCGGTCTGAATTTTCTTGCGTTTACAACAGATTAGAGATGAGATATGCATTTGAATGGCTAGATTGGATTGGAACGGGAGGCACCGTTATTGTACTGACAGCGTGATTCCCAGATCTCATACCGCAAGGTTTCTTACTACGGAGGCAGAAACTCCAGCAGGAACCAAACAGAATCTGGTTACCAAAATCCTAGCTGCCAGTTTATTTTTATAACTGGCCTATAAATATATTACATACATAGTGGCAATCCCCTACTGCTCAATTATCGACGTTATCACCACTTTGAACGTTAAGTTGTTTACTATATTGAAAAATAAAATGCCTTTCAACGTATTCTTGAAAACTTACTAATCGAATATATTATAGAGACTGACCAATTGAGTTTTAGGCAAGGAAAAGATATGTTTTGTTAGATCGTTATTTTAACTATGCGATAAACCCTTTTTGCATTTAAATATATCACAAACATGTTGATGTATTGATTGTTTAAAAATTACAAGCAGGACACGATGATAGTCAAGTTTAACACGAAATGTCATTGTTAATATTATGAAATTGTAATCAAACATTGACTGAATGGGTGACCAAAAGTAACTGGTCGTGTTTCATTGTTGACTCGAATGGCCGGTCCGCAGATTACAGCCCTTCTGTGAGTGAAGCCTGTAGTTTTTGTTTTAATGCCCTTCTTTTAGGGCATTTAGGAATTACTAATTACTTTGAATACTTATAGGCCAAAAACACTGTACTACTTCAAGATTTATTTTAGGCACTACAAACTGCATTAAGTATTTTTATGTTTTTTATTATCCACTATGTATCTATTCAGGGTAAGGAGGTATTGTATTCCAGCCCAAATTCAATACTAAAAACAGAACTCCCCCAAATAATTTTATAAACATATCCGTATGTGTTTTTGTTCAAATACGAAGGGTGAAGTAAATTTAAACTCTGTATTTAACTTCAGTACGTTCCATGGTTGCAAAGAATTTTAAGAAGATCCTTTCAATCCACAGTACCGTTTAGACTAACACTCTCCGCTATTTTGTACTTTCTCAATTTAATGATTTCAATAAAAGACGATAAAATGTTTAAGGTGTTTTAAAATAAAACATATACCATGTATTTTCTGTAAACTGTCTCTGGTTTTCTTCACTCTGAATGACTCCTATAATTTATACACCGTAAGAGATGCACAAAAGTTTGCTATAAAAAGAATTAGAGCTCACTAAAACAAATATTTCATTTATTTACAAACTTTGTTTGTGACGTTAAACATTTTCGAGGTATTATTTGTTTTGGTTTGGATTTTAAAATCCTTTTCAACTGCAAACCGCTTCCTTTTTCCGTAGTCATGAAAAGTTAACCGAATTTCAAAGCCTTCTCACTTTAAATAAATTTAGCTATTGCTTTATTTTATTGTGTTCTTGTTATACTTACGACGAACAGTGCAAACGTGTAATGATGATTTATATCTTAAGATGGTGTAGATAGAAGTATACGATTTAGCATAAACAGTTTATAAAGGGGTGAGCAGAGAAGGCCAAGCGAATGTGGAACAAAATTGTATACTTTTTTTCTGTCCCCCTAAAGGACCTACTCAGGAATTTGCCTTAAATTACAACCTTACTTATAACCAACGCTCAAAGTAGGCTGTAAGATACGTCAAGGGAAACGGTCATCAAAGGTGACATTCTATCAAGAAACGAGTCGACATAACCAAACTTGGTGACGCGCTGCAGCAAGAAGAGGTAAATGCCGGCAGACAAGACGATGTTCGGTTTATGGAGAGATTTCGAACCGCCCCTCACAGCAAGTTGCAGCTCAGTTTATAGCAGATACCAACTTGGCAAGAATATATCACAAGCTCTACCAGAACAGCAATGAAACTTTGATGCGGCAAACTCGTACTCTGAAACAGAAGTTTTATGGCAACTTGCAAGGAATTCATTAGCACCATATTCAGCCACGATACAAACACCATTCTCTACTGTATGCTGAACAGGGTTTAGCCCAGCAGGGGGTTCCTTAAACGTTGCTCTGTATCTGCTGCAGCACTATCACCATATATGTCACACAGACCTTTCAAAGAGCAAGTTAAATTATCCAGGTATCAAAAATGGCATAACATAAAAGCGACTGTTTTGTAACTGCTGCAGCGTATAGAATGCGGTCGAGCTGTCTTTAAATTTTATATGCAATATTGTTTGAACAACCCTGTCACACAAAAGTTACACACACAACTGAAATAGGGAACATACTAATGAGTAGACATCGGATTTGTACGCAAATGTATATTTAGTTTGGACAGTTAAAAGTCAGACTGAAACCTTCAATGGTGTAGCCCGGATTTGAACCACGGACTCCGCCCAGTTGCTCTAACCACTGAACTACCATGACAAAAAGCCGGCACGATATTAAATTCCCAATTGACTAACATTTTTCCCGGTAAACCACATAGAGATTTCAAACTATTTTTACTTTCTCTATACGTACTATGTACATAGTGTATAGAGAAGGTATTGCACTCCACCAAAAAATTCGATACCGAGATTTCACCGAAAATATCTGTTTTAGGGTTCCCTGTATCCAAAAAAAGTATTTTCAGAAAAAGGTCCGTGTGTGTCCGTGTGTCTGTGAACACGTTAACTCAAAAACGAAAAGTTGGTAAAATACCAAACTTGGTATTTAAGTTTAGTATCTCCCAGGGATGCGACACGAAGTTTTTGAGAAAAATCCCCCCACCCCCAACTACCCTTTACATGGAACGTTTTTCAAAACTTTTCTTAAAAATTACTCTAACGATTTTGATTAAAATATCATATATTAAATGTATATGTATATGTTGAACTTTTTGGAAATAGCCTCAGAAGATTACTTTATCCTGGACGAATTTTACGGAATTTTGCATAACTGCTGAACCGTAAAACTTAGATAAAAACTTACTACACAAGAAATGTAGAGCACGTTAAAACACACAATTTATGTTATATACATTTTTTTCGTGGAAGTGATCGTTTTTGAGATATTCATTGTTTTTGGTTTCAGCTATGCAAAACTTGCTTCTCTCATATAGAAATTTGTCAACTCCTGTCCATATAAACAAAAGAGCTTCAGTCACATAGCAACCAGCTTTTGACCATTACTTTAACCTATGGTACGCCCTTATTTCGCTTCCACTTACAAGGAAACAAGTAATAAGACTATTTCTGCTAATTCGTTCTCGAGTAGCATGAAGTAAATAGAGGCATAAGCTTTTTAACAATAATTCGTTGCAGAGATGTAGAGAAAGTCATGTGAATGGGTACACATCACATTTTTTGAGATGGCATACCCCATTGACTTTCGTATATTGTAAGCCCCCGATTCATTTTTAACCAACTATTAGGCTCATCAATGTTAATTATATTTTCCACACAAGCTGTGTGTAGGACACGAGTTGGAAATGTAGAGTCAGACTGAAAACGTTCAATGCCAATAATCTGAGAGCTCCTTGTGGTTTGCCGGAAAAAAGACGGGACATGCGCGGAAATTAATATCATGCCAGTATGTAGCAATTGTACTTTGCTCGTAACTTTGTTGGTAAGAGCAAACGGACGGAAACCGCGAAATCTGTGGTTCAAATTCCGGGTATGGCATTGAATTTTTCCGTCTGGCTATCTTTCCAATGTTGTCCTAACCAGGCTTGTGTGAAGTATGCAATTAAATATACCTATATGTTTTGAAATTAGATGTGCGACATATCGGTAATTTTTCAATCAATACTCACAGCAACTATCTAGAGAATTAATAAATACGCTTCATCTATGTCGCTTAGATTACCTATTGTGCCGTCGAAGTTAATCAGGACGAGTGGAACTAAATATGCTTAATATACGGCGCCAAGGAGAATTTCAATTACAATTGAAACTCAAACACAAAAATGCAATAACGTCTATTGAAAACACAGTACTATGTATCATCAGTCGTCTGTCATACTATATTAATAAATCAAGCTTATTTCAGAGCAAAATGTTCAAACAATATCCTTGTAAACAAAAAGAGTCAAGACACGAATACTGAATACTTTCCCACTCGTTTATAATGGTTCAGTTCTAATTCTCGTATTACAGTTTTTCGCCGAGCTATAGAATTGTGTGCGCAAGCGCGGGTGTGTGTATGTATGTGTGTGTGTGTGCGGGTGTGTGTGTGTATAGGGTGAGAAAGACACACACAGATACAGATTTAAAAATACTACAATGGATCCCAAAGGATCTCAATTGTAAAAAACCCGTAACAATGTGCATTTTAGTTGTTTAACACACAATTGTGTAACTGTAAAGTTTAATATGAAAATGAGCTATAAAAAACATGATTTCTCATCAAAGAATTGTTTTTTCCCGTAGACCTCAGAAACTAAAATCCGAAAATTCTATTTAAAGTGCTGTGAAGAAAATTCCAAGGGAAGATGATCTCAATAGTCTTCGTTCACGTACATAAATATGAAGTTCAAACGCAAAACAAGATTTGCAACATTGAGGCATTTTGAGCAACGCTTTAAAGCATTTTCTAGACGTTAATAGTAAAACAAAAAGCTTCGCGAGTTTTCTAGCTTCGGATTTAAGCGTAAGAAAAAGCTCCTTTTGGGTGAAAGGCACATATAAATCAACACTATTTCGGAATGAAATAGTGATGTTTGGGTGAAAGGCACATACAAATCAACACTATTTCGGAATGAAATAGTGAAATAGTGATGTTTGGGTGAAAGGCACATACAAATCAACACTATTTCGGAATCAGCTTCTGAAGAGGAGGAAGCTGACGTACAACCAGGAAGAGATCTATAAAGAATAAAGAGACTAGAACTAGGGCAGACAATACCAACTCACCTGCGCTCTAAAGAGCACAAGTTACTGCTTTGAGGTTGGCGATTGAGTACGCATAAGTACTTCGACTCAGACGGGTAGAATTAGAACAGCCTGAGCTAGGGCATGCTTTGCAGCAATCATCCTCGAAAAAGCCACCAGAAAAAGACTACAAGTGGACAATAATTTTGTTTCATAAACCAGTAGTATGAAATTGATTCGTCTCAAAGCAAAGTTTCAGTTATTAAGAGACCGAGGTTATGTCTGTGAGATATTGAATCAAGTCTTAGTGTAATAAATATTTATACACTTTTCCACCAATTAGAATTAAATGGATGTCTACACGAAAATACAGAATACAATTACGGTGTCAAACTTTTATTCTGGGTATATGAGGTATAACTATATACCTACTGCGTTTATACTTTTCTCAAATGTATTTCAAGTTTGCTAAAATTGAACTTAATGACCGAATTAATGATTACCTCGAATAGCTGGTCTCGCATGAATAAATTGTTTTATTATTTATCAATCCAAAAATTGGATTGAACATTTGATTTACATTCAAAAAGGAACTGGATTATCCATATACAGTTTATTTCATTTTAAATAATTGTAATTTTTTTCAACCCTCTGAAATTGTTAATTAATGTGTAGAATGTAAAGAACTCTACAAATTCAGCTAGGAAACAACATATATAAACAATAACCATATACTAGCGAATATACCTCTTTAAATGTTATTATTTTGAATTTTTAAAATAAATGTGAAGTCTTGTGGTGCATGAATTTGAGACCCATTTCCCATCGAATGTAAAGCAGTGACTACTTGTTTGTGGATGAATTCCACATTTCCCTGGTGAATGCTGAATGTTGTAGCAGGAATTTTAATTACAATTTGTATATTATCGCGTCAAGACAAGAAAACAAGCAGAAAATCATAAACGAATGTAAAAACAAAATGTAACCTTCAAAATCATATGGCTGCAGGTGGATATAATATTATTTTAAAGACAATCTCATGTAGGAATAAAAGGTTAATAAAACAAATAAATGTATTACAAAAATAGGTTAGGAAAAATTTAGTGTTCCATTCACATGACTCTCTTTATAATTCTGAAAAAAGTTATTGTCAAAAAGCTTATCCTATTTAACTCGTACTGGTCGAGATAAACATTAGCAGGAATGGTCTTATTATTCATTTCCTTGTAAGCAGAAGGGAAATAAAGAGCTCATAAGCTAAAGCGATAGTCAAATAATTTAAAAGCGGGTTGCTATGCGACTGAAATTCTTTTCTTTGCAATGCCAAATTCCAGCGTGAGAAAAGTGTAAGAATTTTAATACTGAAACCAATAACAAAAAATTTCAGAAATTATCAACTCCACGAAAAAAATGCAAATCACATAAATTATGCATTTTAACGAGTTAAGCATTTTTTGTATAGTAAGCTATCTCTCTCTCTCTCTCTCTCTCTCTCTCTCCCTCTCTCTCTGACTCTAGGAATTCAAATCCCATCAAGCAAACATCCTAACGATGTCCTATGCTTCACTTAGGAGCTACAGGAAACTAACTGCGGTTTACCAGTTCTGCAAAAGTCATCGAATGAAGAGGTCCTCAGAAATACGCTTTATTGGTCATGCAAATTGTTCAATATACGGTATTTTAATCTGAATCGTTAGAGTCATCTTTGAGAAAATATACATTTTAGAATTGTTTTTCCAGGTCAAAATCTTCGTGTCGCATCCTTGGAAAATCAAATACCAAGCTTAGTATTTTACCGACTTTTCGTTTTTGAGTTATCGTGTCACAGGCATACACACGGACCTTTTTCTAAGAGTCTGGTGTGTTTCAATCACATGGATTCGATAATCTGTGAGACAAATTATTCCTAAAAGTTTATGCTTCTATCTATTTTATGCTAATCGAGATAAGCATTAACAAAACTAGTCTTATAACTTGCTACCTTGTAAGTAGAAGAGAAAAAATCTAATGTGTTCTATTCACATGATGTCCTCTAGCTACTTACTCTATCTATTATTTAAAACATTAATTTGTTTATCTACATTATGCTAATCAAGGTAACATGTTGTTTTTATGAAACAATTAAAATTCTAATCGCTTTGCTTGCTATGAGAAAAGAATAAAAAAAAAATAAAAAAAAAAAAAAAAAAAAAAAAAAAAAAAAACCGAAAAACGAGAAGACAGAGGCCTTCCCGTTTCAGAAAAGTTTAAGTAGCTTATAATTGAACTCAGTAATCCAGAATATCTCGAAAACGATTAAGTCACAAAAAATGTATATGCCTTAAATTGAGGCTTTTTTTAATGAGATCTACATTTTTGCGTAGTAAGTTTTTGTATATCTCTTATGGTTTGCCAGTTATATAAACGCCATCCAGAATGCAGAGGTCTTCAGAAGCTATTACCAGAATTTTCAATATATATTTCATTTGTCATAAAAATTTCTTAAACGTATTTAATCAAAAGCGATAGAGTCATTTTTGGGAAAATCAAAATTTTTGAAATGTTTCTATGTAAAGATTAGTTTGGGGTGGGGAGATTTTCTTGAAAATCTTAGTGTTGCATCCTTGGAAGGCACTGAACTTAAACCCCAAATTTAGTATTTAACCGATTTTTCATTTTTGAGCTATGCTGCTCACACAAACAGACACACACACAAACACAGAAGACAGACAGACCTTTTTCTAAAAATTCTATTTTGGATTCAGCGGGTCTCAAAAGTATTTCCGGTGAATTCTGGGTATCGAATTTTTGGGTGCAATGCAATACCTTCTCTGTACACTATGCATATAGTATGTGAATTGCGCGTTTTGACGAGATCTACATTTTTACTTTCTCTATACTATTCCCAGAAATTTCAAGATATACATTTTATTTGTCGTTATAGATGTTTAATTTGTAGATATCTTTAATATACTCATTTTATCAAAATTATTAGGGATACTTTTGAGAAAATCAAAATTTTCTAAAACTAGTCCATGAAAAGGGTAGTTTAGGGTGGGAGGATTTAGCTCGAAATCGTCGTGTCATATTCTTGGAAGATACGTAACTTAAAAACCAAGTTGGTATTTTACCGACTTTACGTTTTTGAGTTATCTGTTCACGGACACACATACGATGATGATGATGATTGATTGATTTTTGATGATGAAAAGTATTTTGGTAGGGGATCAGGGAGGTCTAAAATGTGTATTTCCGGGAAATCGCAGTTTCGAATGTCCGGGGGGAATACAACACCCTCTCTACCTATGTACTATATACTAAGTCAGAAAGTATTTTTTTATTCAGGGGACCCTAATTTCTGGTGAAATCTCGACATCGAATTTTTGAGTGGAATACAGTACCTTCCCTGCCTACTATGTACTTAACATAGTACATTTAAAAAAAATAAAAAGTATTATAAACCAAAAAGAGGCTAGCAACACGAATACGCAACCATGAGATAAACGTCGTCAAAGAGAAATTAGATATAAATTACGCCAGTGTAGTATCAACGAAGGGGACGCAAAATCAGTGCAGACAAGAAAAATTGCTGATCATTCTATTTTCTCAACATGCCTTTCGTGTTTCTATTTGTTTACCTTTTGCTTCCAGTTCATACACACATACACATTTACTAACACACAGACACATATGCCCAAGACGGGTCTCGAACCCACGATCCCCTGCGCCACGATGCACTGAAGCTAGGCACTTTAGCGAGCGCTGCCACGGGGACCGGCAAGATTGTGCGGGAATTGCATTGGATCTGTACGTTAAGTGGGAAAGCTCCGTGAATTACGGAAAATTGCTCCGCGAAATATATGTAGAGAAAATTCACAAAGGCACGTTGAGAAGTACATGAACCAGATCTCTCGCAAAGAAACTTGATTAAATAGTTCCCCGGCAATAATGAGTTTAAATAGAGAAATTTAAGTGAGAACACGCGCCTCAAGATTTAACAGCAAGGTAAAATAAAAGCCAAAATGAATTAGTTATACACTGTTCTTGAGAATTTGTTGCTATAAAAATTAGGATGTTTTATTTACTAAGAAGTGTTTACGGTGCAATATATGGAATAACAATTGATCAATTCAAGAAAATGGAAGTTATTTCAATGGCACTATTAAAAGAGGTTTGATAAATAAAGCAAGAAAGACACAATCTTAAAGTTTTATAAAGTAATGTCCGTGCAGAAATTATTTTGTGGGAGAGAAGCATGATTCGTGAGAGAGAACAAAAGGAGACTCGAAGTAAACAAAATGAAGTTTTTAAGATCAGTGACAGGATATAAGAAAACAGTCATAAAAGAACTAATGTATAAGAAAATAATCTGATATATACAATTTGAAAGAAAAATACTATGTATCCCATTCACATGACCTTCTGTAGCTATTCCTCAAACAATTTTTCTTACAAAAGATTATTCTTTTATCTACATCATCGAGATAAACATTACCAGAATTGTTCTTAACACTTGCTTCTTTGTAAATTGGGAAATAACGGAATGCGCTAAGCTAAAGGGATAGTTAAATCTTATAAAAGCCGGTCGCTATGTGAAGCAATTGGAATTCAGTTCTAGGAGGAAACAAAAGTAAGACGAAAAGAAAGATGTATACCGTTTGAGAAAAGTTTAAGTAGCATAAAACTGAAAGCAATAACTTGGAACATTTCGAAAACGATTAACTCCATAAAAATATACATCACACAAATTGTGTGTTTTCTGGACACACAAAATTTGTGCATTTTACTTGATTCATTTTATTACGTTGAACTTTTCTTAGCATACTTAGACCTAAAGTACAGTAAAACCCCGTAATTACATTGTTCACGTTGTGGCCTATACGCGTATATGATTTATTAGTTATGAGAAAGCAATTTTTGCGCAATTTAATATGAAATGCAGCACAGTAAATTTTATTTCTTTACATTCGGGTGCAGTATAGTGACAAATTTAGATTATTAAATACATCTTCGATTGTTGATTGCCGTGTACCCTTATCCAAATTATTACATTTAGCCTTTGGCATTTTATACTATGTTACACACTGCACAGAATTCAAAGAAGATGGAAAGAATGGAACACGCTGATAGGGACTCTATTGAAAGTATAAATTCCTTTTAAGAAAACATACTATTATTGGCAGAGTTTTTCCACGAAAAGCATTTGAGCGCTGACCACACAAGCTAAATTTGCTTATACTTTATAAGATTAAAAGTTTCGCAATTGTATACAACATTTGTATTCATTTTCGATCCGAAAAAAACAAAAAAACAACAAAAAACAAAACGATAATACCGGGGCTTGGAAGCATTAAAGGGGTTAAAATCGTGCAGTATTAATATTGAACGTTCAGGAAGTTTACAAATAAAACATAATGAACAGGATAGCATTATAGTCGATAGCGTAATCATGGGGTTTATTTTACATACTTTTTACCAATGTCCGAATTTGCTGTTTGGAAAAAAGCAATGCTTTTAAGACCGAAAAGATCTCGTTTGTAAACATTTGAGATTCTTTTTACTTTTTAACATAAGATACTTTAATTATAAAATAGATTTTACAGATTACAAATAAAACTTACAATTGTCAAAATTTAATGTGATATAGGCCACATACATGAGAGGCGAATATAGTGTTTGCTTTTCAACCTGGAGGGTTTGGGTCAATTATGGTTGAGCTGGGTAACATAACATGATTTCTGCCACGAATCTGTGTTCTTTATTACGACAGTTGTCAGGTATGTAGCTCTCAGCTCCGTGGATTCGGATCTGGCCAATTTCAAAATACAGAATATAAGGAAAACGAAAATAAAAATAATACAACTATCAAACAAGCCTCTGATAAAAATAAGATTCAACTGTATCAAATCTGCAAATATTCCGTGTCTAGTCGTTAGCAAATAAAATCAGTAGTTTCTATTTCCAGACACTGAATTTCAATTTAAGGCCAAACAAACAATACGAACATACCTAACGCGAAACCTTAGGAGCTAGTGTCTGAGGCTTACATCGGGGAGGTCCCGGTTTAAACTCCGATGTGGTCGATAGTCCTAAGACATTTCTTATAGCTTTCCTCGTCATTAGACGAATGCTGAAGTGCATTTTTAATTTTTAATCACAGTTCAATATTACAGGATCAAGCACTCTGGCTGTGCGTTGAACCGAGAACCTTTTCTGTCTTGCACCTTCCAACCTGTATTTTGTTTGTGTGTGGGGAAGGAATCAGAGATACGTCCACCAGGATAGACTGGTGCTGGCACCTCGATCTCTGTCTGTCTCTGTGAATTGCTATTTGAGGTAGGTTCTGCCGGGATACACAATGTGAAACATTAGAAACCCACTCTGGGATATGCCTGCGGTCATTAGATTTGACCGCCCTATGCCCCTCCTCACTTCAACCCTTTGGCCTAAAAGCTTCAATTCTCCGTCAATATTAAAATGCTCTATATAGTCTAATACTGCAAATACAATATATATATTAGTATATTGCTTTTAGATACATTAAGAGCCTTCAAGATTTTCAAGGCTGAGTAGCAAAACATACGTTTAATTTTATGATATGCAGCATACTTTGGCTTTGAAATGTTACTGTGTGTTTTTTGTTTTTTTTTTGTTTCCCTTACTGCTTTAATTATTTCAATTTGATCTCTTCGTGGTCTATACAGTTCAGCTATACACTCCGACTGGAGAAGAGAGACAATTCATGATCGTGAGTTTGTCATTAGGTTTATACTGATGTGGATATGCTGATTGCTGAGAATGGTGTGTAGCTGTTCCCCTAAAAGTTTCTCGTTTGTTTCTCGATTGCTTCTTGGAGGAGGCCGAAGCAAAGAGGTTATTTCAGTTCTGTACCTAGCCTGCACCCCTCTCGGCTCTCATTTCCATGCATATAAGAAATATATGTGAGATGGCTGGGAGAAGGAAAAAAAGCCCTAAGATATTCGCGGAGAGCGCCCTTCTCCCATAAAATAGCCCCATTTCGCCCCACTTTTCCTCTTTACTGAAGTTTTCATTCAGTGCAGGTACAGAAGAAAACCCTCCAGTCACTCTCTACTGTATATATGTATAGAAGCACATTCAATATTGACTCATTAAGGCTTACATAGGACACCGCAAAACTCCACTTTTTTTTTTCTTTCTCTCCTTCCACGGTTCATTTTCTCTCCATCTCCACTTTCTTCTTTTCGTTTTATGCTTCTTAATCCGCAAGTTTTTTGGCTCTGTGCCGAGCCCTTTGCCATTGGATGAAAAAAAGAAAAAAAAGAAAAGGTAACGTTTTCCTTTGCTTTTACATTACGTGACTCCAGAAAGATCCTCTTAGCATATTTAAACTAATTCACGAGTTAAATCGATGGAAGCCTGCGTTATACCTTATATATATGACATCGCTCTAATGAAATATTTGAATATGAAGCCATGAAGTAAATTTTCATAAAGGAAAATCAATAGATAATTATTGGATTTCAGAGGCTAGGTAATCGCTGGAAATGCGATTTTTCAATAGCAAAATTAAAAAATGCAATACGGTAACTAAAGTATAAAAATATATTTAATTATACATTAGATGTTCAAACTCAATAGCAAGAAAATCGAGTCTCTTGGCAGAAGACACAATTCACCTTATACTGCTGTGGCACACAACACCTGAAACATTTGACAGTCGACACTACGCGCATGATAGTAGGAAAGTAAGGAAGTGCGAGTGTACTGCTACTGAGTTATCGCCGCGCTCATAAGACTAAAATGTGATATTTTCTGTTTGCGGAGCACATATTGCGGCTTAGTGCTCGGACCACTACACATAAATAATCTATCCCTGACGAAATTCTTTCCTCAGCCAATACCTATACCTGTACGTCTTCATCTCTGACAATGTGTATTAATCCTCTGAAAGTACATTTGCATGACCCCCTTAACGAACGCCTACCGAGGCTTTGAATTGAGAACGACTTACTGTTTTATAGCACTCTGACCTGTAATATTATTTAAAGCTGTTTTTTTTTCATTAAATTTTACATTTAACACGCATTCACATGACTCTGGATGGAGAAATATTCTCTGATCAAGCCGGAAATCAACCCCAGACCTTATGTTTAGAAGGCAAAACACTGATCACTCGACCACAGAAGGAATACGTCATATTTCTGTTGTATTTATTAACAGAACATAACACTTCTTTGCACTAACAACAGGAATAGTGCATTCGACAGTTTAAGTGTGAAGTAGAGGTAGGAAATACAGCTATTTCTCCAAAAGCAGTTACTTACCTTTTAGTTTCTAAAACAAATATACTGGTTCCTAAATAACCCTCAGAAAATAACAATCATACAAATCCACGGTATAACAGCAAGATGTGCCCAGTTAGGGACTTCAATATCCTATCAGCATGTTGCAATGGTTCAGTTGATTCCAGCAATCGGACAGAAACGGGAAAATATTGAGTTTAAATCCCGGCTATGCCGTTCAATTTTTCAGTCGCATTCTACTTTCTAACCTTTTCCTACACATGTAAAATAACAAATTATTAGCAAGATAGTCTTGCTCTGCTTGGCACTCTTTCGTGTTAAGTTGTGATTTTCCGTTCAGTAAATAAAAGTACCGGAAGACGAGGTTATCTTCTCTTCTCTCCCTTCAACCATGCACGCGCAAATTCGGTAGGTATATTGCTACCAACCATATATTTATATGCTGATTATAAATGGTGCCTATTTAGCTGAAGTTAAAGCAATGCATATGCATCATCGTAAACGTCATGTCCATGATGTCAATGATTACATGCTTCAGAAGGCACCTTGCAATGTGCATCGCAAGAGCACGATCAAATCTGATCAGCCGGATGATTTTTAAACGCTGCTTCTTTTAACTTTTCCTCAATCTATACTTCTTGTGCGCTCCCTTTCTCCGCTTTGTCCTGATTGGCAGATGTAGCACATCTTTGAAACGCAATGAATGACAAACACGTTACTTTAGTTTGCGCTATAATAGCATACAACAATGTAATTATTAAAGATCGTAGATGGGGTAACTTTGATAGACTGCATGTTAACAGTGCTAGGCAATAGATGACATCAGAAACAGAGGAGGGGTCGCCACACTCAGTTCGCTCTCGACTATGTGACGACCGCTCTACCGTCTCCTGTGTTTTGTGTTCGCCATTAAAATACCGGAGAGCACATGCTGCTTGCGTCTATTGGAATAAGTGCAGCGAACTTCAGTCTTCACTTACCTCAAATGAGCTCCCTAGCTATGTATTATATTTGTACTGTTTTCTCATCCTAAGCGGCAGGATTAAACCGAAGGATCCTCTGGAAGTGTTTTTGATAAAAATGTACACACATTATGAATATGTAAAATTCTCTTTGAATATATCAAGATAAAATATCATATTGATCTAGTTTGTATTGCACATTAGCCTATTCCACACGGCAGCAAGAGGGGTTACGATTAAGATATACGGAACAAAGTTATGTGGAAAGGGTGTAGTGAGCGTTGTCCTCTATTGCAAGTAGTAATAAACCAGAAACGGTTCCAAGATTTCACAACATATTACAGTTTGTAGCTCATATAATGTAATTCAGGTATACTCACTGTCATCACAGCATTCATTTTGGAACCAAATATAAAATTACTCGTTAGTGCTGCCAAGTTGGAGGAAAATTTTGGAACTGCATATATACACCGTGGTTATTTTCTGGAAATATATCTCTAAAATGGTAACGACGAGAAGGTAATGAGTAATGCTATCGGGTTCCTATTTTAGACCTCAGATGTGTGTGAAATTTCGTACCTGGAATGCAACTGTTATGACTGGTTTACTAATATACACACATCAGCGTTTGTATTTATTTACTTTCTGTCAAAATTAAAGAATAACTGTATATTACCGCTTACCCACGATTAAGTTCACGTTGTGATTAGTGCGAAACGGTGGTACAGTTAGGAGAAACTAACCCAACTGAACTGTTTTTCACTAAGGAACAAAGAACGTGTGGGCGGAAATTGAATTCCG
Source organism: Hymenopus coronatus (assembly GCA_030762935.1). Lineage (NCBI taxonomy): Eukaryota > Metazoa > Arthropoda > Insecta > Mantodea > Hymenopodidae > Hymenopus > Hymenopus coronatus. The sequence continues at coordinate 80,076,365 of CM060881.1, read as the reverse complement.
CTACTTTATGCCGCATGGAAGTCGATTACACACTCTTCCACAAATGGCCGAGCTTAATCTAATGGACTTGTTTACCGGAAACCTTGGGATAATGTGGAGGTGATGTCAACACCCATCACGTGACAGAAACTTAATGGAAATAACGGTACCTACGTCAGACTACATGAGACATTTCTGTTGCTAGTAAAATCTGTTTGTTATGGAGGATGCAAGAACAGCCTTAGTTATTTCAATTACATATTTATGTCAACTAGATTACTACTTCTTTATGTATTCCTTACACAAAGTCGAGGCATTTGGGGCCTCTTTTTCCACAAAATCCAAAATGTCATAACCAGATATCTAACATGATTTGACTACGCCAGTGATTCCTCAACTTTCCAAGTTGGGATGTCCCTTGTAGGCTTTACTATTCGCATTTTATTTTCTTCGTATCTCTTATGTTTGAGAATGACGTAGAAAAAATCATAGGCTTTCAAAAATAAATAGAAAATAAAGGAGGGAGAATGTCACCTAAATATGATAAACTTCATAAAATGTAGCTGTTGCGGTCGAGTGATCAGCGTTCTAGCTTCTCAAGCCAAAGGTCAGTATTTGATTCCCGGCTCGAAATTTTGTTTAACCAGAGTTATTTCCTATCTCTCACAGAGTCTGGGAGTAAGAATAAAGGATCAATGAGCGTGTATTTAACAGCAATGTTAAGAAAAACTTACAGTTCAGTGAGTAATAAGACCAACAGTTGTTTCTCAAGATATAACCAAAGAAGTTAAAGGGAGCTGTAAAAACTGAGTTTTTTAATAGATGCTCTTTAACTGCTGCATTTCCCATTCCATACTGAGCGTGAAAGACCACTTAACTTTGCCGGAGACCTCTTTACCTGGCTTGAGAGTTTTTATGTACCGTAAATCTATGACACGGAATCAACGGCTTTACTTCCCTTCTGAAGGGAGCCATGCTAAGGATTTTTAAGTCCGAAAAAAATTATCGCCCTCCGCCATTTTTGATCCCGCTACCCCCGTGGGTAGCATGCTATCCCAAGACCAGGGAGGATAACATAGGGAGCTACACAAATGAAACATAAATTCATAAATTGAAATATAAAATTATTGGTTTGACAGAACATTTTAAATCTGTATCTAAATTATCTAAGTTTTTTTCCAATAATTCAACCTAAATATTTTCAAAGAATTTCATTACAGGTACACTTCACATTCCTTGCAGCTATTTTTGTTTCTCTATACTACTACCTATAATAGGTAAAGAACCACCATCACGAACAGCGTAACCAGAAATATAAGTTGGAATTTATGCTCAGCAAATTTCAGAAACGTTTCCTTTTCATGCTTTATTTAACGGAATATTTTTACATGTTCGATAATAGCAGTTCACAAGGTGAAACATCTTCAAAATTTCGACTTATAAGAAATTAATCCGCTTTTATACGTTTAACTTCTGTTTGTTTATAGCATCACATTTTGTACTATGGGGAATACCATTTCAATAAAATTTCACAGCCCATACTTCCCTTTCAGTTGATAAATTATATCTTTTTTATTTTTAAAATAACACCACGATATTCATTAAAGTAACACGCGTTTAAAATTATAATGAATAAAATGATGTCTTGAATATTTTGTGAATAGCCTTTAAAGTCCTATTCCTTGAGAATGAATTTCATAGGTATAACTTATTTATAGCTGGTAAGAACCATTCTATTGCTAGTATCGTTTTATAAAAGTGGTTTACGACTCAAAAAAGTTTAATTTAAACTAAGACTTCGGCAATGGCTAATGCTATAAAAAGGTTATTTGAAAAATTGCATATTTTAATGAGATAGTTTTCCCCTCTCTTTGTTTAAGTACCAATTAAAGAAAACTCAGGCGGAAAGAAGTAGGCATCATAAGTAATTTAAGTTATTCAAAACATAAATGTTATCAAGATATTCTAATAAAAATATGATGTGTTCCATTCACATGACTTTCTCTACATCTGCAACAAATTATTGTTTATAAGCTTACGCTTCTATTTATTTCCTGCCAATCAAGAAAAAAAAAATCTAATGTGTTCCATTCATATGACTTTCTCTTACTTCTGTGTAACAAATTATTGTAAATAAACTTATTCTTCTATTTACTTCAAGCTAATCGAGAAAAAATTACCAGAAATAGTCTTATTACTTGCTTCCTTGTAAGTAGAAGCGAATCATGGGAGTAGCATAGGTTAAAGTGAAGTCACAGGCTGGTTACTAGGTCACTGAAGTTCCTTTGTTTGTATGGACACGATTTAACAAATTCCTGTATGAGAAAAATACAAGTTTTTCAAAGGTGAAACCAAAAACAAGCAATATCTCAAAACCGATCAACTCCTCGAAAACAATTAATATAACATAAATTGTGTGTTTTAATGTGCTCTACATTTTTTGAGTGTTAAGTTCCAGAATAAAGTATTCTTCAGAGGCTATTCCCAGAAAATTCAAGATATACATATTATTTATCAGGTAAATATCTTTAATATACGATATTTTAATCAAAATCGTTAGAGCCATTTTTGAGAAAATCAAAATTTTCGAAAAAAGTTCCATGTAAAGGGTAGTTGGAGGTAGGGGGATTTTCTTGAAAATCTTTGTGTCGTATCCTTGGAAGATACCAAACTTAAATACCAAGTTTGGTATTTAACGGTCTTTTCGTTTTTGAGCTATGCTGCCCACAGACACACACGGACCTTTTTCCAAAAATGTTTGTTTTTTTGTATTTCCGGTGAAATCTCGGTATCGAATTTTTGGGTGGAATACAATACCTTATCTATACACTATGTACATAGTACGTGTAGAGAAAGTAAAAATAGCAGAAACAGTCTCATTACTCGCTTCCTTGTAAGTAGAAACGAAATAAGGGAGCACCACAGGTTAAAGTGATAGTCAAAAACTAGTTGCAGTGTGACTTAAGTTTCTTTGTTTGTATTAACAGGAGTTGACAAATTCCTGTATGAGAAGCGCATACGTTTTTCAAAGCTGAAACCAAAAACAGGGAATTTTTCAAAAACGCACAACTCCACGAAAAAAATGTATATAACATAAATTGTGTGTTTTAACGTTGCTGTACATTTTTTGTGTGGTAAGTTTTTGTCTATCTCTTACAGTTTAGCAGTTATATAAAATTTCATAGAATTCATCCAGTATGAAGTAGTGTTCAAAGGCTATTCCCAGAACATTCAGAATATACATTTTGTCAGGTAAATATCTTTAATATACGATATTTTAATCAAAATCGTTGGATCATTTTTTGAAAAATTCAAAATTTTCTAAAAAAGTTCCATGTAAAGGGTAGTTGAGGGTGTGGGATTTTCTTGAAAATCTTCGTGTCGCATCTTTGGAAGATACCAAACTTAAATACTAAGTTTGGTATTTAACGGTGTTTTCGTTTGTGAGTTATGCTGTCCATAGACACACAGACAGACAGACAGACAGACAGACAGACAGACAAACACACATTCACGGACCTTTTTCCAAATTTTTTTTTTAATTCACGGGAACCCAAAACATGTATTTCCGGTGAAATCTCGGTATCGCATTTTTGGATGCATTACAATACCTTCTCTATACACGATGTACATAGTAAGTGTAGAGAAAAGGAAATATGTATTATATAACATTTTCTGCTATGTTTTCCACGTAAAGAGTTGTTTGCTATGAGGAAATCTTACAACTACACATCTTAAAGTTTATGAACTGAACATGAAATTTGTTGATGCTTTATCAACTTCTCAGGTTTGAGTAATAGGGTTCACATGCGCTTGTGAGCCTATCTTTTTCTGAATGTAGTTTGATTCAAGAGATCTCAAAATGTCTACTTCCATTAAACCATAAAAATCAAAGATTTAGCTGTTTATACTGGTGCCCATTCCACTGGCTCTCTTCTTTCAATCCATTAACGAGTACGCTTATCGAAGGACTTACCTTGTGCAGCAGACGAAATGGGGTCCTTCTCTATAAATTTCTTCACCAGTGCACTGTAAGTTTATTGGATTCTTTTCAGAATTTCTGACAGGCTCCCTCTGGACTATATCTACCCTTTCATCCGGGGTTAGTGCCTCTTTCAACATTTGCCTCGGGGACGCGTCGCTGATAGGTTTGGCAGGAAGATCTTAAGAATGGTGGGCGTGAAAATGGGTCAAAAGTCGATCTTATTCTTTATCACCTCAAAAGTATTTACGATTATACCAAGTATGCATTTCTAACTATTTCACCACTCTATTTCTGCCATGTATTACACGCTCTAGAAGAATTCGATCGCAGTATTACGATAAATGTGAAATTCAGTTCTTTTCTTTCCCTTTCTCTTACTCTCTCCCTTCATCTACGTCTTTTTCTCTTCTCTTTCTTTTATCTCCTCTCCTTTTCTATTCTCACACTCTCTCACTTCCTTTTCTTTAGCCATTACATACATATCTTCACACTGCGCATACTACGTATAACATAATATTTGATAATTCGATTACAGGGCCTGATCGTTTTTTCTGGGCTGCTACGAACGCCGTACCTAATAAAAAATATAAATCTGATGTGTTCCGTTCCCACGGGCCTCTATATCTGCTCTACAAACAAACTTCTTACAAAAGAGTATTCTACTTCCTACTACATGCTTATTGCATATAAGTAGAAGTGGAAGGGAACTAAAAGCATATACTATACTAAAGCGCAAGTCAAACGTTTTAAAATCTGTTGCTATACAATTTGTTATTGAAATTCGCTTCTTTGCATGACTAGGAGTAAAACAACAGAAACACAGACCACTTCCTTTTGAGAAAAGCAAAACATATTTTAAAATGGAAACTAATAGCAAAGAATACCTCGGACGGTTAGCTCTATAACAAAAATTTATATTATATAATTTCATGAGATCTATTTTTTTTTTTTTTTTTTTTTTTTTTTTTGTAGTACGTTTTTGTCTATCTCTTAACAGTTTACCAGTTATGCAAAAGTCATTCAGAATAAAGAGGACTTCAGAGGTTAGTCCCGGGGAACTCAATAACATTTTATTTATCGTGTAAATATTTGGCGTTTTAATCAAAATCTTTAGTCACTTTTGAAAAAACAAAATTTTCGAAAATTTTTTTATGTAAAGGGTATTTTGGGTTGGGGAATTTTTCTGAATATTTTTGAGTCGCATCCTTAAGAGACATCAAACTTAAATATCAAGTTTGGTATTTAATGGACATTTCGCTTTTGAGCCTTGCTGTTCACAGGCACACACACACGGACGTTTTCTAAAATTTCTTTTCTTTTTTTCGTGCTCAAGGGATATCAAAACATATATTTCCACTGAAATCTCGGTATTGCATTTTTTATGGAATGGAATACCTTCTCTACCTACTATGTACATTGTACACATTTGATAGAAAAAATAAAACATTTAAGCAAAGATTTAACAGCACACAAACTTCTGCCGTCCCATAAGTTTATAATGCGATCGGAGCTTCAGCGTTTCTCGTGGTTACCCATCACAAGAGTATTATGTACTATGGCTTCTTAATCATTCATCCTGTAGAAATAACGCCAAAAGCAATACTTGTTGGAAACGTGACTATAAACATTCTTAACACAACCATTTTCATAAGTTTAATAACAAACAAGATATTTTTACTTTTTTATTGTATCACTTCTGTCAAAATGATTAGAATATATCATAGTTCGTGCTGCATTTTAATTAATATGTCTTAGATATATCTACTTCAAATACATTGGTTTGTACAAAGAATAATTTATGTGCACTTAGAGTAGATTTGAAATGACCGATCCTGTAAGTGTGTGTGTGTGTGTGTGTGTGTGTGTGTGTGTGTGTGGACAGCATAGATAAAAAATCTGATGTGTTACACTCACATGACTTTCTCTAGCTACTCTACAAACAAACGTCTTACAAAAGATAATTCTTCTTTCAACACCACGCTAATCGAGATAAACATTAGCAGAATTTTGTTACTTAGTCCTTATAAGTAGACTGGAACTAAGGGAATGCACTACGCTAAAGTGATCGTCAAATGTTTTAAAAGCTGCCGTTATGTGATTGTCATTGCAAATTGCCTCTTTGCTTGGCCAGGTGTAGAACAAAAGAAAAACGAACACTCCCTGTGAAAACTTCACAACTGAAATTAATAACAAGGAATAACTCTGAAACGGCAAGTTCCACGAAAATAATGTTTATGACATAACTTGTGTATTTTAACGAGATCTACATTTTTTGTAGAGTAAGTTTTTTTTTTCTATCTCTTACGGTTTACTAGTTATTCTAAATTAAGCAAAATTCATCCAGAATAAACAGATCTTTAGAAGGTATTCCCTGAATTTTCTAGATACACATTTTATTTGTGATAGAAATGGCTTTAATATGTGATATTTTAATCAAAATCGTTAGAGCCTTTTTAAGAAAAACAAAATTTTCGAAAAATTTTCCATGTAAAGAGTAGTTAGGGGTGGGGGATTTTCTTGAAAATCTTCGTGTCACATCCTTGGAAGATACCAAACCTAAATACCAAGTTTGGTATTCAACCGTCTTTTCATTTTTGAGCTATGATGTCTACAGACACAGACAGACACACACACATTTTCTGAAAATGCTTTTTTTGGACTTAGGGGGTCCTAAAACATGTATTTCCGGTGAAATCTCGACAATGAATTTTTGGGTGGAATACAATACTTCTCTATCCCTATGTACATTGTACATACGGGGCTAGAGAAAGTAAAAACGAAAAGACAGTTAAACTTCAAACTTTGTATTAAAGTTTGATATCTTCCAAGGATGCGACATGAAGATTTTCAAGAAAATCCCCCCATCCCAAACACTACCCTTTACATGGAAAGAAATTCGAAAATTTTGAGTTTATCAAAAATAGCTCTAACGATTTTGATTAAATCTCTTATATTTAAGATATTTGCATGCCAAATAAAATGTATATCTTGAATTTTCTGCTAATAGCCTCTAAAGACCTCTTCATTCTGGATGATTTTTATTGAATTTTGCATAACTGGTAAACCTTAAAGAGATAGACAAAAGCTTACTACACAAAAATGTACATCACGATAAAACACACAATTTATGTCATATACATTTTTACTTTCTCTATAGGCACTATGTACATAGTATATAGAGAATGTATTGCACTCCACCAAAAAATTCGATACCGAGATTTCTCCGGAAATATATGTTTTAGGGTCTCCTTTATCTAAAAAAAGCATTTTCGGAAAAAGGTCCGTGTGTGTGTGTGTGTCCGTGTGTCCGTGTGTCTGTGAACACGATAACTCAAAAACGAAAAGTCGGTAAAATACCAAACTTGGTATTTAAGTTTAGTATCTTCCAGGGATGCGACACGAAGATTTTGAGAAAAATTTCCCCACTCCCAACTACCCTTTACATGGAACTTTTTTCCAAAATTTTCATTTTCTCAAAAATGGCTCTAACAATTTTGATTAAAATTTAGTATATTAAGGATATTTACCTGAAAAATAAAATGTATATCTTGAATTTTCTGGGAATAGCCTCTGAAGAGTAGTTTATTCTGAATGAATTTTACTAAATTTTGAATAACTGTTAAACCGTAAGAGATGGACAAAAACTTACTACACAAAAAATGTAGAGCACGTTAAAACACACAATTTACGTTATATACCTTTTTTCGTGGAGTTCGTCGTTTTTGTGACATTCCTTATTTTTGGTTTCTGTTATGAAAAACTTATACAGTTCTCATACAGGAATTTGTCAACTGCTGTCCATACAAACAAAGGAACTTCAGTGACATAGCAACCAGCTTTTGATTATCTCTTTAACCTATGGTACTCCCTTATTTCGCTTCTACTTACAAGGAAGCAAGTAATATGGCTATTTCTGCTAATGTTTTACTGATTAGCATGAAGTTAATGGGAGTATAAGCTTTTTAAGAATAATTTGTTGTAGGGATATAGAGAAAGTCATGTGAATGGTACACATCAGATTTTTTTTTTTGGAGTTGGCCGTTTTTGAGATATTCATTGTTATTGGTTCCAGTTTTAAAATACTTAAAACATTTCTCATAAAAGAATTTGCCAACTCCTGGCCACGCAAAGAAACTGATTTGAATCCCATAGCAACCACAGTTTTAAACATTTGAAAGTCGGTTTAGTCTAGTGAATTCTTTTATTTCCCTTCCACGTATAAAGGAACTAAGTAATAAGACTATTTCTGCTAATAGCATTAAATAGATAGAATAATAAGCTTATTAGCAATCACGTACTTCAGAGAAGAAGAGAAAGTCATATGAATGGAGCACAACAGATTTTTTATGGTGTTTAACGCTCGCTGTTACGACCGAGGCACGCAGGCGATGACACTGATGATACATGGAATGAAGATGTAGCATCGCTGGAATATGATGGTGGGGGAAACCGGAGAACCCAGAGAAAACCCACTCTTGTGCTGCTTTGTCCACCACACATCTTACATGCGGTCGCTTGGGATCGAACCCAGGCCGCCTAGGTAAGAGGCACCACTCGGCAACAGCGTGACCTCCTTCCGTTAACTCCTGTGATCTGCAGTAATTCGTATACAGTCTTTGCTTGGAATATCTTTTATCGGGATTAACAGGAAGAAGGGGGAGGGGAAGCTTTTCTCGAGTAATCAGTGAACAATCCCAAAAATTATATTTAAGGAACGTCATACAAATGTTACTTATCAGCCATTTATTATAATTATTTTTATATCTACATCTGGTTTAAAATGAAATCTTAGAGAGAGAAGAATGGCAACAATGCGTGATTAGTTTACATACGTGTATTATTAGCTTATTAAAAAGAAGTTATTTATTATGTGGTCAGATTTTTATTTCTCTGCGACTCCAAATCTGCACATGTGAACTGAAAACAAGAACTTAGCTCACCTCCCAGCAACCTTAAAGCTGTGAACATTTTATATAATCACCGCCTCCATATTTACTAGACAGGATGATCCCTGCGAGGGGGGAAGGAAGTTATTTGCCTGCTCCATCCCCTTGAAAACAAAGAGGGAGAGTGAGACACCTTGGCCTATCAGCTTTATTGCCGGAACCCTACCCTCTGCAGAGTGCTACTCCACAGTGGTGAGAGAACTGCCTCTTCAACACACTACGGCACGTGCGTTGTCCAAACTCCAACCAAACCAATCTCACACCTTGGTAACCGAGCTGGTCATTTACTCTATGCAATGTGTATCTCCCCCACCTTCCGCGCTTATATTTACTATCAGAACCCGCAGCTCCACTCATGTTGTTCCGGAACTCCGGAGAGTGTCTCTCCAGATGGTATATGCCACCTAAGTGCCTTGTGTCATTTGAAAACCGGCAAATAAAAATTGAAACGTATGTAACAATTTTTTTTGTAGCTTAACGTCCTTTAACCTGGTTGGTCATATCGGACGATGAATGAAATGGGTGATATGATGCTCAAATGATATTGGGATCCATGGAGCTTAAAGTTACTCGACATTCCTTCTCAGGATAAGGGAAAACCCCGAGAAAAAAAAGCCTTATACGGGTAACTCACTCTCAGCGAGATTCGAACTCACGACCTATTGAATGTGAGGCACATACGCTACTACCACACTACCCAGGCTTACACTTTTTTTTTTTTTTTAATACAAACGTGTACATTTTCCTTGTACTGTTATAGGGTCAGAACTATGCTCTTTCCCGAGACAATATATCTATTTCCACAAATAACAATAATAACAATTAAACTATGACACAAGCCGAAAACTTTCTCTGCCTCTCATTCTATTTCATAAATATCTATTCTATAAATATTTGTTAAAACTTGTCTTTATACTGCCCATTAATCTTAATACTTTTCCAGCAGGCTATAGCCCACTTCAATGAATATTTTGTTATAGCTACATATAGAAAGGATACAACCATTGTCTAATGCTATAAAGAGAAACAAAGTTATCTATACACAGGCTTGGACTTGATATTTTAAACATCCTTTAGATGCTCCGACAAAAACATAAGAATGACATATTTCAAAAGTGTCTAGCTCAGAATACGCCTGAAATGTAAGCGTCTAAAGCAATGACAAAATGTAGTTAATCAAACTGAAATTGTGATAAGCTCTCTCTCTCTCTCTGTCTCTCTCTCTCTCTCTCTCTCTCTCTCTCTCCCTCTGTATATATCTTTTTACTCAAGTAAGGATTTCTCTTTCATAGCTTTATAATTAAACAAAACTAAATCAAAATGAAGGGGCCTTCACAGGTTCTTAACACAACATTTCAAGATGGCTCTCTCTCTCTCTCTCTCATTCTCTCTCTCGTGCGCGCAAATTATCTTTTATCAAAACATTTTTATGGATTAATGGATTTCAAAACGTGTATTTCCCAAATTATTCCGATATGAGAGAGAGAGAGAGAGAGAGAGAGAGAGAGAGAGAATGTGTATGTGTGTGCAAAACTGGTCTCTTATTCATCCTATTAAAATTGAAGTAATAAGCAATGTATCTAAAATTTTCAGTTCTTGCTCCATTAGAAACGCCCCTTTGTGGAAATTGATTAAAATACCATTTATCTAATTCATTCTTTAAATGTTTGGGCACTCAAGTGAAAGTGAAAAATCAAAGCAATAATCTTTCCTCGAAGCATTTTTTTGACTCAGGCGGATGTACAAACGTGCAATTTTTATGAAATATCAATTCTGGCTGGTATTTACACTAGGCACCTCGTAGATTAAGCAAACACGTAGGCCAAGTATCAATAAGAAGTGATTAGTTAGTTGTAATATGCTATTAAAATCATTAAAATGTTACGACGCTTTGCTTAAAATGGTTTATATGAGGAAGGGTTGATAACGCCAATCCACTCATAGCCTCCGTAGATAAATCCACCCTTAACGGCAACTAGTTGGATATTGGTGTTTAAGCGAACCTATGACGCGAAAGCAGAGAAGTCAGTTAAGCATGCGGACTCTCCCTCTATCCTCTCCCGTCATTTCTATAAATTTTAAGAATACCCATTAAAATACACTCATAAAAGAAAAGAGTCTTCATTATCCGTAGTACTTATTTTATGAAATAAGATTTATTATGTGCCATTTATAATACTTATATTACAAGTTTCTTTGTAATACGCCTCACCTAGTTGGATGTCAAGTTTATGTTTTTTTCCCGAAGTTTTTAAAGTACATAGAATTAATAGATTGGCGGTCTGAAGTAAGTTATTATTGTGATAGGCAGAAAAGGTATTGCATTCCTCTAAAATAAATCACTTACACTTAAAAAAAAAGTTTCAGAAGCACGTATGTGCTTAGGTATGTGGGTGTATGCGCATCATAACTCTATAATGTAAAGTCTGGTAAATACAAAATTTGATATTTCAACGCGAAGATATTAAAGAAATTCCTCGCACTACATGGGAATATTTCCCAACATCTTGATTTTTTGAAAGATGTTTCTAACATTAACATTAAAATAGCAAATATTTAAGATATTTTAATACTACACATCTTTAATTTTCCGGGAATTGCCTCTGAAGTCCTCTTCACTCAGCAAGAGATAAACATAATCTTACTCGACAAAAATGTAAATCTCGTTAAGCATACAATTCATAGTAAATGCATTTTATGGCCAACTTACAGATTTTCTTTGATAGTGGTTTAAATTTTCCAATACTTATATTGTTCTCAAAAGGGAAATCGTCATTTGCTTTTCTTTTTACTTTCTCTACTACGTTTAATGTACATAATAGGTAGAGAAGGTAGAATATACTGCCCAAAGATTATACCAAGATATATGTATTTTCAGGATCCCTAAATTCAAAAGAGCACTTCAGTAAGAGCGCCACATACAATGTAGATAGTACTTAGAGAAGGTATTGCTTTCTACTTAAAATTCGATATCGAGAATTCACCAGAAATACATTATTTGTGGACACTTGAATCCCCCCCCCCCAAAATTATATAAAAACGTCCGATGGTGTGTCTGTCGGTATGATTGTGCGCGCGCGCGCGCGCGTGTGTGTGTTTGTGTTTTGAACAGCATACCTCTGAAACTAAATAGTCGCCCTCCGTGGTGTAATGGTCACCATGCTAACTTCATATACCCAAGGTCGCGGGTTCAAACCCGGCGGAGGACGATGGATTTTTTCGGGTGTAAGAATCCTTAGCATAGCTTCCTTCGGAAGGGAAGTAAAGCCGATGGTCCCTTGTCGTAGATTTACGGCACGTAAAAGAACCTCAAGCCTGATAAAGAGGCCTCTGAGCAAAATTAAGCGGTCTTTCACGAGAAATATAGAATGGGACGATGAGAACCACAGTAGTTAAAGAGCATCCATAAGTAACACGCCATTTACATTTTCATTTATTTCTGAAACTAAAAGTCGAATATATACCAAACCTGGTATTTAGGATCAATTTCTTCCAAGTTTGCCACACAAAGATTAAAAAAAAATTCTTCATCCAAAACTATCTTTTACGTGGAAGATATTTCGCAATTTTTAGATTTTTTTTAAAGAATGGCTCTTAAGGATCTCCATTAAAATACAACACACTAATTACATTTATACCACAAATAAAATGTATACCTTTCTAGAGAGAATGAAGCTTTCATTATACTGGATGACTATTGCATAGCTTCTAAACCTAAGAGATAAACAAAAATTACCGTACAAAATATGTAGATCTCGTTTAAACACTCAATTTCTACAAAATAGTCCTTTGCTTTTCTCAAATGAGAAGTCGTATTTCTTGGGAGGGGAGGTCATCCTGGTAAGACAAGGAGAACAGAATTTCAATGCATTCACATAGTTACCAGCTCTTAAAAGTAGTTAACTATCGCCTTAGCCTTGCGTTTACCCTTATTTCCCTTGTACTAAAAGAAAAGGTGCAGTTAAATCATTTCTGCTAAAGTTTATCTCGATTAGCATGAAGCAGTTAGAAAAATAGGCTTTTGTAAAAATATGTTGCAGAATAGATAGTGGCACTCATGTGAAAGGAACATATCAGACTTTTAGAAAAATATACGTTTGTGCGTCTATCAAAAACACAAACTCGGTTCAGTACCAAACGTGGTACTTAAAGTGCGTATATTCCAAGGAAGCATACGTTGAGTGTTAGGAACCCGCCCCCCCCCCAAATCTTATCGTATGGAAGATTTTTTTCCATATTTTTTATTTTTTGAAAATGGCTCTAACGGGTTTGATTAAAATGCAACATATTAAATATATTTACAATAGAAATAAAATGTACCAAAATCTTGAATTTTCTGGGAATGTACTCTTCGCCTTTAACCTGAATGACTTTCAGTAAATTGAAAGTAGACGAATTTTTACTAAACAAAACACGTAGACCTCACTAACACACACGCACTTTATAATCACATCATTTTTCTGGAGTTAACTATTTCCGATGTTCCTTGTTTAGGTTCAAATTTCCCAATATGTATACTTTTCTCAAATTAGGAGTAATCTTCTGGTTTTTTTTTTCTCTCCCATCCTAATAATGTAAATATAATCTTAATAGATTTTACTAGCGCTTTAGCCCAGTGTACCTATTTATTGTCCCTGAAACTATAAGAAGGTATGTAATAAAACCATTGTACTTAAGTTTATCTTGATTAAAAATAAATATGTTGTTTTTTAACGACATTGTCAATTGCTCGATTAACATCAGCATCACCGATGTGCCAGAATTTCGACCCGTAGGAAATAATTTACATTCCAGTAAATCTATTAACACAGACTGTGGCTTTTGAGCACACTTAAGAACTATCGGTCTGGACCGGGTGAACCTGAGTCCTTGGCATCAGAGTACTAATGCCTAACCAAATGAGCCACCCACACCGACATATTTCGATTGTCATAAAATAGAAGAATAACTTTTGTACGAACAATTTTGAATAGGAAGGAAACGTCATGTGAATGTAACTCATATATAAATCTATCGCTGTAATACATTGTATTCCTATATTCCCATCGTAATATACAAGAAAATAAGCAATAAGCTTATTTATACTTATGTTTATATCGATTAGCATAAGTGAATACAAGAATCCAAAAACCAGGTTTTTTAATTATTTATTGTAACAGAATCCAAATGTGGTGTAGTGGTTCTACTATGTTAATGAAAATGTTTACAATAAACAGTAGTTCAAATAGATGTTGGGCTATAAAATGAAATGAAAAATATTATACTCTTTAAGTAATTTTGAGATTGAACACTGTACTACCAATATCCCGTGCTTTAATGCTTTTTTCGAATAATCCAAACAATTCTGAAACCAAACAGGATACAGACCCACAATTAATTTAATCCAGTTTTCGGTTCTACTGTAACACGATATTCTTAAAACTGAAACTCATATAAAATAATACCAAAATCCTAAGAAATATGAGTATTATTTCTCACTTTCCAACAATGAAAAACCGAGTGTGGTTATGGGTAACTATGCATTACACTGATAATGTTTACTTCTCTCTCGGTTCCGAAAAGTGTGTTTCCATTGCACTGGCACTTCCGAGGCAATATTCAGTTTTACATTACGATACAATGAGTTTATGAGAACCTTGGCTTATTTAATTATTTTTTTAATTATAATAATTTTAATAATATTTATGATGTATTCAAATGTCTTATATTAGAGTATAACACTGAAGCTGTTATTGAGATAATTATTATCTTTGAGTATATTTATAAAAATAATTATTTCATGATATTATTTCACTGCTCGTAACAAACAAATGACTATAGCGCTATGTCTTCAACATGTCTCCGTCTTCTTTCCCGTATAGCATGTAATACTCCATTATGTCTCCATCCATAGAATTGTTTACTTATCAATTGTGTGTGTTTCACCTTGTTTCTTCCCCGTTTAAGATAAGATACGTGGCTCATCTAAAAATAATTACAGCATGCAATTCATGTTCTCAGTTAAACTTCCTAAATGTGTAAAAGCAGTGGAATCAACAATTGTTGGATAAGGGTTATCAGTTTCCTTGCTGTCGAACGCACCGAAGGAAATCAAACGTCTCACTGATCTACCAGCTATAAGCTTCTGCCCCTCCTGATGAAACTTTTTTTTAACAAGAGGGAGAGGACGGAAAACGAAATGGAGCCTTGGAAAATATTGAAACAGATCGAGATGTAACATGTGTTCAAGCGTGTTTTCGATTTCAATTTCTCTTATACCGCAAAGGGAACCATTCTATTTCCCATTTCTTTACTTTTCGTGAACTCATTACCTTAAATTTTGGGGACAATACTATGTTAAACTGATTCTCATTTCTAACAATTAATAATTCATATAATTAAATCGCCTAATTTACCAAATCATGATCACTGTATCTGAATAATTAAATCCGCATAAAATTCAATAAATGGTTAACATGTTAACAGTCAGAAGAACAATGTATAATAAAACAACGTATGATATAAGTAATTTCGCATAGTACGTATTGTGTATTGTACAAGAAACTTTTCACGCCTTTTATAGTTGGATCATACCTAATTAATTTAAAACTAATTTATAAAGTCATTCCAGAAAAAAAAATTAGAATCAGATAGTGTCTGTCTCCACGTTGGGGTGGTCAGCTAGCTGACTTCTCGGTTCCGGGTTCGATTTCCGGCCGAGGGTAGGAATCTTCCTTTAATTCGGATTATTTCCTGTTCTCAATAGAGCTTGGAAGTGTGGATGCGAAAGTGAATGTGCATGTGAAAAGAAGTAAAAATTGATTAAATCCTAAGAATCTGACCTAAACGTTCAAAGAGTAAAAACACCACCAAATGTTTGGAAGTCCCTTATGACCATAGCAGTTAAAAAGGGCTACAGAAATGATGGGCTTCGTGGATTTCTTTGGGCTTCATAATTAACCAATTATTAAATTTTAATATATTGATTGATTAACACTGATCATTAATTTGCATAGTAATTAACTAGTACAAACTGCAATTTAGACCACGTAACTGAGTTGTTTTTTAACCGGTCTCACTCCATTTCTCTCCATTTTACATTTCTTTCTTCTGTGCTTCCTTCCTTTTTCTCCCTATGCACTTTACCTCCATTACCCTCATTCCTTATCCTCTTTCTGTGTTTCTTAAGATGTAATGATATATTCCGAAAACCGGTAATAAAACTACCTTTTTCTACGACGAGCATAATTGAGTAGTTTATGAGCTCATTTCAGATAGCAAATTTAATTTTTACGGAATCCACGCGCATAGAAGTGCAGCAAACGTAAAGTAATTTTGTTCCAATTTTAAGCACTTCAAAACAATTCACGATATTAGTATGCATATATTACCGATCGACAGACACCACTTCATAAATTTCTCATTGTGCCTCATACATTTTTTGGAATTTAGCAGACAGTAAATTTGATTCAGCTTCTTTCGCGGCTCTAAGGATATCATAATACTCAAAATCTGTCATTTTCTCAAAATATCTCACAGAACAACAACGGCCTGTTATATCCGTACCTCATCGCACCCAGCAATATGAAATAAATAACAAATGACCCCTTGGTGAATGGCCCAAACTTGACTTCAAATTTATTTCATCTTCCGTTGCTTTTCTTTTAATATAAAAAACTCTCGTAAAAGAATCATTTTATGATACGCGAGCGTAAAGTTTCTTTTTTATTCTCACGTGGTTGCGAAATTCGTTTGCGTCTCCTTTCACAAAATTCCTGCTCGAATCAAAAGGCATAACTATTTTCTGGCCGTTGATACCAAAATGCAAATCAAATCGATTTGTTAATAGATTTATTTATTTGATATGTCTTTTTGAGTAATAAATGCCCACAAACTTTATATTAGCTGGATTATACATTATACTATTGTGAAATGGAGGGTGTATTTTGTCTCATGGCGAAACATATTAACAATAATGTTTAACTGTTTTTCATAGAATATGATTCCACAAGTTAAAGGGCTTCTGAAACATCGCGAACGAAAAATTTTAACCAAGAGATGTTGATTTTTTTGGCATATAATATGAGGATATAAAAGGAATTCTTCCATTGATTGACGTTTCAGAAACGCGAGAAGAATTTTATTTATTAATATCATATCACTCAATCCTCATTTGCATGTATCGGATTCTTTTTGTATGCTCATTCCGTTTGTTTCGTTTCCTGCTGCTTCCACGTGCTAGACTAGGCACATAGTCATGATAATGCCAATAAGCGTTTTAGTCAGATTATAATTTATAAGACTTGAATAAAATTTAACACTGCCCTGCTGGAAAGGCAAAAGAATGGGCATTCATTTGCAGTGTATCTTGATAATTATTGGCAAATATTTCTTGACCATCTATAAACACAGGAACATTCCAGATGATGGGAAGAGAATGTTGAGGAATCCTTTGCAAGGAAGCAGTAGGTTGAATCTTGTCTGTAGAATGATACATGCTGCCTTGAGGCTGTGAACGTTAACATTCCTGTAGCGACGGGAACTTTCGCTAATAAGTTTGGCAAGGAATCCCTCTCCTGTTTACCCTCATAGTCTTGTAGATACGGCGAAACCCTAACCTCCCTTCTCGATCCTGTCGCTTGCGATTACCTCATCGAACCAAAAGGAAAAGGAGGAACTGACACATTCATAGATTTCCCTAGAGTAGAAAGGAGTAGTATTTCTGGTGATAAAGAAGGGAAAAGGTAAATATTGAGAGCGAAGAGGCGCTCTTCCAGATGCACCAGCCTCAGGGTATTTTCTCACGGTTCAATCCCACACAACAAGTCAGCCTGGTCTTCTTTTTGGTTGCACCGTGCAGTGTGTGGTCCGCTGCTGCAAACTCTTCCTTCTCTCATCTGTACTACACCTACACTAATTACACAATTATACAAAGACCAAAGTACTGTCATCCATTCAAACGAAGTTAACACCATTTTGCTAACATTGCAAATTAAGTCATTCAGGACAATGAAGTAAATGTATAGTCAATCCCGACAGGAGTTAAGTCCATTAGACCTTCCTATCAGTCAACGCACTAAGTCCTCCTATACACATGAACTGCCTTAATCAAAAAATGTAGCGGTTCACAAAACAACTTTTATCTGAAGAAATTGTAATGATAATTCATATTGTAACGATTTTCATATACTCGTATTTTGCTTGGAACAACTTATGTATTTACGCTGACTCCTATAGAGCAGAAATACAAAATTGGTCCTTGAAAACTACGCATCTATCTGAATGTGTACGTACGAAAGATAAATTTCATTTTATGCAAGGATGTATAAGACATTGTATGCTAGGTGTAAATACCATTCATTAAATTTGGTGCATTCACTTGTGCAATTTAACCTATTTCCTTTGTTTACACGGTATATTGATGTGTAAGTACTTTCTGTTAGAAGAATATTGCTTCATTATTTAGCAACAAGAGCAATGCACATCTCAAGGCAAATATTAAATTGCTGAAGTTTAATTAAGAGATTATCTTTATTGCAAGTATTTCCAACTTAAAGAGAATTTGGATAGAACTTAAGGTGGATTAAAAGCGAACTTTATGCGGACTGTATAGCGGATGCAATCTGTACGTGCTCCCTGCTTCAGACGTCAGGGCCAGGGATAACTTCCCACAATACACCGATTATCCACATCACTTAACCGCCCCTTAATGGTGGGGAGGGGGCGGTTTCTTCTTGAAGCCAACGTTTTTTCCCTGGCTCGGAGAAATGGATAATGTCTTACAAATATATCCTTCCCGTTTCTCTTCCGCCTCAAATGGCGAGGAGACCATGAATTTTTCTCCTGACGTTATAAATTCCATATGGCAGTGGATACATATGCTATGAAATGGCGCACAGCTGTATCCGCAGCGTGAGAAATGTATCGTTTGAATCTTAAAGTGGAAAAGAGAGTTGGAGAAATATAGAAAGCAATTTCACATCCCCAGAATTTACAACTTTTGACGTCCCATTGAACGCTACTACAACGAGAATAAATTCTTGGCGGAATTGCACTCCTACTGTCGCAGCTTAGGCCACAAACTGCCCTTGCTGAATGATGGCATCCATTCTGGTCGCTGCGGTGCTGCAAGAAAATGAGTTTAGATTCCATGCGTTTTCACTTCTAGAGAAAAGTCCACTAGTGGGGAAACTACAGCAAAATGCCGGTAATGAAACAAGAGAGAAAGCGGAAGGAAAATTATGGGAATACGAGAGACAAGAAAACAGAAAGGTCCGATAAAACTTAAGTCGAAGAGGGGAGGTGGTGAAATAACGAGGAGAGAGCTAGAATTAAAAATGCTAAAATAAAATTAAACTTTCCAGTTATGATGACGAGATTATTAATAAGCTACTCGCCGTTTTGAGCCACTATTATAGCCCAATGTCGGCAATTCCTGAATTTCCATACTCTCTTTGTAACCCCGTAATTATGATACTATAGTAAATTGACCTTAGGTTCGTAAATGGAATATAAAAAGTACACATTCGAACAAGAGAAACTAGGAAATATCGTAAGGAAAAGAAAAGACAGATCAATGTTCCTCATCTTTCCTTTCTTTAGAGTGGAAGACAGAGAGAGAGAAAGAGAAAGAGAGAGGGAGAGAGAGAGAGAGAGAGAGAGAGAGAGAGAGAAAAGAAGTGCATATGCCTATGCGTGTGTACGCAATGGATATATATATATATATATATATATATATATATATAATATAATTATTTATTTAAAATATCATACTGCGGCGAACGAAATTATGATACTAAGCTTGACAAAACTGAATGCAGATATGTCATTGCTTTGCCAATAATCTTTTATCAGGCGATGTTATAAAGTCTATTGAGCGTAGCTACCGCCGGTATTTTCTTTATGTTTAGGTGGGGAAATTAGAGTGGGAAAAACAGTGAAAGAATATGAGATTGAAATATTTTGTTGTGTGTTGTCTGAAATTTATGCTGCTCGATTTTAAATATGCATCGTTTCAATAATGTTAAAAACAGAAATATAGATTGATCGTCAAGAAATTGTGTTTTTTTCGGGACAAACATCACCCAAATGCCTATAGTCACATTTGTTTTTAAGCCTTGTAATGAGATTTCAATTTAAAAGTTCAAAAGGGTTTGTATGGCTAAACCTGGCCACTCTGGTCCCAGTGAGTAAATATACACTATGAAATGTTCAAACCTTCCATAAATCGAATTTTTCTTAACTCTTTCTTCTTTGTGCCACTCCCAGCATATTTAAATGCGAATTAGGGGAGTCACGACTAATTTGCCAGTAAGGATAATGACAGCGTATGATAAAGTCTGTAAGAAAGTGCTCAGTCTGCTAGAAAAAGAATCATATCGTATTTCTGGTGGCCCTGTTTCTATTACGACAAATGCGCTAACTAAATGAAGATGCTTAAATTTAGTTTCAAGTTATTATTGTGCGGAAATAATGTCAAATTAGTCAGGTCTTCCTACTACAGTTCTTAAGACAACACAGCTGTGAACAAAACTTAAATCCGGAGCTTTCAATTTGCCGCCCCCCCCAAAAGAATTTATTCATTTATTAAAAATGTTAAAAACTAAATTTAGTTTAATGAAATTAAAAGTGCACCAAGCGTAAAACAATTTGCTACATCGAACTCAGCATTTAAATTTTGCTAACATTGGAGTTCTATACAATTTTAACCGAACTATGAGATAAAATGGTAAATACTTTTTTCATCTATATGCACTTTATAGATTTCAAAATATGGCTATAATAAACAGCTAAGTGCGAGTTCACAAATACGAGTAAATATGAGTTCACAACGATGGGCCAGCAGTCTTGATATTTATCATTCCTTAAATAATAAAAACCATATTAATGTGTGGTTATTACTAATTGAGCATTTGATGTAGTGAAAAATGATATAAAAGGAGTTTTGATAAAGGCGTTTTAACTTTAATTCTACTATTTTAGTTAATCTGCTTAGCTAATTAAAATTACCTCTCAGAGGCTGTAGAAAAAGTACACAAACAAAATTTTAGGAATGAAAAAGATGTTCACAATGAATTTTTGTAAGAAATCGAACAAACTTTATTAAAACAATGTTTATTGAATTTCAAGTAGATAATCTAATAAAAGGAAAATGGAATATTCACAATTACCAACCATATACCCCGTTTAATTAATCTTTCAAATTTTGTTTGATTTTTTTACGTAAGGTTTACAAACAAAATACTGAACTACACTATACTGTACTGCACTGTACGTAAAGTGCTACTGTAAAGCTAATGGAATAGCAGAGGCAGAAGTATGGAGAATTGGAAGCAATGGAAAAGTAATGGTAAGAATTTTAAAAGACTGATTTAGGTTAAATGATATGAATAATTTGTATTCTAAAACAATACTTCATCGCACAAAGGATATTAGCCAATATACGTCCCGGATCAGCAGAATTAAAGAGCTTCTGGAGGAAAGCCATGGTGGGGCAACGTAGAGAGAGAAATAAACGGAACTGACTTCTGGAATTAAATTAAACTAAGAGTCGTTACTATTGAAATTCAGCAATTCTTTGGTAGTTTGAACAACAAAACTACTGAATATCTCTAGAGAATTACAAATAGAATGGGAAAAGGACGCTATTTGGAAAAAGCAAATAAAGCAAGCAGGGGAAGAAGCAAATGGGCGAGAATATGGGTAATGAAACTGAAAAGTCTGGTAGATGGAAGGGATTTAGGCACATGACCAATGTGTGAAAGGAATGCTAATTATTGCCACGCGACGAAACAAGGAGTCAAGGTTGACCTGAAGCAACCCCTTTTTGCATATAAATAGCATTTAAAGTATAAACATTGCCTTTTGGTATCCATTTTGCGATGTCTGCGTATAGTATATTGCAGTGTGTATTTGACTGCAGTTAAAACGTCTTCTGTGGCTTTTTAGTAAGTACACCAATGGTATACAAGAATCAAAGTAGTGGGGTTAATGTCGTCACAAGAATGGATTGTGTTTCTTGTATTACATTCCGCAATCTGATGTATTTAAGGTTGTGCGAAAACAAGGCATGGCCTACAGTGGTTTCACAGCAAATGAAATTGTGCATATTTATCTGTTTATTATGCAACTGCAATAATACAAGGTGCTGCCGGAATATCATACCATGTATTTATTGTGTTACAACGGTTATTTTGTAAAGTCGATGTTCAACCTATGTGGAAAATTAAATAGATACCGTCAAAAGTCGTTATTTGCCGTAGTACCATGTAAATACAAGGTCGGAGAAAGAACGGTTGACTGTTCAGCTAGATGAAAGTTGTGCTGTTGCTCGCAGAAATAAGGATACAGAGACAATTATCTGGTCATTTTGCACACAGGAAGTTTTCTAACTTTTCTGACAAATTGAAATTGGTTTTAGTTACAGAAAAATAACCTCGCCCCCTGAAGACAGTACTTTTGAAAACATCGAAGTTTTGGCTTTGACTTGTAGCCCCCAAAAATCCGAAAGAAGAGCTTCTGCAGAATTGGGAATCTCTCGTCGGCCATTTCAAATTGTTCTGTATTCAGATATTCCCTTGTTCCCAAGCAAAATGACTAATACATAAAATTACGAATAGAGGTAAGGAGCAAAGATCAAGGTATATATTTTGGGTAGTAGAAGAAGAGATCGTAATTCACAGTTAACACCTACTATCATATGAACGGCGTTGTAATCCAACAAACATTTAATCCTTAACGAGAGAACATTCTTAAGCGTTCTATGAAAAATATACTTACGGGGCAAAGATTTCAAGCTACGCAATCATCGGTCAATTTTTTTTGCGATGAAATCTTGAACAAAAGACAAACACAAAACCATGTTGCAAAAAAGTTTTATTCCTCCACTCTTGACAACATCTCTCATTAGTTCATGCAGGATTAAAGCCTACCCACATAATGTCATGTCACATCGGTTTCCTGAAAGGCAAAATCTGGCCACTTCATAGTAGGACCTTAATCCTGTTCTGGCTTACTGGTTTTGTTTTGCTTTTTTGGAGGGGGGGGAGGCACTTAAAGGAAAAAGGTAGAGTTATGCCATGCACTATATGTGCCGTAAAGTGGTGACAAAGTTAAGGAATTATTTGCGAGAAGTTGTGAAGCAAGACGGTGGTCATATTGAACATCTCATACACTATGGGCACACTGCACACTACAGTGCGTAATTTAGCACCGCTGCTATATTATTTTATTAAAAATAAATGTTCCATTAGAACTTCCCAACTATGTTATCCAGGCTGAAAGCTTTCAAATCAACTTCCATGTAATTACTGGATGGGCATCTGAAGAACTCTGCTTGTTTGTGTCTAGCATGCATGAAGGCTTCGGTACAGTTCGTGCCGCTGAGTTTGTCAAAGAGTTACATCGCTGCAAGGAGGAGCTCATTGCTTCGTGTGGACTGGAGATCGGCACCACACTTGGAAACGTATGCATAAGAATGAACATTTCAGAGATACAAAGTTCACACTTTGGATCCGAACGACTTCCCTTGTCGGTTAGAATTTTCTGGCTAACTCCTGCAGCAAATGGATAGCATTAATTCTCCAGGAGACAATAACAATTCAAGGGATTTGCACGGATCAACTTCTATACGTCAGTTCGCTGTATGGGCGAAAATTGCGAATTTCTTCATGTCTATGTACTTGTTACTTGCACCGTTAACTCCTACGTTACGTGTTCACTGTATTCTACGGAAAGGCACTTGCGATTGGATAAAATATGTGATGATGCACCTCCATGTTTCTCTGTAATCAGAAATCTGAATAGAACATTTGATGGGAAGTAGATTGCGAGTGGTGGACCATTAGCATAGTTTCCGCATACCCTGACCTAATATAGCTTATGCGTGCCATTAAGAGAAGCAATTTACGACATGCAGCTGAAAATAAGCAGATGTTGACGTCAAGGATAATGGCTGTCGCAGGAATCATTCAAACTAATCCTGGGATCTTCTAAAGAACGTGTCAATCTTTGCTGCTCAACTTTGTTACCCGTCACAATGTCAACTGAGTTGTGTTTGAACTTGTGTTAAACCATGCTGTACAATAAGCGTGTGTAATTTAATAATAATAATAATTGTAATAATGCATATAATAATGAATATACATGTCTTTTTCATAATGAGGCATTAAATGGTGTAACTAACTTTTGCGACTGCAATTCCTATCTTGAAATATATTATTTTGAGCATACTTTACATTCTGAAAATTTGTGTGCGTAATGTTTCCTCAGCTGGTATTCCCGAACATAGTGATCTAAAGGCGCCAGAAACTAAATTTTCCATTTTTGAAGATTTTCATCAAATTTCACAGCTGCATTCCCTTAATAGCACACTACGTGGAGTAGCAACCTCTGTTCGCAGGGATTCTTCTTCTTTTTTGCCCCAACTCACTTTCTTTCACTGCTTATTTCACATTCTCTGTGCGCTGTACATGCTATGCGATATTTTGAAAATGCTTCATAAAAGGGCTTTTCTTCTGGAGTGTTAATGAGAATTACGGATGACAAATGTATCCAAGGGGCAGATACAGCAATCAGTTTAAACAGTTTAGACATTACGTATAGCGTGGAAGCATTAATATTAATTGCAAATATCACCCGAGTAGTTTCTGATGTGATGCTAGAAACGATGTTCCCTCTTTATATATTTAGTACACAAGGTAACATATTATAATATACTCACACAAGGTAACATATTATAATATACTCACACAAGGTAACATATTATAATATACTCACACAAGGTAACATATTATAATATACTTACACAAGGAAACGATCTTTGTATCCACAAAATTTCATAAAAATTGAAATACTCCGAATAACCTTACATACTCCATAGTAACTGCACACGTCCGTAGTTTTTGATAAAATGGAAATTAAGTACATATATTACCGTCGTAAGCAGTATCGCTATATAATCTATTTCCCTCTGTCGTCAGTCTGATTAGTATTCTATAACTCATCATTTGTGTATAATACCTGGAATAAAAATATGTGTTTTGCTGACGCGTTTTCCCTGTGGATTAACAACGATGAGATGTCAAAACCACTTTCATAAGTACCCATTATGATTACTATACTGTATTCCATTGTCCGAAATTTATAAATTCTTTCTAGAATCTTAGCTACTTAGGACTACGTTGTTTGTAGACCTTTTTGAAGGCCTTCAAAACAAATAATTGGTTTGAATAGAATACCTCAGAGTCTTTACAATCCTCATTTCAAATACACAGTTCCGGATTTGTATTTTTAATATAATATTTAAATGTGCTGAAATAACATGACTTTTTTCTGACCATTATTTATTATTCTCACATCTTTTTATAAACAATACATACAACAACTTGTTTTACTATATAATATTTATTATCATAAATACTGGTATAAATAGTTACATTAACCAAAAGGCTGAGACGACAATCAAATGTAAAACTAAATAAATAAACAAGAAAAAGGCAAGTCACGATACGCTGACCATGATACTCCGTTCTCTTTGCATGATCTCGCGAGAGCACTTCAAATGCATAGCTTCCAAAATAGAAAATTCAGACGGCGATAGTAATATATCCCGGACATTAGTAAATGCTAAGACAATTCTCATAGGATATAAAATATGTACTTTCATAAGATTTGTAGCATCCTGCAGCAACCTTCCCTTTTTCACATAATTTGCCATTATAGAAAAATCAATGAAAATGAATGACTTAAAATACAATGTACACTTCTTCTTCAATAGGTTATTCTCCACAATAATGTCTTAGATCAGGGGCCTGTCGAGGAGCAAGGAATCTTCGGATCATAGCATATCCAGGATGGGTGATCAGTGATGCGTGATCAGTGCCTAGCATGGCGGTAAAAAACGCATTGAAAGGTAGAGATGAAAGGAATGATAGGAAAACTTACAGATCAAATTACCAAGCCAACATAGCAATTAAGAAAATCCTCGAAATGACCTGCGATCAGCTGTAGGCCCGAGCATTTGAAACCGGGACCTCCCAAATTCGAGCTGCATGCGTTACCGGACGCTGCCTCATTCAGCGACTGCTTAAATATGCATTTTTTTATGCAGTCGGCTTACTCTCCCCTTATGTAAACTGACACGCCCCCCCCTCATTAGGACTTACAAGCGAATGGCTAGGGGTCAGAAGCCTCACTAACCACAGAACAAAGGAGAACCTGGAACGAGTGATCAGCCCGTAGCCAGGTGTGAGCGTGAGGAAGTGGATGATATGAAATGCAAGCGATATGGATAATAGGAAAGATGATGAGAAACTGGAGGACTCGGTGAAAACCCGCCCAGATGCCGCTTCGGCCACCGCAAATCCCACACGTGGGCGCTTGGTATCGAACCCAGGCCACCTAGTTGGGAGTGAGCGGTCTTACCAATCGGCAACGGCGTTATATACATATATTTTTTTTTATTCAAAACGTATCTATGTTGTTTACAATATCATAGCATCAGAGATATTTTTAGTAGTATTATTAGTATCTTAATACACAAAAGTCAGTGTATGTGTGCATGTATGTATGTTCTTATAAACTTCTTATAAGTGAGCGGTCTTACCAATCGGCAACGGCGTTATATACATATATTTTTTTTTATTCAAAACGTATCTATGTTGTTTACAATATCATAGCATCAGAGATATTTTTAGTAGTATTATTAGTATCTTAATACACAAAAGTCAGTGTATGTGTGCATGTATGTATGTTCTTATAAACTTCTTATAAGTGAGCGGTCTTACCAATCGGCAACGGCGTTATATACATATATTTTTTTTTATTCAAAACGTATCTATGTTGTTTACAATATCATAGCATCAGAGATATTTTTAGTAGTATTATTAGTATCTTAATACACAAAAGTCAGTGTATGTGTGCATGTATGTATGTTCTTATAAACTTCCACACCGTTCGACCAAATTTTTTACAGATAACCTTTGACACAAGGCGAAAATTGATAGTTAGCTAAGAATTATAATTCTATCCCATTTAACAGGATTAATTATTTAATTTCATATAACGCCTGTAAATTATCGCAAGGCTATACATATCTTTGTCAAAGTATATCGATATAAGTTGAACATTGACAATATAAGAAAAGTAATTACAATTAAGTATTCAAAAGTGTTTAGCGCTATGATCACCTGGTTGAGAAATTAAGAGTTTTGAAGTGCATCATCTTAAATACATTTTATTTATCTCCAGAAGGCCTTGGATTTATAAACATCATTTCACGGCCTAGAAACAGCAAATCAATACATTTTGCATTTCTTTTGTTTCGTTCTTCTTGTGGTTTCTTAGCAATAAACGTGCATAACAGTAAGGCTATACTGACAAGTATTTTCCTATTGCAATAATTATTAAATACCTTCAAAAAACATCGGGCCATTGGGTAACTGCAGCCTAATACTAAAAGAACCAAACTGCAACTCTCAGGTAAGAGCCAAGCCACCTTACTTTGAATTATTACTTTCTCTACTACGTACAGCACGAGTAGGTAGATAAGTTTTGTATTCTACCCAGTGTTCGAATCAGACTTTCTGTCACTGGATGGGAAGGTTGAGAAATAGTATTTTGATATATTTATACCAACAATGCCAGTAGTATTGATATGTATACACAAAAACGTAGTAGTAGTAGTAGTAGTAGTAGTAGTAGTAGTAGTAATAGTAGTAGTAGTAGTAGTAGTAGTAGTAGTAGTAGTAGAAGTAGTAGTAGTAGTAGTAGTAGTAGAAGTAGTAGTAGTAGTAGTAGTAGTAGTAGTAGTAGTAGTAGTAGAAGTAGTAGTAGTAGTAGTAGTAGTAGAAGTAGTAGTAGTAGAAGTAGTAGTAGTAGTAGTAGTAGTAGTAGAATTAGTAGTAGTAGAAGTAGTAGTAGTAGTAGTAGTAGTAGTAGTAGTAGTAGTAGTAGTAGTAGTAGTAGTAGTAGTAGTAGTAGTAGTAGTAGTAGCAGCAGCAGGAGGAGGAGGAGGAGTGTGCACTTGCTCTCATTATTTTCACTACCAACGCTGTAATTTTTTTAATAATATTCATATTAATATTACTTGAAGCTGAAGCCTGAGATTCGAACGAAATACATCACTGTCATTACTTTCTGTAACTGTATGCTTTCTTGACACAAATCTAAACATAATGA
Source organism: Hymenopus coronatus (assembly GCA_030762935.1). Taxonomy (NCBI): domain Eukaryota; kingdom Metazoa; phylum Arthropoda; class Insecta; order Mantodea; family Hymenopodidae; genus Hymenopus; species Hymenopus coronatus. The sequence continues at coordinate 80,048,297 of CM060881.1, read as the reverse complement.
GCAGCAATTGAACAGTCAGTGTTGCAAAAGCTGAATTGAATAATGCCAGCTACAAGCATTAGTGCTGGCACAAACTCTGTAGCCATGACCCTGAATGCCAACCCAATCATTCAAATCGAACATTGTTTATTGTTTACCTTTCTTGGTATTAGCGATCTGATAATTTTGCTGACTTGGAGCTCGCACTCGAACTATGTACAGTAGGTGTTGAAAGTGTTACATGTTTTCCTGTATTTTCAAAGAGAGCAATAACAGTGCTTCCAATAAAAAGAAAGAAAAAAAAAACTTTCCTGCCAGGGAAGAAATTCTTCTTTAACGAGCCAGAGAAATTATCCCTCGCGTTAATTCCAACTCTGATTCTACCTAAAATTAGATGTAAAAACTTCACATTAAATATCTGTACTGCGGTACCGTAAACAAATACATTTTTTTTTAGAAAAAGGACAGTGAGTAAGTGTGTGCGTAAGTGTATCTTTATGCATGCATCGTATGGTTGAAAATTAACAAAGTTTCGAAATGCATTATTATATTAGAAATATCCAGGATGCCGTATCATTTCACGGCCTAGAAACAGCGAATTAACATATTCTGCCTTTCTTTTGTTTCGTCCGTCTTAGTAATAAACGTATCTTAATATATAAAAGTCAACCTATGTAAGTGGGCGCACGTGCCTGTGAGTGCATGCTATGTGTTCTTTAATGGGCTTCTACACCGTTTCACCGATTTCGACTAAACTAGCACTGATGATGTTTAATACAAGCCCCAAATTACTATCTAGCATAAAATTCCGTCCCATTTCACAGGATTAATTATTTCATTTCATGTAATGCCTACAAAAGCTCACAAGACCATCTATTTCTTTCTCAGAGATTGTCGCAATGGCTCAAGTATTGCCAATATAAGAAAAAAATACACATACTTAGGCTTTCACGGCTTCACTAAATAACAAAGTAAAGCGAGTTCATATATTATTCGTAATCTGCTATCTGGCATTGATCAATACGTAATAAAACAGTCAAATAATTACAACGGCTATGCTTGCACGAATGCAAAGGAGATATATTCGTATGGTTAAAAGAGTAACAAAATTTGAACTGCATGATATTAGATTGTAATAACAGCAGCAACAAACCAGACAAAATACTTATTACTCTTAAAAATGATCTTATTTATTTTAATATGATTATTTGTTGTATAAAACAAAAGGATTCAATATAATCGCATTGATTACAAAAGTTCTATGGCACTCAAACATTACTAATAGAGTAATAAATAAGTGGATATATGATCCAATTATTCTGTGATAATACTCCATGTTTGGACACTCACTTATTATAATTTGAGGTTTCTCAATGTTTGTAACCAGCGGGTTTCTTTTTCTATGGAAAGTTTGTGATGTTTTACAAGCAGAAAAGAAAACCCGGTGACACAAAAATAAGAGGACATGGATATCAGTAGTAGCATTAAACCAGACGAAGTATCACTTCTTCTTCCTCTACTATTTTATAAGTTCATTTTATTGCTTTTTCTTTTGCTTTCTTCTGCTTTCTTTGTTGTGCTTTCTTATAAGTTTTATGTATGTTCTGAGAATAAACAAGGATATTTTGACCTTACTTAAATTGACATTACTTCTTCCGAGCTGATATTTTCTCTGTAAATAACGACAATTTAAGCCAAATGTGACAACACGAAAGACAAAGCTGCATTCGCAAGAACCATCATTACAGATTCTGATATTTGTGGTTGTTGAATCGTGCTTTCGCAATTATTTTCTCACTTATTTTTTTTTCTCTATATAGTATTCCGAGTTTTACTTAATTATTTGAGTTTTTTGTTGAATAGTTTCTAAATATGAGTACGTTCGAAGAAACACGCGCTCTTGGACAAGTGCAACCTGAGGCTAAATATAGTAAGGATAAACCGTCAGCTAGTTAGAAATAAAATCTATGTCATATTTCTGTTTTAGTCTTCAATCTTAATGCCTTATGTACACCTGTGAAAACTACAGGACCTTATTGGCAGAAAACAGAAAAAAATATAGGTTTAAATTACTTGTTGTGTAGTATGAATCATTTACGAAATGATATACAAACAGTTTACTTATAGATAGAGTAGAGAGAAAAATAAACTGTTATATAGATATAACTATGAAATAGTAACCCGAAGAAAAACCCTCCGAATGTTATAAATTATTTTAAAATCTTGTAACGCATTGATATATTCCTCTTGAATCTCTAAAACAAAATGTTACGAAAATTGAGTTTGGTAAGAAGTTATCGCTGACGCACATTTACATATACTGCTAAATGCACCTGTAATTCTTTGCTGATTCATTCTTCCCACGAGGGTAAATAAGAGATAATACTAGAGCACAATTTAACATTGCGCTAGTCTACACTAAAACGAACAGGAAACACAACGGTGTAGTGAAACCAGAAACAAGGGGTAATTGAACTTGGTACTTTGGAACAAACCTAGTTTTGTCGCAGCTTGCATGGAAGAGGAGTCAGATAAGGTTGTGAAACAGGGCTCCAAACTGGCCATGAATAAGGCACACAGCACCTTTCCTACATAACAAAATACGAGCAATGCGCCAGACACACTTGACTGCAAGCTGCATTCCCTGATGTACCTACTTTAAGTTTCTTACTAAGTTGTATCTTTACGAGACAAAGTCTTTTGTCTATATATTGTAGACAAACGTAGTCTATTTTTCAACAGGTAAGAAGTTTTCCAATTTTATGAGAATTAGTAAGTCAGGCATCAAAATGGGAATTTAACGTTAAGTTTTGTTGAAAATGTGGCCAGAAATTATAAATACTTAACTTACTTTTAATGATTATTTCACTTGCTCTTATAAATCTAAAGAAGCCTTATATTATTGTGAACAAAATTGTTCGATCCAATTTTGAAACTAAGGGGTGGTATGCGGTGAACAGAATTTACCGAAAAATATTAGCTTCCATATTTTAATATTCTTGACGCAAACTTGACATTCAATAGTCTTCCCATCTTTTGTTTTTGCATGCGCTCTCTCCCTCTCGTTAGGTTTTACACGCCTTTGCTTATTTGGGAGTAGGGATATATTTCCGATGAAATCTCGATAACAATTTTCCTTTTAGGGCGGCGAATGCAATGGTTTCTAGGTAAAATTATACAAATATATATTTATATTAAATGTGCTCCACAACATTAAATTTATTTGCAGGCCTGTGCTTTTGGAACATTTTATTTTTCTTCTAAGGACCAGATAAAAATGTATATTAAAGACCTCTTGTGAGCGGAAATTATTTTATACAACTTGAATTCCAAGAGACATTTTATCACCTAGTTAGAAAAAGGTAAAGTATATTAGTTACTTAGAGCATGTTATGTAAAGTAAGCAAAGCGTGTGCAAGCTGCCGATTATACTGATTCAGTACTGTAGAGCATAAATGATGCGAACACATCCATTTATTTGTATGATTATTTGCTACAAGTTTTCTATACGCCAAGCTACATTTTGTAGGTATACATCGCCGAAGCTCCATCTTAGTAAAAGCTTCAGACAGCAGCAGTCAGAAGCATGTCGAATTCATTCTCTTGTAATCTACTTACTAGAGCGTACGGACACCGCTGAATGCGTCGCATAATATAGGTGCCTTACTCCTGAAAAGTTATAAGTTTTATAGTTGGGTTTCTTTTTTTTTTCGTACACACATATTGGCCTTCAAGCGTGACCTAGTTGGCCATCAGGGAGGAGAGAATGCCTTTGAACACAAACACAGAAAAACAACAGAAACGCCAATGCCCAAGGCAGGATTCGAACCTGTGATCCCCGGCGTCACGAAGCACGACACTATAAGAACGCAGCCATGAAGACCGGAAAAATATTAAGTTTTCCATATAGTAAAGGGTGACAAGTAACCAAAGGTATGTGAAAAAGTTTTGTTATTAAAAAGTTATGTACTTGCCTAGAGTACGATCAGCTTCCTGGGAATAAGCCAACTTACCTGAAACAAAAGAACGAACATTTTAGACATATGCAGATGAGTAGACCAGGCTATAAACGGAACTAATAAAATTACACAAATGTGTATGTAATTCTATTACTGTAATTTCTCAAAGAAGAAATCAAGTACTGTTCTTTCCTGTATCTGTCGAACTGATATCTACATGTAAAATAAGAGTATGTCACAGGATAATGGTTGGAGAATCTTCAAAAACTAAAAATTGATGTTCAAATTTTTGTACTCTTATGAGAGAATGCATGAACACATCTTTAAGATCTGCAATCCAAATTGTCAAAAGATTATCTAGAGCTCTGGAACATTTATTCCGAAACTCCACTTAGGCTGAAACAACGGCACCATAGTCTGTGGTTCGATTACCTGCTGAAGGATAAAAATTTTACTTCTCATCCTCTTCAGAGTCTAAATGTGTGTATGATATCATGTATAAAACCCATAAAAATAAAACCCGATGACTATACACGAGTTAAAATCATTGCTAGTGGACAATATATTATAAAGGTAAAAGGCCGCTGATGGGCATTGCAGTTAAAGACAGCAGGATATAAATGGGAAACATTAAAAGCAATAAATAAAATTAAATACAATGCAACACAAAAATAAAATCAGGAAAGGAAATGCTGCATTCAGGAAGGGAAAGTCTTAAAACAGTAGAAAGTGTATCTGTAAAGTTCAAACTTGATAATTGATTCAAATCTGTACTAAATTCTCTTAAAATGTTACGCTTTTCAGGTCTATTTTCCAGCAGTTCAACATTAGTAATATTTGTTATCAAAGTCACTGAATTACTTTCGCCCAAAACGAACATGCTTTTAATTTAACGCGCTATTTAAATTTTCACGTTGTTTCTTTCATAATGTGTTGATAACTATATACAGCCCATGAAAGAATGAACCACCTACTCCTAACTGACGCGGAGTTAACTTGTACAGTCAAGTCAGGGGGTTTTCTTTAGAAATAAATGCTGGCGTTTTCTAGCAGAACTGTAGGGTTTCTTACTTTTTTTCAGTTTTACAGTATTAAATACATACATTCCCTCTTAAAAACATTCTCTCAGACTTTGTGGGGGATAGGGAATGATTCTAGTTAAACAAAACTTCCTCGCCCCGACCGGTAATCGAACCCTGGACCTCTGGGTGATAAGCCAGAACGCTGACTACTCCTCTGCAGAGACTGTCTTAAGCTTATTGTGTATGTGTAAATAGTAGAGGAATCTTGTGGTAATTAAGTTCCCCACCCCTCCCCCAGATGGATGTGGATGATAATTATTGATACAATTGCAAATCACAAAAAAGAAAGAAAGAAAAAGAAAAAAAGCAACAACACTGAATTCTATTTATACTGTCAAGTATATCCCAAAGGACGGCTGTCACTCGCTTATTTGAATGGTTCCCCCTCTCTCTTTCTTTCTCACTCACTGCTTAAAATAAATAAACGCCTCTTTTAATATAAAATAATTTAAAACAAGTTTGTTCTATTTTGGAAGGTTCTAGATAGAACTGACTAATAGGTAGAAGAAATTAACATTTTATTTAAACTGGAACACTTAAAGGCTACGAAGTGCAAAGAACTCAATATGGATATGATCAACAATGAAGCACGATCAATTGCCGTTGGACGCCAAGAATTAATCCCGCTTAGTGATAAAATTATGTAAGTAATGAGATTATGAACAAAAAACTGATTTTTTAATTGTATAGGTTATTAATATGTGACTACGCTCCAAATGCACGCACCTATGTCATTCTAAATCGCTGCACGTATGTGAATGGTTTGCTTTCCATCGTTTATAGCTGATTGTTGCACGTGTGCGGTCGGCTTCCTTCATGTCACAGGTGTTGTAAATTTAATACGTTAGCGAGCGGGCATCTTACATCAAAGCCGGAAATGTGCGTAATGAAATAATAACCTCTACTTCTGGAAGTGTCTTGCCACATCTTAGATTGATATAAAAAGGGGGCAACTTGGCTCTCCTAAGCTTATCAGTGCAAAGCAGCAGCAACGGAGTTTCTTTCGACAGCGAGTTTCGAACATACATTTGCAGTAAAGAGACAGCCGCAGCAGACGAGCTAGCGTTGTAGCGAAAGCAGAATAAAAATAAAGTAACAGGATTGCAATAAAGCACTTATTACAAACAACAAATTTTGGAGTAATACAAAAACATTTTTTTGCAATAATGCGTTTGAAAACTAATGTAATCTGTACGCATCGTATCTGTGAGTTTAGATGCCTCATATGGTTTTGCCCGCGAGTCATTCTCTCACGGTTAATGTTATGCTATGAAAGTTTGAAGTCGTTGAACTAGATTAAAGCCTCAGCAATGTGATATACATTGAATAAACGTTTCTTGCCGTACAAAAATGGTGTATAGTACAATTATTGAGTGCGAGAATGGTGAGAATGCACACTGTCGTTACCTCCTACACTTCATCACCTCCAAAGAAAACACGTACGAGGGCAAATCGTTCCGGTCCTAAGATACACATGCGCATCTTAAATATCTGTTTATCCATTAATTTATCTCGAACATGAAGTAGTACTAAGCGTTAGGCACGCATGACTACTTGCTTTCAAAGATGGTGCCGTTGCATGCAGTGGTTTCTTGTACAGTAATTTTTATAACGGTGCCACTGCATGAAGAGATGAAAAAGTAAAACACTAATGAAGAAGGAAATAAGAAATAATAAAAACGAAATAAACGAACAAATTTCTTTGCGCTGCACCTGAGTTTTATGGAGTATTTTTTTAAAACTAAAATACAGGTGGGGTGCCTCATCTGTTGGGATTCGAACTTTTAACTGCTGCGCTCTGACCCATGGGCTTTATGCAACTTAGCTATTTCGTACTTTCAGAATTACGCACTTGTTCATAGCGTTTGTGTGCTAACGTAATTTTTATTTTTATGTAAGATTATAATGTTCTAACATTCAATATAAACGATACTAGCGACGTTTTCTGTTTTCCGAAACGTCAACCGAGCATATCATTTGCTGCTGAATATTTTGTAGCTTGTTCAAAAAGGCAGGCTGAAGAGGCTGAGGGAGTTGATCCGGTATTTGATATGCTAATGAAAGCATTAGAAACCGTGTATGATTCAAAGGATAGGTTTTCTTTTCTATGAGAAGTAAGGCATGAGGATGGCAGAAGCAGACAATATAATTAAATTGTTTAATTTCTGGAAGCGTATTCTGGGACTAGAGAGCGGTACTTCAAACTTCGATGTTTTTCTTGTTATAAGATATTGTGAACATACTTCATTTATTAAAATAAGTGCAGTTTGATACGGGCTTCGAATAATTAAAGATGAACAAGCAATTGTGAAAGTAATATGTTATCGTCATCAAATGAATAACAAAGTAGCCAAAATGGCGGCGGCTGAGTTACAACGAGAATTTTAAAATATTGGCTTAAACGATCTTTGATCGTGAATTAAGGTCGCAAGACAACTATGGGACATAAACAAGGAGGAAATAGAATTTTAATGTAGACAAACATTATTGTTGGAGCTGTAAAATGAAATAACAACTGTATAGAGTAAGAAAACATGTGTTATAGAATTGGGTATAAAACAGAGGGCATTAATAGTATGCCTCAGATTTTGTAGGTGGAGAGCTCCTTGTTGACAATGCTGATAGAAGGATTTACCCATTAAGCGGGGAACAGAAAGACTTGATGCAGCCTGCTTCCGGACGGTGGAAGCTAAGAAAAATTATTTACCGAGGTATTTTTGGCTTCAAAAGGACGGAGAACAGCATGCTGGAACTTGTTTCTAAACAATCAAAAAACTGGCCAAGCTTGGACTCATGCTTAATGGAAGTAATGTGCTAAGAGATACAGTGATTGTACATATTGTCTACACGTATTTGAAATATGAGCATCTGTGTGAATGTGTGTGCGCGCGTGAATGCAGGGATGAGTGTGGGGGCTTTCAGTGTTGTGAATATAAAATAGAGGTAGTTAAACTAGAACACCTTACAGTCTTTTTGACCATGCGAATGTGTAAAGTAATTAATGCAATAAGAAGCACTTAATAAATTGTGATGTTATTGATGATAATTCCATATAATTCCAGTATTTTGAATTATTGAATTTTGTTTTCTTTGTTAATCTGACAAGATTAAAAACAGATTAAAACTAGTATTTATCAGAAGATATTTGGTTATGTTATTCGTGTTCTTCTACATTATGTGTCGTCATTATTAATGGATCGTCTACGATTACAATTTTATTTATCTAAGTCGCTAAAACGTTTCAATGCATATTTTTATAAATACATCCAAGTACTTTATTTCAAGTATAAACTTAAAAATTCTTTGGTTAGTCACCAGAATGTACCAACAAACTCTATGGGTGTTGTGTTGAGGACGAAACTGCTCAAACTCCAGAGCATCATCATGTAATACTTCAAAGTGCTTCGTTTTAATGGCATATTAAACATAGTTCAAATTCGAGCCAACCGCTTCATATTGCAACATAAACTGGAGCATTAAAACAGTTTAGATACAAATATCTGAACTATAATATTTTGAACAATATGAAACTGGCTACCGGTACCACAAGTTACCTGGGCCATAAAGTACGTAGCGCCGTTTTTGTTTGTTTTTTTACGCGCCTCCACCTACCCACTACACTTGCCATACAGACCTTTAATGGACTTCGCTGTCACGTTTTATGGTATAACAAAATATGAAAATATATGCACCATATTTAAGCTTTATACCCCCCCCCCCCAGCCGACGCCTACTGTTATAAGGAGCGCGGGGAACTTACAGAAAAGGGGAGTATGTGTGCCAGAGATCATTTTTATGGCCTGCTGCGTTATCCTGCAGCTATGAATTTCTGGTCCACCGCTCCTGTCTGTGTGCAAAGTGCATAACGATAGATACACAAACGTTACCAGTTCTGTCTATCATTTTCATCATCACGATCTTCTATCGTGAAGCAATTTCTATACTATGAGGTAAATAAGTCGACAAAAATACAGCTGTACTTATAAAATGTGAAAAGAAAAAAAAAAGCATTTAAAGTGATAAAATTTGAATCAAAAGTTGCATTTAAACTCTGTTATTCGTATATCACAAAATTATACTCCTATTTTACATGTCCTACTTTTAAAGTTCAGGGAAGTCATCATTTAAAGGTGCTTAAAGCAGAAGTCCCCAGATATATCCTTTTTCTCTGAAAAATAAGTTGTTAATTTTTGCATTTTCTCCATGTAAAATGCTGTTTGCATAACAATACGTTTTATCCAACAAGAACACATTTTAGAGTGTAGCAGAAAGAGTAAAATTTAAAGTCATTCTGATTTTTGGTGTGAAATGAATCTGATAAATTTTGAAGCATTCAATTGAAAGCATTACTTTCTCTACTACGTGCATAGGTACAGAAGGTATTGCATTCCACCCAAAAATGGGAACCGAGATTTAACTGGAAACACAAGTTTTAGGGCTCTCTTTAACAACCAAACAAAAAATAAAACAAAAAAAAGTTTTACTTTCTCTACTTCGTACACAGGTACAGAAGGTATTACATTCCACCCAAAATGGAAACCGAGATTTAACTGGAAACACAAACTTTTTGGGCTCTCTGTAACAAAAACAAAAACAAAACAAAACAAAAAATTCATAGATACAGAAGGTATTGCATTCTACCCAAAATGGGAACCGAGATTTAACTGGAAACACAAGTTTTAGGGCTCTCTGTAACAAAAAAAAGAGTTTTACTTTCTCTACTTCATACACAGTATATATGCAGAGAAGGTATTCCATTAGAAACAAAAATTTGATACTGAGATTTTCCTGTTAATACACCTTTTAGAATTCACTATATAAAAAGAATTTTTAGGTAAATGTCAAGTGTATCTGTGTATGAGAGAGCAAGAGTGAGAAAGAGAGTGAGAGAGAGAGAGAGAGAGAGAAAGCGCGCGCGAATGTCTGACTGTGAACAGGATAACTCAAAAACGAAAAATCGGTTAAATACCAAACTTGATATTTAATTTCAGCACCTTCCAAGGATACAGCACGAACATTTTCAAGAAAATCCCTCAGCAGCAACTACCCTTCTCATAGAAGACTAATCGAAATGTTTTATTTTGTCAAAATGGCACAAACGGTTTTAATTAACATACCATATATTAAAATATTTACATGACAAATAATATAAATAAATCTGATTTGGAATTAGATATATCATATGATGGGTGAATACTAATGCCGGAATTATAAGTGACTTGAGGTGGCGTAGATCACCGATTTTTTTGTTTGTTCATAGGTTCGTATTACGAGGTTGGCATTTGGAAGAGGTTCGCTCGTGTATTTTTACTTTCTCTACTTATTGCATTTCACCCAAAAATTCGATACCAGAATTTCACTGGAAACCACGTTTTAGGGCCCTCTGAATCCAAAAAAGCTGCTTTAGAAAAAGGTCGTGTGTGCGTGTTTGTCCGTGAATACTAAAATTTAAGCCAGTTAAATTTAGCATCCTCCAAGGGAACACCTTAGGGACATTTCTCAATGAATTATTTATAAATGTTTAATACTCCTACAGTTGTTAAGGGAAACTATACACGGTGAGACTACCTGATGGTTACTACATTTTTAATAATTATGTGGGATATTAGTGCAAAACTGATTTAACAGGCATTATATGCTAAATGAAACACGGACAAATTTTGAACACCAATTAGTACATTACAAAACATTTTGCAGAAAGGGATTAAATATATCTACTGGTGAATATATTAAGGTTGGTATTTAATTTTTTTAAATTATATATATATATATATATATATTCAGAAATTCTTTTCAATTTATTTGCTGCTAATAAAAACAAAAGTCCTGTGTATTAATTTCAGACTTATTTCGTAATAGGTACTGGTTTTGTTGAGTGCCTGCAACTTTTAACGCGACCGTAACGTTTTGAATGCATAAAAACCATTCTTAGGAGATAGTGTAAAGAAATATTCGTCGTTTCATCCCCTGTGATAAGCGCCCAGTCCTCTGATGCTCTAATTTATGTTAACACGGACCGAGGCAGAAAGTTTGTTTTTACATTTTCTCTAGCCCTTAAATTGTATAGACATTCTCCAAAGCGTTCCTTAAAAAAACTAGCTTGCTTCCTGTCAATTATAATAGATTCTGGCATATATCCCTCCCCTCCCCCCACACACACGCACACACACACACACACACATTCGAAATAAAAGCTGTCGGGGTCTTAAATTACTTATTATTATTATTATTATTATTATTATTCAGCCCGAAACTTACTTGTGATGTTTGCCCTTTAAGAGTATTCATGTTATATGTGTATGTATGTATGTATGTATGTATGTATGTATGTATGTATGTATGTATGTATGTGTGTGTGTGTGTATGTATGTATGTATGTATGTATGTATGTATGTATGTATGTATGTATGTATGTATGTATGTATGTATGTATGTATGTATGTATGTATGTATGCAAGCAATGTAAGTCTGTAAAATTCCGATTTAAACTCAGCAATGTTTTAAAAATTCATTAGTTTCATAATTTTAAATCTTTCAGAGCAAAAGATTACATTCTTTTAAAAGCCGATTAGAAAACTGTAGCTTTTATCTATGGTAATAACAATACCTACTTTAGCTGAGCAGGAAATTAATAAATACGTCTACCAAGGTTATATGAAGCCGTTGAAATTAAGAGGATGTCGAACGTTAATAACGTTAATAAAGGAAAACCACACGACAAGCTTTTTATTCATCAGAGCTTCTCTGTGGCAACAAAGAGGCGGAAACTTGCATTGTATAGCGATGTACCGTCTGAAAAATCAGATTTTGTGCTGGCGAGAGCATAAAAACCATAAATCAATCACTAGGCGGATTTACACGGGGATGAATATGAGAGTTATGCACACAAAGAATAAAAAATACTGACCATAGTTCTGCTGTTCATGATCATCCTTCATCTAGGTCATTCTCCACACAGAACTCGCATAAAACAGAACTCTGCATGCAGCAAACTCAGAAAATTATTCTGTAAACTACAATAAGAAGGGCGGGCAATATTTTATTGACTTTAACACATTTTTCTTGTAAACACATTTCGAAATATAAAAGAAATTAGAAGAAAAATAAACAAAACAAAAAACATAACAAACTTATCTTTCTATTTTAATCTTATCTGCTGCATAAATATAAAGTAGAGAACGTATTGCAAATATACATTTTAAAGTTCCCTGAATGCAGAAACAACCTTTTTAGAAAAATGCCTAAGTTTATTTGCAGTATACGTAACCAGAAAACTCAAAGGTAGTAATGAGATGAAATAAAACTGGATATTCAAGCTGAAAATCTTTCAAGGATGCCTCATGAATATTTCAAGATAACTGCATTACATACAGCCCTTTATATGGAAAACGTTTCCTTATCTTTTATTTTCTCAAAAAGCGTTATTATTAAAATGGATACTTGAATGATAAATAAAATTTATAAATTGAATCCTATGAGAATAACCTGTAGAGCCCGCAGATTCTGAACAATTTTGAATAGATAAACTGACGTCAAGTACTGAGCAGACCAGTTGGGAGCTTGTCTGCTCAGCACAAAATTGTGATGGGAGAGGCTAATAAGGAGCAAAAGGGAAAATGTTGACGTCATGGTTTAGTCCGGTCTGGTAATTTTAATTTACCATGTAGGTACATAAACTAACACCAACGAGCTCCAATCCTGCTTGTGAGAAAACATATTTGAAATACAACACAAAATAATGGTCTGAAGTGCTTCATTGTGAAATAACAGTTAACATGCAATTGTTTGTCTTGTGCGAATTAGAATGAAAGATACAAAGGGACAGAAATATTAGCTTTATTGGAACAAATAAAATGCACATTGTTTGTGGGCACAAGGATAGCAAATTTGATCCTTATGTAGTTTGTTGCTTTTGGTGAATGTGTTCACGTTGATCAGACATGCAAGTTGTGTACTTTACCTTTGAAGATACAAACTACTCGTATTATCGTGCTCTTATTAAGTAATTCATTATTCATTGTTTGTATAAACCGTCTTATGAGGCAATGTAAAATTTAATAATGTTTAGCGACATTGAAAATTGCTAAATAGTATTATTTAATGAAGATGACAATAATAATGTATTAAATATGCAATGTAATGCAGTAAAAACAAAGCAATTACAACATAAATTCAATGTGTATTGCAAAGTTAACCAAATACAAGAAACGCCTCTGAGCTTACATTTCGACATGCTACTCAGCTTCTCTTGTGGTAGACGTTAACGGGAGCGGAGCAATCAAAGACACCTATCCAGAGCTAGTACGTATTGAGGATAAAAAATAGTAAATCATTATAAATAATTATAAATCATAATAGCCAGAAAAAAATTTCGGCACATTTTCTCGCGGTCATGCAAAGAAATTGAATTTTTACCCCAGTATAAGATACTGGTCGTCTCCTTAGCGCGGTGGTAGCGCAGCTGCTTACCAAGCGGGAGACCTGGGCTCGATCCCCAGGCGTGGGGATTTTTCCTCCGCTGGGAGACCTGGACCGGGGTGCACTCAGCCTCGTAAGGTCCCTGGGGGCCAATTGAGGAACTACTTGATGGAGAAGTAGCGGCTCCAGGTCATGAGGACCGCATTAACCGGCCGGCAGGTGCTCGAGGCGCTGACCACGTCTCACCCTCTAATACTGCACCCCATCCATGACGTCTGTAGTAGACCGAGATGGGGGACGCAGCGTGAGCTGTCGTGCCATGGAGTTATAAGATACGGCTATCGTTTTAGCTTCTTGTATTCCTTTTGGGCCTACAACGATATATAATGAAAGCAGTTTTGCAAACGTTTGTCTCATTTAAACGTATTTGTAAAATTTGAATAAAATCGTTTCCAAAGTTTAAGAAAATATATAGCATTTTGCATTTGAATTGCCAATTAGCTTTAGCTATAAATGAAAAGAACTTATTAATAGCCACGCCAAGCTTCAAAACTTGTCTGCTCGCAAACTTTTCTTCAACATTTTTCCATACTCAAACGGCTCCACCCAGTGGAATTGTTTACTAAAGTTTTTTAAACTGCCCCTCAAATATAAACTGAACATACAATTTTTTCAAATTATGTTCTAATGTTAAGAAATAAATTATTATATTTTCAAAATCAAGAGTTTTGTAGAATACTGGCCTGAAAAAGGTGGGTCCCGATCGAGCAGTATTATAACGACGTCAAGAATAATCCTCTACATTGCGCAAACCACCATCCAGCCGCAAGTCACTGAAGACAGTTGCCTGGTTATTCAACTCTGCAACATATGGAAAGGAAACAATGGGAACAGAAAAACTCGGTGGATGTAATGAGCCTTACCAGCATTCGCCTGCGACCAGCGGAAACTCCCAAAAAAACCTATGGATCAAGGCGGACCGTGTGAAACCAACCCACAACCTCCCGAATGCGAATCGCACACGCATCCGCGGCGACATTTTGCTCGGTCATTAGAAAGGAGCTGTCAATAAACGGGATTTAGGAACAACTAACCGACTAGACAGTAGAAACCTAAGTATAAAGAAAAGGATTAAAAATATCTTCAAAAAATATTAGTATAACTATATTACTCATACCATCAATCCAAAGATAAAACATTTTACATCAACAGGCAGAACATTTTTTTGTCGAAGGATTCCACATAAACTGACTACGGATAAATACGACGCACTGTCTTGTGCAGAAGAATACCCCATGCCGACCAAATAAATTCATAAGATGCTCTTCTACAATCATTATTCGAGCAGAGCTCATATTTTCATCATTAACAACGGTTCTAGGGCGTTCTACACGAAAACCATCACTAAGAAAGAGGGGGAGGAGATGTCCTTCGAATTCATGGAACCGATTATCAATTGTTGCTTGGATATGGAAAATTAACCAAATGCGTTTTAACGCAAATTTCTCATTGTTTATGAGATAATGCGATTTAAAATCGCAACATAATCATAGCCCGGAAATGTTCTCTGGTCAAATTCATTTTTGGGTTAACATGAAATTTTAAAAGGTTGCTAATTAACAAACTATTAGAGAAAATCAAACAAACTATACGTCAATTAACTAGCAAAGCATTAAAAAGGTAAATATAAGATATAACAAAAGTTATTTGTTTTTAAAACACAGCATTCTAAAAACTTTTCAGTGTCGCCCTTGTATAGTTGTCAGATGCAAAAGCTAAGGAGAAGTTCATAGCTAATTCCAAGAAAATTCAAGATATAATGTTTATTTGTCATTTTAATGTCACAAATTTGTTATTTTAGTAAACTCTTTGGTCGTTCATAAGAAAATAAACAATAACCAAAAATATTTATAAAAAAGTACTCGAATAGTTTGGGGTGGTTGGAATTTCGTTAAAATCTTCCTGTCATCTGCTTGTCTCCCTGCACAATATACTTCCTCTTCCTAGAATAGTAGGTTGTAAAGAACGTTAGAAAGTTAATATAATTTTTATATAGTTTAACTTCCGCTTTTACTACACATGCACTGCAGACGATGACACTAATGATATATGAAATGAAGATGGAGCACCGGTGATGGCGGGAAACCCGGAGAATACCCTTCCTGCGCAACTTTGTTCGCCACAAATCCCATATGCGGTCGCCTGGAATCAAACCCGGAACGCCTTGATGAGAGGCGAGTGGTATAACCACTTGGCCACGGCGCGGCCTGAACTTAATATCAGCTGACTGTCTTATATAAGTATGAGTATAGAAGAATTTATATAGTACAATCAAGTAACTGTACTTGCAATAATTTCTAGTCAAACATTTTTACTTTCTCTATAACGTATTATGAAAATTGTAAATAGAGAAGGCATTGCATTTAACACAAAAATTCTATGTCGAATTTTCATCGAAAATAACTTCATTTAGGTCCCATGAATTAAAAATTATGTTAAGAAAAAAGTGTGTGTGTGTGTGTGTGTGTGTGTGTGTGTGTGTGTGTGTGTGTATATACTACTTGTCAAGACAGTTCCGGGAATTTGCCAATAAAACACAAAAAATGAATTATTCATCCAATTTTAATTTATCGCCTTCAAAATAGGCCGCTTCTGAAATTATTCATTTATACCAACGAATAATCCCATCATCAAAACATTTTTTGTAGGCACTTTTAGGAATTGATGTCAAATGTCGCCGCGAATTTTCCTTTATGTCTTCTATCGACTGAAAACGGGTGCCTCGAAGTGGTAACTTGAGTTTTGGAAAGAGAAAGAACTCAGCAGGAGCCAAAGCAGGTGAATACGGGGGTTTTTTCGATGAAATTTTTTGAGTTTTTGGCCAGAAATTCGTTCACAATAATAACATTGTGAGCTGGTGAGTTCTTGTGGTACAAAATCCATGAGTAGCCGTTCCACAAATATGGCCTTTTTTGCCGTATTTGCTCTCTCAAACGCCGCATAACGCTCAGATAATAGTCTTTATTTACCATCTGACCTGGCAAGAACTCTGAGTGCACGACACCGCGATAATCGAAAAAAACTGTCAACATGACCTTCAGTTTTGATCGAGTTTGACGCGCCCGTTAGGTTTCGGTTCAGTTGGAAGGCGCCATTCGGAAACTTGTTGACTGGTTTGAGTGTCAAACTCGTAAACCTACGTCTCATCACCAGTTCAATGCTGTTCATGAATGTGGGGTCGGAACTGGCTCGTTCTAGCATGTCTTCAGCAATCCTTAAGCGATTGAGTTTTTGTAGAACATTCAAGGCTTTCGAAACTAACCGAGCTGCAACGAGTGCCATGCCGAAACAATCAATTAAAATGGTACGAATCGATTCGTCAGACACAGAAAGTTCAGCGGCAATCTCTCTCAGACCTAAATGACGATTTTCAGATGCCATTTTCTTCACCTTAGCGATGTTCAGTTTAGTTGAAACCGTTGATGGCCGACCAGAGGGAGGCATATCTTCCACTACATCTCGACCACTTTTGAATGCACTGTACCACTTATATGCACGTGTTTTTGATAAAGTCGATTCACCGTAAGCCCTCTGTAACATTTTCAGCGATTCGACACACGAAATACCATTTGCAATGCAAAATTTGAGACAGATTCTTTGTTCAATATTTGTATCCATCGTAAAATCGCAAATCACCTTTGAGATGAACTAACAAAATAGCGTACTATAAACAAACTAGATGACACATGTCGATCAAACTCCGCGTGGGTATAGGTGAAAGTTGTACCAACTTAGCGAAAGCAATAATTTCTAATCCCGGTACTTTCTTGACAGTATATATATATATATATATATATATATATATATATATATATATATATATATATATCTGTGTGTGTGTGTGTGTGTGTGGAAATTACAACACAAAAACGAAAAGTCTGTTAAATACGTATCCGACACGAAGAGTTTCAGGAAAATCCCCCCACCCCAAACTACCCTTTTCGTAAAACATTTTCGTAAAATAGCTCTAGCGATTTTAATTAAAATGTTATATATTTGAGATGTTTACATGATAAAACGTTACGAGTGAGTCAAAAACCTCCTAACAGGTTGGGCGGTGTTTTTCCACTGTTTTTGTGGACACATGATTCAGCACGGCTGCTGTAAACAAGGTCACGCTTTTGACACAGTATTGTTCTGCTCTAGAAGAACAGCATTGAGTTGACAGTGATATAGTGTAGCTCAGTTATTACAAGTGATTTATTATTTTGTTCTATACTTAGTCACAAACTGTATTATGGTTCAGTATGTTTTCTACTGCACAGCGTGTATCTATTTATGATTCGTATATGTTAACTCAGTCAGCTTGCCAAGTGAAAGTATGATTTGCAGAAAGGTTGTGGAGAAAGAGTTATAGTGTCAATTTTTTTGGAGTCATCAGGGATAGCCGCTCATACATTAATATAATTTTGCCTCCTTTATTTTAGAGAAGTAACAGAGATTGTGCAGATTTTGCTATTTTTCAACAAGGCTCCTTTCTATGAGAGTAATTGAAAGTGCGCTTTAGGACTTATTAGTAGAGATTTTGGGCCCCCGGAGCCTCGACTCAAGCCCCTGCGATTTCTGTCTTAGAGGTAAATTAAACAAGACAAACCCACACACCCTTGGAAGAATTAAAATAAAATACCTCCAGAAAATTGTATTTCTAAAAGTGAACTACGGCGAGTGCTGAATAGTTTCCTAAAGAGTTACCAAAAAGTATGCACAACGACAGAGGCCAGTTTCGATATCTCCTTTCATGAAGTTGGTAAGTAAAAAAGTGATGTATAGTTTCATCCGCGCCTTTCTAAGATTGCGGCAGACGCCAACGAGCGCCAAGCACATGGACAGGCAAAACACCGCTCAGCCGGTATTTTTTTGACTCACTCGTTATATCCCGAACTTTTTTGGAATAGCCCTTGAAGTTATCTTCATTCAAAAACGTTTGCATAACTGGTGTTGTTAGCCCAGTGTATTTTCTAACTCTAGGGATAGTATCTTGAGGACCAATAGAGGGACACATGCGAATACCACTTACATATCTACATTGTGACTGCATGCGCCGCATGTAAACAACCTGTAGTAACGTGTTGGGGAACATGGATCTACATAGCAGAATACTATGCTGTATAATATTACAATACTGTTTTACAGGTAATTAATGATAGTGCTTACAACCAAGATGCAAAATCTCTTGTTTCAAATGAATTGTATGAAGATTTACAATTCACACAGAAGAACTTTGCAAATATATTTACAACAATAATACTGAAATCCTCGAGCTCTGAAAGCTTCGATGAACTTGTGCAAGTAATTAATCAGAGACCCGAGACACCCGTTTTAGACCGTGTGAAAAAGAAAGTGAAGACAAGTGTTTGGAAAAAATGTCGGATTTTCAATATGGCGTGAAATACGAAATGTGCTACTAGGTGTTGCTACTTCGTTATTGCTGATGGAATATCTTACCCATAGTCGATGATGTGTCCTATTTCCATTTAGCTCCAATCACATTTGTGATATGAGAGAAGTTGTACACAATATTCAGTCTGTTTACGTGCCAATCGGAGACGATTCAGATTTGAGACGTTCCGAATATATGTTGTACACTTTAATCTATGTATCTCGAGAGAAAATGAAACGGATAATGATGCCAATGACTTGTTGCACAATAGCAATCCTATTAGTATCACACTGGATTATCAATACATCACAACTATATATCATGCTGTAAAACTTCGATTCTGTACCGCTATCGATTCCCCAGATGCTGTCCCTACTAATTACCCTTCTACGTATAAGGAACTAAGTAATCCGGTATCATCGTCCCGGAAAATAATATCATTTCTAGTAATGTTTATCTTGATTAGCATTATGTAGATAAAAGATTAATCTTTAGTAGGAATAATTTGTTTGCAGAACATATACTGAAAAACACGTGAATGGAACATATCCGATTTTTATAAAAGGTCGTGTGCGTGCGCGCGCGCCTGTGGACAGCATATCTCAAGAACGAAACTCGGTTAAATATCAGACTTAGTATTTACGTTCAGTATCTTCCAAGGATGCGACATGAAGATTTTCAGGAAAATCCCCCACAACAAAATACCCCTTACATAGAATATTGTTTTAAAATTCTGATTTACTCAAAAATGACTCTAAAATACCGTATGTTTACAATGTTTTTTATGACAAACGAAATGTATGTCTTGCATTTTTTGGGAACAGCATCTGAAGAGCTTTTGACTCTGGAAGACACTTATATAATTGGTACACCGTAAGACGCACATAAAAATGTAAACCTCGCTAAACATAATTTACATAATATACATTTTTTGTAGAGTTCACCGTTTCCGAGTTATTCTTTGTTGTTGGTCTCATTTATAAACTAGTTAAATTTTTATTTTCTCTAGCCCGCATGTACAATGCACATAGTGAATAGAGAAACTATTGTATCTCACCAAAATATTCGATGTATTTACTTCATCGGAAATATGTGTTTTGGGATTTCCTGAGTCCGAAAAAAGCATTTTTAGAAAAGGGTCCGTGTGTATGAGTGTGTGTATGTATCTGTGGACAGCATAGCTCAAAAACGAAAAGACCGTTATATACCAAACTTGTTATGTAGGTTTGGTATCCTCCAAAGATGCCACACGAAGATTTTCAAGAAAATTCTCCCACCAAAACTAACCTTTACATGGAAAAAAATTTAGAAATGTTTTATTTTCTCAAAAATGACTCTAAACGATATTGATTAAAATCTCTTATATTTAAGATACATATTTACTTGACAACTGGGAACAGCCTCTGAAGTACTCTTTATTCTGGATGATTTTTTCTGAATTTTGCATAACTGGTAAACCGTAAGAGATAAACAAAAAGCTTACCACACAGAAAATCTAGATCTCATTAACACACACAATTTATGTTATATAGATACATTTTTTCTGGAGTTGCCGTTTTCGAGATATTCCTTATTATTGGTGTCAGTTCTATACTTGTCTCATAGGGGAACTTGTCAGCTCTTGGCCACGCGATGAAACGGATTTCAATTCCATAACAACCACATTTTAAACATTTTGACTGTAGGTTTAGCCTAGTGTATTCCCTCATTTCCCTTCTTCTTATAAAGGACTAAGCAATAAGACAGTTTCTGCTAATGTTTATCTCGATTGGCATGAAGTAGATTGAAGAATAAGCTTATTAACAATAAATTTGTTATGGAGATGTGGAGAAAGTCATGTGAATGGAATCCATCAGATTTTTTTAGTTATGCTGTTCACAAGGTCACGGGATTTGACCTGACTTGAGGAAACTTTAAGTTAAGGTGTACAACCATTCACAAAAGGAACAAATACACACACGAACTTTTTCTAAAAGGTTTTTGCTTTTGAAGTCAGGTTTTTATATTATTATTGCTATTATTGTTGTTATTATTTTTGTTATTATTATTATTATTATAAATCGAGGCAGATGGCACAGATGGATTCGTCTGGCATTCAGGAGGTCCGAGTTCGCTCCCCGTCGACCACGCACTCTGGTCCCGGGTTTTCCGTGGTCTTCCTGGGGCTGCTTAGGCGAATGCTAGGGTGCAGTATATCTACCATGGTTCATTTCCCTTCTTCACCTTTCAAGTCCGCGGCAAGTATGGTTCGGGGCTCTGCAGGCAGATGGTACGGTCGGAGGTACATCAACAAATTGCCTCATGACCAGCGGTGATTAGACGTTATCCAGGAACAAAGCCGCGTTCCTGGCCCACGCTATGTGAAGTAACGCAAGTCGTTGAGAAGGACAGAGTCGCGTACTTTAGCAGCGTTACTGACATTCTACAGTCTACACAGTGGTTAGCTTACGGAACCCCGCTAAAGAGCCTGCGCGTTCAGTTATTCTTTTTTATTCTTGCAAATATATTTCATCATAACAACAATCAATGAAAGATAATAAGTCCGGGATACATACGCCGCTAATATTATCTTTCAAAGACTATTTATCCTTCCTGATATTGAGATAGAAACTGATGACTATAACATAGGCAAGTATATTATCAAAACATTACCAAAGAATGCAGTTAAATTTAAACAAAAATGAATCCCTTTGCAACGAATTAAGAAGTTTATTTTACTGTCTTTGGCTCGTAATACTAAATTAAACATTTGTACATCTAACACATTGTTGATATTTATAAAACGTTTTTGGGAGTTTACTGTAAGAATAATTGCAAAATTATTAGGATAATAAACGAAGAAACTCGTGCTTAGTGCAAAATACGCACATTTCGCATTACAGAGGAACCTTCAAACTGCCCTGGTCATAAGTAGTCTTTTGAGTAGCTGCCTGTCTTATTCACCTTTACCTGAAAACTAGAACAGGTTTATTCATAATGGGTAAGGACATTAATGGGTAAGACATGGGTCTCCACGTCTCTAGCCGCTTGCTCTAACCACTGAACCACCAGGGCAACTGCCCGCACGGCATTAAATTCCTCAACTGACTTACATGTTTCCCTGTAAACCACAAGATGATCTCAAATTATTTTAAGATGTCACACCCTAATGGCGTCTTACTGTGGCATAAATACTTTTAAGCACCGGGCTTAATTGCTTTTTTTTTCTTTTCTTTTTTTTTTTTTTTTTTTTACGCAAGCCGTGTTTAGGACAGGAGTTAAATAGGTAGAGTCAAACTGAAAAATCCAATACTAGCCGGGATTTGAACTACGGATATCCCAGCCTTTAGCCGGTTGTTCTAACCACTGAGCTACCATTTAGGGAATTCAAAATGTTCTCTTCACATTTTCTTTTTTTTTGGGGGGGGAGGGCCAATCATAGCAGTTAGTCTCCCCTTAAGGCAGTTAGGTCATCAAGATGTGGATACAATAGACTTTTTTTTTCGAAACTACCTATTCCTATAGGTATATTTGTGCTATTTTCCAATCGAAGCACTCCTCTTTATTATAGCTATTCGGTGCCAAAAGTATACAAAATAAGCATGTTTTATATGCAATAATATTTTACCGAGGAGCATTAAACTTTCTGAAGATTCTAAACTTCTGCTCAGCATTCAAACCAAGTAAACCCTAATATTCAACCATTTCAAGTGGTAGAAAACCAAATGCAACTTGAAGCAATGTGCTATCATTCAGAGTAATAAGGGCTTTAATTAAGAAAACTCCAATCATAATTAGCATACTCTAAAGTACATCAAACAAATTCGCCATTATTTTTTCAACTTCATTTTCTTCGCTTGCAATCACAAAGCAAGTGGTTCAAGAGTAGTTAATCTCTTGAGGATTCACTGTAGTGCATCATGATAATAAAAGTTCGCTAGGGCCGGGTCTTCATTCCGAGTTCGATCAACGGATGACCGTGTAGTTAAGGTGTTACTACCAATTTCTTTGGCGAAAGAGATGAGCCGGCGACCTGCTTTAAGAATAATAATTGCCTTAAGTAGGAAAGTTTTCCACGAAAGATGCTGTAAAGCAGTGCTGTAACCCACTGAAACTTCATTAAAGAAGTAACAACTCTTGCTTCTTCCAAGAAACCAGTTTAACCCTCTCTGATGAATCCATCGCAATGGACACTCAACGAGCATCTCGGCTCTACCATTTCATGTAGCTTTTATAAAGCTTTAAGCACTTACAACGTGTTAAGAAAACTTAATGAGGTTAAGAGTTTAAATCAAATGCATGGTTAACCCGAACAGATGTGAGGTAAAATGTGGTGTTCTATCGAATCGTTCACACCTATTTCAATATTACCTACTGTCCATTAATCCTGCGTGATAATTTGCTGAAGTACTTTCCTTACTGTTTAAGTATCTGTAATATAAATAAATGATGAGGGAAAAAAAAAGAGTATTATTTTGGGGAAATCATTTGGCAAACATCCATAAAAAACAATTTCATTGGAGCTCTTCACAAGGTCCCTGTGAAGATGCCTTATGAAATATCGGGAACTTTGAGAACTACTAGATCACAACCAAGAAGCCCGGGAAATAATTTTAGTCTTCAATTATTAGAAAGAAGGTTCAGAATTACGTCTACCATTTACCTTGTATTGGTTGTACTTTCTTGCTCTTGCGTTTTGAACACTTATCAATAAGAGAAGTAAAATAGTTTATAACCAAACGATTAAAAACTACACTCGCATTTTAAAACAATTATTGTAAGCAACTGATTATCTATACATATCCTAAGTATGTGTAGTACTGTACATTTGTCAACAAAACAGCTAAACTATGGAACTTTAGTTAAAAATATAGTATGCATTTCAGGTAGCGTGGCATACTGCTATATAAGGCTCCAAACTGTTCGGTATCAACAAACATCTACCAACACAAGGATACTGTCACTGAATGCACGTTGTGTTAGTTTCGTTTATGTTATACCTGTATCCCCAACTGACCGCAGGGAACATGGGGTCCGTCGCTCCAAATCTTATTACCGTTTAACGTTTAATTCCCAAAACAGAGTTTGCCTTGCCGTACCTTCAGCTTACCAAGTGTCGTCCATGTTGTATTGAAGTCTTTGTGAATATATGCTTCATTTTAAAGCCATAATAATGATATCCTACCAAAAAAATTGAGATGGTCACGAGATTGATTTCATGTTTCTCAACAATATTTTTGTCTGTCTTCTTTCCCCTTTCTTTTTTTCGTCCCTCACTATACAAAATTCTGTTAAGAATATCTTTACGAAGAAATTGTAATAAATATTTAATATATAGAAAGTACAAACACACCAGAATTCACATGTTCTTGCGTTTTTCAAGTTCCTTATTAATTTTAATAGTTTTGTAACCCATTTTTCAATTGTTACAATTTATCAAATGATCCTAAATGCATTAATGCAGAAAACATTTTGGTACGGTAGCTGAAAATGCTGTAAAATAGATTCTTGGAGATAAAAATGTTAAAGTCAGGAATTATCAAATTTTGCTTCCTAAACTCTTCATTAATTCTCGTTTATACAACTTTATAGATGTCTTAAGATATATAAGATTTCAGTTTTTGATATGAAACTGATACTGTTAGGTATAAGATAAAATAAATAATTAATTTAAAAAGTCCTACTAAACACACATGACGTAATTTTGAAAGCGTCATAATTGAAAAAATCTGATGTAATCCCTTCACATGACTTTCTCTATATCTCTGCAACAAATTTTTGTTAATGCTTCTATTTACTTCATGCTAAGTGAGAAAAAATTAGCAGAAATAGTATTTTTACTTGTTTCCCTGTAAGTAGAAGCGAAATAAGAGAGTAACATAGGTTAAAGTGATAGCAAAAAATGTAATTGAAGTTCCTTTGTTTGTATGGACAGGAGTTGACAAATTCCTGTATGAAAAAAGTATAAGTTTTTTAAGGCTGAAACAAAAAACAAGGAACATCTAAAAAACGATCAACTCCACGAAATGTATATAACATAAATTGTGTGTTTTAATGTGCTCTACATTTTTTTTTTTTTTCTGTGGTACGTTTTTGTCTATCTCTTACGGTTTACCAGTTACACAAAATTCCGTAAAATTCATCCAGAATAAAGTAGTCTTCAGAGGCTCTTCCCAGAAACGTCAAGATATACATACATATTATTGGTGAAGTATATATCTTTAATATATGATATTTTAATCAAAATCGTTAAGCCATTTTTTAGAAAGTCAAAATTTTCGAACATTTTTCCATGTAAAGGGTAGTTGGGGGTAGGGGATTTTCTTGAAAACATTCGTGTCGCATCCTTGGAAGATACTGAACTTAAATACCAAGTTTAGTATTTAACGGTCTTTTCGTTTTTGAACTATGCTGCCCACAGACACACACACACACATACAAACAGACACACACACGGACATTTTTCTAAAAATGCTTTTTTTTTTGGATTCAGGCGGTCTCAAAACATGTATTTCCGGTGAAATCTCGGCATCGAATTTTTGGGTACAATGCAATACATTCTCTATACACTATGTACATAGTATGTATATAGAAAGTAAAAAAGAGTAAAATATGGAAATTCTGGAAGAACATCAGAGCACGTATGTGTAAGTTTCGTATATTCTTTCTGCAGGTTAAAAATGAGAATTTTGTATTTGTTAATTTCGCCACCGTAACTATTTTTTCAAGTGGAGATCATTACCTTCTTAAGCATGGTGGGTACTAAAAATTTGTTTGGAACTAGTTCAAACCTCAGCTCTATTAGTGTTATTGGATAAATGCGGATATTCTTTTCCTATCTCCTTTCTATTGCATTTATCTACCTTATTGTTTCTCTCTTGACCGCATCTCTGATTTTACTCTTCCGTCAGCTTTTCCACTCCCACTTTCCCATTCATTTCTCTTAGTTTCTCTTTCCTGTCTACGGGTAAATTATGTACCTTGTGATGTTTTGAAAACAGGCAATAAAACTGTTTTTTCTAACGTCTATGTGAAAGATATAACATAACTCATTTTCTTATACTTACAAGGTGGTCGCGCTATAATGTTTTTTTGCTGTTTTTTTTTTTTTTTTGTGCTAACCGGTTTACGTAAACCAGGGTCTGTTCGAATGCGTCCGAGTACTCGCGCGTACGCAATGACAGACTGCTAGAGCAGGAGCATCATAAAACAAGGCTTCCAAACATTTAATTCCATCATGGCGACAAGTTACTCTCAATACTTAGCTGTATTGCATGCTGCAGACAGACTCCTAACGCATCTAAGCTAAATTGCTCCGACGTAGGCGTATAATGGCAACTAAAAATCGGTGTATTATAGTCGCGTGGCTTTCTCTGCCCGTTTTTCAACAAACCAGTACTACAAACTTAGTCTTCTGTCTGGTTAGTGTTAATCGGGACATTTGCAGGAATAATGGTTTTATCGCCTAATTCCTTGTAGTTAAGTCTCAAACGATAGTGAATTGTTTTAACAGCAGTCGGTATATATGTCTTTCTAATTCCGTTCTCTTTGCATGACCGCGATAAAAAAAAGGTAAAAAGAGGGGAAAAAAGAAAAAGAAACAGCAACCTTCTCTTGAGAAGTAAGTATTTTAAATGAAAACCAATAATAAAGAATATCTGAAAAAGTCACAAACACTAATTTGGCCTAATTTATTTGTTTTAACGAGATGTTAAATTTTTGCATAACAATATTCTTTCTCTCTCTCTCTCTCTCTCTCTCTCTCTCTCTCTCTTCTAATTTAATCATACAAAATCCCATTCAGTAATTCCCAAAACATTCAAGTTCGAAAAACATTTCTTTATAAAGGGCACTTAGCAGTGGGTTTTGAATGGATCTCCAACCACTGCTGGATCACATCTTTGAAAGCTAATGAATTTAAATAAAATGTGTTTTTTATGGTTCGTTTTTAGTTACTCCGTTCAAACACACAGATACATATATGACCCTTTTCTTGCGTGAATAAAGAAGAAATTTAAAAAATGTAACTTATGAGTCCCTTATAGTTACATATACACATATTATGAATTATCGTTCAATATGCAAAATGCTCAGCAAAGTTTCTATTACAGAATTATTACATGCATGGATTTAAAACATGATATTTTACCTGAAAATCCTTGCTAGAAAGCATATCCTAAGCAGAAGTTACCGTTAACATTGTTTTCCCTTCCTTTTACACGTGTAAGCAATTCTCTGTTGCCTTAATGGCTTTTATTTATGTTTGTATGCAGCTTCTAATAGCATTGGCGAGAAGCGCCTATTGTGTTAAAATACAGTATAAACGTCAACAGAAACATATGGATCTTCCAGCACCCTCTATTCAACCCTAACTCCCCTTGAGAAAAAAATAAAACCTGGGGTTGTGTAGGTGTAGGGTTTCGCTCGACGTATTTATTTCTTACAATAAATTTCATCTTTCGCATCCCCAAGTTACGAAGGAACCATCCAATGTGCATATTAAACTCCATTCATCAAACTGACTGATACTGCTGTCTACATTGTTCCCTTTGGAATGCCTCCACTGGTATATACTTCACTAAATTAAGTTCACAAAACCCCCTTCACTAAGCTAGCAGGCAAAACCATTCCAGCACGTCCAATTTAACCAATGAAATAACCTTTTGAGAGGTCATTAGAAATTAAATTCCTGTGGAAACGCGGTCAAGTGCTTGCCTCAGAAGTTAATATTGAAAAGCCATACGCCCGACTTACCTGCTTTCGCAATGCAAAAGTTACCTACCTCCTACCTATCGGTTGTGTGTTGATGTAAACAGTGTTCCAAATGCCTCAGTATACGTAACAAAGAATCTGACGAGTTCACATGGCTTTCTCTACCTATCCTGCAACAAACTATCTTTACAAAATCTTTTCTTCTATTTATTTCATGCTACTCGATATGAACACTAGCAGATGTGGTCTTATTGTTCATTTCCTTATAGGTACAAGGGAAATGGGGGGGGGGGGAGGCTAACGCGTTCTGGTGGACTTCTCATTGCAGAACATATTAGAACATTTAAACCAATAACAAGGTATATCTAGGAAATGATTAACACCACAAATTAAATACCTAAATAAATAAATTTGGCAAATTAAATAAGTACATTAATGACATCTACTTTTTTGTCTGTAAGATTTTGTTTGTGTCTTACAGTTTAGCAGTTATTCTCCGAAAAATTCAGATATGCATTTCTTTTGTGATACAACTATCTTAAAATATCGTATTTTAATCAAAATATTTAAGTCTTTGTATGAAATAAAAAAAAAAAATCGAATAATGTTCCATGTAAAGTTTGGGCATTTGTTTTGCAAATCTCTCTATTGCACCCTTGAAGAAATGGGTAATGGTGTTCACACACACACGCACACGCGAGCGCCATGAGCCTTTTTCTAATGTTTTTTGTTTATTGATGTTGTTTTTTTTTTCAGGAGACCCCAAATCGTGTATTTCCAGTGAAATATTGGTATCGATTTTTTGGATTGAATAAAACATCTTCTCTACCAATTACGTACGTGGTATAGAAAGTAAAAGGAACTGTTAGCAAATCGATTACCACTTAATGCAAAGGAAAACAGGAATTAATCATTAAAACTAGTTATAGCCGGCTGGCAGCTGGATGTCCAAATTGCAGCTAGAATGACGATTTAATTAATTATATTTACCGCCCCCTTCCACGTTCTTAATGTAACTATAATAAATAACATAGACAACATTAATGGTGACTATTTAATTTTAATTTCGTAAAGTGCTAGCTACTACAAGTAACGGATGAAAATCTTCTGATATTCACGCAAAAGGATGTGAAACATCGTTGTAACATTTTGAATTCCTTAGCTTCCCGCCCGACAGTCTTCCAAGTTATGAAGATGCTGCATGCCCTATAAAAACCCTTTGCGGATGAAAAAATAATTTATCGGTTAGAACTGCTACAGAAATCTTTTTATATAATCAAAGAGATGAAATTGTACATATTTATTCTTCTCTTTGGTATCTTTGTTTATTTAATAGCATAACAGATATAGTTTTTACATAATTCACAGACCCTTAACATATACAACGAAAATGAATAGAGCTTAACTAGTGATAACGCATGGAGTACGCCCTCGAAAAAACTATCCACTCAATTGTGAATTATAAATCATCGGTTGACTGGTTTGTAAAGTTAGCTGAACTCTATGTTTTCTCTTTATACAATTATTTAACAGGCTTTTAACGATCTTAATAGCATAAAAAATGCTATATTCTCTATTCACACGATTTTCTCTAACTGTTTTACAAGCAATTTTTGCTACAAAAGATTATTCTTTTACTACATGCTAATCAAGATAAATATCACCAAAATTGATCTTATTACGTGCCTCTTTATAAGTAGAAGGGAAATAAGGTAATGAACTAGACTAAAATGAGTCAAATGTTTTAAAAGCCGATCGCTATGTGAAACAATTGAAATTCGATTCTCTTTGCTTGCTGGGAGTAAACAAAAGAGAAATGAAAAAAAAATGACTTCCTGTTTGAAAAAAGTTTAAGTAGCTTAAAACTGAACCCAATAATTCAGAATATCTAGAAAACCGCTGCCTCTCCAAAAATGCATATGAGATAATTATGTACCTATTTAAGCTTTTGTCTATCTCTTACGGGTTACCAGTTATTTACATGTTATACAAAAGTCATCCATAATGGAGAGGTCTTCAGAGAATATTTCCAAAACTTCAAGATATACATTTCGTTTGTCATGAGACCTTAAAAATATGGCATTTAAATCAAAATCGTTTGGAGATATTTTTAGAAATTCAAAATTTTCGAAAAATGTACCCTGTAGAGGAGCATAGTTGGGGATGGGGAGTTTCTTGATAATCTTCCTGTCGCATCCCTGGAAGGTACCAAGTTTGGTATGTAACCAACTTATCGTTTTTGAGCTATGCTGTCTACAGACGCGCGCGCGTGACCACACACACACACACACACACACACACACACACACACACACACACGCTCTCTCTCACACACATCATACCCAAGATCGCAGGTTCAAACCCGGCAGAACACGATGGATTTTTTTGGTCGTAAAAATCCTTAGCTTTGCTTCCTTGGTACCGTGTCGTAATTTACGGTATGTAAAAGAACCTCAAGCCTGATAAAGAGGTCTCTCAGCAAAATTATACGGTCTTTCACGTCCAATAAAGAATGGGACGCTGAGAACCACAGTAGTTAAAGAGCATCCATGAACAAAACTTTATTTCATTTACACACATGCGCACACACCACAGACATATACGGCCATGTTTCTAAAAATGTTTTTTTTTTTTTATTCGGGAGGTTTCAAAGCATGTATTTTCAGTGAAACCACGGTATTGATTTTTTGTATCGAATGCAATATCTACCTTCTTTATGTACTATGTATTTTGTACATACGTGCTAGAGAAAGTAATACGGCAAAACGTCCTAGGGTTATTATAATATATCGGCAGATTCGATTCCCTGTTGTTTTGCTACAACTTAGTAACTAAATCGTATCTATATGGATATGTATACCATATATTTAATGAAATGACCGCTGCATTTTATTTATTTATATGCATATTCAATGGAGCAATAACAACTAATTTCTAGTCCATGGCACTCCAACTAAAAGTGAAAAGTCTTTTTTCGCAAGCAAACACACACAACTTTTATAACTCCGATAGGTTCGGATTCAAGTGTAAGGACTGTATAAACAGTTACTCTTTTAGGGTTTATATAATGAATTAGATGTTTTATAGACCACGTCCGTCAAAAGAATTGGGCTTTTTACTGGTGAAAATATTGTAAAAATCGGTTCTGTGGGTTCTGAGATTCCCTTAATAAACATACAATTTTTTTCGCTTTATAGCACGAGTATTAATAAAATACTAAATAAAATAATTAAGATGAAGATTTTTAATCATCTTAAAGGATTCTATATTATAATTCCCAGTTATCAGTAGTTTAAGTTTTTATTGAGTGCATTTGGACAGTGATGAAAAGCTTTAAGCGCCACTAAAGTCCTTATTGGCTTCTCTACATATGAAATGCACATGAAATATTGCAATATAACCATAAGTAAGAGGGACATTTAATAAGCATTACTAAATTCAAGAAATTAGACTATTAGCATCGAAAAAACCGTCGTCTCCTTGTAGATGGCAGTTAAAGTTTCAGGTATATCCATCACGTGATTTCGTTGTTATAGGAGATTGCAGTAACAATCTTGTGCTTATTTGGAAAGTTGAAAAAGAAATAATAAAATAAAAAAGAAAACAAGAAAGAAACAGTTTCTGGCTGTGATTAAACACTTCTATTTAAAAGAGTAACACCGAAAGATATAAAACAAAGTTGCATGAAGTTCATGGCACATCCCTGCATTTGTAAAAAATGACAATTGGATAAATGAATTTATACGTGACTGCATATCCACATAAGATGAACACCGTTCCGAATATTTAGTAGAAGTGAATTCCTCTGAAATGATTGACAAAATCCAGGATATGGTTTTGAGCGATCGACGAATCAAAGTTCACGAAATAATGGAGGCCACAGGGATATCATATTGTACAGTGTTCTCAGTTTTGCACCAAAAGTTAGATCGACAAAGATCTCAGCAAGATGGGTGCCACGTTTACTCTCAATGGAGAAGAAATGCAATCGCGTAATCAATTTGAAAGCTGGTTTGGCCTTTTCCGTCAAATTTATGCATTGATACATGTGGATGAAACATGGATACACTACTACACTCCAGAAGCAAAAGTGCATTCGAAACAGTGGGTTTTTAAAGGCGAACAAGCTCCGAAGAAGACAAAGGTGGTGAAATCTGCAGACAAATTGATAATCTCGGTTTTGGGGGGAGGGGAAGTATGCGGAATCATCTACATTACTTGCAGAAATGATCAATGAAGAACATTATACATCTAGAAAAAAAACCTCGTCTGGCAAAGAAAAAGATTCGCTTCCATCAATCAATGCATGGGTGCACACCTGCGCAGTTTCGTTGGCGAAACTTGTAGAATTAAAGTTCGAATTACTACAAACACCCACCGTGTTCACCAGATTTAGCGACCCAGTGACTTTTTGTATTTCCAAACTTGAAAAGTGGCTCGGCGGAAAATGATTCACGTCTAACGAAGAGGTCATCTCCTAAACAAATTTCTGTTTTGAGGATCTTCCGAAATTCTACATTTTGGAATGCTTAAAACAGTTGGAGAAACGCTAGGAAAAGTGTATCGAGCAAAAGGAGATTATGTTGAAAAATTAAAAAAAAAAAATATATATATACATATAAAAATAGTTTGTTTTTCTATCTTTTTCTCAAAACTTGAACTCCTCTCGTATAAGATGTTAATATTTTGTCATCTCTGATTTAGAGCAACGTGGTATTAAAGTTAAATAATTTCCAAAGATCCAACATAAGGATTTTTCAGAACGTCTTCGCACTACAGATTATATGGAAAAAAAAAATTGCATTCATTTCTTAAAACTAATAATATATCATGTATTGAAGATGATTCCGCATAGTAGTATTAATACCTTTTCACTATGATCACACAGGAAACACATAGCTTACGTCTCGATAAACTTTCTGATAATTTACGGCTTCCTGCTAATAGTCGACATAAATTTAGCTGCCGATTTCAATGTTAAAATTAGTAATAAAACAAATCTCCGCACGTAACCTTTGACTAAACTATCGATACAGAACGATCGTACGATTAGTGAGCACTAGAAATTAGGGTAAGTTGGCGGACGCTATGAAACGCTTCGGTGACTCCTTTCATTAAAAAGTGATGAAGAAGTAGGAAATTAGAAGCTTGAAAACATAAGAGATGCAGACAGATGTGTAGAAGCAATATAACGAATTTGCTTTAATTGTCTAGTGTCATGCTACTGTGAAAAACAGAATTTTATTTTGTATAGTTTCAAGGCAGTTAACAATAAAGATATCTTATTTATAATGATCCGTTAAGTTCAGAGGGTCTTGTATGGCAAAATTATAATTCACGTAGTTTAATATATCCTTAAGTAGCTTCTTTTTAGATTTATGTTTAGCGACTTGCAGGCATTCGCGATTTTCAGGGAATAACACAATCTTGCGTCAGATCAGAGGTGATTTATATCACCTCTGTTCCTTTCCCCAATAACGAGATGTTTTATCACGTTGATCAGAATTGCTGAGGATCTCAAGCTATACTCTTGAAATGTTGTGTCCGTTTTCTTTTTTCTTCATTTTTTTTTCTTTTTTCCCCCTAATATCAAAAGGAGTATTCAAACATCAAGTCCAATACATACAATTATAGCGAGCTTGTTATTAAACATATGTTGAATGTTTTTATAGTTAACTGCTAATTGAAACCATCGCAAAAAAATTATTATGATTAATGAACAGTAAAAATATCAAAAATATCAACTTTTAACATAATTTAAGGTAGTTTATACAACACATAATAATTATAGTTAATTATTATTGTTATTGGTCGTCTCCTTAGCGCGGTGGTAGCGCAGCTGCCTACCAAACGGGAGACCTGGGTTCGATCCCCAGTACCGGCCTGGCGATTTTTCCCCGCTGGGAGACCTGGACCGGGGTGCACTCAGCCTCGTGAGGTCCCTGGGGGGCCAATTGAGGAGCTACTTGATGAGAAGTAGCGGCTCCAGGTCGTGAGGACCGCATTAACCGGCCGGGAGGGGCTCGAGGCGCTGACCACGTCTCACCCTCCAATACTGCACCCCATCCATGACGTCTGTAGTGGACCGAGATGGGGGACGCAGCGGGCGGGCGGTAGGCCAAGGTTCCCCGTGAGCTGTCGTGCCATGGAGTTATGTTATTATTGTTATTATTATTATTATTATTATTATTATTATTATTATTATATGATTGTGTGCCTAGTAAATTTTTGTCTACCTCTTAAGGTTTATCAATTATGCAAAAATCATCCAAAGGCTATTCCTAGAAAAATTCAAGCTATATATTTTATTTATCACATAAATATCCATAAGATATGACATAATCAAAATCGTTAGAACCATTTTTGAGAAAATCAAAATTCGAAACGCTTTTCCATGTAAAGGGTAGTTTGCGTGGACGATTTTCCTCAAAATCTTCGTGTCGTATATTCGGAAGATACTAAACTTAAAGCCGAATTCGGTATTTACCGACTTTTTGTATTTGAGTTATCGTGTTCACAGACCCGTGGAGACACACACAAGGACCTATTTCCAAAAACTGATGTGTTCCTTTCACATGCCTTTCTCTCTGTAACAAATTATTTTTAAAAAACATACTCTATCTACTTTATGATAATTGCGATAAACATTAGCAGAAATTGTCTTAATTACTTGCCTCCTTGTAAGTAGAAGGTAAATAAGGGAATTCGCTAGGCTAAAACGATAGTCAAATCTTTTAAAAGCTGTTTGCCATGTCGTTGAAATCCTTTTCTATGCACGGCCAGGAGTTTACAACTTTTCGTGCGAAAAAGTTTAAATGTTTTGAATTTGAAATAGATAACAAGGAATATCTCAGAAATTGTCAATTCCACCTAAAAAAAAAAAAAACGCATGTGAGTGTTTTAATGTGATTTACATTTTTAGTGTACTAAGTTTTTCTCTGCCTCTTACGGTTTACCAGTTATGCAAAATTCATCCAGAATAAGGATGTCTTCAGAGGCTATTCCCAGAAAATTCAGATATACATTTTATTTATCATATAAATATCTTAAATATACGACATTTTAATCCAAATCATTAGAGCTATTTTTGAGAAAGTAAACACTTTCGAAAAATTTTCCATGTAAAGGCTAGTTTGGGGTGGGGGATTTTCTTGAAAATCTTCGAGTCCCACCCTTGGAAGATACTGAACTTAAATACTAAGTTTGGTATTTAATAGACTTTTCGTCCATTATATATTTCACTCAAAGTACTAAATTATCTGAAACCAAATGGTGATTTTTAAAAGAAAGATCCTACTAAAAGAGCGAAAGAGAGAGGGAGGGAGGGAGGGAGGGAGGGAGGGAGGGAGGGAGGGAGAGAGAGACAGACAGACAGAGAACAATACAACTAAAATGATGTAAAATGTATTTCAGACTTAACCTATAACTGCAATAAGCCGCAGCTATTCAGACGGACCTTTACATGAAATTCACTGTATCCCACACAAATCTTTACAGGACATTTTTTTAATATTTTTACTGTCTCTAGCACGTATGTACAACAAAATACATACTGAAAGTATGGTATTCCACCCAAAACTTATTTGTCGAGATTCCACAGGAATATATTTTTTGAGGTCCCCTGAATTCAAAAAATCGTTTATAGAAAATGGTCCATGTGTATATGTGTGTGTGTGAACGCGCGCGCGCATGTGTGTGGTTATATTATTAAAACGATAAGTCGGTTAAATTCTAAGTTTAGTATTTAAGTTTAATATCTTTCAAGGATGGGGCTCGAAGATTTTTAGGAAATCCCCCAACCCAAACTACGCTGTACATGGAAGTTTTTCGAAATTCCATTTTCTAATAACAAGGAATATCTCAAAACTGTTCAAATCCACGAAAAAAATGTATATGACACAAATTGTGTGTTTCAACAAGATCTACATATTTTGGTAGTGCATTTTTGTCTATATATTACGGTTTGCTGGTTATGCCAAATCCAGCAAAACTTATCTAGAATAAACAGGCCTTCAAAGGCTATTCCCAGAAAATTCAAGATATACATTTTATTTGTCGTGTAAATATCTTTAATATATGTCATTTTAATCAAAATAGCCATTTTAGAGAAAATCAAAATTTTCGAAGATATTTCCATGTGAAGGGTAGTTTGAGGTGGGTAGATTTTCCTCAAAATCTTCGTGTCGCATCCTCGGAAAATACTAAACTTATATATCAAGTTTGGCATTTTAGCGACTTTTCGTTTTTGAGTTATACGAGTAGTATTATATCGTTATATCGTAGTATTCACAAACACACGGACCTACCCACCCACACACACAGATACAGACACATCTGATGTGTTCCATTCACATGACTTTCTCTAAATCGCTGTAAAAAATTATTGTTAAAAAGCATATTCTACTATCTACTGTATGATAATCGATGATGATAGTAAACATTTTCTTAATTACTTGCTTCCTTGTAAGTAGACGGAAAATAAGCAAATATACTAGGCTGAAACAAATGTCAACTCTCTTCAAACATGATGTCATGTAGTGTTTCTATGCAGGGCCAGGAGTTTACAACTTTCCGTGTGAGAAAGGTATTTTAAATCTGAAACAAATAACAAGGAATATCTCAGAAATGGCCAATTCCAGGATAAACTCAAATATGACATAAATTGTGTTTTAACGTAATTTACAATTTTTGTGCACTAAGTTTCTGTCTATCTCTTTCGGTTTACCAGTTATACAAAATTCAGCATAATTCATTCAGAATAAAGACGTCTTTAGAGGCTATTCCCAGAAAATTCAAAATATATATTTTATTTGCCATATAAATATCTTTAATATACGACATTTTAATCAAACTCGTTAGAGCTATTTTTGAGAAAATCGACATTTTCGATTTTTTTTATGTAAACGGTAGTTTGGAGTGGGGAGATTTTTCTCAAAATCTTCGTGTCGCACCTTTGTAAGATACTAAACTTATATACCAAATTTGGTATGTGACCGACATGCTTTTTTGATACTGGGGACCCTAAAACGTCTATTTCTGGTGAAATCTCGGTATCTAAATTTTGGATGGAATGCAACATATTCTCTATACACTATAGTAGTGTAGAGAAAGTAAAAATCTTATGTGTTCCATTCACATGACTTTCTTTACATGCTGTAACAAATAATTGTTAAAAAGCATATTCATCTATGATAATCGAGATAAACATCAGCAACATTGTCTTATTTACTTGCTTTCTTGTAAGCAGAAGGAAAATAAGGAAATACACTGGGCTAAAGCGATAGTCAAGTCTTTTAAAAACCGGTTGCCATGTGGATAAAATCCATTTCTATGCAGGGCCAGGAGCTTACAACTTTCCGTGTAAGAGAAGTTTAAGTATTTTACATCTGAAACAAATAACAAGGATTATCTCAGAAATTTTCAAATCAACGAAAAAACGTATATGGCATAAATTGGGTGTTTTCACGTAATCTGTATTTTTTGAGAAGTAAGCTTTTTTCTATCTTTTACGGTTTACCAGTTACGCAAAATTCATTCAATAGAGGTATTTAGTGGCTATTCCCAGACAATTCAACATATACATTTATTTGCCATATAAATATCTTTAATATACGGTATTTTAATCAAAATCTTAAGAACCATTTTTGAGAAAATCTAAATTTTCGAAATTGTTTCTATGCAAAGTGTAGTTTGGGGTACGGGGATTCTTCTCAAAATCTTTGTGTCGCATCCCTGGAAGATACTAAACTTAAATACCAAGTTTGGTATTTTACCGACTTTTCATTTTTCAGTTATCGTATTCACAAACACACGTACACACAGAAACACGCACTTTTTTATGGAAATATTTTTTTGGCGTCAGGGATCCTAAAACGTGTATTTTTGGTGAAATCTCAGTATCGAATTTTTGGGTGGAATGCAATACCTTACCTTCTTTATACACTATGTACATAGTACATGTACAGAAAGTAAAAATGGCTGTAACGGTTTTGTTTAAAATGGCAAATCCTATAAAAGAGATTTATATGGCAAATATGTTCATCCTGAATTTGTTCGGCATAAATCATGAATTTCTCTTCATTCTAAATGACTTTTGCATATTTTTAAACGTAAGAGAGAGACAAAATTTACTACAAAAAACGACTTAGATCTCGTTAAAATACACAGTGTATATCATATATTTTTTGGAGTATTAACCATTTCAGAAATACTCCCTGTTATTGGTCTCACTCTTAAAATCCTTAAACCTTTCTCAAACGGAAAGTCCTCATTGGTTTCGTATCTCTCTTGCTTTACTCCTGACCACGGAAAGAGAAGCGACAGCTATTAAAAGATTTGACTCGCTTTAGCCTAGTGTATTCCCTTATTTCCGTCCTACTTATAAGGATCTATGTAATAAGATAATTTCTATTAACACTATTAATGTTTATCTTGATTAGTTTTATGAACATAAAAGAATAATATTTTGTGAGAATAGCTTGTTTGTAGGTCTTTTATGCTGAGGGGCGCTGAGAATCCCAGCAGTTAAAGAGCGTCAATAAATTAAATTTAATTTAATTTTGCACAGACATTTCTTTTGAGTCCTCATAAGTGTGCTAATTTGTATAAATAAACAGCTTTAAAACTAAAAATAAAAGTTAGAAAACTTTATCAAAGTCCCATAAATGGCAATAAGCAAAGAAAGCTGTACCAATGTGAACTCTACGCCCCCTTTTGGAACAAACTGTGTTTCAACCAATAAACCTCTCCTCTGATATGGTGTGACCGCAAGTTTGGATATAATCGAAACCGATTTCCTCTCTGTTCTGTTGGTTAACTTAACAGTTTGGGGCACAACGCTGCTGACTCAGCGAAGCACCGGTCTTGCGCACTGAAACTCCAGTTGGATTAAATGAACTGATGGTTGGCTTACTATTTAACTCCAGGGGATCCTAATGCAAAGTGAATCGCCAGCGAAAAGTTGGAAACCCGAGGCCTTGTCTGTTTTTGTTGAAACAGTTGCGTGTTTGGCTTAGACGTTACACGATATAGCTAATTATTTTCCAGAGCTATACAGGGTGTATTGGAAGCAACTTACCAAACTGAAACAAACACCTTTGCCGCTAGTGAGATAATTACAAATTTTAGAGGAATAGAAATGTGGTCTTTTAACTTGCCTTCCTGATGTCTGCATCGCACGTTAACACAATTTGGGTAAGCTGCTACACTACGTCACAAGCCTACTCGTGCAGACTGTAAGATACCTGGTTTCTTATTGTGCTATACAATGTAGCTCTTTAGTTGCACCTGTTTAGTGTTTAGTTGAATAGGATAAACGTAATTAGAATAGTCAGGCTTTATTTGAATTCTTTTAAACAAATAATATATTTAAGATATATCTTTAATATTATTCTTAGTCATTTTAAATATCTTTGCTTTTGTGATACAGAAGTTTTAAGTATTACTTCCACAAATAAAGGTTCAACTTCTCTTTGCACTAAGAAATTCACATTTTAAATAAATGCAATGTCAATTTTAATACATATAAAGGACTATAAAACTAAATGCACAGTGCACATATTCGGGAATAAGAGAAATAACTAGATGAATGCGCTAAAAATAATACATTCTTAAACGAAAATGAAGTAGAATAGTTGATCTTTAAATGGCACAATAAAATGTTTTCTGTGAATACAGTTGCATATATTAATACCTATTCAATATGCCTGAACATTTTTCTGTTGGATTTGAGTTTTCTTTTATTATATATTTACATTCCTAATTTGGAATTTGTCTTAATCTCCTTTATAATTGACCAATTTATCATCATGTAGTTTGCGTCTGAAAGGTACTGAACAAAATAAACGAACACAAAGCGATATAATCGTGGCCCATAGGGATAACTTTGGTACGCTCGTCAAATGCGTCCCTCGAAACTTGCCTGCCATTTGAGCCCAGGTTCGGTCCACTTGTAGTGTTGAGTACGCGTGCACACTTCCTGCCTCGCGGACGAGTAAAGAAAGGCGCAAGAAAGAGTTATTTTTAGGTGTCGGTTGCAATTGCTATACGTTTGCAAGTAACAGTTGAAATGTACGATTAAGTGATTAGCAAATTAATGGTGATATATTTGGCAATTATACTGTATTAACGGCTAGAAGTAAGGATTAGAGGCAACTGTACAGGACGAATAAATATTCACCTTCCACCTGGATCTCTATTTCAAATAGGTCCCGTTTTTCTTATTCTACTAATACCTTGATTACAATGACAGATCATGATCGTTAGACCAGTTTATTTAGTGCAAAACTTATTTTTATTATCTACAATTAGACTTAACATAAAAACAACAAAAGTGTATAGAAGTTTTTCATGTTATGCACACACATACACACACACACACACACACACACACACACACACACACACACACAAATTGCTCGATGCTGCCAGAAACATGGCCATAAACTTATAGCATAGACATAGAAGTTTTCAAGATTCAAGCTTTTATATCTAGTCAAACATAAGAAACTAGCAAATCATAGAGCAATTCTGTACACCTTCCTAAGTAAGATCATGAACCCGGAATCATTGGGATATCTATTACGTATTGGTGAGTTTTTGAGAGTTTAACGTCGTTCAACTTAGTAGCTAGCTCTGGTTTGTTTTAATGACTGTACGTTACTTCTTTTGTCTGTACATTGTCGGTGGTCGCTTCGCAGACAGTCATATTAGCTGTTTCACGCTCTTTTGAGATATGCTGCCGTTAATTCCATTTGAATGACAACATGTTGCACTATGTAATTGTTTTTTCATTAAGCAACGGGAGGGCAATAAATGTTAAGTGTCTGCGACCAGTTGTACTTTCCTTCATCTATCTCCTAAGATATTTGTATACACAAAGTCTCAAGTAGGCATTTTTTGATATTGAATGTACTTGCATGATTTCCTGGCTAAAACAAATAATCCTATTATTGAATATTGAAGTAGTGAAGCACTTCAATAAAGGATTCTGGTTCCGTGATGTTGGACTAACATATTTACTTACTCTTAAATACCTACGTTGGATTCAATGTTGTTCCTAGATGCTGAATGAAGTGCTGGATAATTTATTAATTACTTTCCTCAGTTGATGGCTACCATGTTGACAAAGTATAAGTACACAATTGGCATTTTTTAAAAATAATTTACAATGATAAAAATAAACTGTATATAAAATATATCAAATTAGAAATGATAAACTTAAAATCTAATACCAATCTTGACATAATAACACTCAAAATCATACAACATAATAGAATTTAATGAATTTACATAGCATCAGCATTAAAACGAATACAATGATTTCTGAGGATGAGAATAAATCCTCTGATTGCTATTGTATGTAGCAGACATTTATTCAGACCATTATCTACCCAAAATTGTTGTAATTTTTTGGGTATTGTCCCTCTGACCCCTATCATGAATATACAGCTTGGACTACTGCTAAAGTAAACGCATTAAAAAATATTCTTTTGTGTATAGTAATGCTGCATAATTATGTTTGGCCAACAACAAAGCATATTTTAGTTTTCGTTATACTGGTTTAAATAGCACTGCTTATTATTTAAAAATGTAATTTTAAATTACTATACATACTATAAGGAATATTTCCTGCTTGAAACTATTTGAGATGTGATACGTCTTGTGCAACATTCAAATAAAAATCATTAAAATACATTACGTATTTACACAGAGGTTGACTCGTAATTGTATTATCCATAGTAGTTTCATTTGAACGATTGAGGTACATAAAATGTTATGCAATATACATATTGTAAAAATTGGCTAGTTTTATGACAATTGTTAAAGGGCGTAGATATGTACTTATGCATTGTTTAGGCCGGTGTTAAAAATTAATGGTATGTGTCCATGTTTTAAATGGCTGACTCGTCTTAAACAAAAAAAATTATCATAAAAGTTTAAAAAACAGCATATCTTTTTAATTTTTAATTATGTACTATTATATATATATATATATTATATAATATTATTTTATAAACCTAAACGCAGTTATTAACACTTCCAATCAGTTAATCTTTAACAATAGCCCCATTATGCGAATAGCACTTACAAAATTCTTAGGTTTAACTATAGATGATACTTTAAATTGGAAAAT
Source organism: Hymenopus coronatus (assembly GCA_030762935.1). Classification (NCBI taxonomy): domain Eukaryota; kingdom Metazoa; phylum Arthropoda; class Insecta; order Mantodea; family Hymenopodidae; genus Hymenopus; species Hymenopus coronatus. The sequence goes on along the minus strand of CM060881.1, from coordinate 80,006,594 downwards.
ACTCATTCAGAATTTATGTAAAAGATTGCTCCAATTATACGATATTTGTTCGGCTTAAAGGACTGTTATCAATCTCTTGCTTAAGAGCACTGTATATTCTCTCATGCAGTCTGATATATCTTATATGATATTTATTTGGGATCACCATAAAAAAAAAAAAAAAAAACAGATTTGAAATTATTAAGGGTGCTTCAGAGCAGATTATTCGAAATTTAGTAGCAATTAAGAATATAATTCCCACTAAAATTCTTTATGAAAGATCTAAAATATTACCTTTGTAATTAATAATTGAACTTAATGTTGTTGTTTATATATTTAAGCCACATATAAACTAATTCACATCAAACAAAGAAATACAACAACAACGCATGGCAGAAATTAAAATTTATTTTAACCGCTCTGAAAGTATAACTTATGGAACAAATTGCTTAAAACATTTCTTAATTAAAATCTATAATGAATTAGCGAAGAAATTAAAAATACTCTAAATTTATAAAGAATAACTAAAACAAAAATAATTCATCTAAAATTAATGATATGAGTTTTATAATATTTATATTATTATCATTATTTTTATGGTTAGCTTCACTGTTATTAAATTTTAAAAGCGCTTATTTGTGTTCATTTTTGTTCTTACCTTGCAAATATTTTTGTATTGCATTATTTAATTTTTGTGGTATTTTCTGTGTTATGTACGAGGGCGGATCTAAAAGTAACGCACAATATTTTTTTTTTTACAAAAAGGTTTAATAGTTAAAGAAACAAACAAATAAAATCACAAATTAACCTACACTGTTTACTTACTTTTCAACAAGTTCAGTAACTTTCTCAACACATTTGTCTCGCCGTGATAACAGTCTTAATATGTCCTGCCCTGTTTGTAGAAGTTGCCTTTCCCTGGAGAAAGGCATTTGCATCTGTCGCAAAGCGTTTGCCCGCCAGGATTTTCTTCATGAGACCAAACAGATGAAAGTGCGACGATAAAAGGTCCGGACTGTATGGTGATTTTTTGAGAATAGCAGCAGCAACATGGGGGCGAACATTGTCATGAAGAAGTTTGACATCGTCATTACTGTTGCGTTTGCCACGAAGGGCACGGCGCAATTTCAAAGTTTTAATGTAGGCTGCAACGTTCACAGTGGTGCCGTGTTCAGCATAGTCCACCAATATAACACCATGTATATCCCAGAATACTGTCACAAGCATTTTCTTCACAGATTGAGTCCTTTAAATTTTTCTTTACTGGGGAACCAGCATGTTTTCACTCCATATTTGCCTACTTTGTTTCGGGCGTATAGTGATGACCACTGACGATTCCTTTCAGCAAGTCATTCCCTTCTGCGTAGTACCACGTTAAGTTGTCTAAGCTTATCATCATTCCTGCGAATTTCACTCGGTTTATGCCCTTTGGCTCACAAATATCGAACCCCACACCTCTGTGCTCTTCACACGTGGAGAGTAAAATGCGACCATCTTTGTTGCGTAATTTACACTTCTCTCGCTAGAGCTGCACATGAAATAAAAAAATACCCTATGTAGTGAAAGCCTCAAACCATATCTGTGTGAAATTGCAATATTCCAGCTGCAATACCAAGGTAGAAAAAGTTATTGTGCGTTACTTTTCGATCCGTCCTCGCAGTATAATGAATAACTTGCGATTTATTGATATCACATCTCAATTTGCATACAGCGTTCTGAACTGCCTGTCCATTACTGACTCATCTCACCGATCCACAAATACGCAATATTTAATAGGAAACCATGTTTAACCATCGGTAAATTCGATATATTTTCTCACACATAGAGAAATATGTAACGATGAAGTATCATTGATGTGCAATATGATGCGACAAAATGTATCCAGCCATTAGAGGATCATAATACCCTCATACATGTAATACATGCTCAAGGACGAAAATGCCGTTAAATGCAAAACTTGGTACTTGAGTTTAGTATCTTCAACTCTAAGATTTTCAGGAAAGTCCCCCAACCTAAACAACTCTTTATATGGAATATTTTTCGAAATTTTACATTTTCTAGAAATGGTTCTAACGATTTTGATTAAAATGCGTATATTATAGATGTTTACATGGCAAATAAAATGTATATTCAGAATTTCTTGGTAATATTCCCAGAAGTCCTCTTCTCTGTCTTTTGCATATCTGGTATATCGTAAGAAATAATAAAAAAACTTATACCTATATCAAAAACAGTTTTCCCCGTTATTGGGTTACATTTTAAAATAGTTAAAACTTTTCTCCCAAACAGGAAGTCCTCATCCGTTACATCAAGGGAACCAAATTTCGTATAGCGAGAGTTCATTAGATTTGATATCACTTTAGCCTAGTGTATTCTCTTATTTCCCTTCTACTTATAAGGAACTAAGTAATAACACCATTTCTAGTAATGTATCTTAATTAGCTTTATGTAGATAAATTAATATTTTGTAAGACTAGTTTGTTTGCGGAACAGATAGAGAAAGTCATGAAAATGGAACGTATCAGATTTTTACTGTTTAGCTTTGTCTAAAAACCAACTTTTACCACATGTATATTAATTATATATTGCAGATTTCAAACTGTTTAAATGTTGCATAAAAGAGCTTGAGAACTTCAACCTTGAACTTGTGGAAAGAATCCACTGATGAACTGACACAATTGAAATTTAAAATCGGACTCCAGCTTGGACTATTCATCAGTTTCTTTCTTCACTACCATAACTACTTTTGCGTATTATTATCCAGACAAATGCGGCTGCTGGATGAGTATAAGCTCTACGTTCAAACACTTCCATTATCTTTACGGTTTTGACACCATTAGGAATGAATCCAGAATTTTACTACTGACAATTTTTATGATAAAATAATAATGGGGGAAAACAAAGAACTGAGTTTAACAGATCTTCTGGGGGGGGGGAGCTGTAACCAAAATGTAACCTCTTTATACAATAGATTATGAACAATAAACGAAATGGAACGCCGAAATAATAATAGTAAAAAAAAAAAAAAACATACGAATGCTTATTGTCTTGCATATTAGCAGATCAATGATTGTAACAGTGTGGAGGTATTCCCAATAAAAATAAGAACTGTACAACACGAATGTGATGATTTACAACGGATTTAACAGCATGATCTTGATTTTAGCGTCATGTTCAGTAATTGACAATTGCAATGTTTGCGTCGGCGTCAAATCCAACTGTGATTGTTTTATGGAAAAGCGATAAAAACACTAATTTAGACCATACGCTTTGACATAGCATTGAAACGAAAAGAAACATACCAATAAACTTAGCATTTTTAAAGGCATTGTAATGAACACAAAAATTCGATACCGAGATTTCACCGGAAATACTTGTTTTAGGGCCCCTTGAATCCAAAAAAAGGCATTTTAGAAAAAGGTCTGTATGTGTATGTAAGCAGTATAGCTCCAAAACGAAAAATCCGTTAAACAGCAAACTTGGTATTTAAGTTCCGTATCTTCCAAGGATGCGACACGAAGATTTTCAAGAACATCTCCTCACCTCCAACTAACCTTTACATGGAGAAAATTTCGAAAATTTTTATTTCTCAAAAACAGCTTTAACGATTTTGATTAACATATTATATATTAAAGATATTTACATGACAAATAAAATGTATATCTTGAATTTTCTGGGAATAGCCTATGACTATGTCTTTATTCTGGATGCATTTTTGCGGAATTTTGCATAACTGGTAAAGCGTACAAAATGTAGGCCTCGTTAAAATACACACTTTGTTATACACATTTTGTTCACCTATTTGACCGTTTTTTTTTAAGATATTTCTTGTTATTGGTTTCAGTTTAAAAATACCTAAACTTTTCTCATACCTGAACTTGTCCATTCCTGGCCACGCAAATAATCGGATTTCAATTCCATAGCAACACTATTTTCAAACTTTTGACTGTTGGTTTAGAATAGTATATTCGCTTATTTCCCTTCTACTTATAAGGAAGTAAAGTTTATCTCGATTGGCATGAAGCAAATGGAAGCATAAGCTTATTAACAATGTATTACATAGATGTAGAGAAAATTATGTTAATGGAACACATAAGATTTTTTAAATATACGGTGGAAACAATATTCCTCCCCTATTTAAAAAAAGCTGACATGTTGCATTAAAATGACCCTATCCACTCTTCTACCAAAAAATTGTGACGCATCCTCTCCGTCCAGCAGCGAGTTAAAACATATCATTCGGTGATCATCAGTAATTATTATTGGAGGGATAGAAAGAATGGGTCCCTCTGCCTGAGAGACGGCCTTGTGTAAGTAAGTACTTGGAACGCATTGAGATGGCATAGACACTTCTGGACGCTTCCTTTCCCCTGGCCTCCTGCGGAAGTTCAGGACTCTCTGATACAACCGAGTCTGCTTGCTACTAGGCCAGTTAGCCTGTCGGTCAGTGGCAAGTGCTCAACTGCGGCCTTTAGAGGTCTTGTGTTGATACTCTAGTGAATGAAGTGAAAGAAAGAAAACGTTCTGCGCTCGAGATTCACTTCACTTTTACGCTCAAAGAGAAGTAAAGAGAAAGAAAGCTGAGCTAAGTTGAACTTATTGCAAAAGTTTATTCTTCTATCCCTTGTAATGGTTTATAAGACAATTTCCATTTTTTTTATTTTCTATATGGTAGTCAGATCTTTAAAAAGTCGCTATATTATGGGTTTTAAATTGTGTACTCTTTGAAAGATGAGAGAAAAAACCAATAGCGGACTATGGTTTGAAAAAAAAAATAGTATAATTATTTGAAATGTCAAACCAATAACAAACAATATCTCAGATATGATCAATGCTGCAAAGTTTACGTCGTAGACTGTGTGCTTTAAAGAGATTTACTTTTTATGAAGTAAGTTTCTCTCTATCCCATTGTTTATACATCAGTTTCCTTGATGTTGTAGTAAAATTCAGCAAGTTCAACCTGATTGGCCTCAATATTTATAGTGGGCGTTATCAATGTCACTGTGCATTCAAGTCCACTGATATTTATTAATGAAAGCCACTTTAACAACTTTAGTTTAATGCTTTTCAAATAAAATAAACAAGTTCATGTATTGATTACTCAGCCCTTCAAAAATAGTTTTCCCAAGGCTTCGCATTATATAAGACATTTGGACACACAAGAATATACACCCATCTCTACAATAAAGCCTTATTCGAATTACGGATATGTAAAATGTTGGGGCCTGTTACTTTGGATCGATGACTAACGGTTCCATGACGGTTATGATATTACTCTTCTTACGTTCACTATGTGGCACATTTCTGAAGGGGAAAATGCAAATTGGGTTCAAATTATCTCATTAACGATTTTAATAAATGCTGAACTTACAATAACAAGCAGAGGATTTGATTGTGTTGTTGTTTACACAAAGTCGAAAAATGTTTAAATGTTTCACTACTATTATTCACCCCTTCCTAATATATTCAAATCAGATCTGTGTTGCATTACCTGAAAGTTGCTTCTGCGCCCTCAGATTGTCTGTCTGACAATATTCCCTTACATGAACTTAGAAGATCCTGGTCCAGTACTATCACTGTACTGGATTTTAAGTAATAGTTTCTAATAAAATTATGATATAAGCTAATTTTAAGTATTCTCTGTCACATATGAGCTAAAAATATATGATTCGGAACAAACATACCTATCTGGCATTTTTAAAACGTAAGATAATCTAAGCAGCCGGCGAACAACATTCGTAGCAGATATCTGGTAATTTGTATCGTGCATGAACTGAAATGGGATTACTGAAGATATCTGATACTGAGAAATTTCAGAGCGGAGACTCTTGGCAACTTATACTGGCAAACAAATCAAAATTCTTGGCGTAATTCCCCAGAGCTTCTTATAGCATTCCTGCATTACCGTAATAAAAATACTCGAGCAGGAATTGCATATTTTATCCGGAAAAATATATACCTTCACGAGAGGGAGAAAAAACACCAAGACATTTTCCAATATCCCGAAAAATTACGACTATTTCTTGCTTTTATCTGCGCCACACCCCTGCCAACACCGATTTCTGGAAGATCTTATTTGTTTCTGAAAGGGAGAAAAGAGCAGGGGAAATAGAAAGGGGAGAGGAGCCGCAAATTGAAAAAGAGGCTTTCTATGGTTTACAGATATTCCATGGCGTCAAAACTAAATCTGTCTCTTGGAACGAGGAAAAAGAAGGGGGAAGAATATAGAACATCAACTTTTTCTCAGAGTGTAAACTTTTTTCATCTCTACGCTCTTCACGTCAATATTCAATTACTGCTGTTTTCTTCCGGGTGCATTGTTTTAAACTGTTCTTTTCTTCCTTCTTACGTTCTCGTGGGAGTTTAAGCGAACAGAAAGAGAATTTCTTAACATAAAATTCGATGTTAGTAGTATAATCACTGAGAAAACCGGAGAGCTCCTGTGTGTGTGGGCGCTCTCTCTCTCTCTCTCTCTCTCTCTCTCTCTCTCTCTCTCTCTCTCGATCTATCCAAATGCCAATTACGGAAAAAATGACACAAGCACCTGTCTTTCCATATATAACATCTCACGAGAGCAGAATTTCGCTCCTTTGTTTTGCTAGTCGCATCAATATGAATCGAATTTATATATTTTAACAGCAGGCGTAAGAAAACAAAAATCTGATGTGTTCCATTCCATGACTTTCTCTGGCTGTTCAGTAAAGAAATATTTATTTCAAAAGATTACTCTTTTATCTATATTTAGCTAATTAAGATGAGCATTTACTAGAAATCGTCGTTATTACATACTTCCTTATAAGTAAAAGGGAAATAAGAAAATACACTGGACTAAAGCAATATACATGATGGTAATCGAGATAAGCATAATCAGAAATGGTCTTTTTACTTGCATCATTGTAAGCAGAAGAGAAATAGGGAAAAACACTAGGCTAAGGCGATATTCAAATCTTTTAAAAGCTGGTCATTATGTGAAACACTTTAGGCTCGGTTGAAATGGGTTTCCATCTCTTCCCTTCATTGAGACTTTCACGACATCTGCAACAAAATTCTTAAAAGAAATAAGACAATAATTTAAGCATAGACACCATCACATAAGAGCACAAAAGAGAATAAAGCAGCAGATAAAGTAGCACAGAGTCTACAAGACGCCCAGCATCAGACAGAGCTATCGCTTCTCACCAAGAACGTGCTCAGGAACATTAGAGGTAAGCTACAGGAACATTGGCATTGTAAATGGCTCTGAGAGAAATATACATAGAAAATTCTTGAAATAGTATAAAAATCAACATCTCAAAATCCAATCACTCTCCTCGGGAGCTCAGAATAAATTTTAATATCTCGTCTGAGGATAGGCGCAGGTTCACTCATAAATTTCGCTATTCGCTAGGAGTAAATCTGCGCAAAGTACACGCTGTCCCATGCAGCAGACTTAAGTATATGTTCACTATAGTTAAAAAAAGAGAGCCACACGGCCGCACATTGGATGAGTGGTTAGACCGCTCGACTCTCACCTGGGCGGCCCGGGTTCGACCGCATGAGGGAGTTGTGGAGGACAAATCGGCGCGGGGGGTTTGAAATGAAATGGAGATGGTTTGTTATTTATGGACGCTCTTTAGGTACTGTGGTTCTCAGCATCCCATTCTAAACTGGGCATGAAAGACTGCTTAATTTTGCTCAGAGGCCTATCAGGCTTAATGTTCTTTAACGTGCCGTAAATCTACGACACGGGACCAACGGATTTACTTCCCTTCCGAGGGAAGCCATGCTAGGGATTTTTACACTCGAAAAAATCCATTGTCCTCCACCAGGTTTTAACCCGCGACCTTGGGTGTATGATGTTAGCATGGTAACCATTACACCACGTGGGCGACCACAGGGGGATTTCCTTCACATTTACCGGTGCTTTAACTTGATTTCAAGTATCATCACTCATCAGTGTCATAGCTTGGGGCGCCATTTCTAATCAAAGTGGGTGTTGAACATTATATTAAAAAAAACTTCTCTAAGAATTATACGTTTTTTGTCAAAACCTAACAACGCAAGAAACCTCAAACTTCATGAAATCTATTGGTACTGTTAAAAGACTTCTAAAGAAAAGAAAGCAAAGTTAACACTGTAGATGAAAACCTAATTAAGTCACGAAGAATAACGCCATTGTGAACTAGTTCACTGCAAATATCATCATCAACATTTTCAACAAATTTATTTCACTTTAAAACTAAACAGTAATTTAAAATATTGCATTATTTGTGTAATAAAAACAAAACTCCTGTATCTAATTATGCTTTCCAGAATGAGGCTCAGTAGTCAAGCGACTTATAATAAACCATTTAAAAAAATATTTGCGGTTTATCAATATAAACTATAAGAAAAGAAATCATTAGAAGGAAATGAATCTATATACTGGATATATTGGTTTAGCTATCCCGGTTGCATTTGATTGATTATATTTGCACTACTTTACAGATATATATTCAGAGTAAAGTAACAGTTTAAATGCTATGGTATTCCTCAAACTACTCAAGGCTGAATTAAAAGCTTCTTACAATACTACTGATGATAATGATGATGATGATAATAATAATACAACAATTAAATGAAGAGATATCACCTGCCTATAAGGAGCGCTACTGATGTATTAGAAAAAAGGGGAAAAACATAGGCAGAGGATTAAATTAACGGGAAGAATACGCCATTAAGAACCATCTGGCGAGAACAGATAGAAAGACGCTTGTTAAATTATAAAAGAAGAATTGGCAGACCAATGATGAGTATACATTTAATACTAAATAGTTAAAACATTCTGCACAGAAAACATGTTTAAAATACCTTACAATTAAAGAAAGTAAATTCTTTGTCCAACCGTATTTTGTAGAATGAAATTCTGAACTCTTGCTCGCTGTGACTATTCTTTAATTAGCATGCAAAACACTGCTGTATTTCGTCAAACAGTAATACAGAACGCCAGAGCATTTTGCTGAAAAAGTAATGAAGCACATATGTCGCCTCATATTCATATGCAATACCATTCCGGACATATAGATGCGCTGGTTCGATGCATAAAAGAAGACAGACGAATGTCAATATATCGATTCTTTTTGTGACCAATGCGTTTGCTCTGTTACATCAAAAAGCAAGCACGCAACATGTATTTGATTAACTCTTGCATATGGCTAGGAAAATATAAAACAAGTTATTTGTTACCTAATTTCTACATTTCAGGACTTTTCCCCTTTATACCGATTAGTTCAAAAACACTTTTTCTTGCAATAATTGAAGGAAGTATAACTACACAGAGGTTATTGTTTGGAAAAAAAAATTGTAAGATGCACCAGTTAGTATAAAAATGTTTATTATTTGCACATAATTTTCCCAATTTACTTACGTCACTAATTTTGTTAATGCCCATGCCGGAAATCGTAATAATTTGCTCCAATTCGTATAACTTTTCTCGGCCCCTCGGATCCTAGACGATAATAATCCATGAGCTGCAATTTTCTCTTTCTTATTCATAAATTCTATTAGCGTCATATTCCAACAAATCGTGTAATGTTGTTTACTCTTTTTGCATGAATTATTGCGCTACTGTGTCGCTCATTCTTTAATTCTAAAATCTGTTTTATATCTTTCTCACAGGCCATGATTGTTACGGTAAGACGAAATGAGCATCAACAACCAAACTCGCAAGTTAGAATCCTAGTGGCTGCAGTCAAATGTACCTATGGTAAAGGATGGGGAGTGTCCTAGTAAAATAACACAGGCCAACGGTGAAATAACTTTTTTAATGAATTTGTCTTATTATTATGATTTTTGGTGTGCAGAATCCGAATATGACAATAGAAAATCTGATGTGTACCATTCACATGACTTTCTCTCTATCCCTGCAACAAATTATTCTTAAAAAGCTTATACTTCTATTTACTTTATGCTAATCAGAAAAAATTAGTATAAACAGCCTTATTACTTGCTTCCTTGGCGAAATAAGGGACTACCATAGGTTAAAGTAAAAAGTTTGTTGCTATGTGACTGAAGTTCCTTTGTTTGTATGTATGGATAGGAGTTGACAAATTCCTGTATGAGAAAAGTATACGTTTCTCAAAGCAGAAACCAAAAACAAAGAATGTCTTAAAAACGATGAACTCCACGAAAAAATGTATAGAACATAAATTGTGTGTTTTAACGTGCTATACATTTTTTGAGTAGTAAGTTTTTATCCATCTCTTACGGTTTAGTAGTTATTCAAAATTTCGTAAAATTCATCCAGAATAAAGTACTCTTCAGAGTCTTTTCCCAGAAAATTCAAAATATACATTATATTTGTCAGGTAAATAGCTTTCATATACGATATTTTAATCAAAATCGTTAGAGCCATTTTTCAAAAAATAAAAATTTTCAAAAAAAATTCCATGTGAAGGGTAGTTGGGGGTGGGGGATTTTTCTCAAAATCTTCGTGTCGCATCCCTGGAAGATATTAAACTTAAATAACAACTTTGGTATTTTACCGACTTTTGGTTTTTGAGTTATCGTGATCACAGACACATGGACACACATATACACACACACTCACACACACATGGACCTTTTTCCGAAAATGTTTTAAAAAAGAGGACCCTAAAACATACATTTCCGGTGAAATTTCGGTATCGAATTTTTGGTTGCAAAACTTTCTCTATATATAGTGCGTATAAAGAGAGTTAAAAAGCTGTATCACCCGCCATCTTTTTTACACGTCACAATTAAATATTTAAGAAAGTTAAAATTTTAGCAATTTCGAAGATATTTTATACCCTATTGAAATAGGTAAAATGGAATAAAGTTCAGGTAGTTGCACGGGCCTTAATATATATGGACAACGAAATAACGGACGTCTTGATTCTTATTTCGTTTGTAGCTGGAAAGCATTTTTTTCTCTCTGCTATCACTTCTACACATCAAATAAAAAAAATCGCTCTGTCTTACATATAGATGGGCAATGTTTCCAGTATCTCAACGAGAAGTTTCCTCACTTATCAGAAGTAAAATTGAAAGAAGGCGTGTTGGTTGAACCTGATATCTGAAAAATTATGTTCGATTCCAACTTTGAATCAAAAATGGCATGGGAGGCTTGGGTGTCATTCAGGCAGGTTGTTACCTAGTTCTTGGGCAACAAAAAAAAGATCCACGATATATTTCTATTGTAGCCAACATGCTGGATACGTTCAAAAGTTTAGGATGTTTGTTGAGCTTGAAGAATCACTTTTTGAACAGTCACCTTGATTTCTTCCCAGACAATTTGGGGAACGTGAATGAGGAGCAAGGTGAGCGGTTTCATCAATGCATCAAAATGATGGAAAGAAGGTATGAGGGCCGCTGAGATACCAGTATGATACTGATCGAGATGTTCGGCAAGTGATTCATATGCCAATAATCTATACCAGAAGTTCTAAAGAAAAGAGAGAAAGGATATATATATATATATATATATATATATATATATATATACATAACACTGTGTACTAGAGACATCTTCTTGTTTAGACTTAGATAAAAGCCTTGTACATATTTTAAAACTAATTTATTTTTCATTCCTAGATTATGTTATGCTAATTTTCTGGTTTGTAATGAAGTTATATTGTAAGGAAACTGTGGGTGGTAAAAGAAGTGAGGCCAAATCTGGAATCAGTGATATCAAAACTATAGGAATCATCTCTGATGTTAAAAAAACTTTTGAACAGTTTTATTTTTTGGCCTGTGTAATTGAAGAGATGGAATGCGTAGATAATTATGGGGTTTAAGTTGACTGCAGTTGCATGGATTTTGCTTTTATTCAATATTACGGAAATATCCTTCAATATTCATGTGAAAAAAGGAGCTACAGCAGCAATAAAAGCAAACTACAACATCCACCAACCCCCAAAAAGTTCCACAAAGACGGCAATCATATTCCAAAGGTGGAAGCAAAACAAGAGATTTCACCAACCGGATGAAGACTATATGTGAACTGTGCAACAAACACTGTGAAAGATATGATGCAAAAAAAAAGACAAATGTCAATAATAAACCTAGGCTTAGATTAATGTAATTCAGTTTATATACATAATTACACATTTTACGCATTTCATTTATAAATATTGCAAAGATGATTGAATATTCTACTACATAAATAGTTATAAATACTTATTCTTTATTCATAAACAGTGTAATTTGGAAATAATAAATACCACTATCAAAATATTATAAGATGGTTTCTAAATATGTCTGTTGTTAAAGTAGAATTTTCTGAAAGGACAGTTTTTCCATCTTGCACATTCTATCATTTCGGCTCTTTTAATATAAACCCGTGCTCTTAATTGTGTTCATTGGGCGAAAACAATAGTAAGCTCTATACATTCCCTGCCTCTTTGTAACCAGTTACTATTGTAACACTTACTGCGTCCCAATAACATATTACAGAATTGTGTAGAATAAATTAATGAGTTTGAAAATTTACAAAAGTTTATTATTCATAAATAGCTTTTAAAAAGTTCAAGATGTTGAAACAATAACGTAAATTAAAACTCATAAAAATACCCGTGCAACTAAAATACTGCTATAAACCGCAAGTGAATTCATAATACACTGAATACTGCATTAGCCAATGTCAGGTAGAGTAAAACAGGTGGCCAATCAAAGACTTACCACACTGATAGTAACCCACCAATAGTATTTCATTAGAAAGCATTTGTTTTTATTTTCTCTAGCACTATGTACATACCGGAAATATATGTGAGTTCCCCCGAGCCCAAAAAAAAAAAAAAAACATTTTTAGAAAAAAAAAACCGTGTATGTGCTGTGTGGTGTGTGTGTGTGTGTGTGTGTGTGTGTGTGTGTGTGTGTGTGTGTGTGGACAGCAAAGCTCAAAACGAAAACACGTTAACTACCATAGTTGATATTTATGTTTAGTATCTTCCAAGGATGCGACAAGAAGATTTTAAAGAAAATTCTCCCACCCCAAACCACTCTTTACATGGGCAATTTTTTACAATTTTATTTTTCTCAAAAACGGGTCTAACGATTTTGATTAAAATACCGAATATTACAGATATTGACATAAGAAATAAAATATGTATTTTAAAACATAAGACTCTTTTAAGGGTAACAAATATAAAATAATAAAATACAGCGATAAATCCTAAAATGTCTTAAAATGTAAAATAAGGATGAATATTCTGGGAATAGCATTTAAAAAGATCTCTGGATGAATTTTGCGGAATTTTATATAACTGTTACACCCCGAGAGTTAGACAAAAACTTACTACTCAAAAATATGGATCTTATTACAACCCATAATTTCTGCTATATACATTTTTCTTATAGAGTTGACCGTTTTATATTCCTTGTTATTGGTTTCTATTTTAAAACACCTAACTTTTCTCAAATTGTAAATCACCATGCAAAACGAACCGAACATCAATTGTTTCACATAGCGACCAGCTATTAAAATACTTGAATATCCCTTTAGCCCAGGGTATTTCCACATTTCCTTTCTACTTACACGGAAGCAAGTAATAAGACCAATTCTGCTAATTATTTCGATTAGCGTTATGTAGATAAAAGAGTTATCTTTTGTAAGATTAGTCAGTATATGAAACAGCTAGAGAAAGTTATATGAATGGTACACATCCGATTTTTAATTTATAGGAATGCATTGTGTGAGATCGCGTAGGCTATGCCCAAAATAATTACTGACTGACAAACATGGCTGTTACTTAACTAGGAAAGTTCATAATTAGTAAATAAGCTCTTCGTGTTATTATCAAGTTGGGTCTCCTTGTGTTACTACATTTGCAAAACAATTTAATACATTCATCTTTTCATAACATAATTATTTCTCGATAACTATCATAAAAGAAGTATTTGTTAGCCTCAGTTAAAATGTCGGGAAACTATTATTTTCTATCAAAAATTTACTGAGAAGTATTTAAAAACAACTTCAATTTAAATATCTACATTACCAATGACGTATAACAGAAGTAAAGACAATTTCCATACATTTAACAGAAGTTGATTATCCTTGTGTCACTGGGTAGGATCGGCTCATTAAATTATAACATATATAACAACCAAATATTTTAAGGGGGAAAGTCCTGAATATTGAACAATTATCTACCTATATTCTATGAATAAACACACATAAACAGAATTAGAAACCTAACGCAGTTGGTATTTGAGCTTTCCCAGATGCCTCTCCCCGCTGTAATCTTTGCAATTCCCAGGCATTCTATAGGAATTACTAATATTGTTTTCTCAGATACGGGCGTTATACGCAATGATTTCAAAATTCAAAATGATAGCGTAATTTCAACCTAAACTACACTCACCCCCCAAAAAGAAAAAGAAATGTGAATTTTAATATCCATAAGGTTTATTTTCTTTTCTCCCAATTATCCATTTATCTAAAACCGACTAAGAGTATGGAATTAATAAATCAATTTTATTTGTCCAAAATTGTGAATAGGAGTAGGGCATTGTCAAAAACTCGTATATTAATAATCAGTTACGAGGATGGTTTAATAAGTTATCTACGTGAGCGTGAAAATGCAATATGATTATTTACTAATGTAGTCCCCTTTGACTGAAACTCACTTAGTCCACTTCGCCTCCAGTGAAACGTTTTGAGTGTGAAAATATTTTACAACTTCCTTGAATGTAGTGTCTTCAGGAAATTGTCGCCCAAGCAGAAAGTAGTCACTGAAAGCCAGGTCTAAACTGTACGGCGGATGGTTAAGCCCTATAAAGCCACAATCCTGGACAGCAGCCTGCGATATGAGCGACTTGTCATGAAGCTGCAGAACACCTGGCGACAAGTTTCCACGGCGTTTCTGTTAGATATTCTTGCGTAGAACCACCATTATGGAAGCATAGGTGTTTCCCGTAATGTTTGTCTTGAGAGGTATACATTCCAAAAGCAGAACACCTTCTGGGTCCCAAAAAAATTGTTGCTATTGTCTTCCTGGCAGATTGTTGCACATCTTGAGAGTGGGAGACTTCTTGTATTTTCATTCAATGGACTCTTTATTTGGTTTTCTGAATCATAATGATGGACCCATGTATCACCTGCTGTAACAGTTCTCGAGAAGTTTTCTGGGTTTGCTCTAAGCATGTCTAAATTCTCTTCACAAATTGCCGATGGTATGCTTTCTGCTCAAAGTGTCAACATTTGTAGCTCTCACCGGTAACTGACATCGTCAAGACTATATGAATGATAATGAAAACTGTTATAGCTTATGAATTAGAGATTAGAGCTGGTACAATGATTTTAACATGAACTTCCAAAATAATGTCTTCCACTTTTTGGTATATTTTTTTTTGAAGATGCTTTCATTGGTCGACCTGAATTTGGACCATGTTCAATCGATTCCCTGCCCCACTTAAATTGCTTGGACCAAAACTACACTTGATACTAGGACAGTGAAGCATCACCATACAGCATGCATTCTTTTATGGCTTTCTTTCGGCCTCTTCCTTTTCTTTCTGAGGAATTTATCGCGGAACGGAGTTTCAAATTCCGCGTGTTCATTTTAGACCCGCACGCCACTTGCCATCTTCTCACTGCCAATATAAGATACTGGGGCAGATAACTTATTGAACGCCCCTCGTATATTATATCATTTAAAACGATCAATGGAATGTAATGGCCCTTCAATAAGCCAATTAAAAAGTTTTCTTTTACAAACACTCATACTCAAGTATCTAAATATCACGTCTAATTCCACACTTTTAAAACATGTCTCCTTCGTGAAAATAAGTCTTCGGTTAGGTATATTTAACATACGCATTTTTATTTCTTCTATCGATACCATGAGTGTCTAGTATTAAATCACGTTGCTACAGATGAGCATGTACATATATCAAAACAAAAGAATGCGTCATATCTGAAGTTCAGAAGCAAACCTGAAGCTTCGGACCGACGCAGAAACGGTCTCCCATCCCAGAAATGACGCTGCCTTAGGTATCTGTCATGTAGAGGATGAACACAATCCCTCTATCCACCTAAACCATTAAGATCAACCCTTCTCTCTGTTTAATGCCCCGTCGGTTCAAATACGACCCATTAAGTTCTCACCAACCACTAAGTTACCCGTTTTCACATAAAAACCGGTAATTAACTGCATTAATTATATACGAGCCAAGCTGACAAGAAGCATTTTCGAACCCATTTTGTCATCTTGCTTCTCCAAAGGCAGCGGAACAGAAAAACACTTGAGGAAGTTGGAGTTTCCTGCTTTAAGCTTCAACACTTAATTCTAGTAATAAATTAAATGCCAGTTAAAGGATTAATTTAAAGCTATTAGCGGTGTATTACTTAAACAAGTATGTAATTCAACCAAATCTTCATTAAACTTGCTAGAAAACCGGCATTTACTGATAATATTGACTGCAAGTTTACTTCCAACGTTGTTATACACTTTCATAAACTCAAATAATGATTGGTGGTATCTGCAGATTTGTACAATATATTTTGTACTAAATGCAAGTCCATACCGCTGCGTAACACGTTACTAACTTGGAATCTGTTATATCAAACACCACTCTTCCGTCCCTCCTTCCCTCTCTCTCTCTCTCTCTCTCTCTTTCTCTCTCTCTCTCGCTCTCTCTCTCCCTCCTTCCTTCTCCCTCTCTCTCTCTCTGTAATATATGTGAGTGTGCGTGTTTTTTTCTCCTTTGTAGAAGTATTGCATTCCATCCAAAACTTCTATATTGAAATTTCACCGGACTCTCTGAATTTAAATGAATCATATTTTATAAATGGTTCGCGCGCCTGCTCCTCTGTGTGTGTGTGTGTGTGTGTGTGTGTGTGTGTGCGTCTGCGATATTTATGCCTTTTCACATAAGCATGAAACGATATTACTATGAACTTTCGTAAACAGCAAGCTATTTGGCACCTTTATTGCATACTACAAAGGTGTAATGGTAGTAATGGTTTTGCTATCTATTGTGTATATTGTACATTTGTGCTAAAGAAATTTAAAAGAAAGGGGGAAAGTGTATAGAGGAAGCGTTTAAGGGCGCTTTTTTGCTTTCTTCCGCCATAATATACCTTTTAGCAAAATAGAGGTAAGTATATAAACGTGAGCTTTTCCTTGCAAATAGAATTTTGTTGGCTGATCCTAACAAGAAAGGTTCTTAAAGAAATACCAAAAATAAGAAATGAGTAGATCAGCACTGAAACAATACTATACTTCAACAAGACATCCCAAATCGTGCATACTTGAATCTGTGGATAGGAGCACACAAAACTTAAATTCCTTTCTTAAAATAAGCGTTCTAAGATTAAGATTAACATACATTTTCATTATCTAGTCTTTGAGCGCAGAACTATTACCTAAGCAGATTATATCTATGCTATCCTACACCGGCTGTAAAATAAACAAAACTTTAATCTTTTCAGAAACATGTAGTTCTGCTTAAAATTAGGAATCTGCTTCAACGACTTTTCATTGCATTAAATATCGATGCGACTACATTCTCTTAGAACTTTAGTGTACAATATGTTTCCAGATGGTTACTATGTTTTTGTTTTCCTTACTACGTGTAATAAATAGGGAAAATTTCACCTCAAAACTCAGAATATGTGATTTCACCGGAAATATATATTTTTAAACCTCCTAACCTCCCGAAAAATAATTGTTAGAAAAAGGTTCATGTGTGAGAGTGTATTAAACCCCTCCCAAAAAAAAAAAATCGACAAGAAAATTTTCAAGCAAATTCTCCCATCCCAAATTAACCTTTAAAAGATACATTTTCCGAAAATTTATTTTCTCAAAATTGGGTAACAATCTTGAGCAAATACCTCATGACAAAAGAAATATATAACTTGAACCTTTGGAGAATATACTTCTAATCATTCTGAACTATTTTTAAGTAATTGGTAAACCGTAGGAGATCTTACAGAACAACAACCGTAGACCTAATTAAAACACACAAGTTAGGTCATATAAAATTAACTACTTCCGAGATATACTTGTTGTTAGTTTACATTTTAAATTACTTCTTCCAAATGGAAGTCGTCATTCGTTCTCTGTCGAGACCAAGCAAATAGAATGGAATTTCAAAGCCAACACGCCTAGCTGTTAAAAATTTGACTCTCGCTTAAAGCATACTAACTCCGTTGTATCTAAAATGAATTAGACGGTAAGTTAATTTTTGCAAACGTTTATATCGTTTAGCATAATGTAAATGGAAGAATACGCATTTGTAAGAACGTTTGCATAAGCAGTATAAAGAAAGTAATGTCGGTGCAACACATCATAATTTTACTTTCTCTAGCACGTATATACATACAATGTAAGTATTGTATTCCACCCGAAAACTCGAATTCGAGATTTCGCCAGAAGTATATGTTTTGACGTCAGCTGAGCCGAAAAAAAAATTGTTAGAAAAAGCTCTGAGTTTGTGTGTGTTTTTGTGTGTGTCTATGGACAGCATAGCTGAAAACCCATAAGACCGTTAAATACCAAACTTGGATCTTCTAAGGATGCGATACGAATATTTTCACGAAAATCCCATCACAAACTACCCTTTGCATGGCAAAAATTCTCAAAATTGGTTGTAAAGGTTTTGATTAAAATACTGTACATTAAAGATATTTACATCACAAATAAAATGTATATTTTGAATTTTCTGGAATAGCCTTTAAAGATTTCTTTATTCTAAATGAATTCTGCAGATTTAAGCCGTAAGACATAGGCAAAAACTTAATATACAAAACTGTAAAGCTCGTTAAAACACAATTTATGACACATGCGTTTTTTTTTTTTTTTTTGTTTTTTTTTTCCGGTAGTTTAACGTCCTAAAACCTGGTTGGTCATATCGGACGATGAATAAAATTGGTAAAATGATGCTCAAATGATCTCGGGGTCCAAGGAGCTTAAAGTTACTCGATATTCGCCTTCTCAGGGTAAGGGAAAACCCCGAAAAAAACCTTATCCGGATAACTCACCTTAAGCGAGATTCGAACTCACGACATTTTGAATGTGAGCAGACATGCGTTTATTTTATTTGTTGAGGTTTTTTTTTTTTTTTTTTTTTGTAGAATTGACCGCTTTTGAGATATTTCTTATTATTGGTTTCAATTTTAAAGCTACATAACCTCTTCTCAAACGGAGAAACACCTTTTGTTTCACCTCTCTTGTTTTACAGTTGGCCATGCAAAGCGAAATGGAAATGGAGTTTTATTTATGGACGGTTTTTAACTGCTCTGGTTCTCAGCCTCCGATTCTATATTGAGCGTGAAAAACCGCTTAACTCTGCTCAGAGGTTATCAGGCTTATCTATGATACGGGCTTTACTTCCCTTCCGAAGGAAGCCATGCTCAGGATTTTTACGCCGGAAAAGACTCATCATCCTCCGCCGGGTTTGAACCCGCGACCTTGGGTATATAAAGTTAGGATGGTAACACTACAAAGGTCGACTATGCAAAGCGACCCAAACCTCCATGGTTTCACATACAGAACAACTGACTATCGTTTTAGCCTATTTTCCTTCTACGGCAGCAAGTAGTAAGACCAATTCTACTATTATCTTGATTAACATGATGTAGATAAAAGGATGTTGTTTAGTAAGAATAGTTTTTATATGGAACAGCCAGAAAAAGTTATGTGAATGGAGTACATCAGTTTTTACTTTCTCTACACGTACTATGTACATAGTGTATAGAGAAGGTATTGCACTCCACCCAAAAATTCGATACCGGGGTTTCACCGGAAATATATGTTTTAGGGTCCTCTGTATCCAAGAAGAGCATTTTCACAAAAAGGTCCGTGTGCGTGTCCGTGTGTCTGTGAACACGATAACTAAAAAACGAAAAGTCTGTAAAATACCAAACTTGGTATTTAAGTTTAGTATCTTCCAGGGATGTGACACGAATATTTTGAGAAAAATCCCCCCACTACAAACTAC
Organism: Hymenopus coronatus; assembly: GCA_030762935.1. Classification (NCBI taxonomy): domain Eukaryota; kingdom Metazoa; phylum Arthropoda; class Insecta; order Mantodea; family Hymenopodidae; genus Hymenopus; species Hymenopus coronatus. The sequence continues at coordinate 79,986,695 of CM060881.1, read as the reverse complement.
CCTTTACATGGAACTCTTTTAGAAAATTTTGATTTTCGCAAAAATGGCTCTAACGATTTTGATTAAAATATCATATATAAAACATATTTACCTGACAAACAAAATGTATATCTTGAATTTTCTGGGATAGCCTCTGAAGACTACTTTATTCTGGATGAATTTTACGAAATTTTGCATAACTTAAGACTTAGATAAAAACTTACTACACAGGAAATGTAGAGTACGTTAAAACACACAATTTATGTCATATACATTTTTTTCGTGGAATTGATTGTTTTTGAGATATTCCTTATTTTTGGTTTCAGCTATGAAAAAACTTACTTTTCTGATATAGGAATTTGTCAACTCCTGTCCATACAAACCAAGGAACTTCAGTCACATAGCAACCAGCTATTGACCTATTGTACTTCCTTATTTCGCTTCTACTTACAAGGAAGCAAGTAATAAGAATATTTCTGCTAATTTTTTCTCGATTAGCCTTTAGAGACATAAGCTTTTTAACAATGATTTGTTGCACAGATGTAGAGAAAGTCATATGAATGAAACACATCAGATTTTTTTGTTTTGTTTTTCTCATTTGATAAGCTGAAGGCTATCATTGGTAGTGTTTATTTTCCCACATTTTTGCGCATAGTAAGCTTTACATCTTTATTCAGACATGTCGGAAAAACATGTGGCCACTTCTCGGCACTTTTTTTGAGGGGAGTGGGGTTGACAAAGACGTTCGGTATCAATTTTCTCCCAGGATCTTAGCATGTGCTGGCGCAATCCCTCACCCGGACTATCGCTAGATGCGCATTGAAAAGCCAATTCAGTTTTCTCAGTCGAGACACTTTACTGTCCATTTTCTCATGGCATTCTTTTTTACATGCTTTGGGAGTTACCTGCCATCGTTTGTCGAATATTTATTTATAAGGTGCTGAAATATTGAACGGCTTAAGAGGAAACATTCGGCGAAATGGACTGCGAGGTCGACTTTGACAGCGTGCAAGGGACACACATAAACAGTCAAAGATTTAAAATTTAAACATGTCCGTTGCATTGTGACCTGTTTAGGTCGAGCTCTTTCGCTTCCGGTGATGTTTAAGTTGTGTGTGTGTGTGTGTGTGTGTGTGTGTCTTTCGCCGATCTAGCGTGTCAAAAGTTCACGTGAGGAGAAAAGGCTCGCTATAGTAAAATAGGAATAACCCTAGATGAGTATTTTCCTAAACTACAGTAGCCCTTCTAGGCCTGGGGGGCGGAGGTACTTGTACTGGCCATAGACGTTTTACTCAAGAAGGAAAAGACATATATTCTTTGATAAACGGATGATGATTATAGCATATGCAAATCAGCAGTTTGCATTTGCTATTTATAAATGATATATATGTTTATGTAATTCGTTGTAACATTATGTTATACGATTCCTTGTAGATCTGAAAATAAAAGTTATTCCTCATTTCTTATATGAACCATTTAGTAAAAATAATGTTGAATTATGCTAGTTTTATTTGTTCGAAAAAATCGGGTGGTATATTTAACATTACGTCCTTAAAGTTGTAATTATGAAAATGTTTGCTCAAAAATATTTCAGCAATTATTAATGCTTATGTGCAATTTCATATAACTCGGTAAAACTTCGAGGCAATTTTTTAAAGTTTGCATGCATTGTGCACTGTATGTATTCTTTGATTAAAGTATTATTATTTACCTTTTGTTACATTGGAAAAGGCAGATATTGACGTCACAAGGTTGCACCGGTATTACCACAAAGTGCCAACCATATAATCAATCTGGGTACGAGCAACTGTTTCCTACCTTTCCCGCCTAGACTATCTCGACCTGGGGTGCCCAAACTCTGCTCTTATGAGCTAATTGCGTCACCAAGTCACCTTACCCCGCCTCCTTCGTTTTGTGCATGGCCAGATAGGAGACATTTCCCCTTCAATCATCCAATGGCGTTTAATTGGGTTCGATTCTCGACACGATGACAAGTTTGAACCGACTCAAACATATCCTATTCCAGAAAGAATGGGAGGAAGAAGATCCTCCCACCCCATACTACCTTTTACATGGAACATTTTTCGAAATGTTTATTTTCTCAAAAATGGTTCTAACAATTTTGATTAAAATACCATATGTATAATATATTTTTATGACAAAAGAAATGTATATTTTGGATTTACTGGGAATATCCTCTAAAGACTTCTTCATTTTGGATGACTTTTGTATAACTGTCAAATCGAGAGTGATATATATATATATATATAGAGTTAAGCGTTTTCGAGATATTCCGAATATTATTAGTTTCAATTTTAGCCCCTTAAACTTTTCTCAAACGGGAACACTTCTTTCTTCTCGTTTCTCGTTTCTTTACTCCTGGAAAGCAAAGGGTTTTAAAGGTCGAGACTATCGCTTTAGCCTGTGCATTTTCTTATTTCTCTTCTACTTATAAGGAACTAGTAATGAGACTGCTTCTGCTTATGTTTATCTTGATTAGCATGATGTAGATAACAGATTAAGCTTTTGAACAAAAGGTTTGTTTGTCTAAAATCTAGAGGTCATTATATGCTAATGTTTATCTTGATTAGCATGATGTAGATAGAAGAATAAGCTTTTTAACAATAATTTGTTACAGAAATGTAGAGAAAGTCATGTGATTGTAACACATAAGATTTTTTAGTATTTATACTATCCAATATAAAATTAACGGTGCTGAAACCCCCGCCAATGATTGAGATCGACGTCATAGAGATGATTTTGCCAGCGGCTACCAAACAAATGGCTGGAGGTAAATTTGCCCTTCCCTCTTCAGGTTAGGCACCTCTGGTCTCGACTGACCAAATATGTATTACATGGTTAAGCCTTGAAACTTCTAATATATACGCCATGGTTACATTAAAGAAATCTGATGTGGTACGTTCGCAGCGGTTCCACATATAAACTATTCTTGATAAAGATTATCATTTATCTACATTATGCTAATCGAGATCAGCTTTAGCGGAATTGGTCTTATGACTTGCTTTCTTGTAAGTAGAAGGGAAATAAACGAATGCATCAGGTTAAAGCCATAGTATCTTTTAAAAGCTGGTCACAATGTGAAACAATTTAGGTTCGTTTCGGTTTGCTATGGCCGTCTGAGACCAGTTAAATACTTCAAAATTGAAACCAATAACAATAAATATCTCGAAAACGGCCAACTCTACAAGAAAAACGTATATGACAAAATTATGTATTCTAATGAGATCTACATTTTTTGTTTAGTAAACTTTTGTCTATCTTTTATGGTTTGACGTTATGCAAAATCCTGCAAAGCTCATTCAGAATAAAGAGGTCTTTAAAGGCTATTCTCAGAAAATTCAAAATATACATTCTATTTGTGATGTAAATAACTTTAATATGCAGTATTTTAATAAAAACCATTAGAGTCAAAAACAAAATTTTCAAAAACTTTTCCATGTAGGTGTACCCTTTTTCAAAGGTTAGTTTGGGTAGTACGGGGATTGTCTTGAATCTGTTTGTGTTTCCATACTTAAAAGGTACTAAATATTAATACAAATTTGGTATTTAATGGTGTTTTCGTTTTTGACCTATGATGTCCACACACGCGGACTTCTTTCTAAAAATTGTTTTTTTCGGACTCAGGGGACTTTAAAACATTTTCCGGTAAACTCTCCACATCAAAATTTTGGATGGAATAAAATACCTATGTACATCGTATGTACATACAGGCTAGAGAAAATATTATATAACTTTGTTCGAAAATTATACCATTTACTCTCTCATTTACATACAGAAAGGAAAGAATTATAGTCCACCCAAAAATTCGAAGGCAAATTTTTACATGATTTGAGGCTTTATGAATCCCCAAAAAGTTTAGGGAAGGTGCATATGCATCTGTATGTATTTGTATTGTCTCTCCCTCTCACTGGCTCTAGCTCTGCTTCCCACCCTCCCTCTCTCCCTCTCTTGAGCGTAACTAAAAAAAACGAAGAACAGATAAACACCAAACTTGATATTTTAGTATTGTGTGATCCATAAATGCCATATAATTTACAAGAAAATCCCCACCAACCTAAACAACTCTTTACATTATATAAAAAAAAATTCATGTGTTCCATTCACATGTCTTTCTCTACATCTCTGAAACAAATTATTGTTAAAAAGCTTATGCTTCTATTTACATCATGGTAATCGAGAAGAAATTAGCAGAAATAGTGTTATTACTCTCTTCCTTGTAAGTAGTAGCGAAATAAGGGAGTACCATAGGTTAAAGTGATAATCAAAACTTTTTTGCTATGCGACGGAAGTTCCTTTGTTTGTATGGTCATGAATTGACAAATTTCTGTATGAGAAAAGTATAAGTTTTTCAAAGCTGGAACCAAAAACAAGGACCAACTCCACGAAAAAAATGTATATAACATACATTGTGTGTTTTAAGTGCGTTACATTTTTGTTTGGTAAACTTTTGTTTATCTCTTACGGTTTAGCAGTTATGCAAAATTCCGTAAAATTGATCCAGAATGAAGTAGTCTTCAGAGGCTATTCCCAGAAAACTCAAGATATACATTTTATTTGTCATGTAAATATCTTTTATATACGATATTTTAATCAAAATCGTTAGGGCCATTTTTAAAAAAATAAAAAATTTCGAAAGAAAGGTGGGGGGGATTTTGTTGAAAATCTTCTTGAGGCATCCTTGGAAGATTCCAAACTTAAATGGCATTCAACGGTCTTTTAGTTTTTGAGCTATGCTGTACACAGACAGTCATACACACACACACAAAACAAAACACACGGACTTTTTCTGATTTTTTTTTATTCAAGGGGACCCAAAATATGTATTTCCGGTGAAATCTCGGTGTCGAATTTTTCGGTGGAATGCAATACCTTCTCTATACGCTATGTACATAGTATGTGTAGAAGAAATAAAAAAAAAACACACACACACAAAAAACATAGCGCTATATTAATTTTCTAGCAATGTTTATAATGACGTCTGAATGGTTTTTGCGTAAACTGTAAGTAAACTAAACGCAAACCGTAAGACATATATGTACAAAATCTTACACCACAAAAAGTAGGAGTCGTTCAAGCAATCAATTTATGCCAAATTCAAAAATTTTGATTAAGCATTTCAGGGATGTTGTTTGTTATTGGTATCAACTTTCAATATTTATTCTGATATCATCTGAAATCATCGTATTTTTTTTTTCTCCTGGTCATGCAAAGAATACGGAATATCAAAAACATCACACAGCCATCTGCTATTAAAAGAGTCGACTCGCTTAAATCAACTGTATTCTCCTAATCCTCATATACCTATAAGGAAATGTGAAGTAGATCTAGTGCAAATGCTTATAATAAGATAAAAGAATATCTGTTTAAGACTGGGTTAAGAAAGCCTTTTAGTATAGTATAGTAAGTAGGGAAAATATTTTATTCCACACAAAAATTCAATACCAAGATTTCACCGGAAACATACGGTTTGGGACTCTTTGAAACTAAAAATCTATCATTTATAGAAAGCGATCCGCGCGCGCGCGTGCGTGTGTGTGTGTGTGTGTGTGTGTGTGTGAACAGCATAAATTAAAATAGACAATTCTGTTAAATTCCAAATTTGGTATTCACGTTCAGTAAATTCAAAGAATATGAATTGAGGATTTCCAAGCAAAATGCCTACACCCATCTACCCTCTTCTTGAAACATTTTTCAAAACGTCGATTTTATCCAAAATGGTCTAACGAATTTGATTCAAATATAATGCTTTAAGATATTGTCTTGAAGAGTGAACTATATATCTTGAATTTTCTAAAAATACCCTGTAAAGTCCTTTTTATTCTTCATGATTTTTTGCATAACTGGTAAACCATAATAGACAAAAATCTTACTACACAAAAACTGCAGATAACATTAAAGTTCACAATATGTCAGATTTTTAAATTGTATTTATATTTTTAATTTTGTGGAGCTGATCATTTTCGAAGTATTCTTTGTTAATGGTTTAAATGTTCTATACTTACACTTTTCTTAAACATGAAATCATTATTTCTCCTTTGCAATCGTTTCGTACAAAGAGGATGGAATTTCAAGTCAAGAAATAGCGACAAGCTTTTAGAAAATTTGACTATCGTTTGAGCCTATTATGTTATCTTATTCCCTTGTATCTACTGGGAAATATGAAATAAAATAGTTTCTGCTAATGTTTATCTCAATTAACATAAATACATAAAATAATAAGCTTGTATAAGAATAGTATGTTGCGGAATAATTAGAGAAAAGCATGTGATATTCAATTTTTTATTCTCACATTAGCTCTCTGTGGGCTATTTTATAAGCTCTTATGTGCCTTAGTTTTTAACTAACTTCTTTTCATCAGAAGCAATTGATATATTACTTTAATATGGTTTAAGAGACCATTGCTTGCTTTCATCTGATGTTTATTCTTCGGATAAATTAGAAATTCAATCGATGAAATTATTAGCAGAAGTGGATTCAATTACGATAGGTATAAATCTGTGGAACGGAACGAAAGAGTACATCGAAGAGGGCGTTCAGTATATATAAGAAACTGCCCGATCATGTACTCGTAGGTACTAATTTTGTTTTTCCTTGTACCATTACCATATGCTATATGTTGTTCAAAAGAATGAAAATAATTGAAGTATTAAAACCAAAGATAGATATATCAGTGGTCACTATTTAAGCCGTAATTTTCGGATTTCAACGAAAAAATGTGTTATATTTGCAGCAGCACAACTGGGATGTGAAGCAGTGCGCAGTAACAACCAATAGACATTAGGAAAGATGCCTGTCATTACCGTTAGAAACGAAGAAGGTAATGAAAGACGTAGAAAAAGGGTATACTGATAAAATCAAGCGGAGAAAGGTGTTAATTCCGGATCTTAATTAACTGAGCACTGAGATCGATACAGCAAGTCGCTTCCATTCTATAACGAGGTAGATATACAAAAGGTTTCTCAGTCTTTGACCTCACCAAAGTCTAAGCTAAAAATACGATCTAGAGATGCTGAATGTGTCACGCACTCCCAGGTGACTCAAAGGGATACAGCAAGTTGGGATGATTAATAATATGAACTTTTATTAAAAAAGAAAAAACAGTTCTACAATAAATTAACATATGGACATTTACAAATTGTTTTAGAAAGCGACCACATAATATTAAATGCATTGCTGCTTGGAGCCTCGGTCCCAAGTGTTATCCCTGCTGGGGAGGTGTATGGCAGGCAAGATATGAAATGATGCATTCCTAACCATGTTTGCTTTCAATATTGGAACACGTATTTTGTGTTTTGCTGTGTGTGAATTTAAAGATTTTCATATTTAATACACAATAGTAATATAATCAACTATTCCACAACATAAATATTTCTTCATAATTTTTAAGATTTAGAATCTCTCATTTTTAAAATAATTTCAGTTAGAAATGAACTGGGTAAGCCAGATTTACCCTTAGGGTAGTTTACTGTAAAACAGGTTTAGAAATCTCAAGCCACTCTCCAGAATGTCTGGAACGCGCACCACACTGTCCAACAAGTCAGATAATGTTGTTCACTGTAGAACAAATACAGCATTCCTCTATTTGATATCACTTGCGAAATTAAAATCCTCTATCCTTGTAGAGCTTTTGCTTTCGCAACAGTGTTTCTGCTGTCGATCAAGTCTTAGAACCTGACTTGATATACATAAAGTATTTTCTATCCCTAGTTATCCTCGTGTTCGTATCGGATGCAAGGAGCAAACACAAATGAAAGAACGTGCACTCATTGCTCATGTTTGTAATGGATTAGAAATGAGCATCATTTGAATAAAATGTATAATATTATAATAAACAGCGAAATAAAAGCTGATCTAAATGCAATTAAATGCAGAATAATTATAACAAAACTCATATTAATATGGTTAGGAATGCGTCACTATTGGGAGAGGTGTACAATTTGGGTTCCATCATACGATATCCTGTTTTTCAATAAGTTATATTCACTTTTTCTTCACAAACCTATACCCAATTTTCAGCATTACTTTATGAAATATGGATTGCTTAAAACGTAGGGTCATTGCCGGCAGAATTTAAGACCTTTATCTAACGTTGGCGATTAATTGGCAAAGAAAGACTAGACTTTGCAACGAATAGAACTTTTGGTAAAATCTGCTACTTTTTTTAATTTTGGCTTACGATTATTTTTATTCCAGTGGTATTTAATAATATGATATTTAAGTGCGGTACCTAGCAATGTTGGTCGTCTCCTTAGCGCGGTGGTAGCGTTGCTACTTACCAAGCGGGAGACCTGGGTTCGATCCCCAGTACTGGCGTGGGGATTTTCCCCCCGCTGGGAGACCTGGCCCGGGGTGCACTCAGACTCGTAAGGTCTCTGGGGGGCCAATTGAGGAGCTACTTGATGGAGAAGTAGCGGCTCCAGGTCATGAGGACCGCATTAACCGGCCGGGGGGTATTCGAGGCGCTGACCACGTCTCACCCTCCAATACTGCACCCCACCCATGACGTCTGTAGTGGACCGAGATGGGGACGCAGCGGCCGGGCGGTAGGCCAAGGTTCCCCGTGAGCTGTCGTGCCATGGAGTTAACCTAGCAATGTTGCGATAGGAAGTTTTTAATACGCTCTACAGCCGAAATTATCATACGTGTTTGAGCGGCTTGCCTTTTCATCTTCTCCTTTCTCTAGCACATATGTACAATGTATATAGATAGAGATTTCACCGGAATTACATATATTAGGGTCCTCCGAATTAAAAAAAAACATTTTTAGAAAAAAGGCCAATGTGTATGGGTAGTGTGTGTGTCTGTGGGCAGGATAAGGATAGTTAAAACCTAAAAATCGCTTAAACACCAGACTTCTATATTTAAGTTCAATATCTTCTAAGAATGCGACACGAAAATGTTAAAAAAAAATCGTCCCACCCCCAACTACCCTAAACTTGCAACAATTTTCGAAAATTTTGATTTTCTCAAAAATGGGTCCAGCGATTTAGATTAAAATGCCATACTTATGTATAAGATATTTTCATGACAAACGAAATATATATCTGGAATTTTCTGTGAATATCCTCTGAGGACCAGTTTAATCTGGATGACTTCTGCATAGCTTCCGTATAATTGGTAAACCGTAAAAGAAGACAAAAATTTAATACACAAAAAATGTAGATCTCGCTAAAACACACACAAATTATGTTACCTGTATGCATCTGTGTTATACACATCTTTTTAGTGTAGAGTTAACCGTTTTCGAGATATTCCGAGTTATTTATTTCAGTTTTAATCCACTTAAATTTTTCTCAGACGTGAAGACCTCTTTCTTTTCGCCTCTCTATTGTTTACTCTTAACAAGCATAGAGTACCGAATTTCAATTATTTCACATAGCGACCAGCTTTTAAAAGATTTGACCATCGCTTTAACCTAGTGCACTCATTCATTTTCCTTCTACTTACAAAGAAGCAAGCAATAAGACAGTTCTGCTAATGTTTTATCATGATGTATATTAAAGAATCTTTTGTAAGAAAAGGTTGTTTGCGGAACAGCTAGAGAAAATCATGTGAATGGAACACAACAGATGTTTATACCTGTCGATGGCGTGGCAGGAAACTTTTAGAGGCAGCCAGTGGGACTTGCAAACCACTGTAAGGGTCACAAAATCACCCAGGTTCAACGATGAGCGGCTTCGACATCAAAGAACTTACCGACAGCACACATGTCCACTTACAAAGGTGAAATAACTGCATCTTCAATGTCAAAAGAATTTGCCGACGGCATGAGTGTCCACTAACGCCGGTGTAACAATGGACGTCAACAATCAGTAATCTTCCGAAACATGCCGTTTACACGTGCATTTATTATGGCCGCAGCTTAGTCAAATTAATCTAATAACGCCAAAATATTGCTTTGCATTAAAAATGTTTCGTTCTATTTAGATCTTTCAAAATGTTCTGCCATTAACTGTCATATATTTAAACATACTTACATGGCATAATGCACTTCCTTAATGTTCTTGGAATAGCACACAAAAGCATCTTATTTCTAAATTAATTTTGCATACTTGTGTATAACTGCTATACTATAAGATCTGGACAATTTCGTTTTACAAAAAGTACAGATCTCATTAAAAGACACAATGTTTGCATCATCAAAGATTTCCGAAATAGTCGTAATTGTGGGTGTTGCATTTTCATATATACTTCACGCTCCTCTCAGAAACACCGAGATATTCTGCAGGTAGTTTTAGTACTGCTGTTCACGACAACTGAATTTATCTGTATTATTTGTTACAAATTCAAGATTATTCACGACAATTGAATCATCGGCATTATTTGTTAAAATTCAATTGTTTGTTTATTGCTGCATTAGATGACTTACCTTTAGAATGCTTCACTTTTGTCATTGGGCAGGCTAATATCAGTTGTTTAAGCCATATTTATCCTCGTATGAATGCAGAAAAAGAGTGAGCGACAAATTAAATGCAACCTTATTTAGCTTTAATATTCCTGTTACTTATTATTTCATATCAAATAAAAGCTTCGCACTATGTTTAATTAACACGATTCTTGAAAATCTACAAATAATCGCGCGTATTTAAAGTACTGCGGTTGTGCTAAGGTTTCCCTCGTGTGGCGGTTTAGTTAATGACCTCATTTGTTTACCTCATATTTTTTTTAACAGGGGAGCGATAATAGTGACATGTTGTTAAGTTTAAAATTAAGCAACGACACGGTAACTTCTATTTTTTCTACTAAGTTTAAGGGTGCAATATTTAAGAACTTTAAATCCCATGATTCATAAGTTAACTATTAGGTCAATTAGTATTAATTAATTGTCTTTCCACACTAGCTGAACAGAAGTGTTGAACAGAAGTTGGTTAGGTAGAGTCAGACTGAAACAGTATTTACATCATTGTAAGCCGCTATTGTGTATTTCGTCTCAAAATAATTTGAGATCACCTTGTGATTTACCAAGAAACATGAGAGTCAGTTGGGGAATTTAATTGTGTGTCGGCATGTTGCCCATGTTCGCTCAGTGGTCAGAGCAACCAGTTAGAGACCGGGAAATCTGTGGTCTTTTTCAGCCTTACTCTACTAATCCATTATTATTATTATTATTATTATTATTATTATTATTATTATTATTATTATTATTATTATTATTATTATTATTATTATTATTATTATTATTATTATGATATAATTATTATTATGATTATCATCATTATTATCATTATTATTATTAGTCATTATTATTGCTGTTAAATGTGGACAAAATCTACAACGCCTATTTTTTTATTTAATGAAGTGAACCTATTAGTAAGCCTTATAAGTTTAAGATGTGTTCAGTTCATGATTTAGAGAACCGCGATTAAGCGCTGGCGTGACTCCCCACATGCTCGCCAAATGCTCCATATGACCATGATATCCTCTGTGGACAAGAGCACAGGTTAGAGTGGTTGTACAGTAGATCGTAGCACGTCTATGCATACTAAGTATGAGTATTCTCACACTGTGTTAAGCTATCGAGGAGTCTCACAGCTGAACTTTAAGATACGAAACTTTGTAAATGTACTCACCAATCAAAGGACAAAGATGAAAAATGTGGAAGACTTACCTGAAACAAAACAAAAATGTAATTATATTTACAAAAATAAAATGCTAAATTAATATATGGAATATCTACCTGAAAGAAACAAAAAATAAACAAACAACTAAATGAAATTCGAAATTAATGATTAGCACACTACATATCGCTTTCTAGCGCTTATTTCCATAGTTGTTCTCTTAAATGTTTATCATTGCGCTCCTTATTGTCTTTGCAATATACAAGCCCTGCCCCTACATTAGTATTTTAGTATTTAAATACTTGGTATTTCAGTGTAGTGCCTACCAACTAATGCGACAAGAAGTTTTTAATAAAACCTATCCACACAAAAATCCCCCTTTCATAAAACATTCTTTTGTTTTTTTATTTTTCAAAAATTTCTGCAACAATTTTGAATAAAGTCCCATATATTTAAACATATTTGTACGACACAATTCGGAATTTTCCGGGAACAGCCTATGAAGGCATCTTGATTTTTAATTAATGTTGCCTAATTTTGTATAACTGCTAAATCGTAATGTGCAGACAGACTCACTGTACAAAAAGTGTAGATCATTAAAAGACATAATATGCCCTGAATAATGTTTACATCATCGAAGACATATCAGATACTCGTCGTTATTGGTGTTGCATTTTCTTAATTTTTTAATGACATGCTTCGCATTCCTTTGTTTCTGTTGGTCATTTGTTTCCGAGATATTCCTTGTTATTGGTATTGTATTTTCATAAATACTTCGTAACCTTTTGAAGGGCCTAGTCCGCAATTATTTGTTTTTCATCGTCATGGCAAGTGTGAAATGTTACTGAAGGGTAAAGAAACCATTTCTGCAAATGTTTATTCGCATAATGATGAAGTGGAAAGAAGAATAAACTTTAATAAAAAAAATACTGTATAAGAATAAATTTATTCGAATGTAACACGCCAAAATTTTATCATTTACAACAGTGCAGATGCATAATACTAAGCTACCGTTTCATATTATATGGTTGCTATGAAGAGGAATTCAAATGATAAGTGAATTTATTAATTTTGTTCACAATTTATAGAAAAAAAATTATATACAATAAAATTCAGATGATCCTTTGTCATAATTATACTCTTATTATCAAAAGAAGTATCTATATAGGAAATGTCTTTTTTCCGGCAATTTCCTATTCTGAACCAATATATCATAATGCACATAACGGGCTACCCTAATGGTATAAATATATTTGTCACTGCGTGCGTGCGTGTCCGAGAGAGAGAGACTCTATTTATTTTCTTCTGGTGCCCAACTCTCTTTACGCTAGAAGCAGGGTATGTTGTTTGTTAAAAACTGTACATAATACACATTATAAAAACAACGTGTATCTTAATTCTTTAGTCAATAATAAGGTGGGGCTTCTAGGAAGACAGAAAATAAAAATACCTGGTTATTATTGTTTTCTTTTGGGAACGGAGACATTTTGCATTCAAGTGTTTTTAAGCATGTTTCTAAGCGGTTTTTTGTTTTTTTTTTACAAGGTTTTAATATTCGTGTATGTAAACGGATTAACACGAATACTTCCGAATACATTGCAGATACACGTTGTGAAATGCTAAATCTTTTACTTGCTTCTTAGTTATTATAAACCCTTAACACAAACTTTTTAACTTGTAAATAAAATACGGAAAATAATATTTAACTGAAGTAAAATCAACTTCTATTATGATTCATCTATTACATAGCTTTTTTCCCCAAAATGTTAACAATGTTGATCATTTTGGTAGAATAAGTATAAGATGTACAAATCTTGTGTGTTCCATTTACATGACTTTCTCTACCTGTTCTGCAAACAAACTATTCTTACAAAAAATATTCTTTTATCTCCATGCTAATCGAGATAAACATTAACAGATACAGCCTTAGCACTCAGTTGTTTATAACTAGAAGGGAAATAAGGGAATGCACTGGGTTTAAGGATACTCAAATCTTTTAAAAGCTGGTCCGTATGTTTTATAAAGCTGAAATTCGGTTCTCTTTGCAATAACAGTAGGAAAACAAAAGATATGAAATGACTGACGACTTCCGTCTGATAAAATTTAGATATTTTGAAATTGAAACCAATAACAAGAAAAATCTGGTTTAAAGAAAATAAATGTGGAAAACTGCGTATTTTAAGGAAATCTAAGTTTTCTGTGTAGTAACTTTTATCTCCCTTATACGTTTACCAATTATTATACAAAAGTCATTTAGGTCTTTAGGGGCTATTCCCAGAAAATTCAAGATATACATTTTATTTGCCATTAAAATATCTTAAACATGTGGCATTTTACTCAAAATCGTTACAGCTATTTTTGAGAAAATCAAAAGTTTCGAAAATGTTTCCACATTATTCGTAGTCGTGGATGGGAGGACTTTTTTTTAAAATCTTCGTGATGTATACTTGGAAGCTGCTAAACTTAACACCAAGTTTAGTATATAACGGACTTTTCATTTTTGAGTTATGCTGTCCACACACACACACACACACCGCGCGGACTTTTATATACAATTGCTTTTTTGGATTCGGGGATCTCAAAACATATTTGCTGCGAAATTTCGACATCAGATTTTTGGGTTGAATATAATACCTTCTCTACTTAGTATATACACTGTACGCATGTGCTAGAGAACATAAAGAAAAACAATGAAGCAGTTAAAACTACTCAACACTCATGATAGTGAAAACTCATTCTATTTCATTGAATTTGTTCTGTATTTACGTCACTCTTGTCTTTATTTTTCTGGGTAATTAGTCTATATGTCAAGGCAAGATGGCACCGTGGAAACGTGTGCGACTCGCATTCGGGAGATCTCAGATTCTCCCTGGAGGCGAACAATCAGACCGAAGTTGTATTTTTCTTTCTTCTTTCGCCTACATGAATACTGGGTTGTGACTTTCCTACATTCTTTACATCACTACATTTAATTTAATTTTCTTTCTCCTTACCAAGCACTACACTGATCATTCATCCTCTGTAAGCTGCGATCAAAAGTTTGCTTGCTGCTCGACTGATTGCTAAGACCTTGGGGGTGTAACGTGGAGAGTAATCATTTAAGAAACAAGAAGAGATTCACTATGTCCTGGTATCTGTGGATCACTAGTGCAGTTCTTGCGTTCCTACTAACATAACAAGATCTGTTCACTTGTATTCACATGGCTTTCTCATCCCTAGTGTTTTTTTTTTTTGTTTTTTGTATATTGTTTCTACTAATTACTAAGAAAAGTACCAAAAAGGTAAGTAAGGTCCCGACTTAAAAAAAAGGAAATAGAAAAAGGTTCGTGTTCGTATGTTGTGCTAGTGTGTGCACGCCCGCCTGTTCCTATAAACTAAAAAAAAAAAAAAAAAAAAAAAAAAAAAAAAAAAAATACAACAAAAAAACGAAAAGTCGGTTAAATACCTTATATGTTTGTAAAAGCAAACAGTAATTAAACAGAAAACAAAGTAAATGTTGGGAAAATAAAAAAAGAGGAAAAGGGAATAACAAAAATAGCAACCATAAATTAAACTCAGGTTCAATATTTTTCAAGGATCACAAGAAGGTTTTCCACAAAAATCCCATCGTAATTACTCTTTATATGGAAGGTTTTTCGAAATTCGTAAAAAAAAAAAAAAAAAAAAAAAAATCTTACGATTTAAATTAAAGTATTATGTATTAAAATGTTTACGTGACAAATAAAATATATAGGGTCTTTCACAATCACATCAAATTTTAATCGCTATAAATATGATAAAATTTGAGATATAAAACAAAATAAGTCATACACTTATGGTTTGGTTTTCTTGTGTGTTGTCTCTGTGTTTTTGTTTGGTTTTTATTTTTTTTTTTTTTCCACCTCACTGTTACCAGGGGTGCAGTTTTGTTGAATAAAACATAATTAATTGTATTCATACCGGTATAAGAATTTATAAGGAATAAATCATCACTAAATGATAAAACACAGCTTATTTATGATATTATGGTACCAACAGGAGTTTTTCTCAAGGTCTGAGAACATTTAAAGCGCCTAACAATTAAAGAGAAGGCCCATGTTCAATTAGTAAAGTTCCAGCAAACTAGCCGCCACAATCTCCAGATTTCAACCTGGTTGACTTTTGCTGTGGGGTTACCTTAAAGAGCGAGTATTCTTGACACATCCAACAATAATGAAAGATACTATCTCACAAGAAACTGCTCATATTCCAAGAAATTATCTGCAAAATGCTTTGAATGGAGTCGCGAAAAGAATGGTGTACGTTCACTAAGAGAACGGAGCACATCTTCTTGTGTTTTACAAAGCCCTATTGTTTGTCCAGTATGTGACTTTATATAGATGTATACACCAAAATGTAGATTTCTTTAAAACACACAATTTTTTCCTGAAACCATTTTTGTGATTTAAGCAATTAATGGTTATAATTGTCCTGTCGGTTTCCAGTGTTGTTCATTATTACAAAAAAAAAAAAAAAAACAAAAACAAAAAAACAAAACAAAAAAAAAACATGGAATTTGAAGGTTAGCCTATAGCATTCGGTTCTTAAACATTTGACTATGGTTGTTCCCTTTGCATCCATGTACGAAGTGTGGTGTCATGTAGCTATTTGCGCAAAGGTCTATCAGATGTAAAAGTGGTAAGAAGAAAACTAAACTTTCGTAGGAATGATTTCTATATACAGTAATACACGACTGAAAGTATAGAAATTCATGCGAATATAACTTCAGAAACATTTCTCTGTCAACTTCATGTTAATAGAGATCAATGCAGAAACAGCTTCATTACACATTTACTTATACGCATATGGATAGAGGAAATTGGATAGAGAAAGGCTTAAAAGTAGGTCCCCTATAAGCTGGGTTTAAAATTCCATGTCCTATCCATAACATCGCGAGAAACAATGGAATAGCTTATGCACTTTAAATGACTGCTAAATATTTAACAATTCAAACCATTAATACGGATATCTCGGACATGATTAATACCAGAAGAAAGATATTTGAAATAAACGGAATTTGATTAAAAGAGTTATACTTCTTCACAAAAAATTAAAGATACGCATTTTTATTTATTATATAATTAACTCTAAGGTAGAGTATTTTAATAAAAATTGTTAGATCCATTTGTGAGAGAGAAAAAAAAAAAAGAAATATGCTCATTTTAAAACCTGTAAAATATTCGTGTTGTATCTTTGGAATATGCTGAAATTGAAATAGCAGTTACCCGTATTACATTTCATTTTTACTTTAGCTATTTTGTACACAGTACATAGATAAAGAAGATATTGTATTTCAATAAAAAAATCAATACCGAGATTTCACGGGAAATACACGTTTTAGGGTCCCAAGTATAGGAAAAGCGTTTTTAGAAAACGCTACCCGTATGTGTGTGAGTGTGAGTGTGTGTGTGTGTGTGTGTGTGTGTGTGTGTGTGTGTGTGTGTGTACTGCGTGCGAGTGTTCGCACGCATGTGTCCATATGTCTGTGAACGCGAAAACTCCAAAACGAAAATAGATTAAATACCAAACTTGATATCAAGTTCGGCATCTTACAGGGATGCGACACAAAGCTTTTCAAGAAAATCCTCCCACCCCAAACTACCCTTTGCGTGGAAAAAGTTTCGAAATGTTTGATTTTATCAAAAATGATTTATGATTTTAATATCAGCAAGTTACGTGGTAATTAAAATGTCTATCCTGAATTTTCAGGGAAGTACTTCCATTTTGAATGAGTTTGTAATTTGGTAAACCACAAGACAGACAAAAGGCCACCAAAAAAACCAAATATAAATAGCATTAAAACACAACATTGGTGTTATAATTTTTGTGGAGTTAAACATCTCCGATATATTCCTTGTTATTGGTTTAAATTTTTATGCGGGAATTTGTCAACTCCTGGCCATGCAAATAGAATAGAATTACAATGACATAAAACAAGCTTTTAAATGCTTTGACCATCGCTTTAGCCTAGCGCTCTCCCTTATTTCCCTTCTACCTATAAGGAACTAAATAAAACGACAATTTATGTTCATGTTTATCTTGATTAGCATAAATGGATAAAAGAAGAGCTTTTTAAAAATAAATATTGCGGAGATGTAGAGAAAGTAATGTGAATGTAACACATCAGATTTTTTAGTTATGCTGTTCTCATACACATAGCTTTTCTAAGTTTATTGTTCAGAGGTTGGTTCGGTACTTTGAATAATTTGGATAGAATACAATACCTACTTTCCCTGGCATACTTCAGGTAGGTGTCAAAAACGGTAATAGTCTAGATATTTATAAAAACACGGTTCATAATGGTTTCTTAATTTAGCCTGTCTCAAGCCTACTGCAGATGTCGTACAAAAACGTTAAGTAGGAATATAAAAACAATCATCTGGAATCCAGTAACTGTTCCAAAAAAAGTGTGGTTGCTTTACAGAGCTCCACAAAGTGTAAACTCCATACCATCATCAAAATGCCTCAAGCCAGATTGTGTAACAGCTTTTTCCACTTGTGCAGAACACCAAGTGTGAAACGAAACTCAGGTTGCAATAATATAATTAAATCGCTCGGATGGCTGAGTACAAGCACCTGCCACAGCAGTTTCGCACCTCTACGTGGAGGAGATGGGACTACCGCAGGACCTGTTAAATAATTATAAAATCAGTGCTCGCTAATTTGCAGTTGAATTGAGAGGCTTTAATAAACTCCTCGCCCGCCCACAGAGAGAGGGGGTTGGCATTTTTCCGAGGTGTTCGTTACAAACGTAGTACGGAAGGCACAAAGAGTCTGTTGTCGCTCAAACAATTAGTTAATGCAGTTCAAACACGAATGATGGATGCACTCTTTTTATCTCGCTTTGGGACTAGGCACAACAAATAAATGACGTTTTTTTATTGGATTAATGCACCAGTTTCGTGTGTATTCGCTACCAATTACTTTGGTCCACACCTAGCTGCAAGATAAAGCTTTAGCCCAAAATTTCCCTCCGTAAAAAAAAACAGCTACATTTCCAGCTTAAGCCAATTTACTACAGGTTTTTCTTTGCTAATTATAACCAAACCGCGAGCAAAACCATTTTGGTTTATTAAACCAATTTCAGAAAATTGCTTCGAAATTCACAATCGCCAAAGAATAGAAAGGTATTTAAAACCTTGATATTTTCACCAACATCCATGCATACTTTAGTATACGCATTCTTGCAAGGTATAAGACGTTTAAGTCGAAGAAGATGTTTTATTTTGTCAGAATTCATAAAGTCGTTTTAATTGATATTCTATTACATTTATATAATAATCTTTAACAGCATCCTTCCCAAAAGTTCTTTTCGCTTTTTACAATTGAATCGAAGGCTACGCCCCAAACTTAATAGTGTAGAATAGGGGATGACAAAACGTTATTTTTTGGTTAATGGTTACAAGCAACCTTAATGTATTAAAACGCTGTATTCAAAAAAATTTCTCACACCAAGGTGGGAGATTAAAATACCGTATGTTTAAGATATTTGCATAATAAATTATTTTTGTATGTTGGTAAACCGTAAGAGAGAGACAGAGACAGAGACAAAATCATACTATCCAAAAGAGTAGATCTCGTTAAAATTATTTTGTCACACATTTCCAGGAGTTAAATATTTCCAAGATATTTCTTGAATTAGGTTTGAATGTTCAAAAGTTATGCTTTTCTCAACTGGGGAATCGTTACCTATTTGTTTCTCTCACGTAGTCATGCAAAGAGCTTGGCTTTTCAAAGCCACCAGATAGTGACACGTACTTAAGAATCGGACTATCGATTTATCTATTGCAGCTACCTACAACGAAATTTCTTAATGTGAATTGAACATTTAATCATTTAACAAAAAGTAGATAGAAACATAATACGGGTTAACCTGGTGGGACACTATTCGATCCAGTCCACCCCAGTGGACAACTCTGCCCTTTTGTGACCCCCCCGGTCCCATTCGCCCGATGGGTAGCATCTGGTTAAGGGTCCCGACCATACGGTACGTGAGGGGGTTGAGGCTCCATAGCTGCAGAGAAAGCAGCTCATATAAATGAAGGGAAACGTCGAATAAAACTTTAAATGCAATGGGTGGTGGCCCATTCATGACTACATTTTATTCTTACTCCCAAGCTACAAACATTAAATAGCCGAACATACACAATCTTAGGCGTTTAAGATCTTAAAACAATTAAATAAAGAAGAAAGAGATAGGCTAATATACAGTTAATAGAAAATTTAGAATGGAAGGGATATTTCGCACAAATGTACACTCTACAAGAAAGAACTTACCTAAACATCAATGTTCAGAATTTCAGTGCCACTAGGTGGAGTTGAATGTATTATATCTTGGGGATTAAAACTTGCTTTAGATAAAAGTAAAACATATGAAAAGATACCGTTGTAATATGGTAGCTCATAATAAAATACAAGGAATTTAATCATGAATACACGGTTTGTTCATTGACTGTGTGAAACCTTCGATCGCACACATAGAGAGAAATTATGCAATAATATAAATGATAGAGCAGAGCACACTATTTAATGGAAACTATTAGAAATATTATACATACATATTAAAACAGTAAAGATGGAGAAATATTATCATTGAAGTAGGAGTAAAACAAGATTGCAATTTGTATACTTTATTAATTCATACATGGTGGGCCAAAGCAATGGGAAATATTGAAGTGAAATATTGTATTAAATTAACTTTTAATATTATGTTCTTGTAATCGCTATTTACAGCATCTCATCACTCCTTGCAACAGACTAAACGAAAGATGGGCGAGGTTTACTCTATGAGTCACTTCATATCTAATTTACTAATGCATGGAAATTGCTATGCCTGCTAAAAAACATTAATTATAATTTACATATTCAAACTTTGTTTTAGAGGTAAAAGCAATTTTAATGCATATACGTATGTAATTAGTTATACTTACCTTAAAATTCCACCGAAAACGTTTGTTTATTATCCCCATGAGGAGCATTTTGAACATTCACAGAACGTCAGAAGACTCTTTACGAGGTAAGTGACTTTTAATACGCAATTGAGGTATAACTGCAATTTAAAGGCCACATGACGCGTTTAAAGCGAAAATAGCTAAATGTAACTCCATTATTAACACAGGTTATGTAAAAATCCTCAAATATTTAATGCTATTAATTCTCCAATTACTATATATTCAAAAATAAAAGTTCATTAATGCGCAAAATTCTAAATGCAATAACTTAAAAGAATTTTAGACAATTTCCATAATGCTTAAAACCGTGTAATTAAATATACCTATGGTTCGCACACAATACTATGAATTTTTAGGCAGATAATACTTGCTTTATTCTAGCTAAGTGCTCCATAAGCCTAAGATGAAGGTAATTACTCATTCTCATCTAAGCTTTAATTTACTACTGCCTACCATTTATCAACGACTGTTTACCGCAAAACAGCATGTGAAAAGATGCTAAACGCTCAGCGGCACGCGTATGAATACATGGAAACAAATGAATGCAACAAGGTCAGGAGGAATGGAACATAAAAACTGTGGGAATGTGGAATACACCAAAACTGTTACTGACAACACTACACACGCTATTACATTGTTCTATTCGTAATCCAGAAGGCAGAAACAAAAGCACGCTATTTCAACAAGGGTACAGTCATGTAGCGGCGAATTATCCCCGGATGAAAGCCCAAAGTAGTCCAGATATTGCCAGAGATTATCTCTACAACACTTCACTGATATGTGATTCAACACTGCAGTGATAGATATTTCAGAAATAAAAGTTTTATGAGAATTATTTTGGCATTAGTTGCTCATTTTTTTGGTATTCTATATATCATGAGTATAAAAATTCTCCTAAAATGATGAAATCGTAACTCACTCTTTGTCTTCCATTTTGTGATATATTTTTCTCATTATGCAAATAATGATCAGAAAAATTCCAACCGCCTACATATTATAAGTTTAAGATCTTTTACCATCAACTAGGCAAAGCATTCAACCAGAAATTCGAAAAAGGACGGTTCAACAGCGAGTAAGAAGCGTCCTTACAAAGACAGTGAATATTGCGTTCGACCCAAATATTTTGCATAGTGTTCCTGAGGTTAATTTGAAAAAAAAAAAAAAAAAAGTGTTTTCACCGACATCTATTTGCGCTTTGGGATTATCTCTGTAAAGTTTAGGCTACCTTCCCGGGATCTGCCAGTTATAAGGATTGGGGGTAATCTGGGAAGAAAAAAAAAATCGGTCAAGGAGAATGGTCCTGGCGAGATTAGAAGCGAAAACCTCCCGTTCAAAAACTCTTGCCGTAAAGAAGGCGGCTAATAATGTCGTTTCCCTTTATATTTGTTGTTTCCAAAGTCTCAAGTATCAAAGGATATACTACTTAATGTTTGAAGACACATGTATTACATTTTATATGATTAGCGTAAGGAATCGCAATGGGTTGAGGGGCACACAACAGCCTATGCTGCATTAGCCGAAGTTACTGAGCAGTTACGCTTCACATCTTGTTGCGAAAGAAACACTGGAATGACAGTTTAAAGAGGCAATGAAGCAGAACACAAAAGACAGGCTGCGGTGCACTAGAACACGTGTAATGCCGAGTCGAGAGGGAAGATTGGCTTAACCCCAAGTTGCGATAGAGCACACAAATGTGTCAGCATCAATCAGGACCTCCTTCCCTTTTCTACTTGTCGATGGGTAATTGTGAGCAGCGGCGTTGCTATGACGACAGCGGCTAATACCTTTATCCAGGATGTCAAGACAATACACGCCGCTATCGTCCTACGTCAGGCACCATCAACTGGCGATAGCTTAGAGTTGTGCACGATGCTCACACTTCTGCTGTTGCACCGAGACAGTCATGCGCAATTGTGCAAACGCTGACAGCTGTGGCTGAAGGAGAACTTCCTGGGATCTCACCAAATATAATGTATTTCTCTACTACATACCTATAATAATTATAAGCAGCATTGCAGTTCATCCACAATACTAAAAAGAGTACAAAAAGCCCATGTATCTGTATAGAAAATTAAGTCGGTTAAGTATAAAAAAACTTGGTATTTCAGTTCGCTTTCCATGGATGCGAAAAGAAGATTTTTAAGAAAATCCCTAGCTTTATTCGGAAAATGTTTCGATGTTAGTTTTTCAAAAACAGTTCTAATGGCTTTAATACGATATCATATGTTTAAGATTATTTTAATAAATTAGTACAAAAAAGTATGATATCCTAAACGAACTTAATTAACAGAGATGAGAATAAAGGGCTCGAGGATATAAAAATCGAAATAAACGAATTCGACTACTTAGGGCTAAACAATAATGGAAGTAAATGGACAGTTACGCAGACAGTGTAATAAAAATATGCATGCGGAGAAACACGGGGTATAGAGAAAAGTTGAAAAATAATGATCAAGTTCAAAAAGATAACAGGATTGCATAGAGCTGTCCAAGCTAATTGTTTAACTGACTTGGGAAGGCTGTAACTGATGTTACAGCTCGAGAAAAAGTAGATAGAAAATAAAAATATCCGCGTAGGGGCTTTCTCTCTATGACTCAAGTTTTCCAACACAATAAATGAGAATGATTCACCAATAAACACTCATTTCTTACATACCTATAAAAAGTAAACAACTAGCAAAGGTCGATGCGTTACATTCAGATGACTTTCTCTACGTATTCTGCAACAAAATATTGCTTATTCTTCTATTTACTTCATTCTAAATAAGATAAACATTAATAGAACTGATTTTATTAAGATATTTTCTTAGAGGTTCAAAGGGAATAAGAGAAAACACTAGAAATAAAGATGCATTCAATTGTTTTAAGCACTGGTCGCTATGACTTTGAAATTCCGTCCTTTTTGCATGGCCAGGAGCATAAAAGAAAGAAACAAAAGACGACTTCCATTTGAGACAAGTATGTGATGAAAAATTTAAACCAATAAGTATGAATATCTACAAACATTACCCCTAAATAAAAATATATCTGACATAAATTGTGCGTTATAGCGAGATCTACATTTTTGTACTACAATTTTTTATATCTCTTACGCTTTACTAGCTATGCAAAAGTCACCCAGAAGTAAAAGGACTTTAAAGGTGTTTCCTTGAAAGTTTTTAAACACTCACATTTCATTTATCACGAAAAAGCCTTAAACATATTTTTGAGAAAATTTTTGAGAAAATTAAAAACTTTTTTTTAAAAATTATCCATGAGGGGAGTAGGTTGGAATGGGTTGATTTTCTTGGAAACCTTCCTATCGATCTTTGGAATATGCTAAACTTAATATTATATTTAATAATTAACAGACTTTTTGAGTTATGCTAAATTCACAGACCTTTTTCTAATAGTGTTTATTCAGGAATCTCAAAACATGTGTTTCCGGTGAAATCTCGGGATCGAATTTTTTATGAAATATCTCAGATTTTTTTGATTTTTTGTTTTAAAAATCCATCGTTGGGTAAAACACGAAACCTAACAGCAGCTAATTTTATCTAACTACATGAAATTTTGGCTACAAATTTATTTTTAGTTTGTTATCCGTCCCAACAGCGGTAGTGTTGATACATTAAAAAGGAAAACGACATTTTCTTTCCATTAGTTCCACGTCTCCATGCAGCATGGTGTGTGTTAATTCTCCCTAAATCAGGGCCTCTCTTGGTGCTTCACCGGTGCATTGCATGACGCAGGGTCAAAAATACTAAGCTAGTTTGATGATCCAAACTCCAACTCCATGTTTTGTGGCCATAGCTGTCTCTCCGCCCTTACGTTTGTCGCGCTGACTCTACATGTCTGCTCCTTACTCCTGTTAAATCATTTTTTTCCGTGAATATATTACTTGATTTTGGTTTCAGTTTTAAAATACTTGTATTTTCTCATATGGGAATTTGTCAACTCCCGGCCATACAAACAAAGGAACTCCAATCACATAACAACCAACTTTTAAAATATTTGACTATCGCCTTAGCTTATTTAACTCCCTCATTTCCCCTCTACTTACAAGGAAGCAAGTAATAAGACGATTTCTGCTAATTGTATCTTGATTGGCATTAAGTAGATTGAAGAGTAAGCTTTTTAATAATAATTTGTTACAGAGATGAAGAGAAAATCATATGAATGAAATACGTAAGATTTTTAACATTTGGAGAGTGTTTGGAACAAAGTCTCTTTCTTCAAATTATGCCTAGATCCCATATGAAAACTGTTTAAACATGCATGACATATCTTTCTATTCAAGTTTATTACCCATTTCATCTGTCATTTCCGAATTCTTCATTGCGATTATTGAGGAATAAGTCCTTCATTTCCTTTTCGAGAACCTTCCGTGCATTTACGTCTAGCATAGTACTATAGTAGAACGGAAGGCTTAACTGGTGGTTGAACGGAAGTCAGCAGAAGACAGCCGTTATCATAAAAATATTCCTCTTTTCCGGAGAATAAGAACCCTATGGGAGGAAAAATCGAGGCACATATTTTAAAACGATTTTTTTTTTCAAAATAAAACATCACAAATCAATATGCAACATGAAATTGACAATGGCTCTTGCTGGTCATAAAAACTTTAAAATACTGGGTGATAATCTTATCATTGGAACAAGCAAACTGTACTTCTGAAAGTACAAAAGAAAGTAAGGTCAGAAGGCAGCCGTATGGTCCAAACTTGTAAGGTAAGACCAGAAATTGGAATGGGTGACAGATGGGCGCTCGTTCATCACAAAAGGAACAGGGACTAAAATTAAATTAAGGACAAAATATATAGAAAAAAAAACTGAAGTTTTAAATGCTGTTATGCGATCATTATCGCAATTCGTTCCTTTGCTTGGCCGGGAATAGAACAAAAAAGAAAAACGGATAGTTCCTGTTTCAGAAAAGTATAAGTACTTTACAATTGAAACCAATAACAAGTAACATATCGGGAAAAAGTTACCTCCACAACAAAAAAGTAAAAGACATAAATTGTGTATTTTGTCGAGATCTAAATTTTTTGTGCAGTATAACTTTTTGTCTATATCTTATGGTTTAGCAGATAAGCAAAATTCGGCAAAATTCATCCAGCATGAAGACATCTTCAGAAGCTATTCCCAAAAATTCAGATGTACATATTATTTAGGATATAAATATCTTTAATGTACGGAATTAAAATCAAAAACGTTTGAGCCATTTTTGAGAAAATAAAAAATGTCGAACATTTTCCATGTAAAGGGGAGTTTGTGTGTGTGTGTGTGTGTGTCTGTGTGTGTGCGTGTGTGTGTGGTTTTTTTTTTTTTTTTTTTATAATCTTCGCGTTTCAGTCTTAGAAGATACTAAACATAAATACCAAGTCTGGAATTTAACGGTCGTTTCGTTTTTGAGCTATACTGCCTACAGACGCACACGAACATTTTTCTAAAAAGGCTTTTTCGGACATATGGAACCTCAAAACACATATCCGGTGAAATCTGAATTCAAATCTTTGGGTGCAATACAATGTCTTCTCTATCCACTATGTACATCGCACATACGGGCTAGAGAAAATAAGAAGAAATTCGAGTACTTAATAGCTTAAGAAATTAACATACCTTAAAATACTAGTTATACGCATTTGAAAATCTAATGTGTCCCATTCACATGAGTTTGTCTACATTTCTGTAACAAATTATTGTTAGTAAGCTTACTCTTCTATCCACTTCTGTTCATCAAGATAAACATTAGCAGAAACGATCTTATTACTGAGTTCCTTATAAGTAGAAGGGAAATAAGGTCATAAGCAAGCTTAAACTGACAGTCACATGTTTTAAAATGTGGTTGTTATGGGATTAAAATCCATTTCTTTGCGCGGCCAGGAGTTAACTAGTTCCTGTATGAAAAAAGTTCAACAATTTTAAACAAATAACAAGGTGTATCTCGAAAACGGCCAACTCCACGGTAAATGTATATGACATAAATCGTGTGTTTTAAGAAGCTCTAGAATTTTTGTGTAGCAAGTTTCTGTCTAGACTCATAGCGTTTAGGATGTTGCAATCTCAAATCCATGTAGGACGCACAAAGCCTTTATGCATTACTCTCCACAAACTACACCTGGAGGTGCTGCGTATTATGCTAAAGGTTCTGTTACAGAAGGAATATTGTTGACAGACTGCGTTAGGTATATTAATGACAATAACATGGTCGATTTTTGATACCGCAGTGCAATGATGCGCAAATGACTTATTTTGTGGTGTGTTTACTATCAGATATAACCAAATACAGGCCCCCCGGCAGTGTTGCTGGACAAACAAGAATGCGTGATGGACGGCTCATAATGATCGACCGGACATGTACCACAATACTGACGTAATTTATTGATATACAATTACACAGCTATCCACTTGGTTATGGATTATCTACAGCAATGTTATACAATACTAGACACTAAATTAACAACGTAAATAAAATAGCATGTTTCAAAATACTTTTAAATGGGCTAACAAATAAAAGTTTGATAGGTATGGATAAACAATGCCGTTTAGTATTCACAAATCGTTGGAATATGTCGCAGTTACTTTTATTCATTAGGTACTATTTCTTCTGTGAAGCTCCGCACAGCAAAATTTGCATATTTTGCTTGATTAAGTAAGTATTCGTTACCCAAGGTTTATTTTATAAACTATTAAAATCCTTTTTTGTAACCGAAAGCCGGGTGGATTGAGAGAGCCAGAATGAATGTGTCTGCTGCTGATTTGATTTGTTTTGTCCGGATGGAGTTTTATAGACACAAAAGCAATATTCCGTTAAAACATTACATGCTATATGTTTGCTAAAGCATTGAAAAAGGCTTCTTTCTTATAGTAGCACAGGAGCAGGTGCGTTCTAAGCTAAATCACAGTTTTACAGAAATCCGTTCTATCGTTTTAAGTCTGCTAAACTTTCATTTAATTTCTTTTTGTGGAACCAAACAGTTTATTGCTCAGTTATTTAAGACTTTTCACTCATTTAAATATTTAAAAGAATTTGTCTTAAAATTTCTACGCACTTTAAATGTACTTGATTTATTTTATTTGATAATTCGTATCACACAGTGTGTGATACGAATTATAACTCTTTAACAAAAAAAAGTTATTTCATACTACCGTTTTAATTTACAAACAAAAAATTAAGGCATACAATTTAAGCAATTAATTAATTTTAAGACCGTCTGCAAGTCTTCCACAGCAAAGAAATCTGAGAGCTTTAAATATCTAAATAAATAATTTATAGTCTGTTATAAGTTTGTGGAAATGGACATGGAAAATGTTAATGTTCCGTTTTACCTCTGCGACTACCATATTCCGGAGTTAAATTCTGGACTTGTAAACTTTCTGTTTTCCTCTTTCCGGTCACGAACTGCTTTTACCCACAGTTTTAGGAAATACAAAACATGGTGCTAAGTTTAACACTGAACTGGTCTGTGTTTCAGAGATAAAACTTTCCATTTTGTATATTCCGGCTTATATAAAAATGCGGATAAAGGGTCGAGCGCTTGTTTTATGCTCCGTTTTGTGAGAAAGCGAAGAACGTTTTATGGACGTTTTTAAGAGTTGGGGTGAGAAAAAGTTTGAAGAGATGCTTTCATCCGTTCTCTGTTTGGACTGCACTCTTTACACACCTGTCGAACAGGTTGCAGCACCAGAACGGCGTCTACTTTTGTTACAACTTAGATTAATTCTTCCAATTGTAATTACTTGTGTTCCAATAAAACATTTAAATAATAATGATAATTTCTGAAGTTTTAAATGTTTGATAAATACCTCTTGTTTAGCATGTCACGAAACCAAGTACTATATTTTTCAACTATTTGTCGGGGTGTATTTACTATAATACGGATAACTTTGAGACAAACTGGTAAAGGTATAGAGCTGGTTTGCTTACGTTGTTAACAGTGAACATATATGGGCCTCACGATATTTATCCTAAATTACAAGGCTGTAAAATAAGTTTTTGATTCCCTTTACAGAAATGTAAATAAAACTCTAATGTGAACATTGACACAAACTTGCCTATCCATGACAAATTCACGTAATATTGCAGCATATATATATTTATATATAAATATTTTATTGATGCATTTATATAGCCCCCTTTAACATCTAAGGTCATATTGGGGGCTTAGCACTTGAAACAATTCGTTTTGTTTTCTTAAAGCACGCACGCATTCACTCTCACATACTTCCAGAGTCTGTGGGGGATAGGGTATAATTCTGGCTAAAGAAAAATTCCCCGCCCCAGTCGGGAATCGAACCCGGGATCTCCGGGTGAGAAGTCAGCTGGCTGACTACTCGACCACGGAGGCAGTCAAATATATGTATTGTTTGGAGGTTAGCAGAGAAACAGTTTCTGAGAAATGCAAATGGCGTATTGTTTTAACTGACTTAACTGTATAAACTGTCACTAACGAACTTTTTTACTAATATAATTAACGAACAATTCTCAAACATCGTTTATCTGTTAACCCTCAAATAATAAATATATTTACACTTACTAATCTCCATATAGTACAATATACGTTATGTACTGTAGCAGCAAATAAAAGTGATTAATTTAACCACACTACGTTATTCAGTGCATATATTTTCTATGAATACCTTCATATTTTGCAAAAATTGATAACTCACACGTTCTTAGTATAGAACAATCGGAAGCTTTCAGGGAAATATGTCAGTCGATTTTCGAAAAATACAACAATGAATGACAGAAAATAGCTGGTAACGCTACGGGAGGGGGGGGAATCGATCCCAAACTCTGTATTTCATAGAGGACTACATTGTCTCTGTCTACATGCTTTGATTTTTTACTTATGCAATATTCTACAAAATTGGATCGGTATGAATTTCACAGGGTATTCAACAAAACGCAATGCATTCACTTTATTCGTCGCAAGCACTTGGTTCACATTATATTTTAATTTAAATTGCTGAAACAATTTTTAGAAAGCAAAACATGTTTGCTTATAAAGGATAGTTTGATATAGGGAAACTTTCTTCTAAATCTTCGTCCGGCATGCTTTAACAAGTGTCCATCTTAATATAAAATTTAATAAAGGTCCGCTTTTCATGGTTCACTTTTGTAGTGGATAAGCACTGCCAATGCCCCACTAAAGTCAGCAGATTTCAACATAATTAAGAATGTGCTTGTGAGGATGTTCAAATTGGATAACTTATATACAAAGAATCAGAGCTTTTCTCTGGGAAGATTGTCATGAAATGTGGAAACATTTGCGATTAGAGACATAGTTCTTCAAGCGATAAGCGAGCTGATTAAATCAAAAAGATATTGGAGACGAATGGAGTCTAGTTCAGATTGTATTGGGTTCTCTTTATAGACGATATTAGTAAAATCAGATCGAGATTTTTATGTTACGAGGTACGTTTCTTTAAACCCTTAGAAAAAGATAGAAAAACAAATTATTTTTGGTATTTTTTTAACTTAATCTCCTTTTAACTCGATACACTTTTCCCAGCGTTTCTTCAACTGTTTTAAGCTTTCCAAAAAGTGGATTTCGGAAAGTCCTCAAAACAGACATCTGTTTGAGAGATGACCTATTCGTTAGGCTGGATGGTGTTCCGCCGAACCACTTCTGATGAAAAAGTAGTTAGTAAAATTGCCTTAACATGTCATATTAAAATCATTGATAAATTAATACTTCTTTATTTTTCAAGCTTGGAAATAAAAATAGTCACTGGGGGCCAAATATGGTGAATAGGGTAAATGTTATAGTAATTCGAACCTTAATTCTACAATTTTCGTCGTTGCAACTGCGCAGGTGTGCACTCTTACATTGTCTTGATGCAAGAAAATATCTTTTCTTTGCAAATGAGGATATTTTCTCTTGATTTTTCCATTCAAACGGGGCAATAACGACGCATAATACTCTCCATTTATCGTTCTTCCTTTCTGCAAGTAATCAATGTAGATGATTCCGCGTGCCTCCTAAAAAATCGAGACCATCACATTGTCTACAGAGTGCACCACCTTCTTCGGAGCCCATTCTTATTTAAAACCCCGGTGTACTTTCTATTGTGCTTTTGTCTCTGGAGTGTAGTAGTATATCCATGTTTTTTTCTACAGTTATCTATCGACGCAGAAACTCGTCAGAATTGCGACGAAAAAGTGCCAAACCAGCTTGCGAATCGATCACATGATTGCGTTTATTCAAACGCGACACTATTCTTGCCGAGACCTTTGCCAGACCAAAATTGAGAACACTGTACCAAGTGAAATGCATGTGGCCTCTACTAGTTTGTGAACTTTCATTCGTCGATCACTCAAAACCATATGCTGGATGTTCGTAATTTGTGGATGTACGTCCACGTTTAAATTCATTTATCCAATTGTAAATTGTTGCACAGGAGCAGATGTGCCATGAACATCATCCAGCTCGACTTTTATCTCTTCCGGTATTAAGTCTTTTAAATAGAAGTGTTTAATCACAGTACGAAACGCGTTTTCTTCCATCTTTCTAAAGAAGCACTATATTGATTCAATCACCTATGGCAATGAAACCACCTAAAGGATATAGCTGAAACTTTAACTACCATCTAGCAAGAGACGACGCTTACTAAATACAATTTTTTTTCGATGCTACGAGTGTAATTTCTTGGATTTTCTAATTGTACGCCCCTGGTATTAAAATAAACTCACAAAACATATAAAATAAAATATTAGTATTAACATTTAAAGTTTTAATAGTTTAAAATCATTTGCCTAGTAAATATTTTATTTGATTATGCTTTTAGACGTACTTGTTATAGATAGTGAAGAATAAAGCTCATAATCAATACTGTATATTCATATATCGTTGAATTCGCAATAAATATACACGAAAAACAGTGCATTACTATATCGACAACATCTGTGAAGGCTATTAGAATTCCTTACGAAGCTACGGAGGTCACCTAACAGTACCAACTGAACCAAATCTCATTTCTAGGGTCAACCGTCTTAAAATGGTAATGGACGAGTATTCTCTGAAAATTCTTTCACGCAAACCTGGTTGCTTTGAATGTTAACACTTCGTTATTTTCTTAAACTCCAAATAAAGCTTGTTTTGAACGACTTATTATCAAGTTTTGCACAGTTCACTGTTGTTTCAATCATATGTGAAAGTAGCATAAAACTGTATGATACAGATTACCTAACTGAAACACTTTCTGGCGAATGCTAATCCTGATCAATAGAACTACATAGAAACAAATGTGATATGGTATACACACATTAATTTCTCTGCGCGTTACAAATTCGCATATATTTATATTTATATAAAGATGTATTCTTCTAATCCACCACATGTAATGTTACATACACAACAAAAGCTAAATGTTTAATAAGAAGTATTCAACAATGGACCACTAAGTTATACTAACGACATTCTGCAAAACAAAATGATAAAAGAATAAGCGTAAACTTTCAAAATATAACCTGTCAGATGCTATATCTGGTGTGTTCCATTCACATGACTTTTTCTATAACGAAATATTTTTAAAAAATCTATTCTTCTATATACACTTCTTGCTGATCGAGATAAACATTGGCAGATATGGTGTTATTACCTGCTTCCTTGTAAGTAGAAGGGAAATGAGGGAGTGCACTAGGCTAAAACGATACTCAAATCTTCTAAAAGCTATTGCTATCTGACTGAAAACAGTTTCTGTGCATTGCTGGAAGCTGAAAAATCCCCGTAAGAGAAAAAATTAAGTATTTTAAAAATGAAATCAGTAAGAAAGAATATTTATAAAAGGTCAACTCCACGACATAAATCTATATCATAAAAATTGTGTGTTTTATTAAACTCTATGTTTTTCTTTTTGTTTTTGAGTTTTTGTATATTGCTTTAAACAAAACAAAATCGTTAGAACCATTTTTGAGAAAATCAAACTTTTTCGAATGCTTTTTCATATAAAGGATAGTTTGCGGTGGGATGATTTTCCTCAAAATCATCGATTTGTATCCTTGGAAGATACTAAAATTAAAAAGAAAAGTTCGGTATTTTTTGAGCTATCGTGTTCACACACACACACACACACACACACACACACACACACACACACGCACGGAGCTTTGTTTAAATATGCTTTTTTGAATACAGGGAACTCTAAAACGCGTATTCTAGGGAAATTTCGGTTTCGAATTTTGTATGGAGTGCTATACCTTTACTGCCTAGTAAAATGTATTACGTCTAGAAACTAAAAACGAGAATATACAGAATAAAATATTCATAATGGCTAATGTTCGAAAAAAACTATGCACAATTTGTAACTATAATAGTTACAAATATCTATCTCTCTCTCTCACAAAATTATGCAAACTTTAGTCAGAATAAAGAGAACTGCAAAGGTTATTCGCATAAAATACAAGATGCATGTTTTTCGGTGCTCGAGTCGTCAGCGAGCTGACTCCTCGCCCTTCATACAACCAAAGTCAATGAACGCAAACATCAAAATAAGCTAAAATCGAAACTAACCAAACCTAAAAAGTTGAAAGAGCACAAATAGCTTAAAAATGTTTGTCAAATGTTTGTCGATTTGAGCATAGGCGCCAAAAAGAAATAACCACTCACAAAAATACACACATTTTATTTTTACGTTAATTTCTCAAATATAATATATAATGGAAATGTAAAGAGATCTGTTTAAATAAAAATAACTCAATTTTTCTCACGTAAAAGGTGGATGGCTCGATGCAGGGGCATTTTACGAACATGTTTGTACTGCAAATCAGGAGTTTACAAATGACAGTTGCTATTGGTTCTATCGTTATCCCTGATCTGCGCCCAGCATACATAAACCATGCACTAAAATGGTGTTTCTTCAAATACCAAATCAAAACTGTACCCATTTATGGCGAACACTATATATATGATATAAACATATATAAACTATATATATGATATAAAAGTAGCGATGAGCTAATGAGTGAGCACTTTCTAGAATAACTATTAAAACACAATATAATCTTAGCAGAAAATGGTATTATTATTTGATTTTCTCCATTTGGATCCAGTTTTATGACACTCCATAATAAGCAGCTGCAATATAGAGTTCACGAATATAACATGAAAAAACACATAAAGAATGAAAGAAAATGAGGAAAATAAATTATACAATAATAATAATAATAATCATGACAATAATGATGAAGATAATAACAACAACAATAATAATAATAATAATAATAACAATAATAATAATAATAATAATAATATGTGATTCTTGTGAAGCTGCTGACTCTGCTAGTTTAAGATAGACCATGTTAAGTTTTTATATTTACTCTTTCTTGTTTTGGCAGAACTCTGAATCGAAGTACTAGCAACTTCCTCCAGATGTCAAGAAAACACCAATGTTTTTTCGTTTGCTGACATTTTTAGAAGAAAACTGCTAGTACTTCAATTTCGTTTTGTAAGCGTCACGGAAAAGAGAAGCGGAGGAAAACTTGGGAGCTGCGCTGTTCATTAAAAATATAAAGTACGACGTGGGGCAGCAGTAGTTTAAAAGTCAAAGATCACGGATGGCGATGTGCGCAGGTAGCACCCCTGTTTATATTTAACACAGTGGCCACTAAACATACTTTTATTATTATTATTAT
Source organism: Hymenopus coronatus (assembly GCA_030762935.1). Lineage (NCBI taxonomy): Eukaryota > Metazoa > Arthropoda > Insecta > Mantodea > Hymenopodidae > Hymenopus > Hymenopus coronatus. The sequence continues at coordinate 79,952,551 of CM060881.1, read as the reverse complement.
TATTATCATCATCATAAAACTATTGCATTTATTAAAGACCAAGCTTTTGGTCAGTGTCATGGGAATTAAACACAAAAAAATCAAGGGCAGCAATCTCTGTATTAAAGCCTATCGCTCAAAAGCTAAACGCAAATCATTCACTTTTCTAGTGCCCCAACACGAGACCCAACTTAACGTGTGTACATTTTGGTCACAGCAGACCACAAAAAATGAGTTTTATTTTTCTTTTTAAGACAGTCCCGATCTTGAAAATTTTGCAACTTCATTTTCTTCCAGCTCAGTTTCGCTGCTATTTCTCAGTTCGAACTTAACCATCCTACGAAGGTCGGCTGATAAGTCCCGAGCCTCACAAAGATATGGCTCCACTATGCCAGATAGACGGTAGCATCGTGTAGAGTAGCTATAGACTAGCTTGTATCCATAGTTAATGGTCAATAGCTTGTTTAGTTTTCGAATGGCAGCATTTTAAACAAGACTAGTTTAGAGTTTTCACGAAAATGGAAGATTTGGAAAAATGAACCCCTTATTAAATAATTCCATTTGAAAGGCTTAACTCCTAAAGAAATCAAGGAGGAAACAAACAGTACATTGATAAACTCTACACCTTCATATTCATTGATTAAAAGGTGGGTTGCAGAGTTTAAAATAGGACGTATGAACACTAGTGATGAGCCTCGCTCTGGACGCCCTATAAAAGTGACAACTCCAGAGATCATTGAACAAATTCATCGTTTAGTACTAGAAGACAGCAGATTGCAGAGGCTGTAACGTATACAAAGAACGAGCAGGTAATATTATAAGTAATGTTTAGGGCTTTCACAAGGTCTGTGCAAGATGGGTGACGCGTTTGTTGACACCTGATCAAAACTTGCAAAAACTGTTTCTATTAAGAAAGTGGAGCTTTACCGTAAAAATTCCAGTGAATTTTTCAAACGGCTTATTACCATGGATGAAACTTGGATACATCACTACATTTCAGAAAGTAAATCACAGTCAAAACAGTGGATTGCACCAGATGAACCAACTTCAAAAAAGGCAAAGTCAATTTTGTCAGGTAAAAAGTTTATGGCGAGTGTTTTCTGGAATGCACAGGGAATTATTTTTATTGATTACTTGGAAAATGGTAAAGGTTTCACTGGTGACTACTACGTAAGCTTACAGCAACGTTTGATTGATGAGGTGAAAAGAAAAAGACCTTATTTGGCCAAAAAAAATCTGATGTGTTCCTTAAAGTCAACAATTTTACCGAAAGCTTATTGCAAATTTTCAAAATTTTAGAGCATACTGAAAAATTTTGGCGGCATAAATGTGTGAATATGTAGCTATTTTAGTGCACATAAATCCCATGACTAAGTATTACTTCTTCTTCTTATTATTATTATTATTATTATTATTATTATTATTATTATTATTGGAAGGGACTTCTACTTAATACGTAACATATTCTCAAGATGTGAAGTTCAGAGTATAGGTGTCACATATTCAAACACCCCTACTAAGCTATGTTACATTTTACGCATGTAATGTTTGAATGGGAACAAAAAAAAAAAAAAAAAAAAAAAAAAAAAAAAAAGACACACGAATCACATAACTAGTTTCCAAGTATATGAGAATGTGCTGTAATTCTCTTTGTACACGGCAGAAGATTACATGTCTTTCATCTTACTTTTATGTCAGCATAATATTTTGTATACCTGTCTCCAAATTATTTCTTTTAACGTTTGAAATAAGTAAGAAACTACAATTTCAACTTTTAAGCCGATGCAGCCATCACCCCCACTCCAGTAGCATAAAAACATCAACTATGTTCTGCCTTAACCTCAAAATGATATATTTAAAACAAGGAACCCTAAAAGGCATCCAAGTCTTACTTCTTCATTCGTTGTAATGAATGTATAAATTGTCTTTGAAATTTTAAGGCGTGTTTACAAAATGGGTTTTTTTGGAAGTATTCCTTTATATCGAAACCTTGCATTAGTGGTTGGTTTTTCTGATTATCTAATTATTGCTGTTATCGCATGAAATTCACAATGTTGATATGCAACTAAAATATTTAATTATTTTTAAAGAGATTTTCTGAAATCCGCCGGAAAATAGGTGCAAATGTTGAATGATATGGATTATGCTGTCTGGATTTGTTTTTCGGTACATCCGTGCTGCATCTAGACCGTTTCCACCCGCTTAGCCATGCACGAATACTGTCTCAGGCTGTTCCTGGAATGAGCTAATAATGATTAAGAGCAACCGCACTGAAAGCGGGAGATCCCTGTTCAAATATCGCCCATAACATTGGACATTTCAGCTAAAAATCTCGTTTTCTTAATTATAGAGGTTGCTAAGAAATATTTGTAATAAACATAATTCATGTATACCAACAATCGACCCGAATTCAAGAAAACATGTCTTAACATATGCACCTCATCTAGAAGGAGTTGTACATATGTTTTATTTCTTTTCATAAATATCTTGAATTCTTCGGTACTATACACTGGAAATAAAGAATTTTAGGTTTTCTAATTGAACTCCTATTATAAATAAACTAATTGCTATGATTAAAAAAAACACATACAAATCTAAAATTTGTCTGGTACTTTACTTTAATGCCTCGAACCAATGTCCTAATCAAGGAGTTGGCTACAGGTAAGATACATTTTTATACTCGACAGACTAAATTGCATTTTGCTTGACGATGGAAAACATGTGCTTAACTTTTGGTCCGAAATAGGCAGATCGATGAACGTCATCAAGTTCCTTGGATGGAATGGGGAGGAGGAAGGCGGTGTCTGTCTGTAAAATTGGAGAGGCCCTGAGGGACTCCGGCTACGGGTTTTCGGCATCTCAAACGCTTACCTTAAGACGTCGGGTTCCCTGTAGGCTATCCCGCCGGTCCATAATGACTACAGCCTGACTCCAACAGTAGCCAATTACTAAGAATCCCTCTTTCCAAGAAAAGGCTTTTACTTGAGCGATAAACTCCCATTTCCACGTAAAGAAAGGCTACGTCCTCAAGATATCTGCAGATAAGCTTCTTCCTCTGTGATACCTTTATTCATAATTTAAGATTCACAAGCTTCAAAGAAACTTTAGACGCTTTCTTGATTTCCTTCCATAAAACTTTAGATTAAAGCCAAAGCAAAGATGATATTTTCACTGTTTACCCTGCTCCTTTGTAGGTCGCTATTTAAACACTGGACAGAGTATATGGCACACTGCGAATAACAGCCCAAGTTTCATTCATCCAAGAATTTCAGATACACGTTATCTGAAAACAGTATTCACCATTTGCAATAACACAATTTTTCAAAAACTACATCTTTCCAGAGCTATAATTTGCAAACTGAATATTACACCCTAAGCATTATATGAAGGCACTGCAATATTATAGAACATGAATTTTAAGTAAACTAGTGAGAAAATTCTACTGAACTACGAGAATCGTATTCTGTTAATAAAACATTTAAGCGAGTAACTTCGCTTTTATTACCGCTTGTAGGTATTTTCTGGGTATATGAACAGATAATCAATCTGACGTGTTGGTTATATTCACATGGCATTCACTAGTTAATTTCTCTATTTGAATAATGTTAACAGAGATAAAGTTTACAAAAATACTGTCAATATGTACATACATACAAGGGAGATTAATGTATAATACGTGGTGCTATACACTAATGATTTTCAAATGGCATACTGTTATCATAGCACTGAGGGAAACAACTTAATAACAACAGCACTTCAAAATTGCACTAATCTTCGAAAAGTTTAAACCAATAACGAATATCTCGCAAATGGTTAATTGCCACAAATGTTATATAAGTATTAAAATTATGATATATACACACACATGCACATACATTTATGTACTATTTGTGTGTGTGTGTGTGTGTGTGTGTGTGTGTGTGCGTGAGCGAGTGTTAACAGCATAGCTCAAAACCGAAAAGTCTGATAAATGCCATACTTCGTATTTAATTTCACATTTTCAAAGGATGCGAAACGAATGTTTTCCAGAATATCTCCCCACCATAAAACTATCTTTTACTTGGAAATATTTTTGAAAATATTGTTTTTCTCTAAAATGCTTCCAAAGATTTTATTAAAATATCAGATATTAAAGATATTTACATCACAAATAAAATATATACTATCTGGAATATTTTAGGAATAGCGGCTGAAAATCTCTTTATTCTGACGAATTTTGCATTGCTGGTAATCCGTAAGAGTTAGACAAAAAACCTTCTACACAAAAAATGTAGATCTTGTTAAAACAGAATTTATGTGATACACAGTATTTTGATCTTCCTGAAAAAAAAATCATGGATAATCACAAATATTTTTAGGCATAAGGTATCTGAGAGAGTATAGGTTTTTACACGATATTTCACTGGAAATACTCGTTTCATAAACATTTTTACAAAAAAAAAAAAAAAAAATCTATGTGTGTCCGTGAATACAATAACACAAAAAAGAAAAGTCGGTTAATTAGATAATTATTATATTCAAAATTCAAACTATAGTATGTTTTTGCATATCTCTCAACATTTACCAGTTATACAAAATTATAGAATTATAAAATTAAAATTATAATTGATTACACATTTCTTTTGTCATGTAAATGTATCTGAATGAAAATCATTAAGAATCATTTGTACAAAATAAAATTTTTCTGCATATGTTAGGTGTGGGAAATGTTCCGAAAAATCTTCGTAAGACATATTTAGAAGATCCTGAACCTAAACACCAAACTTGGTATTTATCCGAGTTTACATCTATGAGTTATACTGTGAACAGGTGCATATGCCTCTTTCTAAAAGTACTTTTTATTAGAGAGTTCAAAATAAAAAAAAAATCTATTTTTGAGTGGAAAACCATAAAACTTAAATTAGAGCGTACAAATATTACGATCCTAAATTTGGTTTCTGGAAATAATTTCCCTGCACATCTGCGACTCAATTTCAGCTGTAGTAATCCCAAAGTTTGGTCTCCATGACAAACATAACGACAGAGGGAGATGAAGTTTAGCCAACTGCCTATAGCATCATCTTAAGATTTTATTTCATTAATTTGGTCTTACAGTTTGACTTGTCTGTGTATTCACATCATATTCCCTGCCGGCGGTTTCAAGTTGTTGATATACATCTGTTTGAGCTGCACCGCTACAGTAATTATTTGAGTTTGCAAATCGTACTCGCGACAAACTTGTTCCATCGATTAACTCTCCGACCTAGTTGCTGCATCTCACAATATTTGTTTAAATATACATCTTCTCTGTGGCTATTTACTGCAGTAGCCACTTCATTACTTCACGTAATTACTCAGAAATAAACATTTAAAAGTATCCACTTTACACAACGCTTTTGCTATTCGCCAAGTTATTTTATAGCAAATAATTACCAAAACTCTTTTTCCTACAGAGATTTCGCATAAAAACAATTCCGTACGCGTGGTGTCTCGATTCTCAGCACCTTCAAGCCACTCTTTGCCCTTACAAGTCTGCAAGACGTATTATCGGTCTTGATAATGATGACTGGGACGATAATGATACAGAAAGGCGTAGAAGTCTTGTACTTTCAATGTTTTCAGCAAGTACAAAAGAAGAGAAACCATGTGCCTTGTTTCATCAAAATTCTGGTACTGCTCATACGGCAGCATAGTCCATTAATAAAATTAAGGAGGTTATTTTTAAAGCGATAAATGCTGTATTATAATCCTCTCGCTCATCAGATTTAATGTCAGATTTATATCTGAAGGGTTGTCTGAGAAACAGATATATAAACCCCACAGTTTGGAGTAAATAGAGGAAAATATCACAAGTTAAATAGAAACATTAGAGATGCCGAACTTAAGGGGAGTGGGTAGTGTGAGCATTATATGGAGACACATCTAACCCAAAATATGTGAATTTCTCGGCTATAATCTATAGATCAATGTAAAAAAAAAAAAAAAATACTGTATAATCTGCATGTATGCGAGTATATCTCTTTAATTTTTATGATCACATATTTTGTAGTTTGTCAGGAAAAAGTTTTAACTAAAAAAAAAAAAAAATGCTAAATAATGGCAAAAAGTGGATATTTTATGTTCCTTTTTATGAGAAAACTGTAATAACATAAAGCTGAAACGTTTACTACATATAAAGACATTCTGGCTTATACCAGTGAAGTAGGGGAATTAAGCTATCTATGATACATCTGATTTGAAAACATTTATTGTCTGTAACAAAAAGTATATTTACATTTTTGAAGCAATATCCTCAATTTAAAAAAAAATGCATTACACTTAAAAACATAGCTCTAGTTCAGTGTATGTGATAGATTATCCCATAAAAGTGTGCAAAATTTCAGCCATGAAGATTTTATAGTATTTAAGAAAAAGGTACAAATGTTTCAAAAAAGTATTTTTGAGATAATTGCAGTTAACTCGACCGTAGGTATGAGCGATTGTAGAATTTCATTCTCCTGCAGCAATTTGTAAATCAATTATATCTTTCAACTCTCACAGACTGTTTAAATAATTCCAAGTGGGGTGCACTCAGCCTCGTGAGGTCCCTGGGGGGCCAATTGAGGAGCTACTTGATGGAGAAGTAGCGGCTCCAGGTCGTGAGGACCACATTAACCGGCCGGGAGGGGCTCGAGGCGCTGACCACGTCTCACCCTCCAATACTGCACTCCATCCATGACGTCTGTAGTGGACCGTGTAGTGACATGGAGTTATAGTTATAATACATAAAGAAATAGAAAACTGCATATAATATAAAAAGCAAGCGAAAACTGCAAGTCATTTGGTCCGAATTAAGCTGCACTCTGCCACCAACAGTCTATTTCATGTTGTGTGTGTGTTTTTTTTTTTTTTTGTAGTGTTTAACGCCCGCTTTTGCTACTTGTGGCATCGCAGGCGATGATACTGGTGATGCATGGGATGAAGATGGAGCACCGGCCGGAATGCAATGGCAGAGAAAACCATAGAACCCTGCGCCGCTTTGTCCACCACAAATCTCACATGCGGTCGCTTGGGATCGAACGAGGGCCGTGAAGGTGAGAGGTGAGTGGTCGCAAGGCCGGAAATATAATGGTGTTGGGGTGTGGGAGGCCCGCTGGGGCTCCATCTCGCCTGTGGTTTAGGATGGAGAGGGCCCAGGTCAAATAATCTGTGGTACGGCATGCCTATTTGATGACGGGGGAGGTAGAAGCACCAGGTGTGAGACCTGTTTTTAAATTTTGAAAAATTTTAATATACTCACTTTTTTAAATATTAGTGCATAATATTGCATGTTCAACTTCAAATACATAAAATTATGACCAAAATTAATTGGTCAAAACCAACTTTCGGATTTTCGTCAATTTTTCACCATAGTGTCCCTTTAACTCAGCAAGGAGGTGTTTCTCGCCTAAAAATATGTTAGTAGTGAAAAGATTAAATGATCGGTAAACCATATATATTTTGAATAAGAAAGAAAGAATTTTTCCGTTAAAAACAGAAAATTTCATTTTGTCATTTTACACTACCCACCCACCTTAAAGAGAGATGCTAGCAAATGGTGTCAATAGCTGCATTTTTAATTCAAATTTTTATTTTCTCTAGCACTCATTACAATGTATATAGTGGATAGAGAGAGTATGGTATTCCGCCCAAAATTCAATACCGAGATTTCACTGCAAATAGATGTTTTGAGATTTTCTGAATAGAAAAAGCATTTTTAGAAACATGTCCGCGTGTGTCTTAATAGCTCAAAAACGAAAAGTTGTTTAAACACCAAACTTGGTATTTAAGTTCAGCATCTTCCAAGGAGACGACAAGAAGATTTTCAAGACAATCGCCCAGCTCACAGCTACCCTTTACATGGAACATTTTTCAAAAACTTTGAAATTTTCAGAGATGCCTCTAACGCTTTTGAATAAAATGTTATAGGTATTTTTATGATATTTTCATTATAAACGAAATGTATATCTTGTTTTCTGGGAATAACTTCTTAAGACCTGTTCATTCTAAATGACTTCTGTATAACTTTTGTGTGAGCAGTAAACCGTAAGAATAGACTACAACAACGTAGATCTTGTGAAAACCACATTTTATTAGATATGCATTCTTTTTAGAGTTAACCGTATTCGAGAGATTCTGAAATATTGGTTTCAATTTAAGATATTCAAACTTTTCTCCAACGAAAGTCATTCCTAGCAAGCAAAGGCAACCTAATTTCGATTGTTTCACAGCGACCTACTTTTAAAAGATTTGACTATCACTTTAGCCTGTGCATTCTCTTATTTCCCTTCTACTTACATAGAAGAGAGTAATAAGAGCAATTCTGGCAATGTTTATCTGTGAGCGAAGCATACATTCACGCGAAGCACGGCTTTGGCATAAAACGAAGCCACTGTAGCATAAGACGGAAATGTATTCAATGCCTTATCCAGAATCTTCCAGTTTCCGTCCGAGTATTCCAACTAATTTTGCCAATTCATGGCAATTCGGCGGAACGACATTCTAAGTCGCCATTGGGGTAAGTCATCTCAAAATGAATGAGATCTCCTTGTTCTTTACCTGAAAAATGAGTCAGATAGGTAATTTAATAGCCTGCGAACGTGTTGATATGGAAGTTTATTAGGTTAGAGAAATCGGACGGAAACCGAAAATCCGTGGTTCAATTCTGCGCTTTCCCATTGAAGTTTTCTGTATGATTCTACGTTTCAAAACTTTTTTGCATGCCCGACACGAAAAACAAAACTCAACTACTCCGAAAAACGTTAATGTTTCGAAAACTACAAATGCTGAAGAAAATAGGAGTTAATGTGTTCTGCCCCTTCCGTGTAAGTTTTGCCTATCTCTTAGGGTTTGCTAATTACTTACCAAAAATAATTTACAATGATAATCTATACAGTCTATTTACTAAAAATTCAAGATATGGTTTTATTAATTATGCAAATGTCTTAAACATATATTTTAACCAAATTCGTTAGAGCCATATCTGGGAAAATAGAATAACGAAAACATTTCCATGTGACAGGTAATTTGGAATGGGGAAATTTTTGTTGAAAATCCTCAGAGATTGCTGGATTTAAATATTCAGTACAATATTTTTATCAAGTTTCGATTTTAGCTATTTTGCACCCCTATGGATAGTTATTTCTTCAATTTTTTGTTGTTGTTGTTGTGATTCGGAGACTACAAAACCTGTATTTACGGAGAAACTCGGTAGAATTCAATAAAGTCTTTAGATACCTATTAATATTAAATTCTGGAGTAAGTAAACATTTAAATAATATTCTCAGTAGCATTTAAAGCAGTTTAGCTGGTTACTAAAATTCCTAAATAGGTTTAGTTGAATGGTTAAATTGGCAACTTTGTTTGGCATCTATCTTTCACATCTGAATGTAGATAGGTTAGAGTTGGATAGTATGCGATAACTCATAAACCCAGATTTTAGACTCTTTCGGTGTTGCAGACAGAAGTGTTATTCGTACGCTTTATGCTGGCAGCTTATTGCGTCGATAGCACAAACTGTGAATTCGAAACTATCATAAAACTGAAACACGAACTGTGATAAAGTACTTCGTTTTGAAGGGTTTAACCCCAACAGAAATAAAAAGGAGTTAAATTCGACATTAAGGGATTCTTCCTCTTCGTTTTGGATGGTTAAAAAGTGGGCTGCTGAATTTAAGTGTGGTCGTATATCCATTCGAGATGATGAATGCTCAGGGGTCCCAAATCGTTACGACCGTCGAAATCGTCAACAACTCACATTGCCGTACTCATTGATCGCCTATTGAGTAAGCAATTTGACTGACAATGATCACCATCAGCATTATCATCTACTCATGTATTGTGTATATATGCCGTTACGTCTTCAACAAAGATGATCCGACCATCTCTTACTTGGGCGTCCTACGTTTTTGTTTCTCATTGGATTGTTTCTTTTTATTCATCTTTCTTTCTTTTTGTATTCTGCCATTATTCATCCGATTTACATGAGCCCACCATCACTACTTCTGTTTTTTGTTATATCGCTCAGGTTCTTCACTTTTAAACGTCTCTTTTTTACTTTTTATCTTTATATTATTTGTATGCCTTCTACATTTTTAAAATACCTTATTTCTGCTATTTGGAGCCTTGTTTTATCTACAGCAGGCGTCACGAACTCAATTTGTGTCGCAAACAGGGTATCTCAGTGCAAGCAGTGGACAGCAAAAACTCTTTTTCTCTCGCTTCCTTGTACACTACGTCTTGTGTCAGTTTATAATGTCGGGAACAGAAAGCAATTAAACATGAAGAAAATAATCCTAAGTTTAGCTTGTCTAGCAGAATCTTCTTATTTATGAAAGTGGCGAAATAAGTGTTTAGTTTTCGGCAAAATCATGCACTCAAAAATACAGTTTACAGCATCATTTAGCAATCCAGCCAGAGAATATGACAGTTATCAAGGAAAAGAGCGTATCATTATGCTTTGAAATTATTTATGTTAAGACTACCAATTACCAACAAATCAATGAAAATATGTATATGATCAATTCCGAAGTATAGATACTAATGCAAGAGAAATAATAGAAAAATTATTCTACCAATCATGAACCTAAGAAGGTGTATTAACCTATGAAATGTGGATTAGAATTTCAAATGAAAAATGTTGCATAGTGCCACAGAACTGAAGGAATTACCTCTTCTTGTGTTTCGAACATTTGGTCTCGTAGTGAAGAGTGCACGATTCACAGGAGCATCGAGAAAATTTGTCATCTTATTTTACTCCGAAGGCAATCGGTTGATTAGTGATCCTAATCTAAAGATTCCAGGGCCCACTCTTCGGCTACATATACATATATAGGGGACATAACAGTTTAGTGTAGTTTTATTTTGTGGACTTCAATGCCAAGTTTTACATCACAGCCAAGGAAATTGAAAGATATAACGTCTTTTAATTTATTATTATTATTGATAACATTTTGCTGCCTTTTATTGTAGGTTCCCAAAAGGTAAAAAATTTAGTGTTGAATTATATAACTCACATTGAAAATAACATTGAGTTAAAATATTATTTAGTCAAAGTGTTTTGAAATAGTGTAAATGGCAAAAATAGGAAACAGGTTGTTCGTCACCACGTCGGTTACACCTGTCAGCAATTTGCGATAACCGCCGATGCAGCCACGTGACGTCCTCCCTCCCCCTTTCTCTGTCTCAAAAGGCTCTGATTAAAGAATAGAGCAAGCCCACTACATTTTACGTGCAATTCAAAAATGTGACGGTTTTCGTTCGAGCTGTGTCTGGTTGCACCGAAATGTTTTCGAATGAACAGCTTTCATAAGTGTTTAGAGTTATTTAAATACATGTTTAATTGCGCGACGTTTTCTAACATTAGATTAAACTTGGATTTATCACTAATACCAGAGTATATTAAAGAAAGCACAGATTACACCTACAGGAAACGTCATGACTACGGTTTTCTGGGATTTGCATAGTATGATGTTCACATTATACTGCCTTTGGGAAGACAGGCTCCCTCTGCCTTCGCTACCGAACCAACTGAATGATTACGAGGGTCAGTCAATAACTAACGCCTCCTATTTTTTTTTTTCCTCCTTAACTAAGTTAGCGATGTGAACAATTTGAATTTGGCGCAATTCCTCTAACTGTCTTCTCTAATCCACAGCAGTAGCAACTTCCTAAATCAACGGGTAGCAGCACTGCTGCCTTTTGCAAAATGGCTGACAGCGTTCCGTAATTGAATTCTAGTATGCGACTTGTGAAAACCATTCGCATTTATGAAAGGATGAAAAATGTGTGTGGTGAAGCAACAATGGATGTCAGCACTGTTAGAAGATGGCTCCGTTGCTGTAATGAAGCAAAGGGCAAACGCTTTTGGCTGATGAAAATCGGAGCGGTAGACCGGTGAGTGCAGTGACTACACGCAACATTGAGCGAGTGAATGAGATCATTCGTACTGCCCGCCGAGTAACAAAGGATAGATTGTCTTGCATTATGTCCCTCAGTAGACGCAGTGTGATGATTATTCAACCACTGGGGTACTCAAAAGTCAATGGAATGGCATCGCACAATCTCACTGAAGAAGAAAAAATTCAAAACTGCGCCTTCGGCAGGGAAAGTGATGGCGACAGTGTTCTCGGATGCACATGGTGCGATTCTGGTTGAAATTTTGGAGCAGGAATGCACAATAAATTCTGTCCGATACATCAGCACCCTCAAAAAACTTAAAGCACGTATTCGGCGAGTTCGCCCAAAAAAACACCTGATGGACGTGTTCTAAAATGTCGTTGGACAACAGTCGCTGATTGCATTCAAGCAAATTCCAACACGCAATATGCCTTTCTTTTCCACAGGATTTTCCGCCATTTCAGCTTCTGCAACAATAAACAAAACACTACAGCGTTACCAATAATGACAAACAAAACTTTGAGAGTTTCTCAACATATGTCCAAAATAATTAGGTTGCTATCTCTAATAGTTTTTGTTTTACAGGCAGTTGAAGTTGTCTATTTCTTTTGTAGTAACCCTGTACTTTATATAAGCCGGGACATACCGTGGCAGCAATAGTTAAACATTTCGTTGTCGGTACAAGAGGATAGAAGAAACAGAATTCACTCATATTTGAATGCTACTTAATAGCCTTAAAATTCCACACTCCTTCCATTACATCGCGATAAACAACTGAAATGTATTGAGCGTTTCAAATTAACAATAACTAATATCACCAAAAATGTATTCGAAATAAATTGTTATATTTAACTACAACCCTAAAAAGTATTAAGAAGCTCATTCTCAAGCTCCTTAATTTCATTCAAGGTAAAGGCAAACTGTTAAAATTAAAAGAAATAACATGCGTGTAGTTATGAACAGATCTACATTATTTTTGTGTATATACGTATATGGCTTAATGTTTCCGTATGCTAGATTATACGAGTATTTTTCTGGCTAAAGAGAAATGCAAGGGCTATTTCAAGAAAATGTAACATATAAATTATATTTTAATAAAACTATCTTTAATATATGATGTTTTAAATCATTTTGAGGAAAAAATGTTCTAGGTAAAGGGTAGTTCGCACGGAGGATTTTTACTTTCTCAACTTTGTTCGCGGGTACAGAAGGTATTCCATTCCACCCAAAAATTCGATACCAGATTTTACTGGAAGTATATGTTTTAGGGTCCCCTGTATAAGAATAATTTTTGGGTCTGCGCGCACGAGTGTCCGTCAGTCTGTGAACAGGGTAACTAAAGAAAGTAAAGGAAGTTAAATACATATTTGATCTTAAGTAGCATCTTCTAAGGATACGAGACATAGATTTTCAAGAAAATTCCCCCCAAACAACTAACCTTTCTCATGCAAAAATGTTTGAAATTGTTTATTTTCACAAACATGACTTACGACTTGGATTGAAATACCTTATGTTTAAGATATTTTCATCACAAATAAAATGTATATCTCGAGTTTTCTGGGAATAGTCTCTGAAATCCTCTTCATTTTGAATGCCTTTTGCATAACTGGCAAACGTATTTTTTTTTTTTTTTGAATTAAGGATTTTCGAGACATTTCATGTAATTGTTTTCAATTTTAAAATATGTAAAATGTTCTAAAGCGGGAATTTTTTATTCCTGTTTCTTTTGTTTTACTCCTGCCCATTCAAACACAACTACATTTCAAACACATATCAACCAGTTTGTAAGAGTTTCGTCTATCGCCGTGTTCTCTTATTTCCCGTCTACTTATAAGGAACTAAATAATAAAACCATTTTTCCTAATGTTAATGTTGATTACTATAGAATAGATAGAAGAATAAACTTTTATTACAGAACAAGAAGAGAAAGGCATGTGAATGGAACACACAAGGGTTTTTTGTATGTTTATCTGCCTTTTCGTTTCTGGCTTATGCTATTCACAGATACATAGTGGGAGCTATTTCTAAAAATCTGATGTGTTACACTCACATGACTTTCTCTAGCTGTTCTACAAACTTCATACATAAGATTCTTCTTCTCTCTGCACCTTGCTAATCGTGGTACTCATTAGCACGTTGTTCTTATTATTTAATTTCGTATAAGTAGGAAGAAAATAAGGGAATACACTTGGCTAAACCAATAGTCAAATGTTTTAAAAGCTGTCGTTATGCGATTATCATTACAATTCGCTTCTTTTCTTGGTCAGGAGTAGAACAAAAGAAAAACGGACACTCCCGTTTGAGAAAAGTACTTCAAACTGAAACTAATAACAATGAATTCCTCTAAAACACTAAGCTCCACGAGAAAAAAAAAAAAAAAATATATATATATATATATATATATATATATATATATATATGACATAACTTGTGTATTTTAACAAGCCCTAAGTTTTTTTTATAGTAAGTTTTTGTCTATTTCTTACGGTTTACTAGTTATGCCAAATTAAGCAAAATTCATCAGAATAAACACGTCTTCAGAAGCTATTCCCAGACAATTCAAGATATACATTTTATTTGTTAGGTAAATCTGTTTAATATATGGTATTTTAATAAAAATCGTTAGAGCCATTTTTAAGCAAATCAAAATTTTCGAAAAAAGTTACATGTAAAGGATAGTTTGGGGTGGGGGGATTTTTCTCAAAATCTTCGTGTCGCATACCAAGTTTAGTATTTGAACTACTTTTTGTTTTTGAGTTATCGTGTTCACAGACACACGGACACACACACGGACCTTTTTCTGAAAATGCTTTTTTTATATACAGGGTGTCCTAAAACATGTATTCCGATGAAATCTCGGTAACGAATTTTTCGGTGGAATACAATACTTCTCTATCCCAATGTACATTGTACATATGGGGCTAGAGAAAGTAAAATCTGATGTGTATCATTTACATGACTTTCTCCATATCCCTGCAACAAATTATTCTTAAAAAGCTTATACTTTTATTTACTTTATGCTAATCAGAAAAAAAAATAGCAGAAATAGTCTAATTACTCGCTTCCTTGTAAGTAGAAGCGAAATAAGGGACAACTGTAGGTTAAAGTGATAGTCAAAAGCTGGTTGCCGTGTCAATGAAGTTCCTTTGTCTATATGGATAGGAGTTGACAAGTTCCTGTATGAGAAAAGTATACGTTTTTCATAGCAGAAACCAAAAATAAGGAATGTCACAAAAACGACGAACTCCACGAAAAAAATTTATATAACATAAATTGTGTGTTTTAATGTGCTCTACATTTTTTGTTCAGTAAGTTTTTGTCCATCTCTTACGGTTTAGAAGTTATTCAAAATTTAGTAAAATTCATTCGGAATAAACTACTCTTCAGAGGCTATTCCCAGAAAATTCAAGATATACATTTTATTTGTCAGGTAAGTATGTTTAATATACGAAATTTTAATCAAAATCGTTAGAGCCATTTTTGAGAAAATCAAAATTTTCGAAAAAAGTTCCATGTAAAGGGTAGTTGGGGGTACGGGTATTTTTCTCAAAACCTTCGTGTCGCATCCCTGGAAGATACTAAACTTAAATACCAAGTTTGGTATTTTACCGACTTTTCGTTTTTGAGTTATCGTGTTCACAGACACACGGACACACGACTCACGGACTCACACACACGGACACACACACACACACACACACACACACACACGGACCTTTTTGTGAACATTTTTTTTTTTTGGATATTGGGGACCCTAAAACATATATTTACGGTGAAATCTCGGTATCGAATTTTTGGTGGAGTGCAATACTTTCTCTATACACTAATATACATAGTGCGTATGGAGAAAGTAAAAATAAGTGGGCCACAAAACAGTTTTAGCGGTGAAATCTCGCTATCGAGTTTTTTGGGTGGAATACAATACCTTCTCAACCTGCTAGATTTTACTTTCTCTAACAAGCATGTCACAATCATCCTTGCTTATCTGAGGTATTCTACCGTACTCCGCTATATGGATGGGATATTCAACCCTATTAGAAGCTACTGCACATTACATCCTAGTCATATGCAAATAACACCTCAGTTCGTCAGTCACAGTGCTAAGGTCTGGGTAAGACGTTATGCATACACTGGGTGAGTTCACAACGTGGCATGTTTTCGTCTCCCTATGCATCACAGCCGACGCCTCACAAAGACAAAACACGCTTTAAGGCAAGAAACGTTCCGTTGCATCTAAACAAAGGCTAGAGAGGTTACACAAGCATTTCGTTAGGCTTAGCCTCCTAGATACGCTAAAACCACTAAATGATGATATAAAAAAGAGAGAAATTAACATAATAGTTTTAAATCAGAAGAACTGCTGGCAGCTAAGTAGTACCGCCCCCTCCAAAACTTACTGAGGAAGAGGAAGTCTGGTGTTCAATCAAAAACGCGGAAATTCACGCTTGAACGAAAGCATATAATTTAAAAAACAAAAAGGTGGACGTATATCAAATATCGTTTTCTGGACCAGTATCTTTCAGGATTGCAACAATTCCACCCTAGAATACGAATTATATAGAAAATTTTATTTCAAAACACGATTAATAGCTAGTATTTAAAAATCAAATACAGTGCTTTTTCTTCAAACCGTGACCAACGCACGGCTACTCGTGCGCCTTCAGCAGCAGCTCGGACTCACGCTGAAAGTTATATCATCCCCTAACTATCTGTCGTACTCATGTTACAATTGAAATGATCATAAAAGTAGTTAAAACGTTGCCCTGTATCCATATATTTCTAGATGTTATTCATATAAAAAATCCAAAATTGAATAAAATGATTCACCCGTTTTCTTTTAGTTATACTTTGTATGGCGGGATTATTTTCAGGTAAAAATAAGAGTGTAATCAATTTATGTTAGTGGATTTCGTGAAATGAAAAGAATAACGATGTTGATCTATCAAAATGATAAGGAAAACTCAGCTTAATATTCTTCTCTGACCTGGTATTTTCTATATTCCATTTATATAGCTAAGTGACGTCGCAAAGTAATAGACAATGGATTATAAAGAAACCTAAGTTTACTCATGATATTCTCTTGCATGATGCGAAAACTGGAATGTAATAACTGCATGCAGAATACATAATTCGAGGGGCGGTCAACAACTGCTTTGAAAAAGATAGAAAAACAAAATGATTTTTTGTATTTTTTTTTTATTTTCAACATAATCTCCTTTTAGCTCGATACACTTTATCCACGTTTCTCCAACTGTTTTAAGCCTTACAAAAAGTAGAATTTCGCAGGTTCTCAAAACAGCATCTGTTTGGGAGATGACTTTTTGCTAGAAGTAAATTGTTTTCCACCGAGCCACTTTTTCAAGTTTGGAGGAAAAAAAAAAGTTTCTGCGGGCCAAATCTGGTGAGTAGGGCGAATGTCGTAGTAATTCTAACCTTAATTCTACAATTTTCGCCATCGCAACTGCGCCGGTATACACTCTTGCATTATCTTAATGGAATAGAATCTTTCCAGATGAGCGCGGTTTTTCTTGATTTATCTGTTCAATGGCGCAATAACGATGCATAATACTCTCCATTTATCGTTTTTCCTTTCTGAAAGTAATCAATGTAGATGATTGCGCGTGCATCCCAAAAAATCGAGGCCATCACCTTGTCTGCAGATTTCACCACTTTTGCCTTCTTCTGCGCCGGTTCGCATTTAAAAACACTTTCTACTGTATTTGTGTGTCTGGAGCGTAGTAGTGTATCTGTGTTTCATTTACAGTTATGTATCGACACAGAAACTCGTCAGGATTGCAACGGAAAAGTACCAAATCAGTTTCCGAATCGATCACAAGGTTGCGTTTATTCTCCATTAAGAGCAAACGCGGCACCCATCTTGCCAAGACCTTGGCACCTAATTTTTGGTGCCAAATTGAGAGCACTGTATCTTGTGATATTCCTGTGGCCTCTACTATTTCGATCACTCAAAACCATATCCTGGATTTTGACAACCATTTCACAGGAAGTCACTTATACTGGACGTCCGGAACGTTGTTAATCATTTGTGGATGTACAGCCACGTTTAAATTTATTTAACTGTCAATTGTTGCAAACGCAGGAGCAGATGTGCCATGCACTTCATCCAACTCGGAGTTAAGCCTTTTAAATAGAAGTGTTTCATCACCGCAAAAAATCGTGTTTTTTCATATTCCTAAAGAAGCATAAGATTGTTGATTCAATCGCCTACGGCGCAACGAAACCATGTGATGGATATAACTCAAACTTTAACTGTCATCTAGTAAGAGACCAAATAAATACAAAGGCTAAATACAAACTTTTTTCGCTGCTACGATTGTAATTTCTTGGATTTTCGAAGGACGTTTTGAACGCTTCTAGTGGCACCTATATTTCTAAGCAAACAATAAATGCATGTAAAGGAATCATTAACATAATTTTTTTGAACCGACACTGAATATATGTTAATTTGGATTTTATTAACAAGGCTTTGCTACAGCGTAGGCAACTGATGCAATCATAGGATTTAATGCTTGTAATTTTTTAAGATAGGTAGCTAGAAAAACTTATGCCCTTCACGACACCCCGCTTTAAATTTAGGTGATTTTTAATTTTCTCTACACGTACTAGGCACATGGAGAAGCTATTGTATTCCACCCAAAAATTTAATACCGAAATTTCATGGAAAATATGCATTTTGAAGATCCCAGAGTCAAAAAAGAGCATATTTAGAAAAACGTCCTTATGCTCGTGTGTTTGTAAACACGATATCTTAAAAATGAAACGTCGATTAAATACTAAACTTGATTATTTAAGTTTAGTATCTTACAAGGGTGCGGCACGAAGATTTCCCAATAAAATCTCCCACCTCAAACTACCCTTTCCATGGGACAATTTTAGAAATAGCTGATTTTCTCAAAAATGTCTCAAACGACTTTGATTAAATAAAGCTAATCACATGATAAATAAAATGCCTATCTTGAATTTTCTGAAAATTTCTGAAGTCCTCTTTATTCTGAGTGGCTCCTGCATAACTAGTGAAATAAGAGCTAAACAAAAAGTTACTACACAAAATATTTCGATTCCCTTAAAAACACATAATTTTTAATATCTTTGTTTTTATTTGTATTTATTTATTTTTGTTTGTTTAAAGAGTTGTCGATTTCCGAGATATTGGTTTCGATTTTAAAATAATTATACTTGTCTCACACAGGAACTCTTCAATCGGTCCATTCTTTTATGTCTTTTCTTGGCGATGGAAAGAGAACCGAGTTTCAATATCAATCACTTAGCAACCATCTTTAAAAGATTTGATTGTCGCTTTAGCATAGTGCATTTCCTTATTTCCTTTCTACTTCACAGACACACATGGACCTTTTTCTAAGCACTTTATTTGGATCTAAAAACACATATTTCTAATGAAATTTTGGTATCGAATATTTATGTGGAATGCTATATACCTTCTCTATCTACTAGTAAGTGGTAATGTACGTAAAACAGACGACTTGCATATTATTCGTAGCATAATAGTTCGAAAAGAAGTTTTGAAGCAGCCTGCGCACCTTCGCGAATGAAAGTAGCGTATTTGCCTTACATTCAAGAGGTTTCAATTTCGAATCTTGGTTAGAGTTAGTTACCTGTTTTCTTTTTATTTGTTTTTTTATTGTCTTTGAAATTTAGCTTATTCTGAACAGACTAATGTCGAGTAACCAAGCCCTAATCATCCTAGGCAACAATCAACCGCTTCGTTCATCCATCGTTCAGTACCTAATCCGGTTAAAGGACAAGCCCCCCCCCTCCCGGGAAATTATTGTAAAATCGTAGCTATCATCTGCCTAAAAAGTAACCTGATAGGTTCATTCTTCTATCCGTAAGTTATATTGCTACCCTCGAAATATGCGCTACATTCCGTCATTAGCGCGAACGGAAACCATAGCAATGTGAATGGTTTGAAGTTCTCATTTATGGAATTATTCCACCAGTCTCCGTTGATATTTAATTCAGAATATATTAATTTTATGTTATTTTTAATGTTGACTTTTAATTAGCATATTCAAAATTTATAAAAGTAATTATATAAACTAATGAAAAAACTAATAACCTGTGTAAATATTAATAATTTAACTATTGCAATTAAAGTTAAAAATAAATATGATGCAATTAAGAACAGAACCTTAAAGGGCAAGTATTTGCGCTGCTTCTCCACCAGCAGCAAGAGAGAGCGTTACAAATTCTGTTTATACGTAAGAGGACTAGGGGCCAGGACCTTGTCTGACCTTGGCACCTTAAGAGTCCGACGCCGAATTACTCGGGACGGCGTCAACGGCCGGAGGAGGACACTCGACGCCGACGTCCTCTCCCTCCTTTCTTTTTATTTTTTTAATTTTTTTCTCCTTCTACAGCTTTTCTGCGCGCGTGTACACTCTTCTTGCTCCTTCGCTATTGTTCCAGAATTCCAAAGAAAGTCTCAAAAGAGGGAGACGGTGGGTCACGATTTTCATATTATGTGCAGGGGGGGGTGGCTGTTAAGTGTGCACAAGAAGCGGTCATGCACGTGGCACAGTTACTACTTTCTTATTCCCTCAACCGAGTTATCTTACGCTAGAATAATTAGAAAAACTCTACCTGGCTGCCATTAATTTGGACCTTCAACATTCACATGAATCACAAACTTATTCGAAGAGAAAATATACACCACTGTTTGTTTAGCTTGCTTAGCTCTATATAGTTTGAGCAAGAAGTGGTACTTTAGAATGGCTGACATAACCTTCTGCTTGAGATACTGATGATAAATTAATCTTGCAATCCAGTAAATTGAAAAAAATACGTTAAAAGAAATCTAATAAAAAACTGTTTCCTCTTTTACAGACAGGTTATATTTTCCATTGTGAAATTGAATGTTATATATATATATATATATATATATATATATATATATATATATATATTGCATATAAAGCAATATGTGTTTCATTCACATGCCTTCCTCTACCTATTCTGTAACAAACTATACTTACAAAACCTTATTCTTCCCCCTATTCCATGCTATCATAAAAAACATTAGCAGAAATAATATTTTTGTTTTAACTGGAATAGAAATAACAAATTACATCACGCTAAAGCGATAGTAAAATATTTTAAAAGCTGGTTGCGCTATGATTGAAATTCCGTTGTCTTTGGATGTTCAGGGGTAAAGAACACAAAAAAAAAAAAAAAAAAAAAAAAAAAAAAAAAAATGGGAAAGGTATATAAAATTAAAGCCAACACAGGAAATACATCGGAAATGGTTATTTCCACACACAAAAATTGTATATGCCATAATTTGTGTGGTTTAACGAGATGTGCATTACTTGCGTAGCAATTTTCAATTTATTTCTTACGATTTACCAGCTATTCAAGCATCAAAGAGAGATAATCAGTGGCTATTACCAGGATGTTCAAGATAAACACTTAATTTTCAACAGTCGGTATTTTAATCAAAATCGTTAGAGGCCTTTCTGCGAAAATAAAAAAAATTAGAATGTTTCCCTGTAAAAAGCAATTCGGGGTTGCAAATCTTCTTGAATATCTTCGTGTCACATCCTTGGAAAATACCGAACTTAGCTATCAAGTTTCATATTTAACTGACCTCTCTCTCTCTCTCTCTCTCTCTCTCTCTCACACACACACACACACACACACACACTCACACGCGCGCATATTTTTTTTTTATAAAAGTGCTCTTTTCTGATTCAGGGGATTCTAAAACCGTATTTCCAATGAAATCCCTATAGAATTTTTGGGTGGAATACAATAAAAAAAAAAAAAAAACCCTTTGAAGGTTAATGTGCTAAAATTTTCTACAATCTTCTAGATTCGCATATACTTCACAGACCCTAACTTTTGAGAGTTATTGTTTGGTTCCACTAATAGATAACAATATAACTCGATGGCACGACAGCTCACAAGGAACCTTGGCTACCAACCGGCTGCTGCGTCCCCCATCTCGGTTCATGAAAGACGTCATGGATGGGGTGCAGTATAGGAGAGTGAGACGTGGTCAGCGCCTCAATCCCTCCCGGCCGGTTAATGTGGTCCTCTCGACCTGGAGCCGCTACTTCTCCAAAAAGTAGCGACTCAATTGGCCCCCCCCCGGAGACCTCACGAGGGTTCGTGCACACCGGGCTAGGTCTCCCAGCGGGGAAAAGGTTCCCACGCCGGTACCGGGAATCGAACCTAGGTCTCGCGCTTAGCAAGCAGCCGCGCAAACACCTCACTAAGGAGACGACATTTGGTTCAACTTACATACTTTATTTATCATCTGTTACATTCAGTTTACCCTTTCTGGCTACTGTTGCTTACTTTTAAAAACTTATTTTTATCTTTACTCCATACTTGATAACGTTTGAAGCAGTAGCTTCGACAGCTACATTGTAGGTACGATAAGAGGGAAACAGTAGATTGAAGCGAGACAGTCAAATCTTGAAAAAGTGTGCCCCTATATGTTGTATTTATGATATACTGGGTGGAAGGGAACTATTCCATTCCTTCTAATATGTGCTTCATGGAAGCATTACAAACAAAAAAGTCTCAATGGCATTTTGTTCTTTGATCAGCCGATTTCGAAAAAATAAATGCTTTTTGTTCCAAATTGGATGCGTAATTCCACAAAAATGTACAAAGATAATAGTTTGTTACGTGTAAGATGCACAGATTAACGTATTTCTGACATTAGTTTCAATAGAACTTATGGGAAATCACACAGAGCTACGAAATAATTAATCACTTAAGAGAATTAAAGGAATGATCCGAGCAGCTTTTCCGACGTGAAGTAACTCGATAATCTTGCGTTGAGGTTGTTCAGGTTTCTGGAACGGCTTTTTGGATGTAAACACGTCGATCGGTTGCAAACACGACGCAGGATGGTGTAATGTTTTGGCAAATAATGAGTGCAACTGGCATTCTAATAGGATTACACTCGCACAGTAAAAACGGACGGAATTCCTTCAAAGTCCTAGTGAGGCAGGTTTATGTACTGAACCTAGTGCAAGTGACACCCACACAACCTGCAGCGTTGCCAGCTTGTCTGCCTCTTGTTTTCCACAAATCTAAAATATCTCGAAGAAAATGGTCAGAGACAAAAACATAAGTAACAAAATGTGTTCCAAATACCGAGATCTATCGCTGGTTTAAATTAATGTAATGACTTTCCTTCCACCCGGTATATATGCTTTCAGTGTCATGGTCACAAACAATTGAATGGCAAAGAACTTCAAAAAAGTTCACTGTATTGAAACAATATCAGATATCTCCAGAATGATTCATTAAAAAAAATAAAAATTTGAAACAAATCGTGATAATTTTTTGTGAAGTAAACGCGTTTCTATTTGTTGTGATTTATAATTATACCAAAGAATAAAAAGTGATCACGAAATATGAAAACTTCGTAGGCTATATGCAGAAAATTCAAGATGGGTATGCCAAGATGTTTTAGTCACGTAAATATCTCAAACACGGAGTGTTTTTACAGAATTCTTTAAAAGTCGCTTTAGAGAAAGCTATAGACAATAAAAAATATTCTAAGTAAAGGGTAGCCGCATCCTTGGGAGAGCTGACCGTTTCTGGAGATATTCAGAGCTATTCCTTCAGCTTTAAAATACCTATACTCTTCTCATATGGCACATAGCAACCAACTTTTAAAAGATTTGATTATCGCTTTACTTATGGTCTCCCTTATTTCCTTTCTACTTACAAGAAAGCAAGTAATAAGACCATTTCTGCTAATTTTATTTCGATTAGTATAAGCCTGAAGTAGATAGAA
Organism: Hymenopus coronatus; assembly: GCA_030762935.1. Lineage (NCBI taxonomy): Eukaryota > Metazoa > Arthropoda > Insecta > Mantodea > Hymenopodidae > Hymenopus > Hymenopus coronatus. The sequence goes on along the minus strand of CM060881.1, from coordinate 79,928,880 downwards.
GGATAAGCTTTTTAACAACAATTTGTTACAGAGATGTAGAGGATGTCACGTGAATGGAACACATCAGATTTTTTCTACCTCCACTTAGAAAGTCCATAGAGATATTTCGACGATAATGAAACTTTGCTGTCTCAGGAATTACAAAAATACATTTTAAAGAGGTTCGTCAGGCCCTGGGCGTATAGCGAAACTTAAAAATAAAAACTTCGCCTAAATAGCAAGCTGCATATTTCGTGAGGCATTTACAATGACGAGAAACGATGATTTTAAAGAAAATTCTCCCACCGAACACTTCTTTCCACGGAACAATGTTTCTTTTGAGTTCCTCAAAAACGGCTCTATGAATCAAATAACAAACATTGAAGATGTTTATTTAAATAATAAAACATACAGCCTGTGAAGTTCCATTAATTCACAATTACTGATTTTACTTTTATCCACGAGATAGGAAATGGCATATGTTTAAAACACAAAATGTATTCGTGTAACTTTTATTGCGGCATTAGACATTTCGGAAACATTTATTATACTGATGAAATTTTAAAATAATGTTGTTAGTTTTTGAGTTAGGTCATCATTCAGCTGTTCCTCACGATGACATACAAAGAATATTAAGTTTCAGAGTCAGCATCGTTGACCAGCTTTTAAATACTCATTATAATATCTGTCTTCTGCATTCCACTTGCTCCAACAACGAAATAACATTCTTCAAACTTCTGTTACGATTAACATGAAGTGAATGGGGGAAAGAAGCAATTGCAAGAAGATTTTGCTGAGTGATATAAAAGTAAACGACGGTGTCTGAAAAAAGTGTTAATGAATTTTACATATCTGATTTTTATTTATTCCTTTTCCTCGTTCCTCCTCCCTCTTTCTCTCTCTCACAGCTCTTTCAAAAATGAACGTTATTTAACGAAGCCCAAAATTGTACCTTAGGTGAAATCTCGATACAAAATAAATGACTCCTGCTACAAAAACCGTGTGATTGTTAGAAAATGTGTGTATGCGCATCAATTATCTGGCAGTGTCTTGCAGTCAACACAAAGATCAGATTGACAAAGGTTACCGCCGGAACCTCGGGCGACTGGTCATCCGTGCACTTGATGTCAAAGCACCACCACTCACTCTTGCTTGGGCACACAAAGGAGCTGTTGAGTAGATGACTGCGCTTTGCCCATGACAGTCAGATAGGATCTCAAGAATAGACATCCTATGTCCGCTCTAATCGCCTTGCAAGACAATGGTTTCATGTGATAGCACAGGTTTGAACTCGGCATTCAGCAAGCAAAGCAGTTGGCAGCTACACACAAGTATATCTGAAAATAGTATCACACATCATTACTATTTGGCGAGAAGCGAAGGGAAATTATGAATCTTGACTTTAAGGAAGACCCAGTAAACACAGAGAAGCAGCTGGGTAACTGTCACTCGATTTTCACGAAACACTTACATAAAATGCACATTCTTCCGTCAATTTTTAAATCAATTACGATTCATTTTTGAAAAGCAGAGACAACAGTCAACTGCTTACATCAAAAGCCGGTTTTACGCACATTTAATGATATTACAAGTTAGGAAATTTGACTCTTTGTATGTGTCTGTTTGCGCGTGTGTACGGGTCGTAATAAAATATTTTATTAATTATTTCACCACTACAAGGCGCTGTTCTTCCAAATAGCTATATAATACAATTTTAAAACTCGGAATTTAGAGGGGCTTTCATATATCATCCAATTTCAACCTCGTCTCGTTGAATATTAACATTGGCAATTTATTATGAGTATGGCAGTTTATATGACTGCCAACCCAAATTGTAATTTATTCAATGCATAGGAGTTAAAGGTAATGTCGCCAAAATAAGAAACCTTATATCCAAATGCAGAATTTGTGCTGTTTCCTGTTTTTCCTGTGGTAACTGTTTACTTTCTCTAGAAAGTACACTTGTACAATACACATAATAGATAGAGAAGGTGTTGTATTCCATCCAAAAATTCGACACGGAGGTTTTACCTGTAATGCATGTTTGAGATCCTTAAATCCAAAAACGCATTTCTAGAAACATATCCGTGTGAACATGCGCACGTGCGTGTGTGACTGTGTGTGTGTGTCTATGTGTGGGTGTGCGCGTGTGTGTGTGGGTGTGCGCGTGTGTGTGTGGGTGTGTGTGTGTGTGTGTGCGCGCTACCAGCCTATCGATAGTTATCGGTTAAATACTATACTTGATATTTAAGTTCAGTATCTTTTAAGGATGCGACACGAAGGTTTTCAAGAAAATTTTGCACTCCTAATTACCATATACATGGAACATTTTTCAAAAAATTCATTTTCTCAAAAATTACTTCAAGGAGTTTGATTAAAATGTTATATGTTTAATATATTTGCAATAAAAATGAAGTGTATATCTTGAATTTTCTGGGAATAGTCTCTGAAGACCTTTCCATTCTGAATGACTTTTGTATAACTCGTAAACCGTAAAAGATAAACAAAAATTTCCTACACAAAAAATGATATCTCATTAATATTCACTATTTTTGTCATAAACATTTTTTTTGTAGAGTAAGCCGTTTCCGAAATGTTCCGTGTTATTGGTTTGCATTTTGAACTACTTACATTTTTCTCAACCGGCAAATAAAAATGCAATTCTTTTCCCGGATATGCAACAGGAAACGGAATATCATTTGTTTCGCATAGCGGTAGCTTTTAAAAGATTTGACTACAGATTTTTCCTGTCATTTCTCTTCTACTTACAAAAATGCAACTAATAAAACCAGTTCTACTAATGTTTATCTCGATTAGCATGGTGTGCATAAAAACTATTATTTGTAAGGAAAGCTTGTTTGTGGAACAGCCAGTGAAGGTTTTGTGAATGGAACACCTCTACACGTACTATGTACATAATGTATAGAGAAGGTATTGTAATGCACCCAAAGATTTGATACCGAGATTTCACCGGGAATACATGTTTTGGGTTCCCCTGAATAAAAAAAAAAAGCATTTTTGGAAAAATGTCCGTGTGTGTGTGTGGACAGCTTAGCTCAAAAACGAAAAGACCGTTAAATACCAAACTTGGTAATTAAGTTTGGTATCTTCCAAGGATGCGACACGATGATTTTCAAGAAAATCCCCCCACCCCACACAACCATCACATGAAACTTTTTTCGAAAATTTTTATTTTCTCAAAAATGGCTCAACGATTTTGATTAAAATATCGTATATTAAACATATTTACCTGACAAATAATATGTATATCTTGAATTTTCTGGGAATAACCTCTGAAGACTACCATATTCTGGATGGATTTTACGAAATTTTGCATAACTGCTAAACCATAAGAAATGGACAAAAACTTACCACACAAAAAATGTAGAGCACATTTAAACACACAATTTCTGTTATATAATTTTTTTTTCGAGAAGTTGATCGCTTTTGAGATATTCCTTGTTTTTGGTTTCAGGTTTTAAAAACTTGTACTTTTTCTCATATAGGAATTTGTCAAATCGTATCCATACAAACAAAGGAACTTCAGTCACCTAGTAACTAGCTTTTGACTTCACTTTTACCTATAATACTCCCATATTTCGCTTCTACTTACAAGAAAGCAAGTAATAAGACTATTGCTGCTAATTTTTTCTCGATTAGCATGAAGTAAATAGAAGAATAAGCTTTTTAACAATAATTTGTTGCAGAGATGTAGAGAAAGTCATGTGAATAGAATGCATCAGATTTTTATTGAAGCTTGGGTCATGGCCGTCGTATAAATTATGCAAACTTTCAGCAGAACAAAGAATCGTAACGACTGCCTTCGTGGTCGAGTGGTCAGCTCGCTGACTTCTCACCCGGAGGTCCCGGGTTCGATCCCCGGCTGGGGCGGGGAATTTTTCTTTAATCGGTATTATTCCCTATCCCCCATAGAGTCTGGAAGTATGAAAGTGACTGTGCGTGTGTTTAGAAATATAAAGTTTAACCTAATGTTTTGAACCTACAGTTTCACAAGTGAAAGCTCCCGATATGACCATTGATGTTAAAGGGGGCTATACAAATGAAGCAATGAAAAAAAAATGAAGTATGACATCGGTTGCACAATGTATAGGGAAACGTTTGTCTAGTATACGAAAGGCTATTTAAGTATTCCTTTTGCTTTGCTTTTTTTTTTTTTTTTTTTTTAAGATGGCATAATATTTCGCCAATACCCTGCCACAAAATATTGCGCGAAAATGCTACTTCTTCTTACCATGAAGAAGAAACATCTCATTGTTTCTAAAAGTAATACGCGGTCCAATCTCTCCCACACCAAAACTGTGACAAAAAAAAAAAAAAGAAAAAATGGTGTGATGACTTACTCCACATCTCTGTGAGAAATTGTTGATAATAAGCCTATTCTTTTATCCACTTCATGCTATACATCGAGCTACACGCTAGCAGAAACGGTCTTATTACTTAGTTCGTTATAAGCAGAAGAGAAATAAGTGAATACACTAGGCTACACCGTCAGTCACATGTTTGAAAATGTGATTGCAATGGGAATGAACCCCGTTTCTTTGCGTGGCCTGAAGTTGACAAGTTCCTGTATGAGAGATATATTTTAAAAGTGAAACAAATAAGGAATATCCAGGACAAAAATGTGTGTGACAAATTGTGTTTTTATGGAGTGTTACATTTTTTTGTGTAGAAGCTTTTGTGGATCTCTTACGGTTTACTAGTTATAAAAAATTCAATAAAGAGGTTATTCCCAGAATATTCAAGATATACATTTTATTTGCTATGTAAATATCTTAGTCAAAAGAGATTTTAGTCAAAATCGTTAGAGTATCTTTGACAAAATTAAAATGTTCGAATTTTTTTCCTTGTAAACGGTAGTAGGGGGAGTTTCTTGAAAATCTTCCTGTCACATCCTTGGGAGATACTGAACTCAAATATCAAGTTTGGTATTTAACGGACGTTTCGTTTTTGAGTTATGCTGCCCAAAGACATTTACTTTGACAGACACACACGGACCTTTTTCTGAAAATTCTTTTTTGGATTGAGGGAGTCCCAAAACATGTAATTCCGGTGCAATCTCGGTATCAAATTTTTGGGTGCAATACAATACCTTCTCTATACACTATCTACAAATCTAGCACGTGTAGAACAAGTGGTGTGTAGAGTTAGTGTATGAGCATATGTTGCCTAAGAACATTTTGTGCGAGTGATGCGTTTTATAGCATATACTTAAATCCAGTCAACAGCGACTTATTATTGTTGTTATTATTATTGTTATTATTATTAATTATTATTTGTTGTTATTGTTATTATTACTATTTTATAATTACTATTATTGTCTAATAATAATAATAATAAGCCATCTTCTTTGGGAGCATGTTTTGACATCGGAGAGCAGGAGTATATGAGGTTCTATTGTTGTGCGTGGGACGACAACCGCCTCTTGCTCCAGATCGACAGTAATAATAATGACGACGGGACTTGCTTGCAATAATTATCTCTCACAACATTATTTTTCTTCCCACCAGCCGCGAGCAACTAATGATGTTCATTATTCCATGTTCATTATGCAGGGTCGTCCAAATCCTCTCCTCGAAGCTGTACGAGTTATTCTACATCCTAAATGAGCGAAACCACAGTGAAATAATATCCACCTTTCACAGGCATCTGTACCTCACATCCAGATGACCATTCAAATCCCACTTGTGGGAAATGATTCTTATAGAGACTAGTGTTTTCAAAATACAGAAATGTAGCGCAATTTCTGTATCGTCAGTAAGACAAATGTCTGGAGAGCACGTAATCGGGAGGCTACCAATATTTGTCAGGATATTTACCACTCTGATGTATTCAGAAATACTTTAGGGGTTAACACCCTTCTCTTTTTTTATAGCGTTTAACACCCGCTTTTCTACATACAGCACTGGAGGCAATGATACTGACGATGAAATGGAATAAAGATGGAGTACCGGTTGAATTACGAAGAACTCAGAGTGAACTCGCCCTGCGCCGCTTTGTCCATCAGAAATCTCGCATGCGGTTGCTTGGGATCGAATCCGGGCTGCCTAGGTGAGAGATCAGTAGTCTAACCACTCGACTACAACGCGACCTTAACGTAGGATCATAAACGGCGATGAATGGACGAAATGCTCAAATGAATTAGGGTCAAAGTTAGCGGCAAAAAATCTTATCCAATTAATTCCTCCGACGAGATTCGAACTTAGAACCTTCTACAAGTAGATACACTACCTCCACTGGAGATGGGCTGCATCAGAAATATTTCCCGAAATATTTCCCGCCATAAAATTCCTAAGTATAGTAGGGTGGAAAATCTGCTATTCAATAAGTAGCAGATCTCAAATTATTAGTAAGAAAATGTGAAAGGAATACGCTCTGGATGCCATTAATCGTCCTCCGTGATCTAGGGATCACATGCTAGCCTCTGGTTCCCAAGGTCGTGGGTGCAAACCCGGCGGTGAACAATGGATTTTTTTCTGGAGTATAAAAACCTTAGCAAGGCTTCCTTCAGAAGAAAATGAACATATTGGTCCCGTGGCATAGATTTATGTTACGTAAAACAACCTCAAGCCTAATGAAGAGGCATCTGAACAAAATTAAGCAGTCTTTTGACTCCCATTATAGAATGGGATTTTGAGAACCATAGCAGTAAATGAGGCTCCTAAATAAAACTCAATTTCATTTTTACATGTGATAGGAAAGAGGAAATCTTGAAGCTTTATGGTCGTTGATAGTATATCCATTTATGAAAAATCATATAGAACGAAAACATTTGTTGTTTCCTGATCAACATAAATTAATTGGTCCCTGGTTATCAAGTAAATCTGCTGATGATGCAACTTTTTAATAAGGCTATTTCAAAAGTATTTACAGTACAGTGCTAGAATAATGGATTCAAAGTAAAATGAGTTATTCACGAGATTATTCACTCCTGCTCAATTTTTTTTTTTTTAATCGACGTGCTTTAATTGTCCCATTTCCACAGGTAGACCCATATAGTCATAGCTGGGATTTGATCTTGTGCTTTAAAACATTTCCGATGATGTCACAACTTGCATAACAATACTATTAAGGATGTTTTGTTTCTGAGACAAAGTAGGTTTAAAACACCCTGTTTGACGTGTAAAAGCACTTTTTCTAACATTTCCATTTTACTGTAGCAAAGAATATGATTGACTTTTGAAATGCATGATATAAAATTAAAGAGCAAATTGTAATTAAAGTGACTGCATAAACAACCAAACATGTTTTTTTTTCCTTTCTTTCTTGAATGGGGAGATGTCAGTTTTCGCCATTTAGTCTTCCTTTAATTTAACCGCGTGATTTATTTACTAGTTTCACTTGTTATAGTGTAAATTTTTATCTTTTCATTGAGTAAATATTCAGCGGCATTTAACCATCGGTAACACCGCGTGTAATTTCAAGAGATGAAATAACGCGCGGGCTGTATAGTTGACTGAAGGGTAGATCGCGAACCCGATATTCTCGTGTCCCACGTTTTGACGGTGTTACAGAGATGACAGGTGAAGATAAAAGATGAGTTATGGAGCGGGAACTCTTCTAACAAAAGCTGCATGTATGTTCTTCAACAAGTTCTCTGGTCATTAGCGCTAATAATAAACCCCTTTAAAAACGATTCTTGAACAGTCCTGATTATCGCTGTGTCCATAATGCACGCGGTAGCATTTAGAAAAGCAAACACGCTTGACAGGGTCATTAATCTCAAAAGTATGACTTATATTCTTAAATGCAAGACCATAGGCACTTCTTAGTTATTTAATTCAATTATATTAAGTGTGTAATGAGTAATTCAATGAATAGTAAATGAACAAGGCATCACTATTTGTAGAAAACTCAAGATATACAGGCTCTATCACAATTGACAGTGAAAATTTAAGTCCCATATTTGGTGACATGATGCCGCTAGTTTGCCAAGCATAAGCCGCAGAATAATTGAAGAAAATAAAGAAACAAAGGGAGTACTCCACTTCAAAGAAGTGTGCTCAGCATATGTAAAATCGGAAGTGCGATTCTTGCATAATTTTGCCTTTGAAATTGTTTATTATTCCAAATAAACTGTTTAAGTCCGCACAAGTCCGTATTTCAATGGATAAAAGATACCTTTAAAAACCTTTCCTTTAATCTTCTTAGCGCCTGAAGGCTTCCTCAGCGTTAAATGTTCACCATTTAGGCTTTTCACCATCCTGAATTCAATTCCCGGCTGGGGTGGAGAACTTTTCCTTTGAATAAAAAATCATTTACTACCCTCCGCGGATTATGACAATGTAAATGGAATATGTTTCATGAAACTATTTTTAAATTCAACGTTAAAGGCTGCATGCTCTATTTATATAATGTGTATACTATTTCAAACAATATATTATTCTGTCTGATTGTAGATGCTATCAATACCTGTATACAAAAAACGTTGCTATTGTAACCAAATAAATAAAGAGAACCCTTATTATGATTGTGAACCGAACATTAACATAGCTAGCATAAATTGATACAGTAGCAATAATACCAAGAAATTTAGCCGACTAATAGAGCCACACAAATTTCAATGGAAATCCCTAAAAGTATTGCATTCCACCAAAAAAATCGATAGCGAGATTTCACCGGAAATATATGTTTTATGGTCCCCTGTATCTAAAAAAAGAATTTTCAGAAAAAGGTCCGTGTGTGTCCGTGTGTCTGTGGACACGATAACTCAAAAACGAAAAGTCATGGTATTTAAGTTGAGTATCTTCCAGGGATGCGACACGAAGATTTTGAGAAAAATCCCCCACCCCAAACTACCCTTACATAGAACATTTTTCGAAAATTTTGATTTTCTAAAAAATAGCACTAACGATTTTGATTAAAATATCGTATATTAAAGATATTTACCTGACAAATAAAATATATATTTTGAATTTTCTGGGAATAGCCTCTGAAGACTTCTTTATTCTAGGTCAATTTTACGGAATTTTGCATAACTACAAACCGTAAGAAATAGACAAAGACTTACTACTCGTACATAACAAAATGTAGAGCAGTTTAAAACATGCAATTTATGTTACATACATGTTTTTCATGGAGGTGATTGTTTTTTAAATATTCCATGTTTTTGGTTTCGGCTATAAAAAGCTTATACTTTTTTCATACAGGACTTTGTAAACTCGTGTCCATACAAACAAAGGAACTTCAGTCACATAGCAGCCAGCTTTTGGCTTTCACTTTTACTTATGGTACTCCCTTTCGCTTCTACTTACAATAAAGCAAGAAAAAAATACTATTTCTGCTAATTTTTTCTCGATTAGCAAGAAGTAAATAGAAGCTTAAGCTTTTTAAAAATAATTTATTGCAGAGATATAGAGAAAGTCATGTGAATGTAACACATAAGATTTTTTGAAAAATGATCCGGTAAAATGAAACGCGCAATTTTCTCAATCTTATCTAAACATCTGAAGTGTTACATTAACATGACTTTCTCTATTCATTCTGCATTCTTACGAAAGCTTATAATATCTAGCTCATGCTAATCGAGATAAGTATTAGCAATCCTCTTATTACGCATGTATTTTCTATTAGGTTCAAAAGAAACAGGGGAATACACTAAGCTAAAACAATGGTCAAATCTTTGAAGAGCTAGTGGCCCATTATCTTTGCATGCCCTGGAGTAAAATAAAACCTGATGACGACTTCCCATTTGAGAAAAGTATAAGTATTGAAAGCAATAACCAGAAATATCTTGGATATGTTAACTCACAAAAAATAAAAAAAGAATAAAAATAAAAAAATTTACATAAACTATGTGCCTTAACAAAATCTGTTTTTCCTCTATCTCTTACAGTTTACCAGTTATGCAAACATCCTTCGGAATGAATATAATTGCATAAGTTATTCCCAGAAAATTCAAGATATACGAGGCGTGTCTGAAAAGTAAGCACCATTTCGTTCTACCACCACCGTGACGCTATTATCCAGCTCCATGCATGCTCTCTGGTTCATTGTCTGTCCACTGACGCCATTACAGTCGGATCGTGTTGTGTTTACAGCTGTTAGTGATCGTTCAAAATGTTTAAGCCAATTTCTGATACCGCCGACTATGAAGTGCGTTCCGTAATACGATTTTAGAATCTAGCTGAAATTCATCGTCAAGTTATAGAGATTTACGATGAAAATGTAATGGCAAAAGGTATGGTGATAAAGCAATTTAGGCAATTCAATAATGGACAATTCGATGCTCATGACGAAGCACGGAGTGGGCGGTCTTCTATTGCTGCATATGGATTGGTTGAACAAGCGAATGAGGCAGACGGTTCACAATAGGAATGCTTTATGTTGTTTCCAAAAACGTCAAACTGTTTCGCCTGAGATTGTCACAAAGTGCTTAAACTATTGCAAACTGTGTTTTCATTGAGTTATGATGTTAGGGATGTCCAACCACATGGACAGTACTTAAACATTTCTTACCTGACACAGTGATGATCAATTCTTGAGCAGAATTCTTGATGAAACTTGGGTTTGTCATGTCACTTCAGAATCAAAACAATAGTCGATGGAATAGAGGCATACAGGATCCCCGAAACGAAAAAAATTCAAAACAATACTGTGAGCACGAAACTTCATGTGCACTGTGCAAGCATTCTGCTTGTTTAGTTCCTTTCCAGATATGCAACTACCAATGCAGATGATACTGTGAAACACTGAGAAATATTCGGCGTGCAATTCAAAACAAAAGGAGTGTAATGCTCAGACAGGATCGTGTTGCTTCATGGTAACGCACGTCCCCATGGTGCTGGGATCATTCAACAATTCAGTTGAAGCAGTTCGAACACCCACCGTAAGCCGCGATCTCTCGCCTGCTGACCGCCACTTGTTCTTGAGCCTCAAGCGTGAGCTCAAGGAAGGTGCTTTGACAGCGATGATAACGTTCTCCTCGGTTTTCACGTTTTCCTCGACACACCACTCCCTCCCTAGACTCGAGAGGGCCATCATCTCCTCTGCAGCTACGGCACCACCTACCGGCGGATCTGGCAGCAGCGGCAGGAGCCACGGCAGCATTCCCCCAGCGGCAACGCAGTGGGCATTCGTCCCTCTACTAGCTTGCAGCTCCGACGCCCGCGGGTGCTCGGCTTCTACACAGCGGCAACGCAGTGGGCTCTGACCCCCTATTAGCTTGCCGTTCCGCCGCCAGTGTGCGAGCGGCCCCACAGACAGCTTGCTGTCATTTTGTAAAGAGCAGGAACTCCCCTACTTTCTTACTCCTCTTCTACTGTCATCTTTCTTTTTATTGACCTGACTAGACCGACAGACAACGCAAACAGCGGGTCCGTAAGGCCAGAGCCAAGGGTGAAGGCCATTGGCCTGAAACCTCGAGCCGATATGGCTCGCACAGGCGCCTCCTCTAAGGAGGTCCGGTCCTCTGCGGACAGCCGTAGGGCAACCGCACCGACACTGACTAGTGATGACGGGCAACAGCCAACCACCAGCACAAGTCTACCTACTCCCTCACCAGAGACGGCCGAACCTTCGCGCAAGCGAAGCAGGACGTCCATTGGCGGCAGCAACAGGCGCAAGCCATCTTCGCCTCACCGCCTCGTAGCGGATGAGAGTGTTCAAACCGGGCAGGACCCAACCAGTCCCTACACCATTCCCATGCCCGACTCTGACACAGACGTCGAACCTGACGGGCCGTGGATAACTGTCCACGCAGGGGGCCGCAGAAGCGGTCGTTCCTCCCCCAACCCAGCCGCACCACCACAGGGAAATAACCAACCCCCAACCCAAGGGGGGGCGAAAAATCCCGCCTATAGTTGCCGACGCTTTCCGTAACCACGTTGTGGTAATGAGAAAGCTGGCAACGAAGCTTAGGGGCCCCTTCGAGGCCCGGCGGAAGCAAAGGAAAGTCCACCTCCATACCTCCTCGGAAAGGGATTTCGAGGAAGCGAAGGCAGTACTACGGGACGAACAAATCCCGTTCTACAGCTACTCGCTGCAGCGGCCCTACGTGGAGCGTAGGATAATTCGGGGCCTTGACTCCGACTGCACCCCTGAGGATGTCAAGGCGGCTCTTCAGGACGAGTACAACATCACCCTCACCTCCGTGGCACGTCTCAGTAAGACGGTGGCAACAGAAGACGGCACTCAGCGAGTGCCCATGCCCTTATTCCTGGTCGTGGTACCAAGGGAACGCGCCCAGACAGTTCAGCCGATAGACGCCGTCCGTCGGCTTATCTTCACCGTCGTGAGTATCGAAAGATACCACGGCAAAGAGGGACCTGTGCAGTACCACTCTAGCAGTGTGTGCAGGCGCAAGCTCACATGCCTGCGATGCGGTGAAGCCCATCTACTGAGGGACTGCACAAAGCCCCATGAAGCTCGCCACTGTGTGAACTGTGGTGAGGCGCACGTGGGCTCATACAAAAGATGTAAGGTGCGGAAGCGCCTTGTTGAGAGCCGCCGTAGAGGCCCCCAGGAGCCAGCTAATGTGCGCCCTGGGGTGTCCTTCTCCTCGGCACTGAACCGCGCTGAGGGAACACTGCGCGCCGCTGAGGCAGCAGCAACTCCCAGCCCCGCAGTCACTGCAGAGACCGTGCCAGCTCCGTCCCTGACGGAGACCCCAACCCCCCAACCTGGTCCGTCTACGACAACGGAGGAAGCCGCCCCGACGCCCTCGACAGCGGGCCCACGCCGGACTTCTCCAAAAAAGAAGTCAAGGAGGAGAGGAAAAAAGAACCGTCGGGCCAATCAGAGGCTCCCACCTCTGTGAGACCCGAGGCCACGCCCCCAGCACTCCAGCAGCTACCAGTGGCGGAAGATCCAGTAGCGGCCGCCACAGTGCCGACGCCAGTAGCGGAGGCTCCCGCTGCACCTACCACCACAGCGGCTTCCTCGGCCTTTACAGCGGCCATCCCACAGGCGGACCTGGATGAACTTCAGGACCTAGCCCTGTGGTTCGGTGACCTCCTAAGTAAGGTCCTACCTGTACTGCGAAACTTCAAGTTGCAGTACAGCAACCCCAGACTCTCCCCCCTCCAGAAACACACCCTCTTCCTCCAAACCTTGGAGCAGTTGTACCCGGGTTCCGCTAAGTAATGGCCTCTAGATTCGTTCGGAGACCATTGCGACTCGCGTACTGGAACGCGAACGGCATCCGGGGGCAACGCCCAGGCGTCATTGAGTTTGTACAATCGTACGGAATTGACATCCTGATGGTTTGCGAAACCCATCTGGATGCTGTTACTGACTTCTCGCTGCCTAGTTACGTCAGCCATCGGTTCGATCGGGTCGGCCGACAGGGTGGCGGTACAGCTATCTTCATTAAGAACGACATAACCCATACTCCTGTCCAACTCCCAGCACTACAGCACGTGGAGGCCTGTGCAATCCGGCTTGCCGTTGCCGGGCTAGACGCGCTGCTCATAGCTGCATATGACCCACCAAACCACCGCTTCCATGAAGCGGACTACACCACCCTACTCAACCTTCACCCAGTGGTTGGTATGCATCGCAGGAGATCTCAACGCGAAACATGCCCTCTGGCACAGCCGCACCAACAACCCCCGAAGCCGCGGGCTCTACCGCCTCGTCAGCGGCAACCCCGCCCTCGTCGCGCACGGACCGAGAGGACCTACGTGTCATCCGGCTCGCGGCAGACCGGATGTTCTTGACATCATAATCACCAAGAACACACCATTTCATCTAGACCTCTTGGCGGTCAACGAGTTGGACTCCGACCATGACCCTGTCGTGGTGGATACAACCGACAACGTATTAGCTCTGGTAACACCAGACTGGATAAATGAGATCGACTGGGACGCAGCCGTCCTAGACCTAAACCAAACCGTGGACCCGCGACCACGCATCGATTCCATCGAAGCGCTGGAAGCGGCAGCCACGGCCTTCTCCCGCCATCTCCTGAATGAGGTACGCGCGCATACCTACCGCATCCCATCTAACAAACCTAACCCGAGAACCATACCGAATGAACTCCGGCAGCTGCTAAAAGCCAAGGCAACCGTACGGAAGCTATGGCAGCGCTTCCGCCATCCCAGGATCCAAGCAGTGTACCAGCGGTTCAAATCCCTGGCAAGGCGCCTGCTTCGCGCGCACCGCAAAGCGGCCTGGGAACACACAATGGCACATATAAACCTGGAAGAGAAACAGCCCTGGAGAATCATCCGATTCCTCAGGAAAGACAAAAGTCAGTTTCAGCATCCCATCCATGGCTCCCGTGGGAGACTCTCTTTTGAGCCCCAGGACAAAGCCACGGATTTCGCAGATTATCTGGAGTCCCAATTCGAACCCCGCGAAGACCCCCAGGATGAGGACTTTACTGAGCTCGTGGAAGCGACGGTAGACTACCTCTATGAGGAGCCCCCGCCGCCCCATGAGGAGATCCGCATTCCTTTAGTCACCCCGAAAGAGGTGGCTTCCCAACTCAACAATCTAAAGCCTAACAAAGCCCCTGGACATGACGGCGTTACGGCGCCTATGCTCCAGCACCTAACCAGAAAGGCCGTAATCCACCTGACGCGGATTTACAATGCATGCCTGCACCTACGTCACTTTCCAACGTGTTGGAAGGAGGCGCGGGTGGTATGTATTTTGAAACCCGGCAAGGACCCGGTCTTCCCGTCAAGCTACAGATCTATTAGCTTACTTCCGATCGTCTCGAAAGTATTCGAGCGGTTACTCCTACCTCGCCTCACCCCTCTCTTCGAAGAGAGACTCCTACTCCCGGATCATCAGTTTGGTTTCCGTACTGGACATTCCACAACCCTGCAGTTGCTGCGACTGGCTGAGAAGGCTGCTCTGGGCTTCCAGGACAACTTCAAAACAGTCGCGGTGCTCTTGGACGTGGAAAAGGCCTTCGCCACCACGTGGCATCAGGGACTCTTGTACAAGCTCAAGAACGCAGAAATCCCTCCCCCCTACCTTCACCTGCTTAGTAGCTTCTTTCGGGACCGCACTTTCAGGGTGAGGGTGGAGGGGAGGCATTCCACAGTCAGACCCATAGCGGCGGGAGTGCCGGAAGGCAGCGTGCTGTCGCCGTTACTCTTTGCTGCCTACATGTCCGACTTCCCCACAGAACCCAGTACAGTTACGTGCCAGTATGCCGACGATGTCCTCATAATGGCGCGTAACAAGAACGCCCGATATTGCTTCCCCCCGCTACAGAGACAGCTCCAGGCCATAGGCAGATGGAGTGAACAGTGGCGGATGGCTATCAGCCCGCAGAAGAGCTCAGCTCTACTGCTGGCTAAAGTCCGTGGCTGGCGACCGGAGAGGTCGCTGAGGTTGCGGCGGCGGATCCCCTGGGTCCGCACCGCCAAGTACCTTGGAGTCCTCCTCGACCGCGGCCTTACTTTCACTCCACATGTCAGGGAGAAGGTCGGTTTGGGACACGCTGCCCTGCGGCAGTTGTTTCCCATCTTCCGCTCCACCATGCCTACATACCTAAAACTACGGCTGTACCGCGCAGTCATCCCACCCCTGATGCTGTACGGCTGTGAGGTCTGGGGTTCGGTGGCTCGTTCCACCATCCGCAGGCTGCAGGCCGTGCAGAACAGGGCATTGAGGATGATATACGGCACAGACCGCAGATTCCCGTCCCACATTCTCCATTCCCACTCCGGAATCCCTTACATAGTGGACGTTGTGCGAGAAAGAGCTCGCACAATCTACACTAAACTTGCTCCCCACCCAAATCCCCAGGTGAACACTCTCGGTCTTTACGACCACACGCTGCCTAGGAGACGCGTAAGCTACCGCCTTCCCAAGGACACCTAGGGATGGTAGTTTTCCGGCCGCCTCTCCCTTTATTGTCCTACCCGCCAAGTTAAGCAGCATCGGGCATGGTCACAACTCGGACGGGTGACCATCCAGTTGTACTCCGACCAGATCTGCTACACTGGCTTCCCCCACCCCGTACCTATATCCCTGCAGGTCTCCCGGCTAGCCGGCACTGCTTTCCTTGACAGCCCGCAAGCGGCTGGCCAAGGTAAGCAGCATCGGGCCTGGTCCCTCTCTGGGTGGGTGGCCACTCAGATAGGTAAGTCAGCCCGCGCCGGCTGCACAGAGGGAAACACCCTGCCCAACTACTTTGACACAGACAAAAACGCTTGCATTAGACTACATCTTTTATATCACACGGGTAAATCCGCGAGAAAAGCGGATAGGTACCGTGGTGATTTGCCCCCGCCCGAGTACACTCGGGCGACTAGTTCCTGCTCCTGGCTCCTGATGACAACGTTAAGCATGGTGTTCAGCAATGGTTGGTTGCCTTCATTGCCGGCATCTTTCTTTGAAAAGAGCATACAAAGTTTATCCCCGCTATGACAACACCTGTCAAAAAAATAGGTTAATTTTTTTTTCGACCTGGCACTAAATTTCCGGACACACGTCATATATAATATAAATTTTTATAAAAATATCTTAAACACACGGAATTTTTAAACAAAATGGTTAACAGCATTTTTGATAAAATTAAAATGTCCGAAAAAGCTTCATGTAAACTTTAGTTTGGGGATCGTCGTGTACAGTCTTGGAAGATTAAGTAAACAATTTGGTACTTATTGGAATTTGCGTTTCTGAGTTATGCTGGACCTTTTTCTAGTTTGTTTTTCTATTCATTAAGGAGTACCCGAACATTTATTTCCCGTGAAAACTCAGTATCGAATTTATAGTTACTTTTCTATCTGCTACGTACGTGGCAGAGAAAGTAAAAGGTGATTCTTCTATTCACCTTGCGATTGGTGTTTTTTTGTGCTTTCTTTTGCGACAGGCTCAAAAATATTTAAATAAAACACATAGTACTTAGTTATATGTAGCATACGCACACAACATTAAAATGTTAATGCCAGAAACAAATAGTGTCGTAGTAATTAGTGTTTATTAAGAAAATAAAACAAAAAAAAAAGCTAACTCAATGTTCTGCAAAAAGGCGCACTTGAGAACATGAAAATAAAAAAGAATACTTTAAAAGCGGCTAACGCTATAAAATACATATTTTACGTATTTCATTCATTGAAATGCGAGTCAGTAGTGAAATTTAATGCTATGCCGGCATTTTGCCATGGTAGCTCAGTGGAAGAGCAACCGAGCAACCGGATAGAGACTGGGAGATCCGTGGTTCAAATCCCGGCTAGAGCATTGCATTTTTCAATTTGACTCTACCTATATATTCTATGTTTGAGAAACCATGACGAGCAGAACATGTACATATTGAATTCTATGAATAGCTTTTCAATCGGGTAGGGATTTTAAGTCTGGGGATATAGAACCTGGACACATTCAGTCATGGAGAAATTGAGGAGCTGCGATAGGCAGCGATCCCGGCCACAAATGCCAGCATTCGAATTGGGGGATGCGTGATATTTGTCACATCTCCTCCCCGTAAGCGTTGGATGATCACATGTGCTTTACATGAACGCGAGGCTGGTTGTCGGGTGGAGGGCATAGACCCTAAACAGTTCTAGCGCCACCGAAAAGTCCCCTTCATTTGAATGACTGTTTTAAATTCTGTATAACCAGGAAAGTGTAGAGATGGATTATATTAAAACACATAATTTATGCTTGGTTTGGATTTTACACTTTATGCTAAGTCACCATTCATTTTTACTATGCATAATAAGTAGCGGTGGTATTGAATTCCACCCTAGACTTTCGAAACCAGATTTTATTACATTGAGACACCCTGAATATAAAAATAAATGTTTGTGTGTGTGTGTATGTGTGTTTCTGTGAACAGCATAACTAAAAAAATGGCTACATATTAAACTTGATATTTCAGTTCCGCTTCTTTCAAGAATGCGACACAAAGATTTTCAGGAACATCTCCCACCCCAAACTACCCTTTATTTGCAACTTTTTTGAGAGAAATTTATTTTCTAAAAATAGCTCTAAATGAAATAGAGCTATTTTTAGAGCTTGTAATTCAGAGGGCCCTTAAGCGTGCATTTCCCATTGTATCTTGGAAATATCTACTCACAAATAAGCGCCAGATAAAGCAATACGATTTTATATGAATAGTCTGTAAAAACCGCATCAAATTATAATGGATAGAGAAGGCGCTTCAAGAGTAAACAAAGTGCATTGGCCTGACTAGGACCGCCACTGTTATTTTTCAGATCATCATCCTAGAAATGACTCCTTACATTTCAAAACAAGACGAGTGCGCATGCGCGGGCCAGCTTATCTTTTATAGATACAAGGCGTGGGCTCGTGCTAACCTTCCTCCCCTCCCGGCCCAAAAAAGTTATTTCAATGCCTTCATTGTGTTGTTCGCTTTCAGATGAAAGGGGTAGGCCCGAAAAAATATGAAGACGTCACAGGGGGAGTTACAAGTCTTTTGTATGCAATTTCCAAGGGAAGGAGTTGGGAGCTTATGTATCATGCATTTCTCTAGACAACTCGTCACTTCATCTCAGTGGCGTCAAGTGCTTTCTAAGGCGTCAAGACTGCTTCTGAACACATCAAGGTCAAAAATTCATTTACAGGCATTCTGCGTCACGGAATGCAAATAGAGACATCTAAACGAAGTACAACTAAAGAAAATTCGAAAACATGTGATAACATAGAGTTTTTCTACGTTCTCTACTTCGGATTTTAAACTTAGAGTGCAACCTATTGGCATTCCACCTAAAAATGTGATATAGAGATTTCACCTAAATGCATGTTTTGGGGTGCCTTGAGTAAATAATTTTAAAAACCATTTTTATAAGAAGATGTATGTGTTGTCTAGAGTATAATTAAAAAAGAAAAGTCGTCCAAATACCAAACTTGGTTTTAGTAGCTTCCAAGGACGCAACT
Source organism: Hymenopus coronatus (assembly GCA_030762935.1). Classification (NCBI taxonomy): domain Eukaryota; kingdom Metazoa; phylum Arthropoda; class Insecta; order Mantodea; family Hymenopodidae; genus Hymenopus; species Hymenopus coronatus. Next base: position 79,910,082 of record CM060881.1, on the reverse strand, counting down.
TTAAGATTTTCAGAATAATCTGTTTACTTACTACCCTTTACATAGTTTATTTTTATTTATTTTTTTATTTTTTTCTAAAATAACTCAATGATTTTGATTAAAACACCACATGTTAAATATATTTACATTAGAATGAAAATCATGTTTCTAATTTTCTGGGAATCTGCTAAGTCCGCTTTATTCGAAAGGGTTTTTGTATCATTGTGTAGGTATAATTGGTACGCGTTATGCGATAGATAAACATGTACTACAAATAAAAAGTAGATTTCTTTAAAAATACAGAATTTACGCATTCCAATTAAATTTTAGTGACAATCTGTTTCCGAGATATCCGTTATTAATGGTTCGAACTTTTCAACAATTCGTCTTTTTTGATTATGTTTCTCGGGATTCTATGGAAAGAATATTGCTTTTTAAGAGCAGCATAGAGCTCTAATGTTTAACTATCGCTTTGGGTATTATATTGAAACGTGTAATGCAGCAATTTCTGCAAACATTTGTCACGGTTAACATCAAAGAGCAAAATAAGTTTTCGGATAGTGGTTAGAGAAATTGTGTTAATGTAACAATTAGATATGTTCTTTCTTTTTTACTTTTTCTGCATAATACATGGTGCGTGCGTACGTAGAGAAAGTATTGCACTCCACCCAAAACTTCGATACCGAGTTTTCACCGGTATGTTAAGATCCCCCTATATAAAAAAAAAACATTTTTACTTTCTCTACACGTACTATGTACATATTCTATAAACCTAAAATGTTATGCCCAGAGTTCACAGGAAATTCATATTTTGAGACCTCTGAATAAAGGGCATTTTAGAAAAATGTCCGTGTGTGTGTGTGTGTGTGTGTGTGTGTGTTTGTCCGTGCGTGTGTTTGTGGACAACATAGCTCAAAAACGAAAAGTTCTATAAATTTCAAACTTGGTATTTAAGTTCAGTATCTCCCAAGGATGCGACAAGAAGCTTTTTTTTTTTTTAAAAAAAAAAACAAAACAAAAAAACCTCAACTACCCTTTACAAGGAAAAAATTACGAAAATATTGATTTCCAGGGAATAACTTCTGAATACCTCTTTATTCTGGTGGACATTTGCATAACTGGTAAAACGTAACAGAGACAAAAACTTGCTGCATAAAACATCGTATATCTCGTTAAACATATAATAATATCCGGTGCATTTTATCGCGGAGTTGACCATTCTTGATATATTCCTTATTATTGGTTTCAGTTTCAAAATATTTCAACTTTTCTCATGGGGGAATTTGTCAACTCCTGGCAATGCAAAGAAATGTATTTCAACCAGATGGCCACCAGGTTTTAAAAGATTTGACTATCGCTTTAACCTAGTGTACTCCCTTATTTTCCTTCTACTTACTAGGAAGCTTGTAATAAGATCATTTCTGCTAAAATTTATCTCCATTAGCATGAAGTAGAGAGAAGAATAAGCTTTCTGAAAACAATTTTCACAGAGATGTTGAGAAAGTCATGCGGATGGAACACATCAGATTTTTACTGGATCTATAATCTACTTATAGAAGACAGACATTACGATAAGTCAGAATCAAAAATGCAATATTTAGATTTTACAGTAAACACCGTTTTGAGGACCACTGAAGAAGTTTAGAAGATCTGTTTAAATGTGCATATATGTGCGTATGTGTGAGCATAACTCAAAAACAAAATCTCGGATGTTGCGTGGTAAATGTTTGAAATTAATTGTTTTCTTAAACAGGTTTTAATCATTATGACTGCAACACACAGAATTGAATATTTATATGACAAATAAAATGTATAAATTTTGAACTGTCTGATAATAGCCTAATAACATCCGCTCATTCAGAAGAAATTTTTAATGATTTTGTATGACGATAAACTATAAAAGTAGACGCAAACGTTTCGGATAAATTTGTCTTTCGCTCCATAACTCCCAATCTATTTCACGAAGATTCTTTTGAAACAGCTATTTCAAAATAATCCGTTGTAATTGTACTTAAAAGTTCATTTTTTGATATAGTGTCAACGTTCAGCTGTTTCTCACGATGTCTTAGAAACCACATAGAATTTCAAGGCCAGTATACAGCGATCCGCTTTTAAGTATTTAACTGTCGCTGCACCTTTGTACCTGTAATGAAGGGTGTAATGAAACACTATGCAAACCTTTATCTTATTTGAAGTCAATAACGTATTTAACTTTTGAAATAATCATTTGTAGACGGTATAAAAATAAAATATAGTGGGTACAGAACGTGAATGTAACATGTCTGAAGCCCCTCCATCCTGTCAACTTCACATTTTAGATTTTACTGCTTGAAAAAATGGTTCCATTTTATGTTTCGTTGTAGCTAAAAAGGGTTCACAGAGATTGAACCTTCTCCGCGCCGCTGAAGATGTTTACCGCAGTTGTAGACGAATCTTCAAGTAGACCACGGTTCATTTCTTCGGAAATTATTTTTAGTTTTAATTGTGACTCCAGCCGCTAAAATCCTACGCTTACTCGTGTTTCAGCTTAATTTTACAATATCTTTGCTAAATGAGTTTGGGCATAACAATTAGTAGTAATTTTTATAAATATACCTATACTTAAAATTTAAAACTTGTTAATGGATTTTAAGCAGAATGTAACTCTTAATGATATATTTTATAATGCATAGAGTGTGAGCTTAATGTTTCAGTCTTTAGTAGTACATAACTACAATGATAGTTTAGGGTAGTGATTCTAAACTAGATTAATAAACTTTAGATTATTATATAACCTTTATTCAAATACCATTTATTAAAGCATCCAAGGTTGCCATGCTTCGTTCCGGTGCAAAAGTCGTTTATATGACTTCCTGGGTCAACCTTAGAGGAAGGAACTAAGTAATAAAGTTTTTGAAAATTAAATAAATAATAATGTTACGGTTAATCTGCTGCAAATAAATGACGACGAATTGGAGAATCCACCTTTACAAATGTTTTGAGATCAGGAACTTAACATGCTAAACTATCAAGAAGTGTGCTACAAAAGCAATAGAATAGCCAACACAACTGTTTACGACTCGGAAGAGATAGATAAAGAGAGCAAACCGCCTTTCGCAACATGTCGGTCCTATGATTTAGATTAGTTCGAAATGTAAGACAAAATAATCTGACGTGATATATTTACGTGACTTTCTCGTTTAATAGTGGATATACAAACTTCTTTTCTCATGTATGTTCCTCATATGGACGATATCGCCTGCGGTGCCAGAGCAGTAAAAGCGGGTGTTAAACACTAAAAAAAAAAAAAAAAAAAAAAAAAAAAAAAAAAAAAAAAAAAATGTGGACGACTCATAGCCAGGGCTTACAAGGCAGCGCCTGGAGGTAGATTCCTGTTGAGAAGCATACGAATTCTCGAACCAGAGAGAGATGGGTGATATGCCCGATACCTGGTAAGGGAGTGAGAAAGAAAATGACAGTGAAATGGATGAAATGAAAGGTAATTATGAACAAACGCTTGAATGAATGGCGGGGTTCGGTCCGCCTTGGTGAAAGGCAAGCGGTCTAACCACTCGGCCATAGCGCCGCCTTATCGCTTTATATACTCCTCCGAATTAGTGTAACAGTCCGTGAGAGTTGACATATATTATTGGTTTAATAATTTCTAAAGGAGATTATGACATTCTAAGACTTATAGAATGTATATATTGTATGTAAAACCTTAAAACCTGTTTCTTCGTGTTTTTCTTTTTCAGCGTTTTCAAAACTTTAAAATGTTCCACATGATGCAGGTTTTATTCAAGCTCTCCTACATGTTTAGAATAGGTTCTTAACAAGCAAAAAAGTATTTCTGTCTAATGATTTCTTAAAATTCCTAATATTGTTTTAGATATTGATTTTTAAAGTGAATTGTATTATAATTGTATTATAAGTGAATTGAATTTTAGTCGGTTTCTTGCTATAATTTTTTACCTCTAGAACTAATTGTAGTATAATAAATTCATATGACATTTCTGTTCCTGATACTTAAATGCATATTTTGAAAAACAAAAAAAATAATGTTTTCATCATTTTCATCGTGTGGAGTGATTTGAATTTGGTGCCAGATTTTTTAATTTAAAAATTAATAACTCAAAAACTACTTATGATACATTAACTAAATTTTAAAGCATGTAGCTATTGCACAACATAAATGCATGTTAAAAATTTCAGCCTGATTAGTTGAAAACTGTTGGATTTAGGATTTTGGATGATGCATTCCCTTAATCGAGAGAAATATATTTGTTTTCTTTCTCTACCATGTACATAGTAGGAAGATAAAGTATATTTCACCCAAAATTGGATACCGAGATTTAATCGGAAATGAATGTTTTGAGGCCCTTGAATAAAAATATTTTTCAGAAAAAGGTCGGCGCGCGCGCGCGCGCGTGTGTGTGTGTGTGTGTGTGTGTGTGTGTGTATGTGTAAACAGCATAAATAAAAGCAAACAGCCGGTTAAATAACAATTTTAGTACGTAAATTCAAAATCTTCCAAAGATACGACAAGGATTTTCAAGAAAATTCCGTAATAAATTGCTTTGAGTGGAAGATTTTTCGAAATTTGCGATTTTCTCAAAAATGGCTTTAACAAGTCCAATTAAAAAGCATATATTACAAATTTTACAAGACAAAATGTGAAACCTGTAATACTCACTTCATTCGGAAGCAATGCTATATAACCTTGTACAACTGCTAAATATCATTCGATAGACGAAAACCTATTGCACAACAAATTTAGAGCTCTATAAAAACACAAATTAGTTTAAATAACTTTCTTTTGCAATAATCCGTTTTCGAAATATGTGTTACTAATGGTTCAAATTGTTCAACAATTGGTCGTCCTTTTAAAGTCCTTTAGACCTTCAGTTTTTCTGGCGATTTGATCTTCACTGTTGCCTATGTCTATAAGGAAATATTGCAGCTATTTCTGCAAAGGCTTATCTCAATTAAAGTGAAGTATATAGAAATAAAACTTTTTAAGAGCATATTCCAGTATACTGTGGGGATGCTATTACATAATTTATAACAGTAGGAATATCCCACTAACTATAGTGGCGTTTTATATACCACTAACAAAGATAGAGGCAGAGAAAATCATGTGATTTAACATATCAGTTTTTACTTTCTCTAATACTATATATATAGTGTACAGAGAAGGTATTGTATTGCACCCAAAAATTCTATACCGAGATTTCACCCGAAAATATATGTTTTGGGACCCTTTTAATTCAAAATAAAACATTTTTACTTTCTCTAGCCCCATATGTACAATGTACATAGGGATAGAGAAGGTATTGTAATGCACCCAAAAACTCGATACCGAGATTTCGCCGGAAATATATGTTTTCGGGTCCCCTGAGTCCGAAAAAAGCATTTTTAAAAGGCCCATTGCATGCGTGTGTGTGTGTGTGTGTGTGTGTCTGTCTGTCTGTCTGTCTCTCTGTGTGTGTCTGTGGACAGCATAGCCCCAAAACAAAAATACCGTTAAATACCAAACTTGGAGTTTAGGTTTAGTATCTTTCAAGGATGTGACACGAAGATTTTCAAAAAAAAAATACCCCCACCACAAACTATCCTTTATATGGAAAAATTTCGAAAATGTATATTTTCTTCAAAATGGCTCTAACGATTTTAATTAAAATCCCGTATATTAAAGCTATTTATGTCCGAAATAAAATGTATATCTCGAATTTTTGGGAATAGCCTCTGAAGACCTCTTTATTCTGGATGAATTTTGCTGACTTTTGCTTAGCTGCTAAACCGAAGAGATAGAAAAAGAGAAAAAAAAAATAAAAATAAACCGTACTCAACTTGGTATTTAAGTTTATTATCTTCCAAGGATGCGACACGAAGATTTTCAAGAGAATTCTCTCACTCCAAACTACCCTTTACATGGAACATTTTTTGAAAATGTTGTTTTTCTCAAAAATGGCTCTAGGGATTTTGATTAAAATACCGTATACCAAAGCTATTCATAACACAAATATAATTTATAATTTGAATTTTTTGGGAATAGCCTCTGAAGAGCACTTTATTCTTGTTGATTTTTGCGAAATTTTGCATAACGGTTAAACCGTAAGAGATAGACAAAAACTTTAAGATCTCGTTAAAACACACAATTTATGTCACATGCATTTTTGTTGTAGAGTTGACCGTTTCCAAGACATTCCTTGTTACTAGTTTCCATTTTGAAATATACTTTTCTCAGATAGGAAGTGTCCGTTTTTCGTTTGTTCTACTCCTCAATGACAAGCTCAAAACGATAGCTTTTAAAACATTTGACTATTGCTTTAGCATACCGCATTCTTTTAATTCCCTTCTACTTATAAGGAATTAAGTAATAAGTATATTCTGCTAATGCTTATCTAGATTAGTATGGCATAGAAAGAAGAATAATCTTTTGTAAGAAGCCTGTTTGAAGAACAGTTAAAGAGAGTCATGAGAGTGTAGCATATCAGATTTTTATTTTAAGTTGCGAAAGAAATTGTTTATGTAGTTACCATGGCTAAATCAGCTGGCCAGCCTACTCACATCAAATAAAACTAACTAACAGCACTAACGAGTTAGGGAAATTCACGACAGTGTAATCTGAACATTTAAAATTGTTCTCTCTGAAATATTTTAATACATTTTCTTTTTAAGTAAGAGGATTTTTGCACAAAGCGGAAGCCTATGTGTCATTATTCACGAATAAATATATGTTTCAAATCAAGTCAACTGTTTCAGATATATTTTATTATTTCCTCTGTATATCCACTGAGTACAAGGTACATGAGCATTTGTTGTATCTTACTATATTTGTGGTAAAACGCTTCGAATGCACACACGTTTGGTGACAGCCGTTTTCCCGCATTTGGCGGGTGAAGCGAGGTGCGACGCAAACAGAATGCCTGCCTCCGATGCTGCTGCGAAGTGGTGTTTGCATTACGGCAATATTAACTCAGTTAGTGATGCTTAATTCTTTCGTGCATTTTAGCTAGATTGTTATGTTTCATGAAAGCAGTCAACTTAAAACACAGTTGTTTAATTTTAAATATGCGACCGTATGTGGGATTTGTGGTGGACAAAGCGGCACAGGGCAGGTTTTCTCCGGGTACACCGGTTTCCCCCGCCATCGCATTGCGCCGGTGCTCCATCTTCGTTTCATGCATCACCAGTGTCATTACCTGCGGCGCTACAAGTAGTAAACCTTACAAAAAAAAAAAAAAGAAATGTAACAAAATAGATCACATTATTCATTATTTTGCATCTAATATTAAAAACAAATTCCCACAGCAATGCATAGCTATCAACTATAGAAAAGTTCCGGGGCTTATCGAAGTATTTGCTGAAACATATTAATAGAAATGGGAAATTAAGCAAATACAACAAAGGAAATGATTAAGCATAAAAAAAAAAGGAGACTAAAATAAATGTATTTTATTCAAGCGTCGAATAAAAAGAGAGAAATATTAATGAAAGTGATATTAAATGATCCGGTCAGGTGAAAAATACCCTAAATGTGGAAGATGTTTGTATGTGCGGTTAATTCAGCCACCAGGATCGGTGTAAATTACGATTTATAATAATACAATTTCTAAAATGTGGCGAAACGAGACAGCCAAAGCAGAAGATGTAGATAAAAGTAAATTAGTTTTTCTATCATAAAACTCAATATGGATTGCCTTCACAATCTTATATTAATTATAATGCGACGAAAAGTGCAAAATAAAAATATGCAATTTTTCATATACAATTATATTTATTGCCAGATCAAATACTTCGTGGTTTATGGGATACTTTTGTAGGTTAACATCACGTGAAACTTCATTGCTTGTTCATATCTTAATGATCCAACGGCATGGCATTAGTATGTGCCGCCGCTGTAAACCTTCCAGCAGAATGTACTGTGGGGCTGGGACACAAGTACTAAAACAGTCTCTGCTCATCCACTTAGGCAGACACGTTAAATGTTACAACAGCGAGGATATGGAGCACCTCCGCTTTGTGAAGGCAAATATACTTTGCGCACGCATGTGTTCGGAAGAGGGGGTTTCATTAAGGCTGAGGCAGAGTGTGAAGGAATGCGTGTTAATTTAAAACAATGCGACGCGAGGGTTCTTCTCGGCTGACTCTAGTTCGACCCTTACCCTGTCTGGCGGCCCACATTGCTTGAGACTGCTCCTACGTAGCTTTCATCTTAATTAAATGCTATGTCGCTCGATGAACATAACTCGCAGAATTTATGTATTAATCAAGGCTTCAGAATGACCAACTACACCGTTATTCGAAAATTGCTGGCAAAATCGACTGCATTTGGCACCATAAGTGGCAAATAAAATGTGACAGCAGTATTTGGTGTGTGATAAACTGCAAATTAGATTATAATAATCTCTATTATATAAGACGCGTTAGTTTCTGTAAGACTCTAAAGGTATACTTAGTACACACAGGCGTTCTAAACAATAACCGTTGGTCCAGTTATATAGTACTAAAATACAAATGAAAGTTGCAAGTGCCTTTATGATATATAATAATGATAATAATAATAATAATAATAATAATAATAATAATAATAATAATACTGGTCAACGCTCAGCAGAAGTCTTCCGACCAATCAAATTTAATTTTGTTACTGAGCTATGCGTGGTATACCCGAAAAAGAAAAGTACCACAAATACCGCTTGGGAAAATCCAATCAATTAACGGTATGGAAACAAATAAGATATCCTTGTTCAAATGTCTTGCAAAGACAATTTATTAGAAATCAGATTCCTGAAGACAAGAGTGCTTACAATGTCATAGAGATAAATGAAACTTGTGACAATGAAAGGTTGATGAAGGGGTGAATTAAATCGGTTGATGAGGAGTGAATTGGAGTTGTTGATGACGGGTGAATGGGATTGGTTAATGAGGGGTGAATTAAGTAAAATAAAACAAAGGCACTTCCTCCCAATAAAAAATAATTACGTTACCCAACGTGGGCGAGTTTTTCATTGGAAGAGATTTTCATTAAAATGAGTTAGAAACTTACAATCGATAAGCGATAATATATATATATATATATATATACTATGTGTGTGTGTGCGTGTGTGTGTGAATGCCCTAAGAGAATATCCCAAAATCCCAAAATCTGTGTAACGCCTGTTTTACAATATGCATACCATTTATGAGCATTCTTAGTTTTATAGCTTCAATTTTAATTAATTATATTTGCTCATATGCTTGTCCTTAGAGTACTGCTAATTACAATTTACAATGGAATACATTATGTATAACCTATAAATGAGATGCAATTTATTTACAGCTATCAAACACCTAAAATCTCCTTAAAGTTTTATCTGCTTAAATATTACGGCTACGAGTACAAAGTAGATAGTTGCCAAACATTTTAAAATACTGTGTATATTACGTGTTTTATGCTTTCTCGCTCTTATCTCAGATAGGCTCAGATATGCACCTTCGGTGATGTTAGCACAAGGTTCTATGCTTCATAGTTTCTATTACCATTCTGACATACTCCAGAGAAGATTTACTTATGGAACATTTTACATGGAAACATCACAGGGCCCACTTTTATGTCCTACAATGTTTGAAAAATGTCTTACCTATAATAAATGTAATCGTTTTAAATGATATAATAATGACAAAATTTTCCTTCTGGATAGAAGTGGTAAGAACGACTAATCTACTTTCTTCCATTTTCAGAACATCAATTTTACAATTTTCTCTATTCCGCAAAATATAATTCATAGAAATTACGTTTAATTATTTTCTTGTATACTTCTTTCTCTTTTTATTACTTTCTGATGTACGTATGTAAAATGTACAATGGTAGAGAAAGTACTGTATTTCAACTAAAAATTCGGCACCAAGTTTTCATCGGAAATACATATTTTGAAGACCCCTGAATAAACAGTTTTAGAAAAAGATCCGTGTGAATATGTGGACAGTACGATTCAAAAACGAAAAGTCAGTTAAACACCAAACTTAGTATTTAGGTTCAATATTTTTCAAGGATGCGATACGATGATTTCAGCAAAATTCTCCGATACCAAACTACCCTTTACATAAAACATTTTCGAAATTTCTAAATATGGCTCTAAAGCTTTTCATTAAAATACCATCAAGATATTTACATGAAAAATAAACTGTATATCCTTAATTTCTTGGGAATAGCCTCCGAAGACCTTTTTTTCTGCGTAAATGGTAGACCGCAAGAGATAGACAAAACTTATCACACAAAAAATGTAGATCTTGTTAAAGCAAGAAATTTATGCTATATACAGTTTTTGTAAAGCTTAACATTTCCCAGATATTCACCGTTATGGTTTCAATTGTAATTACTTAAACCTTTCTCAAGCGGGAAGTAATCTTTTGTTTTACTCCTGGCCATGGAAAGAGAACCAAAGTTCAATGAAAGCTTTTAAAATATTTGACGTTGTTTCAGTCTAGAACATTCTCTTGTTGCCCTTCTGCTCATAAGGAATTAGGTGATAAGACTATTTCTGGAAATGTTTAGCTTGATTAGCATGCATATCTTGAATTTTCTATGAATAGCCTCTAAAGACCTCTTTATTCTGGATGAAATTTGCTAAATTTGCGTAACTGCTAAGCGTAAGAGATAGACAAAAACTCACTACACAAAAAATGTAGATATCGTTAAAACACACGTCATATACGTTTTTTCGTGAAATTCTGACATATTTCTTGTTATTTGTTTCAGTTTTAAAATACTTAACTTTTCTTACACGTAAAGTTGTAAACTTCTGGCCATGCATAGAAACGTACTTCAACCACATGGTAACCAGCTTTTAAAAGATTTGACTATCGTTTCAGCCTTGTGCATTCCCTGTTTTCTTTCTACTTACAAAGAAGCAAGTAATTAAGACAATTTCTGCTAATGTTTATCTCGATTATCATAAAGAAGATAGAAGAATACACTTTTTAACAATAATTTGTTGCAGTGATGTAGAGAAAGTCACGTTAATGGAACACATAAGACTTTTCCATAAATAATACAATGGATATTTACAAATAATGCACACAAGTGACGATGGATTGATCTACGAAAGTTCAACATTGCGAATCTTTAAGAATATTGCAAGCATAAAGAATGGAGGTTACCAGTGCTAAGATGCTCCACTCTGAGTTGTAGGGAATCATCACGCAAGCAGGGTCAATTCATATGACGCCATATGGGGCTAATACGGTGATTTTATCCAGTTTTCCATAAATACAATAAAATAACTTTCTCACTGTGCACAGTACGGCCAATAGACATTGTCAAAATTAACTATAAAATATATCACTATCAATTAGCCTCATATTAAAAGTTGATATGTAACTTAGATTTAAAATATCGTATTATTAGTTTGTATTAAATTAATTCATACTTTATTATAAATTTTTGGTCCGAAATAAATATAGCTGTTTTGCATTTTGCTCGTTCCTTTGTCTTCTTGTGTTATTACTTCTAAGTAATTCCTTGAGGATTTATGCATGTGAATTAAAATATCTAAGACAAAGAATTTATAGTTGAAAAGGGTCTAAAAAAAGTGGCATATATTGCGTTTTTTTTTGATAATTCGTATTACCTTCCTTTGTAATAATAAAATATTTTTGGTTCTTTACTTCCACCATATAATATTATACCATATCTAATCACAGTTAAAACAGAGAAAAGTAACCTAATTTACAATATTGGAATGGTTCATTTCTTAAATATCTATAGAGGTGCATAATCTTACACAATTTTACAGTTTCAGTCGTGAAGTACTTGTACTTTTCTCAGACGGGAGTGTCCGTTTTTATTTTGTTCTACTCCTGGCCAAGAAAAGAAGCGATTTGTAATGGCAATCGCATAACGACAGCTTTTAAAACATTGGACTATTGGTTTAGCCTAGTGTATTCCCTTATTTTCTTCCTTCTTGTACGGAACTAAATAATAAGAACATTGTGCTAATGAGTACCACGATTAGTAAGGTGCAGAAAGAAGAAGAATCTTATATATGACGTTTGTAGAAGAGCTAGAGAAAGTCATGTGAGTGTAACACATCAGATTTTTATGAGACGTGATTCACATTGGGGCGGTTTGGAAGGGATGCAGGGAGGACGGTCCTCGGTGTTTGGTGTAAGCTGTGGATTGGTGTTTTAAAACTGTTTTTAACTGGTTTGAATTTGCCGCTGTATAAGGAGTTGGTAGGTCTTACTGTTGGCGAAACTGTAATTAGTTAGTCGCGCCAGACTTAATTGTTAGAGCCGTTAAGTTTATTTATCGGAAGCGGATTACTTATTGTGTGCTACTTTGCCACGTTTTCTGTATTTTTCAGCTAGCTCCAGTCGGTGAATACGAAATTCTTAACCTCCATGCTTGGATGGTAGGATATGATACTAAATGAATTTAATTTAAAGATTTCTTGATATATGTGAACTTTTATTTGTTAACTTTCGAAACAATGTGATGCGTTAAGGCACGCTATTTTAACAGAATCCTCTTTTCAGACAACTGTATCACACACACACACACACACACACACACACACAATATAATATGTACTTACAATCAATCTCTTCTTGTTAAATAATACAGTGCTATAATGTTTACTTAATCGTCACATAAGAGGACTCGATTGACGAGATTAATTCTTTACTTCCTTATCTCTGGCGTCTATCTCATTGACAATTATTCAAATTTTACACATATACACAATAGTTGAAGGTCAATGTTCTATACATTGTGATCTGTCATCTCTACGAGAACAGCAGATTTCCTTATTTAAATTTCGTAAAATACTAATTTATAATAAATTTTATACATCCATAATGATTTAAAATTAATGCATTTATATAATTTTCATGAAAATGTTCTTATACATAGCTAATGTTTCATAAACAATATTTTGTTTCACTCTATTCTTATGCTTTATTATCGGTATAAACAATTTATAGCATCCAGTATCTATTTACTTTTTATTATTCTTCTCCTTCTCCCATATTACTGCTTTTGATTCTATTTTATTATAATTATGCTTTTCTAAGAACCATTTTAAAGCTATATATTATGCATTATAATATGTTGTATACTTTACATAGCCTTGGCTATGTTAATTTCCTAAAAGCACGCCATTTCAGGCTAATTTCGTGCGTATTGTGAGGCGATGACGTCACGCTGCTATTTTATACATACAATGCTTTGTCTTACATTGCTAAACCTTATGTTATATATTTTATAACATTCTTTTAGGGCAGTATTGTTCCATTTTCTCTTGACTTGGTTTACTTAACACTAAATCCTGCGTCAACATAGATATGCATATTCACTCTAAGGTATACAAATGCTTTATTATTTCGTTATACGGCCCTTCGTCGAAACATATGACAATATACGTTTCCTAAAATCATGTCTAAAAATAGTTACCATGATACTAGCTTTTATATTAATTACATCTGGCATATGCATAATCCCATTCTCGGTATGGTAATTGTGGAAAAGCTACTTCGCTCATGGAATAATGAACAATTTTAGTGCGAAACTATATTAATAAATATCACAGTTAATTTTGGTGTTATTAGCATTACATGACAGCAGAGCGCTTTATTATATTTTAACCTTGTTTATTACAGCGTATATTACAATATTAAAGCTTAGTGGAATTCTGGTATACGCTATTATTAAATACAGGAAACTTCAATGAACACATGAAATTTTACTGACTATTCCACGCATGTGACGTAATCATGAAATGAACAAATAGTGTTTAAGAATGACTTCAATATCAATAGTAACGGTTTCACTGCAGTGTAACATCGATCACAAGAAGTGATAAAATTCATCCGATAATTATACCTCATTCATCATTCGTTTCACACACACAATGACAGTTTTTAATTTCGATGAAGCGTTAAGTAATTTGTTTTAAAAATGATAATTACTTCAAACGATTTCCTTTAGTCTAACCTTATACATTTATTTTTAGTTTAGGGTCCGTTTTGTAATTCAGCAACTAGTAGTTATGGTATCGGCATAATACACACCAATTCTTAAAAATAACTGAAGAATTAATCAATTTTACTGTGAATATTTATAGCAATAAATACATTATTTATATGCATTTAATTCCTAAATAATCATTGTGAATAGCTATCACTAGTGTTATAAGCTTAATCATATAAATGCTTTCACATTAAACATTCTTATCATTCTAAAAATCTAAAATTACACATTAAGTTTATTGGATAACCCAAGGAATATGATGTAATTTTTTTCGTTTTCTAAAACGGGACAAATTCGCCTTATTAAAACCAGGGGTTCCAAATTCGGCTAGTTCAAATTATTTTACTTGAGGTATAAGACAGAAGTGATCATGTGAATAATTAAGTAAGGTTCTGAACAAAAATGTGTCTTTTTAACAAAAGTAATGACATATGAAAGTTCAGAAATGACAAATTCAGTTATAAATAACTCCATGGCACATAACTCATAAGGAATCATGACCTACGGCCGCTGCGTCCCCCATCTCAGCCCAGGACAGACGTCATGGATGGGGTGCTATATTGGAGGGTGAGACACGGTCACCGCCTCGAATTCTTCCCGGCCGGTTAATGCGGTCCTCAAGACCTGGAGCCGCTACTTGTCCATCAAGTAGCTCCTCAATTGGCCCCCCCCCAGGGACCTCACGAGGCTGAGTGCAGCTCGGACCAATCTCCCAGCGGGGGAAAAATCACCGCGCCGGTACCGGGGATCGTACTTAGGTCTCCCGCTTGGCAAGCGACATTTAGTTATACAATGCAAAAATTAAAAAAGATGGCAACAAATGTTAACTTAAGTCTTCACACTGGACACTGAAAATGAACAATGTTACTTTATTTTTTATGCCAACAAAAAGTTTGTGAACATCTGTGACAACTTTGAGCATTGTCACTTCTATCAGTTTGTTCTGTTGTCCTCTGTTGTTTAAGGTCTATTTATGCTCTCTCTTGAATATTTACCAACAAAAACTACAAATATTATACCATCACAAAACTGTTTATACAGTATGAAAGTATATTCAATACTATTTAATACTACATATGTTACAATATGAGTAAAGCATACATGGCGCCATAAAGGACAATACACATAGCAATTGTTAGCATAAGTTAAATCATGTCCATACGCATAACTTGCTTCTTGTCTGTTCTCACACATACTGAGAAGATGTTCCAAGTGTCAATAGAGCACTCTGGTCAAGTTGATGCTGCCACCTGCTGATATTATGCAAAGTTTTTCAGAAACCATTAGTTGGCCTTATTGATGTACCAGACCATATTTGGTTCATATACCTTAACTCTTAAACTCGCAAGTTATTTCAAATAGCCTTTTCTGTGGCTTCAGCCAATTCCGACATTCCGATTAGCGATTTGAATTGTTCAATCCTTTTAAAGTGTTATCGATTTTCAGCTGCTCTTTGATTGCGCGAAAAAAACATGTATTTTGAAGGCCTCCGGTTCTTAAAATATGTGACTACCGCTATTCTCCTTCTACCTTCTGTATGCATAACGAAATGCCATCGATTTTTGAAAGGCGTACCTCGATTAAAATAAATTAGATAGAACACTTTATATACTCACCAATAAACGACAAAGGGTAGAGAAAGTGACTGGAATTAACATATCTTTAATGAAAATATATGACTATGAATTTATAGAAAAAGTTGTGCGATTTTAAAAGCTATTTTGCTGGTGGTGTTTTAGATGTCTTTCTTATGCTATACGCCTTCTTTCACGGAACCTTCAGGGTGGATTTCGCACCAGAGTTCTGATATATCCCTATTAGTATGGTCTGAAAACCTAGTTCTCATTAGGTGCTAGTTTTTGGAATTTATGTACTAAGAAAATGGCCTTATAACTTTACTCGGACCTCTTTCCCAAGAACTTGGCTCATATAGTTTACAGTATTTTTTTCTAAGGTTAAATTTATTTTCTTTATCGTGTGCAAGGACAATTTAATGAAATTTCGGCAAAGAGCGAGCCGCTCTACTCATGCGCAAAGTTTAAAACAGAATAGCGCTTATGAAGACTGTACAGTAAAATAATAACAGTAACAAGAGGGTTAGGCACGCGTTCGTCCACATTAATTTGAAAACAGGGTAGGGACATAATGTAACGAGCTACATGCAATGGAATGCAATTACTACGCTAGAAGCAACCCCGCACATTGATACATTTGTTGCATTTTCTGCCGCAACCCGTTTTCAATTAAACTGCAATTATGTGCCGTTAACGGAAAAGTATTGCATCGCAATCATCCTTATCGCAAGGGTTGGGGTGCACGTGCCTGCCAGTTTCTTTATCAACCACTTGTTGGATAGGGGTTGCAATGAAGAACACCAGCGACGCAATTACTGCCATGCTAAAGATGAACTACCCTAAGGCGGTCACAACAACACACATTAAAGGGAAAAATCTGATTTGTAACTTCTTCATTCAATGGAGCGATACCAAACATTCACATTGCGTGGTATTGATAACATTAATAATAGTAATAATAATATTAATAATAATAATAATAATAATAATAATTTTAAATTATTTAAATTCTTGTATTTCAATTTTGCCTTTAAGTCACTTATGTGCAATATTTCAACTTTGTATGTTCTTTAATGAATTAACGCTTTGGCTATTTTCTCTTTGTGGCTAACAACAAAAGTGATTTTAATATGGTGACCATTTCTATATTTTAGGTTGCTGAAGATATTTAATCAGCAGGGCCCAGCGCACATCAAATTGTAACTCCTCGCGATTTTGGAGCCCCCACACTTTCAATATAAGGAGATTACATCACTATACGCCTTCGTACGGTGTTAATTTTCTTATGCAGAGCTTCATTTTCTTCCTACTTTATAACACATATCTGCTCCTTCCATTGAATTTTCCCCACTATAACACTAAGATTAACACGGAATCTCACGCAATAACTAGTTGCTTTCTCTACATGTATTAAGCATATAGCAGATAGAGAAGGTATTGTATTCCACCCAAAAAATTGATATCAAGAGTTAATCGGATATACATGCTTTGAGGTCCCATAAATCCAAAATAGGCATTTTTAGGAAAAGGTCCGCGTGTGTGTGTGTGTGTGTGTGTGTTTGGACAACGTAGTTAAAAAACGAAAAGACTATTAAATACCAACTTTTGCATTTCAGTTTAGTATCTTCCAAGGATGCAATACGAAAATTTTCAAGAAAATCACCCCATCCTAAACTGACCTAACTTGGAATTTTTTTTTGAAATGGCTCTAACGATTTTGTTATAAAATACGTATATGAAAATATATGACAAATAAAATGTATATATATTAAACATTATCTGGATGAATTTTGCATAAATGGCACGTAAGCGATAGACAAAAATTAAATCACAAAATTTATGTTTACAGTTGCAGAGGCCTTCATATTGTAGAGTTAACAGTTTCCGAAATATTCCTTATTATTGGTTACAATTTTAAGCTACACAAACTTTTCTCAAACGGGAAATCATCCTTCGTTTCTTCTCCGTTTTGTTTTACTTCTGGCCGTGCAAAGCGAACCGAATTTCAATTAACATAGCGACCGGTTTTTTAAAAGATTAAAGTATCACTTTGGCCTACTGAATTATCTTATTTCCCTTCCGTTTAGCAGGAACAACCATTTCTATTATTGCTTATCTCGATTACTACGATGTACGTAAAAAAAAAAGGAATAGCAATAGTTTTTAGAAAAAATCATGAATGGAACACATAAGAATTTTTCTTTTTTATTCCTAATCATTCTAATCTGCGATTTCTTTTCGTATGCTATCAGTTACAAACCTTTTCTTTTTTATAGCTTCATGATTCTTCACATCTTGAGCAACGGAACTGCATTATATCGACGTTGCTAAGTCGTTCACCTATTTAATTTATTTTATACTGATTTTAATTTCCACTATTTTCCTATCATTCTACTATGCGAATTATTAGGAGTTATGTTGATTACTTTCGGCTTGCATTGAAATACTTCCCTTACACATGATATTTATATAGTTTTTCATTTTTGTTTTACTTTACTTCTTCTTCTCTTGATATGAATCTGTAATGAGGTAGCAATTTCGTACTACAATATTTGATTTACATTAAATTCATTTATCTGTTACACTGTTTCTAACTTTTACAAATCATTCAATCACTTCTTATAGCATGGTAGGCAAGTAATTATACGCGCCCAAAGAAATTTCTGTAACTTTTAAAATTCATTTATTAAAAATAATATGTTTTCATTAAGGGTATTTATTAAGCATTAATTTCATTAAAAATATAGTTATATATTAATGTTCTACAGCTGAGTGTTCCACCAGATCTCATCAAGCACTCCTTAAATTTTGAAGATGAACTTCCGACGATGGCCCCCCCCCACCCTTAAAGCTAGCTATAGAATTGGATTGGGCAATATCAGCTCCGCAGTAAGCCGAAATGTTTTTCCAAGAGTTCTTTTACATGATAGTAACTACAGATACGTATTTGAGATTATCGCTGATGGAATAACATTTATGTTTTAAGATTATTTATTAAATAGTATATATATATATATATATATATATATATATATATATATATAATTTCTTCTCTTTTAGCCTCGAGTGTATCTTTCCACTTTACTACTAGTCCTCTTGACATTTGTGAAAACACCTTTTATACATTCGTTGTAAATGAAAAGGCGAAAAAATCCAATGATAGCATAAATTTTAACCACGGATCTTCGTGTATTCGTGCCGCTACTGTGACCAAGTGGGCTACCATAGCGACACGCCGACACAACCTTAAATTACCCAGCTGACTCAGATTTCTTTCGGTAAACCACAAGGCGTTCTCAAAACATTTTGAAATAATATACTCCAATGGTGATTCCATAAGTAGTTAAGTCCT
Organism: Hymenopus coronatus; assembly: GCA_030762935.1. Taxonomy (NCBI): domain Eukaryota; kingdom Metazoa; phylum Arthropoda; class Insecta; order Mantodea; family Hymenopodidae; genus Hymenopus; species Hymenopus coronatus. The sequence goes on along the minus strand of CM060881.1, from coordinate 79,891,184 downwards.
AGGCTTCATAATTAATCACTCATAGATCAACCAATATTAGTTACCATTTTTTTACATCCCCTCTCCAAGTTTTTACATTTATAAGTTTATTTCAATATCTGGAAAGAAATTAATTTCTCTTCCTCGAATTTAGTTTCATTTTATCCGTTATTTTACAACCTAATTCGCAGCATTTATTCAACTGCACTCTCTTTTTCCAGATATTAACATCGATCTTAGCTCATTTTAATTCATCACAAACATTTTCAACAGCAAACAATGTGTATATTTCATTCATAATATTCTTCAGATTTCTACAAGTATACTTTTAAGTCCGATTAAAAACAAACAAAAATTTCCGATGATGTCAACCGTTCTTTATTGATGGAATCTCGCTTTAATGCTATTATTCTGACTGACTACTAAGCATGCCAGAATAGTTTCTATTTTGTGCTGTTGTCCATATATATTATATTTGACTAAAGTCAGGAGAATAAACTACTTCTAAGTAACACAAAAATTCCCTTTGTTGATCTATAATCATTACTTACGACGTTTCTAGAGAACTGTGTAATGGGAGAATTAAATGTTTAACAATTACTATAATGTTCTATTAAACTGCATCACGGCATAGAATGAACAAATTATATTTATTAAACAAAAGCATATAATTTGTACCCTTACTGGCAGTTTACTGAAAACTGAAGGTACACATTTTTTCATCCCAATATCTTAAATATATTAGTTTTTCTTTATCTGCTGAGACATTTTAGAAAATAATATCAAGCCTAGACGTATTTGGAGCTTCCAGCAGATTAAATATATTTTTTTATTGTTACCCCTCGCATTATAGGCAGATGTACTACCGACCGAGCTACGGGGCCAACCCAATTATATAATTGCTTCCTAAACGCCAATAATATATGTGAAATGTCTCTCTCTCTCTCTCTCTCTCTCTCTGGACTTTCGTAGCTCTGAACACTGCTAGAGTCCAAGTATTTGATCACCAGAGTGGCCAGTTTCTATTCTAGGAAGTGTATAATGGAAGTGCGAGTTCTCCCAAATTTCAATATGAAAATTTAATGCTTAACCTTCGGCTGGTTCAGGGCTCGTCTTAAGAGGCGCTTGTTTCCTGCATGAATGCTGGTGATCCATATCTGAAAATGCTCCTCTGTTGGAAGATTCATGCTTGTTTGTCCAGGAGTTTATCTGATGCAGGAATGAGTGGCCACCACTCACCTTAAAGAGCTATTTCACCTAAGAATGAAGGGCAAACATTACACTTTACACTTGAAAGACGACAGTATCAACACGAATATATCTACCTTACTTTTCTTCAGGTGTACGCTGCATTTTCCACGGGAGACAAACCGCACAAAATCTCACTAGTTATGTTTTTTTCCTCCCAAATTATAAAAACAGGAAATATTACAAAATAAAATTAGAAAATTCAGCATAGCATTAGATTTCAGTTGTTTTTGTTTTATGAAAACGCGGTAGACCTTAGTACAAATTGCCCCTAGTGTGCATGAGTTATACTGTGTGTGCAGGACAACTCAAAAACGAAATGTGGGTTACTATCAAACTCGATATTCAGGTTTTGTGTAATCCAAATATCAAGACGTTGTCAAGAAAATTGTCCTAATCTACATCGAAATGTTTCGTTACTTGGCGCTGGAGACTTTTATTAAAATACTTAAGAGTCATGTGAATTTTCTAGAAATTACTTATGATATTCACTTCATTAGGATTCATATCTTACATTTCCTGTAACTCATAAAATATAGGCAAAACTTTAAAACATAGTTGAAGATTTCTTTTAAACACACAATTCACTTGGAATAACTTTTTGGGGCATCTCTTTGGAGATATCCGTCGTTATTAGATTTAATTTTTCAATACTTTAACAATTTTTAAAGTGGTTGCCGTTCACAAGTTTCTCGTAATATCATGGAATTAGCACGGAATTTCAAAGCCAGCACATAGCAACTCGAATTTTAACATTTGACTGCTACTTCAGCCTCCTTATATTCCTTGTGGAACGAAATGTTTATTAAACTATTTATGTGAACATTTATGTCGATTATCATGAAGTAATAGAAAAATAAGATTTTTCAACAATAGTTTGTAGAAGCTATATATAATTACATAATAGGGTTGTAGAAAGTCATGTGAATGAAACACATCAGATTTTTCTAAAAAGATTGTTTAGCGTTCTTTGGGTGCTTCATAAAATTAAATGGAATGAAAACATTCATGATCCTTGGACCAAAAGCTCTTAAGCCAGTTGTACACATTATAAGGAAACAGGAAAAGCTTCGAATGAAAAATATGCTAATATTCTCTTTTAATCTGAACATTTCTGTAAGTTAACTTCATTATCTCGTATTACTTACTCGTATTATACTCTACTTGGTATACGGACAAACGGAAGGAGCAATCGGGACAAAAATCCGTACATAGGATCCCAGCCCTTTGTGCTTCTACCATGGCCACTGGGAATAAGAGGAGAGAACAAGATCAGGATGACGGGGCAAGCATAACCGGGTACCTAACATTTACAAATCGGAGCAGAAGATTTGCCTGGGAAGAAACCTCTACAGATAGCACATCCACCGCCTAGTCACACCCCCTAACACCGTTGTTTAGTACTACAACCCTGAAACAGATGGCAGGGCGCAAATAACGACAGCAATTGTGCGCCCTAAAGTTACACACCAAGGAAGTGATGGTATAGGAAATTAAGAACAGGAAAATCGTGGAAGAAGATGAATCATTCCAGCATTCACCTGCTGAGCCGGGGAAACTTTGAAAAGCGTGAGTTCAGAGTGAGCGGTCGCCGGGGATTCAACCCGGAACCTCCCGAATGTGAGTCTACATGGTTACCTCAACGCCACCTCGTTGGTTTTACATAGTCAGACATGTTTTATACTATTGCTTTTGCTTCAGTTTTCCCTTCCTCTGGAACGCCCACATGGGTCTCTGTGACGAGTATCCTTTAAAGATGAGTTATTGCATAGCACATATTGACTTCCATATAGATATAACGGCTGCATCCTGCATAACCTAACCAGGAGTTGATATACAATTTTCAAGAGCAGTTTCTTCTACCCCAGTCCACTTTATTCAACAACAAAATTAACAGAGAAATATTTTTATCAAAACGGAACTTATCATATTTACACGTAAGTAGACTGTCTCCCCGAAATATGGTGACAGCCCGTTCCGAATTGTTCAGGACAATATCGCGTTTTAAGAAAATGTTAAACGGTTCTTACAAATATGTTTGTGTTGATCTATCTAGATTTCGGTGATTTCGATTCTGGCCAATACTGTAGTCAGAGTATAAGGTGTGTGCGTGTGTGTTTAATGTTCATAAGGAAAACCCAAAGATATATCGTACAATAGTAAATGAGTGCACATCACTTCAGATGAGCAATTGAACCAAAGACATGTAAGGCATGACCTTACATGTCAAAGGCAGCGTAATATAAAATCATGAAAGAAACAACAATACTGTGGTGCTCGTATCGCAGTATTAACCGACTAAAAATGTATAGGTCAATAATTCGATTCGCATTATCACTTACACAAATTCTGTCACTGCTTTCTTTTGATGCGCAAGCTCTCGACTGTAGAAAATCCTGATTTCGTAAAAATGGATGCATAAAGTGAATGCAATGGATCAAGTTGCTGCTCAATTGGTAAGAGGAAACGGACCTAATCAACAATTACTCCAAAATGAAGAAACTATGGTAAGTGAAAGATACAATGAGCGTGTACATTTTAAGAAATTACAGAAAGAATATAATGATATTCAGAAAAAATACAAGTAAAATAACATTGCTATATTTAATAGGTATTCTATAACAATGTCAAAAACTAAAACACTAAATTCTATATTTCGTGATCTGTCAATCTAATTCTCCCTTTCTCATTTGCCAATGTAAGATTAGGTTACACAAAGAAAGAATTACTATGTTCATATAGGAAAATATATTATGTGTTACGTTCACATGCTTTTCTCTACTATTTTCCTCTTTATTTCATAAAGTATTCCTACTAAACCTCATTTTCTATATGCACCATATTACTCGATAAAAAATATTTGTAGAAATTGTTTCTTTACGCATTTTCGTTTCAGATGCAAGGGAGTGTGAAGCGATTAATCAAATATTTAAAAACGCTTCGCTGTATGCGATCTTTGAAATATTCTTTGAATGATATCAAACTTTACCATTTCAAAAAATCTAAATTAATGAAAACATCAAACCAATAGCAACGACTATCAAGGAAATTATTAACGACACGAAACATTCACTAGATGTAAATGGCGGGCGTTAACAATATCTATGTTTTTGCTGGGGTTTTTTTTTCTGTCACTTACAATTTACTAATTATAGCTAAACAAAAAGCATTCAAACTATTCATAGAAAATTCATTGCCAGCTTCAGAGGCGGCTGGTGGGAAAAATTCTAGGAGGGGTATTCCATTACTTTTGAAATTGTATTTTCCTTGCTACTTATTTGTGGGTAAATTCTATTAACCTGGTTTTTATTCCTGCAAACGTGTTTGTTAAAGTTCTATGTGATGTCTAGAATTGCGTTGATTATCTGCGCACACACTGACAACATTGCTAATGCATTGAGTTTTTTTCTGGCCCATGGTATGCATAAAAATATTTTCATTCTCTTAGGGGTTGAAAATATTCTTTCACTCTCAACTTTAGTCATCGGAATTGTCCCTATTATCCTCATAATCTTTTTGGTTTCGGGAAACACTGGACGTAAGATAGTTTTCGAGAAGCAACTACAAAATAGAAGTGGTGTTTGATCCTTTTCGAAGAATATTCCTCGAATAAATGACTTTTAATTATGTTTTAAGCAAGTTTCCGCAACATGTGATTGTTTCTTAAATCATTATCTTCTAAGACATTGCTTAATTTCTCAAAATGTTCAAACTACAGATCATTGCAGCGGAGGTTATTTGGTGAAAGTAAACTTTGCCTTTACATTTGTTATTGTTGTTACACCCTTCAATGACCTGCATTGTTTCCCTCACAACCGCAAAACTAGCTATGTTTGCGGTGCATAGAACAGCTAAATGTTCTATTACAATTTCCCTGTTTTGTGTGATATATAGCTTTCAATTGAGGTGAGGCCTGTGATCCTAACTTTTTTACTTCTAGCCTATCCAGAAAATGTAATTGTTTAACATGATATTCCTAACGTTATTAATTTTCACTTGCCCAAAAACACTGCACAGAATGTACTATTATAGTTAATTGCACGTAAAATAATAGTTCATGCTTTTAGCTTAAAACAGCTTTTGAAATCGAATGAAAAAAGAACAAAAAAAAAAAAAAAAAAAAAAACACGGAAAAGTAGATAAGCTGTCATTACTTCATGCATTTAGCTAAATAAATAGCTTTTAAAACAGAATGAAAAAGCGATAGTCATTTCTCACTATCGTAGTACATTCGATTGTGAAAGCATTCGACAATGCCCATCACTGTATGTCCCTGCACCCTTGAATGCAGACCGCCGCGGACTAAGTCAACATGCTTTTGTTTCTTGAAATACCTGGAAAGGAAATGGAATTTCAAAGCCATGCATTCTGCAAATATTTATCTCGATTAAGTTGAAGTATACAGTAAAATTAAATTTTTGTAACATTAATGTGAAGATATAATGGGGTAGAGAAACTAATCTGAATGCAACATCAACTTTTTAATCAATACTTGCTTCAAAAAGGTCAAATCAGACTGAAAATGTAATGCCATTGCCTGGACTTAAACCACGGATCTCCAGGTCTCCGTAGAGTTACTCTAATCACCGAGTTACCATGGCAACATGCCAACACATATTAAACTCTCCAAATAACTTGCATTTTCCCGGAAATTTTCGCGGAATTTTTCAGTATGACTCTACCTCTCCAACTCATGTCCTACACAGTAACTCTACGGAGACCAGCTAGTGTGGGAGAAACAATTAGTAAAATATAGCAATACATACAAGCCTACAAGTCCAGACATGTTATATTTTACCAATAATAACACCGCCCATGAAAGCCTACGAGCATATTTAAGAAACATAATAATTTTACTCTTTGATTCAAAAACATTTGGTAAAACTGCTATTCTCTGCTTTATTTTCACACTAGAGACGATAACTGCCATAACGCAGTTGTCAAAGACAATCCCTATTCTCCATGGGCCTTAAAACCTTCGCAAGAAAATTCACCATATCCAGGCAACGGTATTCAAATGTCTTGATGCGTATAAAGGCGGAAACAAGAGAGACACGCGGACTACTCACCGCGCCTTCTTTTTTACGTGCCACTAGCCTGCAAATAATTTTGAAGGCGGATAATTCTGAAAGGACCACTAAAATCGATTCCTGATAAAACCTTGCGGAGAGACGGTAATGCTTCTTTCGACAGAGAAAGCCATTTATGACCCAAAAAGAAACCAAGAAGATAACGCTGCTTGCCAAAAGAGAAGCAATATAATCCGTATATAGACATATGTAGTGCAGAACAAAAAACATGTAATAAAAGTTGGCGAATATTGCATATAAAACCCATGTATCAGTTGGCTCTTCTTCGGAGCGATGGGATCGCTTTTGTGTGAGAATTGCCATCTGAACACATATAGGGATTGAATTGGAACCGAGATGACTGTTGGATCACATCTGGTGGAATTCCAACATCCCTATTATCTTTCTTCTTGCTCTGGCCTATTAACACAATACCACACCACCGTGAGACTGCACGCCACGTACACACAGGCAGAGGTCATTCTACAATAACATACATTTTCAACTCCACGACTGCAAATATGAATTAATCCTTTATCAAATGTATAGAACTATAAATTAACAGCTATAGTTTAACAGAATAGGAAACAAAGAGCACAAAGACTAATCTAACAGGGGATCGAAGTAATGAATTAATTTAAGGCTTCTGAGAAATTATGTAGCACAAGAGTTTACTACTTATCCACCTAATAAGAATGTGAAAGGTTCCAATTTTTCACAACAGAATATAATTAAAGAGGATACCAAATATAAAAGCTTTAACCGTTCTTACGTTCCAGAATTTTTTGTTTTGAATAGAGAAAGAGATTTCAGATTTCTTTAAAAATAGTAATCGATACTTTAGTTTTGGCGCCCGAACTGCGTATAGCTAGATGTTTTAAAAACAATATTCAGTAATTTGCAAGCTACAAAACGAAAACTGTTTCTAAATGGACTGCTAATTTTAAACCATTACAATAATCGTTATATAGGAATAACTTAATAACATATACTTATATAAAAATAATATGCATACGAATCGCAGCGACACTAACTTTTCCTGCCCAAAACGTAAATCCAAAGTCAAGGAGAATTTTTAAAGTTTAAATAGAGGCAGAAACATCTAAACAATGTAATTATAATTAATTTAATTGATTTTTCACACAAGCTGTGTGTAGTGCAGGAGTTGGAGAGGTAGAGTCAGAATAATGCAATGCCATAGCCAGGATTTGAACCACGGATCTCCCGGTCTCTAACCAGAGGCTCTAACACTGAACTACCATGGCAACATGCCGGCGCGGCATAACATTTCTCAACTTACTCACATGTTTCCCTGTAACACTAATTGATTATAATACAAGGTTCTTCATTTAAAACCTAACGTAATGCACGGCGTTTCGCCTCTACCGAGACCTTGCTGTATTCCCCCACTACCGGCTGTCTTTGTACGCGCGGACTAGTTTCGGCAATATTATACCGGACAACAACATGACTCCTGAGCAATGCATTTTTATGTGTAAAAGTTATTATAAATGGGAATCACCAAGTTGTGTTCGCACAGAGTATATTCAAAAGTTTCCTGAAGAAGTGCCTCCTTCCAGATTTACAATTCACAAGCTTCTGAAGAAATTCGAAAATACTGGTTCTATGGCAAACAAAGAACGAAATCTTAAACATACAGTTTTAACAGAGGAAAAGTTAGACGGCATAGGCGCAAGTCTTCACCAACAAAACCATCCCAAAATTAATACAACAGGTGGGAATTTCAGAGTCTTCTGCACATAGAGCAACTAAATTATTAAAACTAAAAACTTATAAGTCAATTATAAGCGTCCATTCTTTAAAACAAGTATCCAGTATTACGAATGCTTTATTGTTAATGGTTTCTTTCACCAGTAAATGATGGTTTAATTAAGCCATAGCTTCTGTTCTTTCCCGACAAGGCGTGGTCCCATTTAAATGGTCGTGTCAACACTCATAACACGGTACTAGGCCTCTGAAAATCCACATCGCGTTCAAGAAATTCCTCATTATGATCGGAAAGTTGGAGTTTGGTGTGCTGTTGGCGCTAGACGCTAATCGGTCCAATATTTTACGAGCAGATCATAAATGCAGAATGTTGTACATGCTTTACACGCGGAGTTTATGTAGCAGCAAAGCCGGCTGTGGTACACTGAATCGCGCACAGGCGAAATGCCGTGCGCCCGTTAGGCTTTAAATGAAGAACGCTATAGTTAGTTGGCTATGCTATGCATCCTGGGTCTTAAAGTACTTATGACAATGTAAGTCACCATTGGGGTATGCCTTCTCAAAATAATTTGAAATCGCCTTGTGGTTTACTGGGGAAACATGCGAGTCAGTTGAGAAATTTAATGCTGTGCCGGCATGTTGCCATGATGGCTCAGTGGTAGAGCAGCTGGCTAGAGACCGGGAGATCCGTGGTTCAAATCCCGGCTATGGCATTGAATTTTTCAGTCTGACTCTACTTATCACAATATAATTATAATTTATATTTTGTCACCAGGAAAAAATTGAATTTCACAATCATGCATCTTTTCGCCAAAAACAAGACACAATTTTGATATAGGAACATTATGAATTCGTGTTTTTTTTTTTTTCCTTTCTCATTTTGCAGATGCAGCTCAACTAAAAAGTTGTAACTGAAATTGAATTCTTTAAGCACGCAGAAGGCGGTCAAAGAAGTCTGTGGCATTATTGACACTTCTGATTTTGGAACCTAAGATAGGTATTTTCTCAAGCGTGAACACAAAGTATATCCAAAATTACTGAACATTCAACTCGTTCAACCATATAAGAATAACGAAATTCAAGTAGTCGAAAGGAAGTCCTGCAAAGAGCGCACCAGCTCATCAGGATAGAACTAAAATATGGCTTGGCAAAAATACTGAAATAAATCAGAATCTGCCAATAGGGAACTGTCTCATATTGAAAATTCTCAGAATAAGTTTTCAGAAGACATCGAGAGGGATATCTTTTAATACTTTTTGGACAATATTGTGAGAAATCTGGAAAGAGATTTGGTATTTGGCGATACAAGTAATACATATATTGAGAATTGTGTTGGAAGAAACTGAGATTCACATTGTGCTTCGGATGATAATAAATGTGCAACTGACGAAATTTTAATGAAGTATAATTGAACTCAGAAGAATCATGTTTGACAGACAATTGTATACAGTTTATACAATTTGAAAATACGAACACTTAATAATCATAAAGTAAAGATAATTACTAGGCGACAGTAGATGGTGCATTTTAATCGGAATTTCTATTACTTCGCTAAAGCCAAGCACACCATTAAAGTTCGACTATTACTTTAAGTCATTCGTAACTATAAAGTAGAATCAACGATAATCCTGGATCCAAGGAGAACAGGAATCTATACTGATGTGGATCATGTACCCTCTTACGGATGTCAGCAAGAAAACAACATATAGATGAGTAAATTTGTCCTTAAGTAAAACAGCAATACACTACAGTGGTTCCCTATAATGATATAGGGAAACACTTCTTCAAAAAGATATCAGACGTATAAAACCAGCTGGCTCAAGGAAGCTCCAGAGGATGCGTAAAGGTTGTATTTCTTCTTTTCCACTAACTTAATTAGCAAGATAACATGTTTTGATAAGGAGGTTGAGAATAGGTCACACAACATTAACTCATCCTCAGCAGTCATATTTTCACTGACTGCACTAAATACGTCAATGCAAGAAGATACAACATCCCCAAAGAATATCTGAGGTTCTCAAAAGCCAGCGTCGTACCAGCGCCATACAAGTCTTACATTTTTAAATAATACAATTTGAAAAGACGGTCACTTAATATTCATAATATACGATAGCTATTAGGCGCCAGTTTTAATCGGAATTTCTATCACCTCGTTGAAACCAAGCACACCTATTAGAGCCGGTATAGAACTGGACTATTATTTTAAGTCATTCGTAACTATAGAGTCAACGAGAATCCTGGATCCAAGGAGAACGGAAATCTGCACTGAGGTGGGTCATGTGCATCTTACGCATAATGTCAGCAAGAAAACAACATGAGCAAACATACCCTTAAGTAAAACAGCAGCATCTGCATTAGAGGGACTTTATGCTGGGAGGGTCCTGATTTTTTTTTTTAAAATAAGGTTGAAAATCCGGTTAATTTGAACTTGCGAACTGGTTGGCCTCGTCCTACATACATGTGATGCAGATGGCATTCCTTGCCCGCATACTGATGTCTTCTTGAGGCTGGCCCACTGGCTTCTGGAAGAACGGAGGTTGCTATCTATGGTCTTTATGTGCGAGCTGATTTTTGTACTTGTGACACTAAGGAAGAATTAATCACTTCATTATGAAACCTATATCAGAAAATAAATAAGTAAACGGAATTCGTATGCAACATTTTTCAGTTTAACGTTGTTTAACTGGGTAGGTCATATCGTTAGTGAATGAAATGGGCAAAATGATGGAACATAGGAGCGTATACTTTCCCAAAACAATCTTCTCAGAGATCCATACTTTTGGGAAAACCGGTAAAGCTTATTATCTAGATAATTTACCCCAACCGAGATCCGAACTCGTTAGCTCGAAAATATGAGGTTAAACTGTCACATCAGAGGTGGGCTGTTTTTAAGCTCGTTACTGGAATTGGGAAAACGAAGTATCTTCCTAGCGACAAACCATGGGTAATTTGTCGCGTTCTTAGTGAGGATAGAATCGTGTAATTTCACAAAAACTATCATGTTTTAAAGAAAACATTCTTAAAAAAGATAAGATATTTAGAGATAGATACCTAACATTCAATATTCTCTACACGGCAAACGTAGGTATGATTTTAATTTGCACGAGTCACTTGAGTTAAAGTATCCAAAACTTTCCGGAAACGAAGTGAACCAAGCCTCAAAACGCGACCGTGCTTGCGGATAAAGCATTTGAACACACTGTAGATGGTTACACAAGGTATGGCTAAAAGGCGACTCGTCGGCTGCCGGTCTGATTTTCTATAGTATTCTTATCTACAGTCACCATACCATGCCTGCAGACTTATCGGGCTTGTCCCGGTTTGACGACATTAAAATTGCATTGTTAATGGAAATAAGGAGTATCCACAGGGTTTAGACTATACAGTGGATTCCGGTTAATTATTTTGAACCAGGGTCTCTGATTAAAACACCGACAGTCAAATGTATCATGGGGACGCGCACACGAGCGTCTGTTGTTTGATTTCATGTCAGTGGTAATAATAATGTCTGTACAGCGCATTGTATCATGTATGCAGGATACAGCCCGAAATAGTGTTTATATTTCGCTCTTAATAAACAGCACAGAACGTAAAAAAGGGTGGGTAGTATATGCTGTTATATCAAAAATTTAAAATGCATGTATGAAAGCACGTACCGTGATTTCATTTAAACGAAAATAAACTTTCGGCTTTTTAAAATGTAATAGGGTTATTTCAGTAACTATTCCAGCATTTAATTATAGTTATAGTTCTATGTTTATAAAAACCATGCTTCTTTCTTGTATTACTTTCGATCAACACACTTGCCAAAAAGCGTCTCTAACAGGAACTCATTAATTTTACATGAGAAAGAAATTAAAATTTTACTTCCACTCTTCTCATGAAACAACAACTAAAATATTTTAAATTACTAATATGTAAAGCTTAATTTCTTATTTTGGTAATTGTTACTGTGACAGTAAGGCAAGAGTCTGCACCTCAATGGTATCGAATTCTGGAGACTTTTTCAGATATTTATTTTACCGAATGGAATTGGAAACTTCTTGAAATTTATCAATCTCATTATTCATTAACAATGTCTTTGTCGTTTAGCAATTCTAGTTGACATGAGTTTAATAACTGTAATATGTTTGTTCTAATTTTTAAACAAATGTTGAATAGTTAACACATGATTAACATTGCTTTAATGGTAACAGTTACTACAAATCCCAAAAAAAAAAAAAAAAAAAAAAAAAAAAAAAAAAAAAAAAAAAAGACAATTCTCAGGAGAGGTTCAAAAGTAAATTACTCTTGCTTAGCTATGCCGTGAGCATTGCGCTGAACGTTAAGTTTGCAAATCTGTTGTACCTCTGGCCCTTGGTGATGATACAACGGAATCTGATGGACATAAAAAAGAATCCAGCAGATTGATCCCGCAAAATGACCTAATTTTTTCGTACATCTGCAAAAACTGTGGCGCCGGCAGTTGAAGTATACTATCGTTTTATGTTGTGAAAACACCTCACTCACCGTTCAAATGACTGTGTGTAGTACTTCAGAAACAAATAACTATGTATATATTATGTATGCATATACGTGTATGTGTGCATGTACGTGAATGTATACATGTATATACTGAGTGCACACACACATACGCACATTGTCAAAAAGTTTCGTGTGGAAACAAAATGTGATACGATAGTAAATAATATCATTGTAACACATTTTAAAAGGCAAGTTGTAAATCACTGTATTATTTCTATATTGCTACTGATACCAACAACCATGCCCATTAAGATTTTTTCCTGTGAGAGTTCGCTGTAATGTAAAACAGAAGAAGGGTATTTACGAATAAAATTGGTATATAAAGCCTATAAAAACATAAAAGTTTTCATAGGAACAAACTCTAATTCTGGAGGATAGATAGTAATGTTTTCACACTACTCAAGAAGCAAACACAAGACACTCATCTAGTACGTATAGCATTCCCAGCCAAATGTTTACACATAATACCTATATAACTATAATTGATATGCTTCCTGCATATATAAGCAGCACAGCAATTAAAATTCTTGTATTTCAAATATTTTATGTACGTGTTGCTGATTTAATGGTATTTTGCAATTTTATAGGGGCAACATAGGAACTTCTTACTTTTCATATCATTCACTACCTTATGTTCATGCCTCGTAACAGGTTCTCCATTCCCGACAGACTTCTGACCCTTTAGTATCAGGGTCCTACGAATGCGGGAGGGGTAAGCCGATTACGAATCAAACCATAGGAACTTGATCTCATTTTAAAAAACAAGGCATCTATCATTAATACCCAGTTATTCAAGATGTACGAATCCTACTCTAATCAAAATGCGGTGTCCTTAGTTTCTTAAAACTCCTATAAGTTTTTTGTTTTTGTTTTTTGTTTACAGTAATAAATTAATCCATTGTTAGCATTAGAAGTGTTAAAGAAGGTTCCTTTCTGAACGAAAGAAAGAATGTCAATCCCCCTCCTAATGCGGTGTTTTTGGATCTCACCGGTGAAAACTAGGTATCGAAAAGTTTTGTGGAACGCAGTACTTAACTGCGGTAAAAAAGGCAAAGGAGGAGGAGGAGGAGGAGGAGGAGGAGGAGGAGGAGGTGATGGTGGTAGTGGTGGTGGCGGCGGCGGTGGTGGTGTTTTCCACCCAAAGATTCGATACAGTATTCTTCGGAAATGCATGTTTTGAGCACTCCTGAATCAAAGGAAAGTCGTTAATTAAAAGGTCTGTGGGCATGTGTGTGTGAAGCGGGGTAGCATAGCTCAAAAACATACAAAATATTTGTATTTAAGTTCAGTATATTCCAAGGATACGACACGATACATTTCAAAAAAATCCTCTTACTCCTAGCCACTCTTTACACAGGAAAATTTGCTAAAATTTTATGTTTCTCAAAAATGGCTCTAGCGATTTTGTTTAAACTACCGTATATAAAATGTATCTATATCTTGAATTTTCTGGTAACAGTCTGTGAAGATCTCCTCATTCTGAATGACTTTTACATAACCGGTAAACCGCAAGAGTTAAGACACCTTAATACACAAAAAAATTAGATCTCGTTAATATATACAATGCCTTATTTATTATTTTGAGTTAACTATTTACGAGATTTTACTTGTTTTTTGTTTCAATATTAATAAACTAGGTTTTTGCAAATGTGAATTTATCGTTGCTGCTTCTGGTCGTGCAAAGATAATCGAATTTCAATCATATAGAACCAATTTTTAAAATATTTGACTATGTATTTATCCTAGTGTATTTCCTTATTTGCCTTCTACTTATAAGGGACTGCTATTGTTTGTCATGATTAGCATGAAGTAGATATAGATAGGAAAATAAGTTTTTGTAAAAATAGTTTATTATATAATAGGTAGAAAAAGTGAATACAAGATACCAGCTATTCTTTTTACTTCTTGTCATATTCAATGTAATCCATTGAACATCTCAGCATAACTCAGTATCCCTTTGCCAATATAGGAAGAGTTTTCTCAGAAAACACATCAGAGAAACATATTCAGTATCAGGAGCATTCAGTGCTGTGAGTTTCAGAATATTTACTGCATATATTTGATATATAGGTACGTTATCCAACACAGTCCCAAACAAATGTAATTTTGAAACCATAAAGCAACCAAGCTAATTCCTTGTATTAAAGGAGGAGTATAAGTGCTTAATCAATTCCTTCTTCTTTTTTTACTTTCTCTATACGTACTTATGTAATAGAACACAGAGAAGGTGTTGCATTCCACCGAAAAATTCGATACCGAGATTTCACCGGAAATGCACGTTTTAGAGTCCCCTGTATCAAAAATCTTGTGTACCATTCACATGCCTTTCTCTACATCTCTGCAACAAATTATTGTTAAAAAGCTTATGCTTCTATTTACTTCATGCTAAACGAGATAAAATTAGATTAGCAGAAATAGTCTTACTACTTGCTTCCTTGTAAGTAGAAGCGAAATAAGGGAGTACCATAGGTTAAAGTGATAGTCAAAAGCTGGTTGTTATGTGACTGAAGTTCTTTGTTTGTATGGACAGGAGTTGACAAATTCTCAAAAAACGATCAACTCCATGAAAAAAAAAAGTATATTACATAAATTGTGTGCTTTAACGTGCTCTACGTTTTCTTATGTGGTAGGTTTTTGTCCATCTCTTACGGTTTAGCAGTTATGCAAAATTCCGTAAAATTCATCCAGAATAAAGTACTCTTCAGAGGCCATTCCAAGAAAATTCAAGTAATACATTTTATTTGTCAGATAAATATATTTAATATACGATATTTTAATCAAAATCGTTCCAGCCATTTTTGATAAAATCAAAATTTTCGAAAAAAGTTCCATGTACAGGGTAGATGGGGGCGGGGGAATTTTTCTCAAAATCTTTGTGTCGCATCCTTGGAACATACTAAACTTAAATATCAAGTTTGGTATTTTCCGACTTTTTGTTTTTGGGTTATCGTGTTCACAGACACACGGACACACAAACACAAATACACACACATGGACCTTTTTCTGATTTTTTTTTACATAAAGGGCACCCTAAATCATGTATTTCCGGTGAACTTTCGGTATCGAATATCCGTGTGTCAGTGTGGCCGTGTGACTGTGAATACGATAACTCAAAAACGAAAAATCGGTAAAATACCAAACTTGATATTTAAGTTTAGTATCTTCCAGGGATGCGACACGAAGATTTTGAGAAAAATCCCCCCTCCTTGTAAACTATCCTTTACATGGCTAAAAAATAGAATTTTTTTTCTCAAAAATGGCTCTAATGATTTTGATTAAAATACTGTATATTAAAGATGTTTATATCTTAAATAAAATGAATATAGATATTGAATTTTCTGAGAATAGCCTCTAAAGATCTCTTTATTCTGAATGAATTTTGTTGAATTTTGCGTAACTGGTAAACCGTAAGAAATACACAAAAAGTTACTACACAAAAAATGTAGATCACGTTAAAACACACAATTTATGTCATATACGTTTTTACGTTGATTCACAATTTCTGAGATATTCCTTTTTATTTGTTTCAGATTTAATATACTTAAACTTTTTGCACACGGAAAGCTGTAAATTCCTGGCACTGCATAGAAACGGATTTCATTCATATGGCAACCAGCGTTTAAAAGATTTGACTATCCTTTTACACTAGTGTATTCCCTTATTTTCTTCTACTTACAAGAAAGAAGTAATTAAGACAATTTCTGCTAATGTTATCTCGATTATCATAAAGTAGATAGAAAAATATGTTTTTTAAAAATAATTTATCACAGCGATGTAGAGAACGTTATGTGAATGGAACAAACAGATTTTTTATTTCTTTTGTTTTTCTTTGCTTTGTTTTTTATTATGTGAATGTATGTAATTAACAATTTAAATTTTACAGCTTGATACGAATTTATTATTAATGTTACTTATTATCTTGTTTTTTGAAAGTAAATTGGATTGTGGTGGCTTATCCCATTTTCGGACAATGGAATGGAATTTTAGCTGGGTGAGGTTGATTGGCTTGACATACCGAAAGAAGGTGTTTTCAAAATGCTTGGTTTGCACAAAATAATTAATGAAAAACTGGAAAGAAGGGTGCGCAAATCGTTGAAACAGTCATTTGCTCCCATATACGGATAGGATGCTGCCCTTAGGTGAAGATGACGCAAGGAGCATTAGTGAAGTAAATTAGTACTTCTTAAGGTCTAGCCTAAAGGTGTCTCCCACTTGACAAACGTATAATAATTCATAAATGCTACTCAAAGTGTGCTTTGAATGAAAAGAGGGATGTGGCAATTTATTCTCATGAAGGGATATTCAAGTTAATTTTATCACGAGAAGGGGAATGTAAAAGCTGCAGTGTTTCTTAAAGAATGGGGCAGGCAAAACCTTCCCTCCAGTCATTAACAATAAAAGTGTAACATCTCTATTTTAACAACATTGTTAAACAGCATAACAGAATACGATTGCTAGACAATTCATAATACGGCGATGATGTCGATTATTAGTGCCAGTATTATTATTATTATTATTATTATTATTATTATTATCATCATCATCATCATCATCATCCCTATCATTATAATGATCATCCCCCGGGGCGATCTCTTTGCAACGTTGGGAGACTTAGTATCCAAAGAGCCAGAAGACCATACTGGAAAGGTCTCTCTAGCTCTGTAATTTGCTGGACGTTTATAGGTGATCACCAAGTATAGAAAACATCATTATTGTTATTATTATTATTATTATTACTATTATTATCATCATTATTATCATTACTATTATCATTATTATTACTACTTTAAGTTTGCATGATCAACCTTACACGGTTCAGAAAATGTTGGAATGTATATAACGATTGGTAGTAAGCCTTGGTTGCTTACCAAAAGTCCGTAATATCATTGCCGTGTGTATAAAATCTGCATTAACTGTCGCCAAAAACTCCATTCATTTGTATCAATCTTGGTACCAATTTACACCGGGGTCTTAAATCATTCAGCTGCTCCTAATAAGCTAGAGAACATATTCGTTCATTTACAAAAAGTTGTCCTAGACTCGTTTAGAAACAGTTAAGTGATATAATAATGGACTAGAATTACAAAACAGCAAGAATATGAATAATGTGCAACAATAAACATAGCGAAATAGCATTGTACATTAGCATAAGAGGACCTAAGTAGAGCACTTGTATAACTGAAGCATTTGGAGATTGAGATAGTAATTTTATCTCGTTAGTTTCCCAGCCTTGCTCAGTTTGTCTTTTATTTTATCTCTTGTCTCTTGTTTCTTGGTGACAGTTTCTTCTGTCACGATAAGTAGGAAATTGAAGACCAAAGAATCTGGATTTTGAAACAATACTGAAGTCCAAAAATTGCGAACGGATTGGAGAGAAATGGTGTGAAGAATATGAAACACCTTTTCCATGGTGTATCACTTTACACGTTATGTAACTGATGTCGGTAATGAGCGAAAGGTGGCCGAGCAGCCACCGTTAGAATTGAATGTTAGTTGTTCAGGCGTTTGTTCAAAACAAATCAAAAGTAAGAGCATTCAGGAAATTAACGTTGCGCGCAAATCTTTGAGTCGTATATGTCAAGTCTAAAATAGAAATGTTTCGACCAAGAATGAATCATGGGTTATTAGAGAATCGTTGTTTACAGTTCTGCGTGGTTATTTTGAACGAAGAGCATGAAGATGATGGAATTGTCCGAAGAATTATGTGGACCGACAAGCACATTTTAAACCGTCGGCATCAAAACTATGTCTACTACTCAACAGAAGTAACAGCTGAGGAACGTTAGAATTTGAGCTGTCCTGTATAGGAGTCTTTCCACCTATCATTTTGTAACATGTTTAAATAAAAACGTGTATCTTAACGATATTTTGGGAATGGAGGTAGCTGAATTCAACACAAAATGACGATTTATGTTCTCAACATGATGGGGCTTCTACTCTCTATGTACACTATCTTTATTTATAATTTTAATATTGTTGATTATAATATATTTTTCTTTTTGTTATACAGTAATATTGGCTGACTGATCTTCAAATTATAATTATGCTTTGTTAGGAAGATTATGTGTAATGGCACGGACAATTTCTTTTCTAAATGAGAAATTTCCAAATATGTGGATACGAGGACGAGGGTCGATTGACTGGAGTAACCTCTCCCCCCTTAAACTCAAACTAAGCTACTTGCAAGAAGACTCCGTAATAATGATAAAATTATTCAGTTACGAGAGCTATGCCATACAATTTTGAAAATACTGAATTGTGCACAAACTTGTGCTTTAGAGTACCATAGATTACAAGAGTGTACATTTTGAAGGCCAACAATTTCAACAATTGAGAGAGCAAGTTGCAGTATTCTGTGTTAGTGTTTTACCATAAAATTGTTCTATAGTGAAGTTAAAGCAGATTTTTCTTTGTATAGCAATTTCTGCGCTCCTATATTAAAATACAACATGCAGATACTGAAACGCTAGTGCAACATAATATATTATCTATTGCTTTGATTTACTACTAACTACATCCTAAATGGATCGCACGTTTCTTTACTCAATATTTTATTAATGGCAGAATTATTATTATTATTATTATTATTATTATTAATATTATTATTAAGTTGTATTACTATTATTAACTGTAATATTATTATAAGTGAATTTTGTATATTAACTCTGTCAACGGATGGTACCCAATTGCAGCGAATAAGTACTTACATACACGTATAAAAATTCCTGGAGATGAGACCACCGGAAGTGTAGGTACAGTGCCTTTACATACCAGGAAACAATATATTGGGGCAGAAATAGTTACCGAGGAATACACCAGTTGCATAAATACCCCGGTGTACATTTCCATAAGAATATACATATATCATACTTGCTATGTTTTAAATGCCTTATGATTATTTTAATACTCTAGTTGAAATCACAGAGGTATTAAAATCTAATTTGTAAAGCACACTAATAATATGTAAATTTTTATTATCATAAGTAACATAACAAGAGCTCCAACTTTTATCGATAAATTCGCGAGCAACTTGTTGCGAACGAATTTATCTCAAGAAAAGTTTCAGCTCGAGTTGTATTTAATATAACTGTGAATAAAATAACAATGATTAGCTTATATGAATACGAAGAATAACATTTAAAAAAACAAAAAAAACATTGTTTTGACGTATATTTGCACCGAAATCACTGCAACTTGATGTCCATATCATAAATGTCAGATATCTTTGTATTACTACATTATATTATCGTGGCGTAAAATAAACAGATCTCTTTGTATTGCTACATTCTATTATTTGAGCTTAGTAAAGCATGATTGCAATTGATATGTCCATCTGAACTTCCGCCAGGGAATATCACTGCACACTAATATTCAGAGAGAAAACAAATGCGTAGGTGCGATAAATTTAGAAAAGCAATGAACGTGGGTGTGCTAAAAAAAACTGTTAAAATGCAGAGATAATGAATTCCGATTGGTTATGTTATGCAGTCTTAATTGGGTTTATTTATTCATTTTCTTCCCCAAATATCTTTTTATGCATCCGTTTACACTGTTGTACTTTTGAAGATTACTTTCCAAATATTTGTTTCATATATTGACATTTTACATACCAAGTATCTGAAAGTATTCACTTGTTCTGTTATGTTATTTATAACCATTTTAGCTCTAATGCTATTTTTCCCCCTCACTGTCATTACTTTTGTTTTTGGAATAGATATTGTAATATTAATATTTTTGCAAAGTATTGTTTAATTTTGTCACATTAACTTGGAGACTATCTTCCTATACTTGATCATCTGCAAAGAGGATTGTTATTAATTAAATTATTGTTTCCAATATGCAGATAGGTGATATTTTCTTGCTTTCATTCTTGTATGATTTTAATCATATATAAAGTCAAAAAGTATTGGGGAAAGACCACAACCTTGCTTTAGTCTTTGATTTATTTCTATGGGTTCTTAGTTTATTTCTATAACAGTATTATCATACAGAGATTTTATTGCATTTAATACTTTTCTGGAACTTCATATTCGGTCAGTATTTTCCATAATATCCTTATAATTACCGTATCATAGGCACTTTCATAATCCATTTAAAATTGATATAGTGTAAATTAAATTCTCTTCTTTTCTCCATTATTTGTTCTGCACAAGATCGTCTCTTTCCAAATCCGCATTGCTCTTCACTTAGGATACTTCCACTGATGGTTGCAGTTCCATTTAAATATAAGGGAATAAATCTTGCATGCTGTGTTTAGTTAACATTTTTGTCGCATTTTTCTTGGTACTTCTTCACAGCAATGAAGTAGGAGTGCGGTGCTGGGATTCCCGGCCACAGAACATGAGCTCGAACTTACCAATGAGAATGCGCATTTTTTAGTCCATGCTTGGGACCGGTGCCTTTTCATTTTCTTGATGGATATGAAGAGCAACGTTTGCTAGTGGTATCTAGGTCCCAAATAGCAACATTCCAGCCGGGATACGAGTGGTGCTGACCACATCACCTCCCTGTATAGTTGGATGTATGCAAGGACGACAGCCGTTGGAAGGCTGGAAGCAACACATAGACGTATTATTATTATTATTATTATTATTATTATTATTGCTTCCCTCAAGCCCTGCCCGCTATCATACTATGAGAGCAGAATGAAATTTGGCAATGAAGGGTTAAATGACATTTCAGGCATTGAGTAAATGCAATAAACGTGGCGTAAGTGCAATTATGGCGAGACAGGACCCGAAACGTGCAATACCCCATGTGGCGGAACGCTAACACTAATCACCTTAACAAATATGGCTGCTGAACAATCTTGAATACTTGTTAACCATAGCAACCTGCAAGCATCCCTTATCAATGTAAGAAATAAACATTCCAACATTCTAATTGTGTTTTGCTATTTTAATTTACGGAGAACAACACGAAACCTCATCCCTTCAGGCTGCAGAGTCCTAAGGAGTTGGAAAACGCTGAATTTACAAAGGACCTATGCCGGGAGCAGTAATACAAGATTCCTCCGACCGCAGAAGGAAAATTAAAGCCGAGGACCGCTAATGTCAGTGAGCATTTTAATATACCGATGATTATGGTGCATTAAGCTCCCGGTTCTCATAATTTTCTTCGCATTTGCCCCTCCGGGACCGCTTTGAATCCTGTGCGGGGGAGACTTCCGGGGGAAATTTATCTTCCGCGGAATGCAAGCTGTTTTATTTCTGGGTACTGTTTACTGCGGTCGGTGACACAAGATTAAACAGCGGAAATTTGTTACAATAAACCAGCGGCTTTGCAAATGAACAATAATCAGTAACTTTTGCATCGCATTCGAGGAAGCTCGTTAATTAACGCTGTTGAATTTCGAGCGAAGTTTCGCTCTGCATACCTATATCGAGGTAAATATTGCATACTAACTTCGGAAATTGCTTGAAAACACGGGAAAAATTACAATACGTGTTCGATCATACAATAATTTAATTGAAAACTTACTCCGTCCTATTTGTGGGGGAAATGATTGGAATTAGTTTTAAATGTCGTTTAAAATCTGATGTGTTAACACTCACATGGATTCTTGCCCAATACCATTTTGCAGATATTATCTGTACACTGTACTCTTGTGAATATCCCTTATATTCACTTTAAGTTAATTATGATAAAAATATTTGAGCATAAATTGTATTTCCACTTAGGCTATACATACTTTGCTAAATGGAAGGAAAAAAAAATAGAAAAAGCTTTGTGATGAGTGAGTACGAGAGTGTGTGTGTACAGCATAAATAAAAAACGAATAGTCCATTAAATAATATCAAATGTATTTACATGACAAATAAAACTAGGTCTTGAATTTTCTGGTAATAACCGTGAAGACCTCTCTTTATTCGGAACGAATACTTATAATTTTGTACAACCGGTAAACCATAAAAGATAGCAATAAAGCTATTGCATAAAAAGTTCGATTTCTTTAAAACAGCAATTTATTACATACTATATAATGTTTATGTGCTGGCCGCGTAGCTTAGTCGGTAAAACACCTACCTGCTGTGCCAGGGTTCCCGGGCCGATTCCCCGGTTAGGGGGGATTTTTCTCTAGCCAAAATCATGCCTTGCCCTTCGCAAACTCTACAAGTATGAATGTGTGTTATCTAAAACATAAAACTTAAAGGTACAAACAAAAGAAAAAAAAAAGACTTAATGACAAGAATTGTATACGATTGATTGGCACGTGTTCACAAGGTATATTATATATATTATGCACACATACACCTACATAAATTGAAACCGAAAATGTTTAATATGAATAATTAGGCAAACATTCGGATGTAAACATCACAATTGAACGCGGTGTGTAAATATAATTTATGGCAGTTTAACAGTTCCCCCCCCCCTTTTTTTTTTCACACGCCTCAAATATTGGATAGGATTTTTCACTGCTGGAGCGCAGGTACCTCCATAGCGCCAGAGTGAACAACCATATTCCGCAGATCCGTGTTCTTTGGATATTCTCTTTTTCCCCTTATCTCATTTTTCTCTCTCAAGTACGGGAGCATTCCCCTGTGATGGCCATCATCTACCTGCAGCATCTTTAGCTCCAAGTCTCATCTCATACATTACCTTCGTGCTCTCTTACCAACATAAGGAATTACCACCGCGTTCTTCACCACCCCACCATTATTCTTTTGTCCCTAAACCAGGCGGTCAACACATTTTCTGCTCCGGAGAGCGTATCGTGGTGGGAAAAGATGGAATGCATACTCATTACTGCAGTGAGGATCTTTAATGCCTAGTATCTAGGTCCACGTCCATAGTTTTTATTTTTAAACCACACTTTATTTAAAATGTTGAGAGCTATTTAAAATCTCAGCAATTACTTGGATATCGATGTGTTATAATCATAGTTGTTTTTTTTTTATTTTAAACATACACTACTGACAAACGATTATGGTGTGTTCAAAATAGTGTAAAGCACAGCCAAAACAACCACTGATTATTTGATTTTGTTTTGTATAAGAATTTCAGTGCTGAAAAACTAAAATAATTGTAATGTATTGTTCATTTGGTACTATGTAGTCTAATATGGAGGAAAAAAACTTACAAAGCCCCGCCTCCTTCCAAATCATGTAAACCTGCTTTAAGTGGTTTCGAGAGTTAATTTAGCAAACGACGCATTTCATGTTTTGGATTTTTTTTTCATAATGTTCATATTTGGGAAAATTGTTCTTGTAGTTCATGTCTCTAGCCGTTACATTAAGAGGATTGGACTTCATAAAGCAGGGCCTCTCAGGGTACATTGCAAGGTGCACGGCACATAATAAGACTTGATCAGATTGACGACAGTGAAAACTCCAGCTCCTCGATCTGTAGCAGTAGCGCTACTTTCCTTACGCTTGTTGCGCTAGCTCCTTCTGCCTCCCCAGTCCAATCACCTTCCTCTTCTTCTTCCTCACTGTGAATTATCCCGCACCAAGTCGAGTCGGACTGATACACGGTGCGCAGAACCTCTGTGCCTCGGTTTGCACGAGGGGGATTATCAATGATATTATGTCAATAAATACACTTATTCATTCATTCATTTATTCACGAGAGGGATTTGAGGCGTTTGAGAGGCCTAGTTGTTTGGTATGCATGAAGATTCCTTTATATTCAGAATAGATAATATGGAACCTCTTGGCGGGAAATAGAACCGATGTTTCGCATTAGCAGACGTTAAATAGAGGGGAATTCAAAGTTGTATTAAAATTACTCTTTTCTGAAATTAAAAATTCAGGGCTTTTGTACTCGGGTCCAAGAAAGAAAGGAAACCGTAGAGCCGCTTTCTGACTGATCTAGTTTCCCATTTCAGTTTTTATTGGAACCAACGAGCAAGTTACTTCTTACATAATTATCAAATGGCAAGGAAAATGAAATCCTGTCACCGTGTCCACTGTGTCCACCTATGTGACTGTGTAGAGGGTGAAATCATGCCTACTTCATATTTCATTGCAGTTCAACATAAGTTGTAGATATCTAAGTTCGTCTTCGCTCACATTACCAGTGAATACCAATGGAAGATTCTTCAATGAATAATTTGATGGTCTTTCGGAAAATACCTAGCTTTTTATATGAAAATCTATAATGCAAGATAACCATATTACTAACATGGTTGGTAAGACAGCAATATTCTTTCGGTTATTTTGACAACTTTCCTAAAAATATAGCTAAGAATTGGCAAAAATTCTCATGTGTTCTATTCACATGAGTTTCTCTTCTCTGTTCTACAAACCATTATTACAAAGGTTATTCTTTTGTCTACATCATTATAATCTACATACACGTTACCAAAAATTATCTTATTACTTGCAACCTTGTAAGTAGAATGGAAGTAAACGAATATATTTGGTTAAAAGCAACAGTCAAATCTTTTAAAAGCTATCGCTATGTGGCTCACATTTGATTTTCTTTCCATGGCCAGGAGTAAAACAGGCCTTCCCGTTTCAGAACATTTTAAGTATTTAATACCGAAATCATAACAGGCAATATCTCTGAAATAGTTAGTTCTACATAAAAAATCTGATGTGTTACACTCACGTAATTTTCTCTGTAATTAATTATTATTAATACGCTTATTCTTCTATCTACTTCATGATAACAGAGATAATCAGCAGACATTGCCCATATTACTTGCTTTCTTGTAAGTAGAAAGGAAAACATCTAACGTGTTCCACTCATATGATGTCCTCTATCTGTTCGGTAAACAAATATTTTATTTGAAACATTATTCTGTTATCTACATATGCTAATCAAAATAAACATATGCAAAATTAACCTTATTATCAGTTCTTTGTAAGTAGAAGGGGATTAAGAAAATGCACAGGCTAAAGCACCAGTTTCGTCCTTTAAAAGCCGGTAGCTATGTGAAACAATTGAGGTTCGGCAAACAAACGAGAAAAAAGATGTCTTCCCGTTTGCGAAAAGTTTAAGTGTCTTAAAATTGAAACCAATAATCCGGAACATCTTGAAAACGGTTAACTACAAAAATGTATATGACATAAATTGTGTGATTTAATGAGATCTACATTTTTTGTGTAAATGTGTGCATATCTCTTATGATTTGTCGATTATATAAAAGTTATCCAGAATGAAGAGATCTTCAGAAGCATTTCCCAGAAAATTCAAAATATTCATTTCGTTTGTCATAAATATATCTAATACATAACATATTTTAATCAAATTCGTTAGGACCATTTTTGAAAAAAACCAAACTTTTCTAAAAATTGTTCAATGTAAAGGTGGTGGGAAAATATTCGAGTCACATTCTTGGAACATATTGAACTTACATACCAAGTTTGGTGCTTTTCGTTTTTGAGTTGTGCTGTTGACACACACACACACATACACACACATTTTTCTATAAATTCTTTTTTGGATTCGGGTGTCTTTAAGGCATACATTTCAGGTGAAGTCTCGGTATCGATTTCTACCTGCTATGTACATCATACATACGTCCTATTGAAAGTAAAAAAGCGGAATGTCTAGGCTTTATTGTGGGGGAAGTAGAACAAAAAACTTACATCTAATTTTGGAACATGGAGCTGTTTTCATGCACCTCCTCAATTAGTGTTTGTTTTCCGATAACTAAATAGAATATGTGTGCAAGTGAGAAGAACACAGAAAAAAATATCCCGAACTGATCATAGTAATTGCCATTTTTGTAGTCTATGTTTACCTCGTCTGAAAACTGATGGAAAACTAAAACAAAGTCACACCATAAAAAAAAAAAAAAAAAAAAAAAAAAAAAAAAAAGTTTGGCCTGATGGGACAATATTCATCAGAAGACTACGATATTAAAAAGTGGATCTACCGCTCCATAAATCAAAAACCAGGAGGAGGGTAACTTTTCTCTTTGACGAGTAAAACGCACAATGCTACATCACGAACAGTGCTAGATAAAGGGTTCGAGCTATGGAAAAGAGTAATTTTCCATCAACGTTAAAGCAGAGCTTTTCCAATGCTGCAGTGATCTAAACCTAGTCATTTGCAACGGCATAATATAATAATTATTTTCTGTCATGTTTTACCATTTTCGCATCTTAGTTTTAATTTCTAAAGTCACATTCTATTTTTTCGGGATTTTTCGATTGTTCGTTACTCATTACTTTATGCGACACATATTTAATCGTATTTTTGTTAAAAGTTGTCAGCTGTCTCAAATATTTCTAAGGGTAATCTGAAGCATGTTACTCTATTTCATTGTAATATATTTTGAGGCCTCCTGAATGCCTCTTTAGAAAAGGTCCGTGTGTGTTTCTGTATAAGCGTGTGTTTATGAACATTAATTAAAAAATCTGATGTGTTCCATTCACATAACTTTCTCTATATCACTGCAACAAATTATTCTATTTACTTCATCTAATGGAGCAAAAATTAACAGAAATAGTCTTATTACTTTCTTCCTTGTTATTAGAAGCGAAATAAGGTGGTACCAAAGGTTAAAGTGATAGTCAAAAGCTGGTTGCTCTGCGACTGAAGTTCCTTTGTATGGACACGAGTTCACAAAGTCCTGTATGAGAAAAGTATAAGTCTTTATAGCTGAAAAAAAAACAAGGAATATCTCAAAAACAAACTCCACGAAAAAATGTATATAACATAAATTGTGTGTTTTAAGGTGCTCTAAATTTGTTGTGTGGTAGGCTTTTGTCCATCTTTTAGGGTTTAGCAGTTATGCAAAATTCCGTAAAATGGACCGAGAATAAAGTAATCTTCAGAGGTTATTCCCAGAAAATTCAAAGTATACATTTTATTTGTCATGTAAATATCTTTAATATACGATATTTTAATCAAAATCGTTAGAGCCATTTTTAGAAAATCAAAATTTTCGAAAAAAGTTCCATGTAAAGGGTAGTTTGGGGTGGGGGGATTTTTCTCAAAATCTTCGTGTCGCATCCCTGGAAGATACTAAACTTAAATACCAAGTTTGGTATTTTACCGACTTTTCGTTTTTGAGTTATCATGTTCACAGACACACGGACACTCGGAAACACACACACACACACACACACACATACATACGGAGCTTTTTCTGAAAATATTTTTTTTTTTTGGATACAGGGGATCCTAAAATATATATTTCCGGTGAAATCTCGATATCGAATTTTTTGGTGGAGTGCAATACCTTCTCTATACTCTATATACATAGCATGTATAGAGAAAGTAGAAACAAAAGGTTGTTTGATTACGTAACTTTCCATATAGCTTTAGATTTTCCAAGCACGAATAATGAATTGCTAAAAATAAACCAGTTATGAAATTAACTCGTTTCTTTTCTACCGGATTAACAGTTTGTTATTTTTTCCCTTTATTTTATTATGTTTCATGGAAGGATTTTAATTTGATTACTTTGATTGAAGGAAGAGAAGTTCTTTTTATGTAGGTTGCATAATAATTTATTGCATTAAATAGTAGAAAAATAACAATATATCTTCAACCTTTACTTACTATTACTCAAATTCTTCTTCCAACTTTATTTTATGAGTATTTTCCTCCAAGCGTAAATATTTATCAATAACCTTGTTAAGTTTAGAATTTATTGTTTTGACTTTATTTTATTCAACACGATAAAATTTAAAAAAAAAAATGCTTCGTTTTCTTTTGGGGGGAGTTCCATTTAGATACCGTCTTTAACATCTAAGTGTAATGTAGGTGGTTTTCCTTGCTCATGGCAATGATGTTCACTGGTTTATTGGTGGTTATTATCTTTGGACAAGTATCTTTAAGAGTACATGCACACCTTCAGACTCTCATTTATGCTTTCAGTCTTAGGAAGGATGGAGAATAATCTTGACTAGAGTAAAACTGCTGCCTCGCCCAGCCGAGAATTCAACAGAAACCCCTCGCACAACAGGCAGATGCTCTACCCATTGAACTACGGGAGCCTTTAGTATTTTTTTATTTTCTCAAAAATGGCTCTTAAAGAAGTTGATTTAAATATCAAAAGTTTAAGCTATTTTCGTGCAAAGTGTATATTTTGAATTTTCTGAGAGCAGCCTATGGAGACCTTTTATAATTGGTAACCGTAAAAGATAGACAAACTTTTAGTACAAATTATGCATATATTTTTATCTCTCCTGTGTCAAGTTTTATAGTTTTAACCATTTCGATATTTTCTTTGATGTTGCTTAGTCGCCCTCCGTGGTGTAATGGTTACCATGCTAACTTCATATACCCAAGGTCGCGGGTTCAAACCCGGCGGAGGACGATGGGTTTTTTCGGGCGTAAAAATCCTTAGCATGGCTTCCTTCGGAAGGGAAGTAAAGCCGTGGGTCCCGTGTCGTAGATTTACGGCACGTAAAAGAACCTCAAGCCTGATAGAAAGACCTCTGAGCAAAATTAAGGGGTCTTTCACGCCCAGTATAGAATGGGACGCTGAGAACCATAGCAGTTAAAGAGCGTCCATAAATAACATGCCATTGCCATTTCATTTTGATGTTGCTTGAATTTTCAGATACTTTTCAGAGTACAACTCGCTACTCTCTTTTTATGTTTTTCTTTTAGGTGTTCATGCAAATAGACTTCACATAACGATCTATTTTGAATAGGTGAATTTTCCTATTTTTCCTATAACTCAAGGAAATAAGTAAATGAGTAAATAAAGCTTATCTCTATTAACACGAAGTAAATGAAATAATGATCTTTTGTAAGAGTACTTAGTTTGCAGAAGAGTAGTGAAAGTTGTGCCAATGCAACAGTCTTTTTGTCTGGAATAGGCTCTCTTTATGCTTAACTGCATTTTCAGACAGCATAAGAATGAGTAAACGAGGACTTACTAACTCAGGGTTCATTTCTCTACTATTCCTCGTTTTGTCTCAGTCTCGTGCATTTTTATTCCCAGTTGCAGTCTGAGTGCTCAAAATACTTAATAATCAGCGTCACTGTAGCATTGCAATATGTCCAATAAAACTAAAAAGAAAATTGTAAGGTAATTTGCAAAGTTTGTGAGAGACGAGTTACTCTGAGAGTGCCTACTAAGTTGCCAAATTTAGAACTCATGTGAACAAATGCTTCAGATATCTTAATTTGTCGTTATTTATTCCATGTTTCCAGAAGTAATAAACGTTCATGTATTTGATTTCGATGACTTCTTTTTGTAGGGCGTTATTCACTGGATGACAATGTATATTTTCTGTTCCCTATATAAAAGATGGTCCAAAACAAGCCATTCTTTACAGGTTTAGGCTATTTCATTAATTCATGTACTTAGGAAAAAGAAGTTGCCGCGCGACTGATTTCAAAGGGGTAGTGCAGGAAAAAAGCAAAAGGTCACTGAAGAGTGCTTTGCTCCCTGCATATGTTTGCTTCGTACTGATAAGCGTCACACGATTGTCTGCTTGCAGTTCGAGCCAGGTCATTCAAACAGGAAAAAGTTAGCATGTTTCCAACAAAGAACACACGCTGTTAAAATGTACACCTCCTTAAAGCGAAAAATGTACGGCAATGTTTTGTGGCATTAACATTTTCCGAGATACTTTATATTGATGTTTGACTTTTATAAATCATTATATATATTATATAAAATATGTAACTTTTTCTACATAGTACATGGTATATGGGTAAAAAAGACATTGTACTCAACCCAAATATTCGATACCGAGATTTCACTGGAAATTCACGATTAGAGTCCCCTATAGGTATAAAGAAAAGAATTTTTAGAAACAAGCTTAGTGTGTGCGTGTGCCATGTGCCTGTGAACACGATAACTCAAAAACGAAAAGTCGGTAAAAAAACATACTTGGTATTTAAGTTTAGTATCTAAACTTTCTAAAAAATGCATTTTTTGGATTCAGGTCTCAAAGTACGTATTTCCGGTGAAATCTCGATATGGAATTTTTGGGAGGAATACAATACCTTCTCTGTCCACTCTTACATTGAAGGTGAGTGATAGAGAATGTCTAAAATTAAGTCACCACTTTAATAACAAAGTGGCATATAGGTTGCTTTTGTCATCTTACGTTATCTGCATTAATTTGACAAAACCTCCTTTATATTACAAAATGTAATTCACGGAAAAACTTTTCAAAGCAAACATGGAGAAAACTCGTACCTATATATTTGAAAAGAAAGTAACCACAACGTTTGAGCACTCAAGAGCTACCATTCTTAACAGGGGTACTAATTTGTATTCATAACTTCTCTAAAAGATGAGAAAAAGTTTATTTCTCTGCTCCAAAGTATGTAGGAGTATATAGGTTATTTTATACATACATATATACTATATAGTAATCGTTATTTATACATACAATTAAAGAAGAAATCGTAATTTACAAGACAGCCCAAGGAATTAAACATTCTTTATTGGCAATTTTCACAATTTAGTCTCATCATAAGTATGATAGGCAAGCAAAAAGCGAGGGCTGCCAGGACCAGTGCAATATGAGCCTTTTCACTATACAAGACAACTGTCGGCTGTGATGGGATTTCACGTTTGACTGGGGCACAGAA
Source organism: Hymenopus coronatus (assembly GCA_030762935.1). NCBI lineage: Eukaryota > Metazoa > Arthropoda > Insecta > Mantodea > Hymenopodidae > Hymenopus > Hymenopus coronatus. The sequence goes on along the minus strand of CM060881.1, from coordinate 79,860,174 downwards.
AGAGCTGTACATCGACCAGCACGGTCCAAGAATCAATCACTGTGTGACAAACCGTGAAGGAATGCCAACATTCCACTTGCACCATACACATCGTGTCGTTCCTTTTCCTGAATATCACAAGGAATTCTGACACACCTACAATAAAAGCATCTTCTCAAACAACATCTCTAAACTACACTCCGACTCCGTTGTACAGTATCTTATTTGCCCCATTACATGTGCCTAAGAGTGGCACTAGTGACATCTACAGCGTGACATTGGAGCACACACTCAGCGTCTTTGAGATAAAAACTAAAGTAATCAAGTTTCTGTTTCTCACGAAATCTATTTCGTGTAAATGTAACAATTGGCAGTGACGATATATCTGTTTATACCGCGGTATGTTTCAGTGGACACCCTGTATATTTCCAAAAACAATCTGATATATAAAATTAATACAACCACATAATCATTTGTTTGAAGTATAGAAAAATTGACAAAGCGGTTCCTCAAGTATCTGGAAACACAAACAATAAATTCCATTTGTGTAAACATAAGCGTCTTCCAAGGAAGATTTTCAAGAAAACACCCAACTGACCTTTACATAGAAACATTTTCGAAAATTTTGATTTCCTCAAAAATGGCTATAACGATTTTGATTAAAATAACGTATATTAAGGATATTTACAGGACAAATAAAATGTAATCCTGAATTTTCTTGGAATAGACTCGGTAGACATCTTTCTTCCCGATGAATTTTGCAGAATTTTGCATAACTGGTAACCGCAAGAAATAGACAAAAACTATTCAACAAAACAATGCAGAGCTCGTTAAAAATCACAATTTATGTTATATACATTTTTTCGTGGAGTTGACGGTTTTTTTAGGTATTCCTTGTTATTCATTTTAGTTTTAAAATACTTATACTTTTCTCATATGGAAACTTGTCAACTACTGGCGATACAAACAAAGGAGTTTCAATCACATAGCGATCAGCTTTTAAAAGATTTGACTATCGCTTTAGCTTATGCTGTTCCCTTATTTCCCTTCTACTTACAACGAAACAAGTAATAATTCCATTTCTGCTAATTTGTTCTCGATTAGCATAAAGTAAATAGAAGAATAAGCTTTCTAACAATAATTTATTGCAGAGATATAGAGAAAGTCATGAGAACGCAACACATCAGATTTTTTGTATAGTTAACAATTTCCGAGATATTCCTTATAATGTTTCAGTTTTAAAATACTTGTAAGTTTTTTTACAGAAATTTGTAAACTGCTGGCCATGCAAAGAGAACGAATTTCAGTCCCTTAGTAACTAGGTTTTAGCCTGGTGTATTCCCTCATTTCCCACTTATTTATAAGGAACTAAGTAAGAAGGCCATTTCTGCTAATGATTATTCGATTAGCATGAAGTGGATGAACAAGGTTTTCAAGAATAATTTGTTTCAGAGATGTAGAGAAACTCATATGAATTGAACATATCAGGATTTTCAAATAGTGTAAGGATATCAACCCTTATCTTCCGACCTGTTATTTTAATTACCCAAAGGATAGTCTTATTTTAAAAAAATCCAAAAGGAATTTAAATGAGCTATTCATTTTCCTCTCAATTTTATTAACATCTTGTCATATTTTAGTAAACTTCTTAGGTTATCTGTCTGAGCAAAGTTTAATTTTCAAATTGCATATCTATAGAATTTAAGAAAAGAGTAACTTTGGATTTCGGTTGCATGTGGGTGTGTATCGAAAACATTACAAAACAAAATCCAATGAATTCCAATGCACATGACTTGGGGGGGGGGCACTGTGTTTTTCTTAAAATTCCGTCTCTTTCCATACAACCGCGAGTAACAACTGAAAATAGAATGATCAAGTATTTATAAATAAATTAATAACAGATATATCGGTAGTACCGCATGTCTGAAAAAACTTTTATTTGCAATAAAAAAGATGTTTTAGAGGCAGTTACAGTAAAATTTAATTTGTGGCATAACATACTATCAGTTGCATAAAATTATACCAAATGACTTCCTAAAAAAGTGGAATTCACAGGCTATTGCCGGAAAATTCAAGATATACCTCTTTTTAAGTTTTCCATATTCCCCCTTTAATTAGTAGTTTGGGATGAGAGGAATTTCTTCAAAATCTTCGTGTCGCATTCTTGGAAGATGCTGAACACAAATATCAAGTTTGGTATCTAACCGAGTTTACGTTTTTGAGTTATCATGTTCACGGACACACACACGCACCCGAGGTAATTTTCTATTTTTTTTAAAAAAAGTTTTTATCCAGGATACCCTAAACATGTATTTCTAGTGAAATCTCGGTTTCGAATTTTTGGGTTAGTGAAATCTCGGTTTCGAATACAATACCGTATCTACCTATGTATTCTGTACAAAGCAGAGAAAGTAAAAAGCAGTGACGAATGTAATAAAAGCTAACAAATGCATGTTACCTACTTACACTACTTGCCTTAAACCCGGTCAGCTCCTCAGCTATAATAAACAGAAACGGGTGGACTTACCTGAAACAAAATGACGTTCATATTAGTAATAGGATTTTAATGCACATACTTCAAATGTCCAAGATAAAGAAATAAACAAATAAATTATAATCTGTCCATATTGTAGTATTCTTGTTATAAATTCGTGAGAAATCGATTAAAATGTATTGAAAACAGGTTTATTACATTTCCTCTGTTTCTATTTTGTATCGCTTTTCTGATGTTCTTGCGTCTTACTGCATTACATATGTACGCACTTAAAAATACACAAACACACATGCCCGATGGGGGACACGAACCCACAATTGCCTATGCTATGTAGCACGTAAACTAGTGCGCTCTATCAAACACGGCAAAATTTTGTTATTCTGGCAGAGGAAGTCGAATCTAAGTTTTCTATACCTAAGTCGAATACTTTAATCCCTGGGGTATTCAGAAGGCAACATAATATGTCTTATCAAAGGCTACATATTTGGGACGGTATGGTTTCAGTCCCATATGTAGGCGTGTCCGAGAAGTTAGACCACTCACTGATTAACCCGGGTTCAATTCCAGAGGACCGTATGGACGAAGCGATATCTAGGCGGGCTTTATCCGGTTTCCCCCGCCATTCATTCCACCAAATGATCCATAATCATATTTCCTGTTATCTATTTCACCTTAATTTCATGTGATCCTCTTCCTCACTTATATACGAGGCATAAGGCTGAGCATCCATCCTAGTTTCTCTCTGAACCATAGCCTCGGCACTTCAACAGGCGTATGATCTCAGGCGCTTGCTTGTTAAGTCTCGCGGGGGGGGGGGGTACAAGTCCAACATACTAGGAGGGTAAACAGACAAACAAACAAAAAGGTTTCAGTGGTTTATTTTGGTTGGTCATATCGGGCGATGAATGAAATTGGTGAAATAATGATCAAATGCTCTCAGGGCCATGGAGCTTAATGCTATTCGATATTCGTTTTCTTAAGATAAAGGAAAACTCTGAAAACTCCTTGTCCGTGTTACTCACCCTAAGCGAGATTCGAACTCGGGACTGCTTGAATGTGTGGCAGACATTTCAGTTTTCTGCTGTTAATAAATCTATAGGCCTTTTTTTTTCATTTTAATATACGAATACGCATAGAATATTATCAAGAAGAAAGAAAGGAGCGCAATTTCAGAGAAAAGTTTTATTCAGAACTCTTATACGAGCATATCAGTGAAACCTAAGACGTAGGAATAACTTGTTTCGTTTACGCAGGCTGACGCCATGTATATAGGCATAAGCTTGCAAGCAGTCTTACTTGTTTATGTGTACGCCATACTTAATAAACCAGCCAATCAGAGGGATATTCTCGCATCATCACATGCTCATTCTGCCATCTAACTTCTAGATTTTCTGTTGATTCGTTTACTGTTTTTCTATACAAGATCACAGGCTAGGAAACACTGGGATATGTATAAAAATTGAGCAAAACAAATTGTGATGGTAGGTAGTACTTTTTGGTCAGCGGGTAGCTCTTGTTGGCATTGATAACTGGCTGCATTTGTCGTGTGCATGTTTTTATGTTGATGCTTAATTTTCATTGTGAACGGCCTTATATACTGCTAACAAAGATTGCGATCGACTGCCATAATGGTCGAGTGTCCAGCTAGCCGACTTCTCACCTTGAGGTCCCGGGTTCGGGGAATTTTTCTTAAACCAGAATTATTCCCTATCCCCAATAGAGTCTGAAAGTATGAATGTGAGAGTAAATGTGCCTGCCTATGTTTAGTAATATAACATTTATTAACCATGTTCTGAACCTACAGTTTCACAAGTCAAAACCCCCGATATGACCATTGCTGTTAAAAGGGCTATACAAATGAAACAATAAAAAAAAACCTGCGATCATTGATTTAGCATTTATTTTGTAACTAAATTACCTAAAAAGATGCTTAGTTCCGGTGTAAACGGTGTAGATGCAAGCCATTATTCTATACAATGAAAAGGACGAACTGAATGTTGCAACGGTGCACAGCAAAACGAAAATCAGGTCAGCTTTTAAAGTATGTAGTAAATAGAGAAGGTATCGTTATTTGAATCCATGCCATGTGCTACAAATAGAAATACTATTTCATTCCTTGTCATTTGTGGCAACTTTAGTCTTTGCGATTTGAAATATTGCCGCCCGATAGTGCACAAGACTAGGTCAAATTGGTTTCCAGCAGATATAAGGCTCTCAACTCAAAACATTTTCAGCTATAGAATCCCAAATTTCAGGAGTGGTTTTGTTTATATCCTCTGAATTACCATTTGAATATCGCGAAGTCCATATACTGACGCAACTTAAAAACCAAACAAACGTTGGAGAAGGAGTTTCATAATGTCAAGAAGATACAAATTTTGTTCATTCTGAGTACCACTAACAGTCGTTGGTATAATGATTATGTCATAGTACAATTATGTAGATCGGTTAACAATATAAATACACATAAGTATAATGAAACGGCTAAAGACGCTAAAATGCAATGTAATAACTATGTAGTATTTAATTCATAAATACGAGACACTTAAATATAAAGTGATGTTTCTACCTTAACCTTAGAATTAATTAAAACAAGTAAAATTAAACAAATATTTTTGTATTTCTGTCGAAGCACACATTTGAAATAAAAATAATATTTTTCCTCAAAACTTCATATATTTGGAAAAAGTGCACATTAGCAATTGCCTGAATAAGACGGGGGAGAAGTGAGAATGTTCCCTAATTTGATTAAAAAAATAAATTCAAAGCCTAGAAATACTACTGGAGAGTATCATTTTTCTACAATAAAGTTTATAACACGCGCCATTCTAAGTTACGAATAAATTTAAAGACTGAATACTTCTTTGATTGGCCTTTACTCCACGCGAGGTTTACTGACAGTCCCAACAGTTTTCTTACTTAATATGAGATGCCTCACCACTGGTTAAATTTAATGAAAGATCTCCGTCTGCAGTGTCCGATGTCACTAGCTCATTCATTCATCCCCTACAGTTATGGACTAAATTACAACCTATTTGCTTTGTAATGGCTGGAATATCATATCCTCATTCTTATCTTTCACTCATAGTTTGCAGCAGTTCAGCTTCAAGGTGGAGCTTAAAATAAATATTGCTAAGAACTTAAGATAAAGGCAGGCGGAGCACGAAGAGAAACAAGAGTGGGAGTTGGATGAGCATGATATTTGACAGGACTCTCGTGTGTTACAATTTGAGAATTGCGAAAGCTCATTTTCAGACTAACACTTACCATCTCTTTAGCTTCCATAACCTCCCAAGAACATTTGGGAAGGCTATTTAATGTTAGCGGTGTACAAGATGCGGGTTTAAAAACAAAAAACTACTTCACAGACACGGTAAATTTCTTACAGCAGCAGTGTTGTAGAGATGGAGTTGAAGCTCCCCACAGTTGAAAGCAGAACGCTACCAATACTTGTTTTCTATTCTGAAGTGAGATGGCACTTCTCAGGACACAATTCGTGCTGGTGCGTATGCTATCTAATATCGGTTTGGAGACGATCACAGACCCAAAATGAGACTAATAACTTCCCTGAGATGATATTGTAGGTGCGTGATAGAGGTGCAGTGCAGAGAATGAGAGGAGTGCCCACCTACAGTTTCTCAACGCTTACAAATTTACTGAACCCCGAACATAGCCGATAACGCAGCTACCAACCGCAGACAAAACGGATAAAAGAAAGATTAACAAAAAGGCACGTAACCGAAATGAAATATAAAACAAAATTAATAATAAAAATGCCAACGACCCGGGTAAGAATGCGCTGCAGGAAAGAGGAAGACATATCTCATCCAGTAGCTACTTATATCCTCAGGGCAATAAACCTGTTGGCGCTGAGAAAGAGAAACCTTAGTCTCTTTGATTAAATACAACAGGAGTTAGCGTTTCTAGCCTGCTTTCGCAATAATTTCTGTTTCACTGAGCAAGATATTCACTTAACTGACAGATACAAAGGGCTACATTACAAGCTTCCATGAGCAGTATGATTATGAGGGGTTGCTTACCAACGCGTTGCTGTTGCTGAGTGACCCTCGCATATACATAAAGTTTATAGCTGCCATCAAGAATTAGACAGATGGTGTTTAAAGATTCTTCTTTCTCTAGAAACCTATTTATAATTACGACAACACTAAATATTTATTTTCCTATGGAGAGGCATGTCGTCAGAAAACGCTTTTTTTTTTTTTTTTTTTTTTTTTCCCCCCATAGCATCCTTACGAACTAGGTATTCAGTGTGATTTATTTTCGGTTTATAGCAAACGAAAAAAGCAACGTAATGGTTTCAGATACTAACATCTAATTCAGTCTTAAACTATAGAACAATCAGCCAAGCTTCACCCAGGAGGTATCACAGTCGTGTGACACAGCAGCTTCTCGGCTGCCGAAGGAAAGGGTTCTATCTTATAAGCATATAACATTCCCCTTATCCTACTAATCCTTTGCTAATAGAAAGTTCCCTATTCCCCTTGCCTCACTTGCACTACACTTCTGTGCTACTTCTGAGAGCTAGGAGCAAGAAGCATGCAGCTGATGTTATACAAATTTCAGTTAGCTAACATTGTAACACAACAGATATTAAAGTTTAACCTCCTTGGGTCTATATAACTACTTGAACTAAAACAAACATAAATAGAAAATAATCCATTCAATCAAATAACTGGAGCATTACACAGAACGCTGAAAATTAGAACTACCTGTACAAGATTTAGCAATTAAGTTGAGAACAAAACAGCCATCACCGCAGCTAACTATCGCTCAGAAATGTGGACAATGATAACCCAACACTAAATTATAAGAACACAAAAATGAAGTTTCTTAGCTCAGAGCTACTTTTGGATTAAAAACTACCAAATAATTACAGATGATAGTAAACTGTTGAAAAAATTATTCGCGTTATAATAAAGAGCACAACAAACCAGAGAACACCTGTGCAGAATAACAACAGAATTGCAAAAATAGCTTTATATCTACGAGTAGCGAGATGTCCAGGAAGCTGAAAGTAGTAACAGATCACTTTGGTAAGTTATCTTCCTAGAATGTGACACGAAGATTTTTAGGAAAATCCCCCTATCCCAAGCTACCTTTTGCATGGAATATTTTTTTCAATTTTCGAGTTTCTAAAAAATACCTCTAACGATTTTGATTGATTATGACTTATTTTAAATATGTTCACATAGAAAATAAAATGTATATCCTAAATTTCTTCGGAATAGCCCCTGAAGTTCTCTTCACTGTTAATGACTTTTGCATAACTGATAAACCATAAGAGGATAGACCAAAACTTACTACACAAAAAATATAGACCTCATCTAAACATACAAGTTATGTTCTGTACATTTTTGTTGTAGAGCTAACCATTTTGGAGATATTCATTGTTACTGCTTTCAGTTTTATTCTTAAACAGAGAGTCCGTGTTTCTTTTGTTTTACCTCTGGCTATGCAAAGAAGCGAATTTCAATGGCAATCACATAGCGACAACTTTTAAAAAGATTTGACTATTGCTTTAGCCTAGTGTACTCTCTTATTTTCCTTCTACTTATAAGGAACTAAGTGATAATACTACTACTGTTAATGTTTAACTTGATAAGCATGAAGTAGAAGAAGAAGAATCTTTTGTAAGGTTAAACTTTACACTGGTAGGCCATTTGTGTGCTCTCCTTCTTCTTCTGTTTCTCTTCCTCAGATAAGCTCGTTCCTCATTTAAACTGCGGTAAAACGATTGATTTGCACAGAAGTGCGTATTAACAATAGATAGTTCTGTAAACATATATCCTGATTAACGTTAATCAATTGCAGAATCGTTACAAAAATAGTATTTAATTAATAGATATTTGTCAACTAATAGTGGGTGTGCGTACATAAGAAGTGTTTTTTCTTATTCCAGTCATTCTTACTTTGAACTACAGTCATATCGGGAACTGTGATTTTTAGAAACGCATCCATACCGTTAATTCTAATGTTATTGGATTTAACACTGAAACATATTTCCGTTCTCTCTGGCATTAATGTTTTAGAATTCCATTTACAGCAATAAATAGTCCTATTAGGTTTCTTATCGTGCAACTATTAGCTGGCTAATTAAACATTTGAATATAGATAAATTAGCTGTTTTCAAACTTTAATTTGATGTTTGCCATTTACTCTTCAGTATTAAATGTTACATCCATTTCTTTTAAGATTGTAATTTTGTCTGAAATCTGGAAAAAAGTGCAACTTTCAAGTCCTGCACCTATATGAACATTTCTCGTACTAAAATAAGGTCATGGATTTATTCAACATTTTGCTCTATTGATGTGTATATGAACTACGTACACAAAGTAGGTTTCTTTTGGGGGAATTAGAATGTGGCTGATAGAAGTTCTATAGCTAATGCAATTACCTCTGTGATTCCTCCACATTGCAAAAACAAAACATCTGATGTGTACCATTGACATGACTTTCTCTATATCCCTGCAACAAATTATCTTATTACTTCTATTTACTTTATGCTAATCAGAAAAAATTAGCAGAAATGGTTTTATTACTTGCTTCCTTGTAAGCAGAAGCGAAATAAGGGAGTACCATAGGTTAAAATGAAAGCCAAAAGCTGGTTGCTATGTGACTGATGTTCCTTTGTTTGTATGGACAGGAGTCGACAAATTCCTGTATGAGAGCTGAAACCAAGAAAAAGGAATATCTCAAAAACGATCAACTCCACGAAAAAAATGTATATAACATAAATTGTGTGTTTTAACGTGCTCTACATTTTTTCTTGGTTAAGTTTTTGTCCATCTCTTACGGTTTAATAGTTATGAAAAATTCATCCAGAATAAAGTAGTCTTCAGAGGCTATTCCCAGAAAATTCAATATATACATTGCATTTGTCAGATAAATATCTTTAATATACGAAATTTTAATCACAATCGTTAGAGCCATTTTTGAGAAAATCAAAATTTTCGAAAAAAGTTCAATGTAAAGGGTAGTTGGGGGTGGCGGGATTTTTCTCAAAATCTTCGTGTCGCATCCCTGGAAGATACTAAACTTAAATACCAAGTTTGGTATTTTACCGACTTTTCGTTCTTGAGTTATCGTGTTCACAGACACACGTACACACATACACACACACGGACCTTTTTGTGAAAATGCTTTTTTTGGTTACAGGGGACCTTAAAACATATATCCGGTGAAATCTCGGTATCGAATTTTTTGGTGGAGTGCAATACATTCTCTATTCACTATGTACATAGTGAGTATAGAGAAAGTAAAAATTACGGTAATACCATAGCTGTTAGATCGGCTTTTGGAGTGTGAATCGCTTTTACGGCATTTAAAATAGATAAAAAATTCTGCAAAATTCCCATTTGATTCGATTTCAAAATCGTTTTTTCTTATTGTTAACTTTAGCAAATCATTATGCAAAGCATTTGTGAGGTAACTGTCGCAACCCTCACCAAGATGCCATTGAATACGTTAAACTTCAACAATTTACAATTGGGTTAAACATAAAGAGGTCATAAGCAATTCCAGAGTCAGCTATTCATATCTTCTCACCATGAATGCTCCGGAACTGCACGTTGTAAATGGACTCAGACCATCAAGCCCATCACAGTAGAATATCCATTCTATGCCAAGTATAGAAACCAACGCAACCAGCCTCAGAATTCTATAGAGCTTTACGGAATCCAACAAAACAAGCAATCTCGTCTTGCAATTCATGAAATTCGCCGTCTTGACAAGCACACATACACGTGAAGAATTCACAAAAGCTAAGAGCTACATCGACGCAGATCTCCGTTTTCATTTAAGTAATTTACAGTTTTTGTTATATAATTACAAATAAGTTACAAACTTAAACGCACACTTTTGCAATCATTAGTTAGCACATTAAAAGTTGAAAACTTTGTACAATTAAAATATGTACAAAATTGCTGCATAATGCCGGAATACAAACGTTTACTATTATTGGATGTCTCTGAAAATGAGTTCTCCTACCATTAATTTAATTGTTAGAAATGTTTAAAGCGGAGACAAATACCTGTAAAAATTGTAATCCAGCCAATTTCTTCCAACTAACAGGAACTAAAAAAACAATGTTCTTTTGTTTGTTTTGTTTGTTTTTGTATGAATAGTAATTTAGAACAGACCCTGATCTAAGATGTAAAGAGTTAAAATGAATCTCCAAAAAGTTATAAAACGTAACTTATACATATAAAAATCATATTATATTGTTTTCTTTGGAGCACAAATCATACCAGAGAGCAAAAGTGTAAGACACTCAGGCTTGATCCTACTACTCGATTGTTATTTACTCCAACAACTAAGAAACGAGTTCACCAAGTAAAAGTTTAGTAAAGAAATAATTATTTTCTATACAATTCAAAATTGGACCTTAAAAATGTTAGTTGCTCCACCATTAATTTAATTGTTAGAAATGTTTAAAGCGGAGACAAATACCTGTAAAAATTGTAATCAAGCCAATTTCTTCCAACTAACAGGAACTAAAAAAACAATTTTCTTTTATTTGTTTTGTTTGTTTGTTTTTGAATGAATAGCAATTTAGAACAGACCCTGATCTAAGATGTAAAGAGTTAAAATGAATCTCCAAAAAGTTATAAAACGTAACTTATACATATAAAAATCATATTATATTGTTTTCTTTGGAGCACAAATCATACCAGAGAGCAAAAGTGTAAGACACTCAGGCTTGATCCTACTACTCGATTGTTATTTACTCCAACAACTAAGAAGCGAGTTCACCAAGTAAAAGTTTAGTAAAGAAATAATTATTTTCTATACAATTCAAAATTGGACCTTAGAAATGTTAGTTGCTCCACCTTGGTTCGTTAAGAAATCTATACGCACAGATCTTTCGATTTCTGGAGTCACTTGAAAAGCACTGCACAAAACTGATCTACGTCCAATGATTGTCCTAAAATCTACTCCATGACATTCCAATACAGATGCTTCGTCCTAAAGGAAAAAGAAAATTAAAACGGATAATGTATACTGATCTCCTCATTGTCTAACAAAGGATCTTCGTTAGTTGACAGCCTTTACACATGTTTCATGTCACTTTCTTTTTCAATGCAATGCAATTTTATTGCAACAAAATAACCTAAATAAAACTGACATCGTTTTTGCATTGTAACAAGCTAACCGATTCCCCTCAGTTTATAATTTTTTTTTGGTAAAAGAAAAATGAGATGACTCATATAATGCTTGTGGTCATAAGAATTTTGGTCTTGAAATAATATTCTGACAGTTAGCAAGCATTCGTTAACTTCAGTTAAATTACCCCTCCAAAAACGATAGAAAAACAACTATCAGCATTGGTGCTATTACTGAAGATAGCAAGAAGTCGCATGAGCAACTGCCATTTAAGCATGTTCGTAACACTTCCGTCACACATGATTTTGTGAATCGTCAATGAAGGAATTGACTTCGTTAAATGGCTTGCCATTCACTTTTTAGCGACCCCATAGTAGCAAGATGAAGAAATTATTTTCATGCTGTAACATCTCTTGTACAAGAATACCTCCGCAAGTATTGAGCTTTAACTATAGAATGGCTGAGTTGTGACTACCAGAGTAGGATTTTCACATTGTGCGGATTCTTGTCCCTCGCATTAGAAATCTCATGCATACAGATGACGTCAGTTGGCTGTGGGACCAATAAAGCATGGCCATGTCCCCCCTCGCCCCTGTCAGCTCGAGGTTCCGCAACCCTCTTGGGAACATCCTGCTGCGGATCCCACCCTGCTAATTGACTGCCAATTTGAGTCACGCCTGTAAGTAAACTTCTCTGACAAGAACATGGCAAAAAATGCCCCTTCTATATGTAGCCTCATTTCTGGTTCGCCCTGGGCAAACACTCTGTGTCCACTTTAGCAGCCCCATTACACATGCTGTTGAGTATTATTTACATCTGTAAACGTAAGACCTGCCAACTTGACGATTTAATTCATTTTGGAATGATTTCGCAGAAATCAGCAGCAGTCCTTCATATTTAACTCAAGTGATCTAATGAACCTATATGTACCAAACACTGGTCGTGCTGGCAACGTCGCAATAGTATAACATACACTCGAAAGGCAAAAAGTAACCAAGTTCTCGCCAATAACAGTTATTGAATTGCTTCTAATATGTAAAAAGTAATAAACCTGCTATAATATGATATCATAATTATCATTATTTTTATTACAATAAAGTTGGTCATGACGGCGACCCAGAGAATCCTCAATATGTGGTCCAGCTGACTTTCTGTACAGGAGATAAGTACAATGAAAACGTTGGCACTTACGCAAGCGGATTTTAGTTATTTGTATGTGTTTCTACAGTTTGAAAACAGAAAGGAATTGGCAGGTCTTACCATGCACCATTTTTAATGTATAATTTTGTAGATTTACTATACAAATATAGCAATTACAATCTAGTACAATTAAAGCGAATTTTATAACTTGTTTGTTTACAAAAAAAAAAAACACACCCAGAACCTGAGAGTACCTATACTTGAGAACATAGTTTCAAATAATCTACATTAGGGTCATAAGAAATATTAAGATATCGCCAAGTTTGAAACAGAGGCCTGTCTTAAAAATAGTGGTTATCAAAGTAACAAATTAAAAACGTCAACTTCATAGATTTACTAGAAGTAAATGACTCCTATGGCGCTGATATGACCCTGTCAAATTGACAGCTTCGTTTACAAATACTTTTAAAACTTATTCTGTATTACTTAATTCGAGATTATTTACATAAAAGTTCAACTAAATAATTGTTTTAGATATGAATAGAGAAACATATAGGTAAGCAGTATTGGGAAGTTGGAATGTTTTGAAAAAGTTTTGTGGCACACGCCAGATATTTTGTCTATGAAGCATGTACGAACAACACTTTAAGTTGAAGTGTCACATTCAAATGGCTACACAACCCATAGAACTTCCTACAGCGAGTACATTTTATTTCTCCGAGGATGGAAACTCAAGGATGGCCCATTTCTTATATGCCGCATTTAATAAGGCCCTTTAGAGCGATAAATACTCAGTGACAATGGTATTCACTCGTTTAACTATTGAGTATCTGCGTATTTTGAGTTTAAATTAGATTCTCTCTCACTACACTGTGAAGGGTGTGTTGGATCGCTTTGTGAAGGGTATGTTGGATCGGTTTGTGAGTGGTGTGTTAAATAAAAACAGCAAAAGGCCCACCCTACCAAAATAATCAAATTTGAAAGGGGAAAACTCCCTTAATAACTTAATTTGTTACTTAACTAAACCTCTAAAAAAAATTTACTCACACACTTTCTGCCTTTGTCTATTTCAATCTCTCCCCCACTTTCTCATATTTCCTGACTCTAAGGAGGATGGGGAATAATCTTGGTTAAAGAAAAAGTCTCATTCTGCAGCCGAAAATCGAGCTCGGGACCTCTGAATTTGGAAGCTAGCACGCTAACCACCGGACCACAGAGGTAGTCTTCACCCAGATTTCATCTTACAACACATGTAAAAGCTAAGCATTATGATTATTTCACAAGTATGTTTATTCAGTAACACGCATACGACTACTACATTATATGTTTATATTCAAGCTTTTTGTCACATGTTTTACACGTTTGACAGCATTTTGGGCATACATTTTGTTTCATTAATAAGCAAAAATACATGTCCTCTCCCAAGCTGAGGCTATATTAAATTAATAATGCTCACATAAACTGCATATTTAACATTAACGCTGTTATGAACGGTAGAAGTACGAAAATGGACGAGCTAGTATTCGCAACCAAAAAGACCGGCGAAGGGCTAATGGCCAAACTGGCACAAATTAAAACCGTTATATAATGTAAATAATTGGGAACTCAATGGCTGCGTGTCGGGCACAAAAAATATATTGACAGTTATATTTTATTTAAATCTCTGAATGGAAGTTAAAACCTGTAATGTTAAAAAATAATGATTTTCTCTGTTCAGTATTTTCTTAGCGTATCCAAGAAACATTCATGTACAAAGATTGTTTATATTAATTATAAATCAATTAGCGTTAATACCAAATAATATAATATTATTGGTGCATTAATACCTTATAGTATAACTATCGAGCGCATTTATGGTTCGGAAAGACTGAAGCTCACTGCACATTTACCCGTAGATGCAATTTTGAACAGCGAAGACAAAATAACGGCAGGCAAGACCAGCACACTCTCTGCAGAATGAAGTTCTTTACGATTGCATTTTATATTCTAGTAAACATTTACATAAATATATGGAAATGTTATTTATATGTATATTTACATTATTTGTATGCAACTTGTGGTTTGTGGATATAATAGTATATGTTGTACTATTTCAGTCTCTTTCATTATGTTTACATTTAATAGAATATACAATATACATTTTGAGATAACTTGAGAAATTCCAGCGATATTTTTTAAGCAGCAGTTGTACTGAGAAAAACTTCTTTTCACATCACCATCAGTAGATAGAGCTCCGATCCAAATTCTTCTACAAATGACTGTGTTACGAGTGCCGCATCTTCAATGCTTTTGACACAGAGTTGAAAATAAAGCAAAGGAAGATTAGCCAAGTTACGTTGCGTCGTCTCAATAGTCTCATGGACTGACAGTGAGTATACCGATCTCGCCCTTTTCTGTGACATTATTAATATCCGCAGCGGTGTAAACTTGCAATCCCGCAACATAACCCCGTTTGCTCTCCCTCCTTCTCTCTCTCTCTCTCTCTCTCTCTCTCTCTCTCTCTCTCTCTCTCCCCTTACAATAGGAGCAGCTCAGTTAAATAATACATTCATTTTCATAGAACCAGAAAGTCAAGGGGTTTATTTCCCCAGCTAATAAGTATAAGGCATCTACTTTGTAAAGAAAAACAGCTTACCTTTAAATGTGACGTAAATGCCTTATTAAACAAAATCCAATTTGGTAAAATGTAAGATACAACGTAAGAATAATAAAATAGGACACAATAGATTGAACCGACATCCACACATCTTCAAAAATCGTGATTATATGCTATCTTTGAAATTTCATTCTATGTAAGACCACTATAATGAAACGAATGACGATTTAATTCTCCTTAACGAGTACAACTATTTTAAATGCCAACGTATATCTGGGAAACAGTTAAAGTCAAAAAAATCCATATGAATTGTGCACTTAAACACGATCTAAGCTTTTGTATGTTTAGTTTCTATATCTTTCAGTTGACCTGGTGCACATACGTTCAAAATTAATTCACAGAAGAGGACTACAACGGATATTGACAACCGGCGATATATAGATGGAACATTATATTGAGGAATAATCTTGGCTAGAGAACAATTCCAACCTCCATCCGGGAATTGAAATCAGGGCCTCTCGTACAGTAGACAGGTGTTTTATCGACTGCGCCACAAAATCAGCCAGTGAATATACCGATTTCTACCATAAACAATGAACAAAACCAGGTGTTTATTTTCTCTACAAGTACTAAGTATATAGTAGGTAGAAAAGGCATTGTATTCCATTGTATTTTGGTATTGATATTTCATTGGAAGTACATATTTGGGGTCCCTTTAGTCCAAAAAACTGTTTTAGTAAAAGGTCAAAACTATCCTTTATATGACACATTTTTCATAATTTTTATTTTCTCAAAAATAGTTCTAACGATTGTGATTAACATTCCACACATTAAAGACATTTACATGGTAAATGAAATGCATACCGGAATTTCCTGAGAGTAGCTTCTGAAGCAGAGTGAAACAATTGTGCCGGAAATTTTCATCTGTCATAGCATTTGTATTTCTGTGGTACGTTCGGTATCTCGTTACTAAAAGTTTTTTGGTTCATCACCAGGAGTCGGTTGTGTTCTCCTTCCTTCGTTGTTTGGGATGGCGCCACTGTGTCTCGCCTTCAAAAATCAGTGATGTGTTGTGTCTGAAATGTCATCTCGCGCTCTGATCCCAAGATCGCGGATTCAGTCCCTGAAGAGACTAGGAATTTTAAATGTGCTGACATGTTAATGAATTCCTGCGAGGAGAAATTCTCCCATACCGGCGGTGTTGTAATAACCCTGGCAATTGGGAGCATGCACGAGTTTTAAACACATTTTTAATTAAAAGTTGATTTTCAAATCAACATAAAATGAACTTTCAACCGAGTTATGACGTAATCTTTTCGTATGTAATAATCTGCTTTATAGTGCTTGCACTGATGATGGATGGCGTTTGTTAGAGCATTATTTTCACACTTAATCAAAATTAAAGATGCAGATTAAAAAAAAACAACTCACAATAGATTTTCAGAAATAACGAATGTTTTGTGACTTAAAAGCGTTATATTAAGCAACATACCCAGCCTTTATACAACTGAGTATTAACTTTGTTAATTTAATAAATAAAAAACGTTTATACTGAAAACACTAAGATGCGTTATTGATTAGCTTTCAGATCATGACCGTGAAGAATAGTAACTCTATTTCTCATTTGCAACGAAGTAAATTACTAAGTCAAACATTTGGCTTAAAACTATTTTTCATTTTACTAGCAATTTTCTGCCTATTAGTTTTTATTACACAAATGTTACAGACGCAAATGTAACAAGCTCAAAAGCACTTCGAATTATGGTATTATGATAGCATTAAAAAGAGCAAATACATGAATACAGTTTTATTTTATTGCATGAAGATAATAACATGATAGTTATAACAAAAAACGCATATTTCTTAGTATAAAATGAAGAGTAACTTTTTTTTTACATTCGATCTTAATTGGCACGAGCAAGTATAAGTAATTTTGGGTAATATAGCTTCCTTTACTAAATACGTTAGCAAAGTAGCATCGAAATATTAACTGCATGTCTTAAAGAATTAGAAAAAGGCATTAATTTAAGACATTATAAAAAAATTAGCATAAGAGGGAAGAAAAATGCTACAATACATTTAAGTTATATCACAATGAACCTCACAACATACAACGTGGATTTTTCCAGTATATGCTTGAGATTTCTTAGCAATGGAAACATTTTTCTCCTGATTTCAGGATTTCTGTTATGTAATCAACAAATGTTTGAGGTCTGCGATGTATGGTGTATCTACATTTATAGCTTGTTGTTTCAAGCATATGGCCAGAACTCACTGTGAGGTACTTAGCAATACGTGTTAAATCCTTTCTGATAACTTTCATGTACTCGGCGATAACGTGGGACCAATGAAGATGCTTTGGTTCCTCATGTGACCTCCTTACAGATGAAATTGCAATTTAATGATATTTAAATTTATTATTTGTTTCTTTATTATATTATTTTCGGATTCTACATGACATTTTCTCTGAGGGTAGCTCATGTGACATGTCGTGCATGTTCTCATTTGAATACACCGTTACCAACAATTTTTTTTCGACCTGCGATGTGGTTTTGGCAAGTCACCTCCACGCGGTATTTAGATTATATAGCTTGCTTTACCCATCAACATTCTCCGAGTTCTAACGTGAGGTTGATAACAGTTCTCTTAATAGATTAATGTTTGCTAACCGGAATTTCAGTGTTTTTGTAATAATTTTTGTTAATTTCATAAATGTCAATTATATGGTAACAGTTTTCTTAGCCGAATTAGGATAGCCATAGTGAAATGATCCTTTCCTTGTTTTTTTTTTTTTTTTTTTTTTTTTTTTTTGACGTCCTTTAACAAGGGAAGCAATATCCCACGATGAATGAATGAAATGGGTCTAGGATCTGTAGAAATTAGTTACCTAATATTCCTCTTCTGAGAATAAGGGAAAATCCCCCTCCCCAAAAAGAAAAGAGCACCTTATCCGGGTAACTCGCCTTAACCGATATTTGCTAAGGGTCGTGCCGTGACCGAATGGTTAGACCATTCGCTTCTCACCTAGGTGACACAGGTTCGATCACAGATGACATCATGTGAGATTTGTGGTTGACAGAGCGGTGCAGGTGCGGTTTTCTCCGGGTTCTCCGGTTTCTCCCGCCATCACATTCCACCGGTGCTCTATCTTCATTCCATGATCATCAGTGGATCCCCTGTGGTGGCATATGCAGTAAAGGCGTTAAACACTATCATAAAAAACGACATTTACTAGTTTAATAGCGAAATTTTAGGCAGTCATACTGAAGTTATGTTTTCTTTGTTTAACGTCCCTCATACAAGGTCATATCGGACGATGAATGAATGAAATGGGTGAAATAATGCTCAAATAAGCCGGGGGTCATTATGACCCATGCCAACATTCACTAGAGCTTTTGTAAACGAAACAAAATATGCAAATGCTCCGTCTCATTTTGCGCCGGGAGGATTCGTAGGTAGACTTCGGCGCTTGCACGAAAGCGTTAATGAAATAGGTGCTGTTAGCAGACAGGTGGATACATGGAGCACAGAAATCACTTAGCAAGAACACAAATATTGATATTTCAGTAATGAAGATGGCTCCCCTTGTTCTTTCATTCAAATCTTCAGAAAGTCTCCCTCTGCACGTTACCATGTTAAAAAGTTCCTCACCCTCCTTCCGATTAAATCGATATCGGCGTGGAAATGCCTTCAATATGCACATCATTTGCATAGTTCAATATAAAGAACCCCCTTTTTTCCATTCTTACTTTCTTCTTTGCATAAATTACATAAAAAGGGAGAGCTAAAGTGAGGCCCAGAGTTTGACATCTTGAAGGCATGGAGAATTAAAAACCTTTATCTGGTTAGAGGCACGTTATGAGTTTACAGAATCATCCACATTAAAGTAAATACAGCGATAAAATAGATGCAAACTTGGTATCCAATCTATACCATTATGAGAAAGTAGTGCTTGAATAATGCAATGTGATCGTTTTTATTCTTCTTTCACTTCCCTTATTGGACTACCTTGCTATGGATGTTCAACATACAGCAAAGATCCAATTAAAAATTAGGGATAAGGACATTAAGTTTCATTACAATTATCTCTGCAGTTAAATCAAAATATTTCCTGATAAATTAATAGAAATCCTTTACTTCCATAAAGTATAAATCAAATTCGTGATGAAGCGTAATGAAAATAAACAATTTACTTCATTTGATTATTGTGCACAAGAAATACGTATCACCTTCAATCAAGGTGATTCGGTCTTTGAGAACGAGATGTTTCTCTACCTATAATAATAATAATAATAATAATAATAAAAAATTATTATTATTATAGGTAGAGAAACATTATTATTATTATTATTATTATTATTATTATTATTATTATTATTATTATTATTATCATCATTTTTATTTTTCCCCAAATCCTCAGTAGCTTTCAGTTTTCATCAGTTTCACTGTATCTCTTCTGGAGGGTAAATTAAAAAATAAAATCTGAAGTATTCCATTCATGTGACTTTCTCTACCTCTTTGCAACAAATTGTTTTTAAAAAGTTTACTTTTCCATCCACTTCATGCTAATCAAGAGAATTATTAGCAGAAAAGGACGCATTACTGAGCTGCATATGTTTACTATGTAATTGAAATTCAGTTCTTTTGCATGACCAGCAGTTGACAAATACTTATATTTATTTTAAAATGTAACAATAACAAGGAATATCTCCGAAAAGGTTAATTCCACAAAAAGTGAGAATGTTTTAACGATACTTAAATGTTATATGTAATAAGATTTTGCCTATCTCTTACGGTTTAGCAGTAATACAAAAATCATCCAGAAAGAATAGGACCTAGAGGCATTTGTAGAAAATTCAAAATATACATTTTATTTGTCATATAATTATCTTTAATGAACAGAATTTAAATGAAAACCGTGAGAGCCATTTTTAAAAAATCAAAATTTTCGAATATTTTTCCATATAAATTGTACTTTGGGATTGGTATTATATTGAACATCGTCGTGTCGCATCCTTGAAATACGCTGAGCTTAAATATTAAGTTTGGTACTTAACCGACTTTCTTTTAGAGTGATCGCTTTCATAGGGGGACCCTAAAACGTGTATTTCCAGTGAAATCTCAGTATCAATTTTTGGGTGGAATGCAATATCTTCTGTACCTATGTATTAAATAGAGAAAGTAAAAATTAACTACGGCAATTCTGATCTCTCTACGTTATTTGTATAGTTTTTCTATTATGTTTTTAAGCGTGTACTCTCTTTAATGATTTGTTTTGAAAAAAAAATGGAATGGGCAAAGAGCTCAAAAGAAAATAATAAATGAAAGATTCAAGGCATGTCTGATGAAATTGTAAATGCCTGTAAGAATAATTTAGTATCTGCTGCGAACGAAGGAGATTGGGCTTCAGTAACAGAATCGCCAAGTCATACCCGGATGCTTCCTAGCAAATAGGATCTGTTTCAGGGTGTTTGTATTACTGTTAACAGTAAAAAATTGATAATTTCAACTCCATTGTGTGTATTTGGGTACGCACTTTGTAGGAATACCTAGCAATGAAAAATAATATAAGATGCGTTTCATGTAGAGCACCAACAACAAAAATAGGTCACCTGTTGAGACCAAACCATCAGTACTAGCGACCACTTCTCCTCAACCTCCTTGCAAACATTTGTGCGGGAAACGCCAATTACCACCATCGTTCCTGATAGAATTTGGTTTATGGCGACTGTGGAAAAACTAGAATTCATGTATCATATTTTGTACGAAAATTGCATATTTCAGGAACAAACTGCTCTAAAGGGAAATGTATCTTAGCACATCCGTTCTGAGTGCCAAAATCACATGCTAATAAACGAGCTAGGGTATATCGAGATAGATTATATTTTCTTTCCTGTGTTATAGTTTTCTTAAGATCTATATATATATATATATATATATATATATATATATATGTTGAAACATCTTTTTCAAAACATTTTATGCACAAATGCAATCCTAACAGATGTTTATATACACCTATATATAAGCAAACTCAGCATACGTACACATGAATTACGTTTATGTTTATCTAAACTTTAAAATATATTCTATTTTATATTTAAAAGTAAATTCCCAAAACAAATAATTCTTGAAGAAAAGAGTGGTGTCTTATGACCAACTCGAGAGCAATGCTACAAATTTAATTAAACATTATCTGAATGTTCTTGACCTCCTGTTTCCTTTCTTGTGTGTGTTCCATCTAGCTTAGAAACAACCCATAGGGCTATTTAAAATAATTGTTATTTAAGCCTGTTCGTGAATTTAATGTAGCGCATTTTCTGTAAAAACAATTAGTGATTTCAATATTACTTCACAGCTCGATAACGGTTATCACCTGAGCGACAGTATCCCACATTTGTATGTGTAATAATTTATTTGAAATACGGAGTAGAGAAACTTGACAATGTTATCTAGTAAATTAATATTTTAACGAATGAAGGTTATAACTTGTCGTCTTTACAAACCAAGTTCCCATAGTTTTATGTTTGATTCAAATAACTGGGAACGGAAACAACAAAGTTGGGTGGTTATAAGTTGAGTGTGTACAGTTACGGGAACCTGGATGCTGGGAACGAGATCAAAATAATTGTTTATCTACTGTTATAATAACCACTGATACTTGAGTTCGCATTAATAGACAACAAAACCTACACTTTATACTCCTATAAAACACGCTATCAAAAACATAGAATACAATTTCAACAAAACGTAAAATGCACTTTAATGATACGAGTAGTAACTTATATCTTATTTTTCTTGATAATAATATGCTTTTAAAAAACGTTCTCTCCTGACAGTTATTGTAATTTTAAAACCATTAAACTGTACAACACTTATTGCAGGCACATTTTCTGTATTATCAAAGTAATGCTTTTCACAAGTTTGCCTTTAATTGAACTATCTCCCTGAACTATTACCCACACATCAGTCCCTGAATTTCGTATTACTACATAAACTGTCCTTGATTTTCTGGAAATATATTAATAGTTGCATCTTAAATTTTCCCGTTGAACAGTGAAAATTACCTTCTTTGCTCATTTTTACTTTAAATTCACATATGAAACTAGCATCCAACATTTTAGAATATAACAACAATGTTGATTTATCGTGTTTTTTTTTTTTTTTTTTTTTTTTTTTTTTGGTGTTCCCAATGCCTGCTTTACTCTTTCTCTAAACATATTGTTTTCGCAACAAATAAATTCCATTGATTATACTAAATATAGAGTATACATCAAAATACATTAAAATACTCTGAACACAAATAAAATAGTAAACACAAAACGTTA
Source organism: Hymenopus coronatus (assembly GCA_030762935.1). Lineage (NCBI taxonomy): Eukaryota > Metazoa > Arthropoda > Insecta > Mantodea > Hymenopodidae > Hymenopus > Hymenopus coronatus. The sequence continues at coordinate 79,837,514 of CM060881.1, read as the reverse complement.
CAAAATTAGCTTTAGTAACACGCTGCTCAAAGATCACTCTTCGGTCGTGTTCTAACTTAAGCCTCTCCCTACTAAACCTCTGCTTTATTAACTATTCCTCTAAATAATTATTTTTTCCATACCTCTTTTGAACCTTAAAGTTGCAAAGAGAGAAGCAAACTAAAACATCTGTGTCATACTGAAATTATTTACTCCAACATATTATTCTTAAAAATGATTATGTTTCTCTCTACTTCATTTCATTCTCTGCGACACTAACAGTTGGAAATTATGTTTTATTACAATTTCCGTGTAGGAATTTGCAAGAATGACCAAGCATTGAACGATTCGACCTATTAAGAACGGATATCTCGGAAATAACTTATGACATAAAAAGTTACTCGAAACTAACAGTTCTCTCTGCGAAACTAACAGTTGGAAATTTTGTTTTATTACTATTTCCGTGTAGGACTTTGAAAGAATGACCAAGTATTGAGCGATTCAACCTATATATGACATAAAAAGTTACTCGAAATAAATTGTCTGCTTTAAAGGGATATGCATTATTTTAAGTAGCATGTTTTCGTCTATCACTTAATATTTACCGACTATACAAGTTTACACAAAATTCCTTCCAAATCTAGTGGACTTCACAAGACTTTCTCCAGAAAATTCAAGATATAACTTTTATTTTTCATGTAAATATCCTTAATGTGGCATTTTAATAAAAATCGTTTTCAAGCAAATTTTTAAGAATTTCGGTAATTTAAAAAAAAAAATCGTCCATGTACATGGAAGTTTGGGGTGAAAGAATTTTCTTGAACACCTTGTGTTGCCTCTTCGAAAGATACTGAACCTAAATGACTAAGTTTGGTGTTTAACCGAATTTATCTTTTTGAGTTATGCTGTTCACACACATACACAAACGCGTCCGTGCACATGGACCTTGGGTGAAATGCATTATTCTCTCTACTTACTATAGGAAATAGAAGAAAAAATAAAATTACCAGTTTGTCGTTCTCTTCACATATTTAGCGATGCTCTCAATCATCCTGATTTCCTTTCTAATCTCGATATCCAACTACCTTAGGTACCGAACCGGTAGAAAAAGTGTAAACGTGAACTAGTGTGTGTGTGTAAGGTAGTGTTTTATAACTTGAATGCAGGTAGAAATTTGTATGCAATAGTCAATACAAATAAAGTATATTGACTTGCATGTTTCCAAACCTCAATTCGGAACACGTTTTGCAAATCGTGCAAGTATTCACTGAGGTACCAATTTCTTTCCCCGAATTGATTAGAGACACGTAAGTCGAATATCGCAGCTCATGGCTAGGCAAAGTTTCCTCAATTGATAGCGTGGAACCCTCGGCGAAGGGGAGCCAAAGGAAAGGGAGAGGGCAGGATACATGGACTCACTATTTTCAATGACTTTTTCTTGCCGATCCCAACCCGGTCACGTAGCCCCCAGTTCATGGTTTCCGAGATGCTCCCAAAAGGGAAGGCTACCGACTGCAACAAGAAACGCTCATTCTGCTGGTCAGCAGTGACGTCTAATTCTTTCACGCGTTTCTCACTACATTAGCTGTCTTTTATCAGCGGTGTCAGGGCCGACTCTCTTACACAAGACACTTTTAACTCCAAATGCGTTGAAACAAATCTGTGTTGCCAACCTTTGACAACCAGAAAACCGCACAGGAGTATAAAAATAGACCCTATTTATAAACTGAAACCTGTATAGTACCAATTTTTAGCAAAATATTTCAAAATACAAAGTATCATTATACAGAAAGGAATTGAAGAAATATCAATTAAAAAGATTCACTCGCCATAATGTATTCGCCAAAATGAAAGCTGCTTCATCATTATTCAATGACTGATGCTCCCGTTTGATGAAAAAAGCAATAATGACTAGTTTATGATGCAGCGCCGCATTCCATCAAATGATGCCACTGTATGCTTATTACACACTGAGAGGTATGTAAACTGAGAAAACTCACTCATCAGCAGCGTCTACGAATGACATTAATCGACCCCAAAACTCATCACCTTCAGTTAAATTAGTGATATCTTCGCATCCTGAGAAAGTACGTTGTCAATCTTCGCCTTGTGCAATGTTTTTTGTTTTTTTTTTTCAATGAAAAAAAAAATGTTTTCTTCTTCGCTATACATCCGCCAACGCTCTTTTCGGCGTGAGGAGAGAAAGCAATGACAATAATGTGTCACCAAAGTTGTACCCTTTTTAATTACCGTATAATTGTAAAACATTTCTGTATCGTGGTAAGTCTATTAATTGAGCTGGAAAAACCAAGGAGTAAGAGTTGTTGAAGCAGTAGTCAAATTATAACATACAGTACCTATACTGATTATCGATTAAAAATAAATTTACTTATATCCTAGTGCCGTTATTATTGCGTACGGTTGAATGGTTCAGCCGTACACCGTACAGGTAAGACCCAAAACTGCAAATGTACGGTTTAAACGGTGCGGTTGGCCACACTGAACTTATATAACCTGGAGACGCTAAATCAGAACTACCTCTGTATAGATAAACATATACAAAGCGCAAAGCGTGTGTACGCCCGACCCTATGCAATACCTGAAATATGCAGTATCTTTAGGTCCAATAAGTCAATAAATAGGGTTCACTCTCCACTTATATTACGGTTGGCAGCCTTTTGGTTGTACCAAAATCGATCAAAGTAACATCACCTATGACCATTCCAAAATGTGAAGAAAGAAAGAAACAAAGAAAGAAAGAAAGAAAGAAAGAAGGAAAAGACAACTTAAGGGAGCCAAATTGAAGATTGTAGAAAAGTTTATATACATAGATTTTTACTTCCTCTATACGTGCTATGTACTTAGTGTATACAAATTCGATACCGAGATTTCACCGGAAATATGTGTTTTAGGGTCCCCCTGTATCCCAAAAAAAGTATTTTCAGAAAAAGGTCCGTGTGTGTGGCGGGGGAGAGGGTGCGTGTCCGTGTGTCTGTGAATACGATAACTCAAAAACGAAAAGTCGGTAAAATACCAAACTTGGTATTTAAGTTTAGTATTTTCCAAGGATGCGACACGAAGATTTGAGGAAAATCCCCCTAACCCCAACTACCCCTTACATGGAACTTTTTTCGAAAATTTTGATTTTCTAAAAAATGGCTCTAACGATTCTGATTAAAATATCTTATATTAAAGATATTTACCTGACAAATAAAATGTATATTTTGAATTTTCTGGGAATAGCCTCTGAAGACTACTTTATTCTGGGTCAATTTTACGGAATTTTGCATAACTGCTAAACCGTAAGAGATGGATAAAAACTTACCACACAACAAATGTAGAGCACCTTAAAATATAACAATTTATGTTATATACATTTTTTTCGTGGAGTTGATTGTTTTTTAGATATTCCTTGTTTTTGGTTTCAGCTATAAGAACTTATACTTTTCTCATACAGGACTTTGTGAACTCATGTCCATACATACAAACAAAGGAACTTCAGTCGCAGAGCAACCAGCTTTTCACTATCACTTTAACCTGTGGTATCCCCTTACTAACAAGAAAGTAAGTAATAAGGCTATTTCTGCTAATTTTTGCTCCATTAGATGAAGTAAATAGAATAATTTGTTGCAGTGATATAGAGAAAGTCATGTGAATCGAACACATCAGATTTTTGTATTATGCTATATACAATATAGAGCAGGATGGAATGCCGCTCTAGCAATTAGAAAACATCAGAAGCGCTATCGAAAAACAACCAGATTCTCTTGGAAACTTCTTTCTCGCCGCCTTCCACAACATTTTAGAATTATCTCGAAAACTCTAGCGGCTATGTGTAAGCGAGCATGACAGTCATTGAGTCAGTTTATGAATTATTGAGTGTGCTTCTGATGCGACAAAGTGTTGCTATCAGTGCATTCTACTAGTGAGATTGAGGATACCTCAGAAAAAATGTTAAGAAAGTACTGTATTCTTTGGTCACAATATTTTCAGACAATGGAATGGGCAGAGTTTAAAACAAGTTTCCCATATCCAATCTGTTCGGTGGGGCGGCGGTTTGTTATAACCACCGGTCAGCCCAGTGACATCCTTAATTCTCCTTTTCACTATCTCAAAATAAGAAATAATGAAGGGCACCACTTTGACTCATTTCGCAGCCAGGTTCACTGGTATTGGAGGACAGAGTAATTTAATTATGTTCTTGTAGATAAGAGCAATCCGTCGAATTGCGTTCTCTGACGCGATACAAACAGGTTGCGCATCGTTTCCATGACGCCAATATAGGCAAATAATAACTAACCTAAAATCATTAGCGCTAGGACAAAGTGTCGCCCCTAATGTTATAATTATAATAATAATATAATATGAGATTAAAATTTATTTTGACAAAACGTTTTACTTGTGACCAAGCAAAATATCTGGTTTGTACAAGATGGCGTGTGTCGAACAAAAACTGAAATATTCAAGCTTAGGCATCAACAGTATAAAAATTGTGCAAGTCAGTAAAATGATTCACAATGAGGAATATGTACAGGAAAATGTGGACAAAGATGGAACAAAAGAGAAAATATGCTCGTCTCTGAGATGTAGAAGTAGCGGGTCTTCCTGATTCAAGAGGTATCGATTTCAATCTCGATTATGGTAGGTTACCAGATAAGGTTTTTCCAGGGTTTTCGCTTATCCAGAAGACGAATATCGAGTAATTTTCACTCAACGGACCCGGGGCTTATTTGAACATCATTCCACCCATTCATTCATGCATAGTCCAATATAACCTATCAGGTAAAGGAAGTCAAACTTCAAGTCAAAAATAAATAAACAAACAATGGCTAATCTTAGTATTTAAATCACATCCTTAGACTGAAACATGTTTCAACAGAAGTTAAATGCATGTGAAGATCACAATTATTTGAAGAATATTCGAAATGAAAAATCACACAAGAAATGGATTTTCAGAAGTCAATGCTAGAATTTATAAAGTATATGCAACAAATTGTACGATCAAATAAAGAATAAGATCTTTCAGGGATATTTTGGAGGATTTTACAGGAAAGAAGGAATAAAGGCAGAATTAAATACAGTGAGGAGGGGAGAGGAAAAGGATTGGGCCGGCAGAATACATAAGGAACATCAAATTGGCTTAATTTGTATACAGAAAGATGAGTAAACATTGTGACGTCGTGCTCAAATAGAAGACATACTATTCTCAAAAACACCGTCCTAAGCACGAACAGTGTTCTACAGTAACTGACCGGCGCGGCAGCAGAGAAAAGGAACAGCTTCGTGTCACAATTTAATCAAAGGGCTGGACCATAAATTTCGTTTCCAGGAGTTGGCCATTTATAGGAAGCGATAACTGGATTGCGACTTCTGTTGAGGCAGATAGCACACACCGGAGCATCGCCATATGTTACGTTTCCGGTAGAGGGCAGACGGAAACCACGTCCACATTCTTCTTCCTTAAAATTTGCGAAACAGAGTTCCTGGCCCGGTCCATATAACTCTTCGGAGCCGATGTTTTATTTATCATTTCCCTCCAGAGACAAGACAAATGTAGGTAAGACCTATAGCTCTATCTCTCGACTAAACGGCCGCAAGTTCGAGACCTTGTTTTCTATAGATGAAATAGTTTTTTTTTAATATGTATTTCATTTTGATAGTCTTATCACGACCTTACATAATTTTACAATTAATACAGAGTCGGCTGATAAGTCCCAGGTCTTTCAATGAAAACACCATTTATTTTTATTTATTTTTGCTTTATTTCTCAACATCATCTCCAGAAAGGCTAAAACATTTGTCATATCGGTATTCTAATTTAATTAAACCATCTTTGTAGTGCGATTTATCAAAGTGCTCAAAGTAACTGTTTATCGCAGTAATAACCTCGTTGCTATAAAATCTTCGTCCTCCAAGAAATATTTTGAGATTTGGGAACAGGTGGTAGCCACTGGGTGCTAGATCTGGCAAATATGGTGGATGTTCAAGGAAATGGAACTTTAATTCGCACATTTTTTCCATCCATTTCAATAAGTGAACAATGGGAACGGAGCATTGTCTGATGAAACAAGATTTTTCTTTTTTTTTGCCAAATGAGGTCGTTTTCTTTTCACCTCATCACGCAAAGGTTGCAGTAAGCTTGCGTAGTAGTCACCAGGATACTTTTACCATTTTACAAGTAATCAATAAAAATAATTCCCTGTGCATCCCAGAAAACACTCGCCACAACCTTGTAAGCTGACAAAATTGACTTTGCCCATTTTAGAGTTGGTTCATCTGGCGCAATCCACTGTTTTGACTGTGGTTTACTTTCTGGAGTGTAGTGATGTATCCAAGTTTCTTCCATTGTAATAAGCCGTCTCAAAAATTCACTGGGATGTTTACGGTAGAGCTCCAAATTCTTAACAGAAATAGTTTTTCTTTGCAACTTTTGATCAGGTGTCAACAAACGCGGCATCCGTCTTGCACAGACCTTGTGAAAGCCCAAAACATACTTAAAATATTACTCGCACGTACTTTTGATATATTTACAGCCTCTGCTGTCTCAAACAACCTTAATCTGCTGTCTTTCAGTTATGTTTAATTTAACTTTCAAAGACTGGTTATAAAATAAACATTGTTAAAAGCAGACATTGTTCCGTTCTATATATACTGTGCAAGATCCTTCCTGTTCCTAGAACATAACAAACTTAGTTGTGTAGAATATAATTGATTACATAATACTATATCAATATTACATATGTTTTTAGATTAAAATAGCCTTGTTCACGTTCACATTATATGCATCACGTAATAGCACCAGCACGATTAAGAATTCCACATGGTAGCACAGCTGCAACAGCTTACAGGCGTGTACTCAACTGAAAACTGGCATCCCTTCACAAAAAATGTTTAAAAAACTTATTAAAATTTAAATTAAACACGCTTTTTGTATATCTTGATCTCCATCCTCCATCCCCCTGTTCTCTTAATTATATATCATTTTGGTATTTTTTGCGCATCTGAATGCATATTTGTAATGTTTTATTACATACTTTATTGGATTTTAAAGTATAGTTAGAGATATATTTTGGTACCTTTTTACTGCATTTTATCTCAGCTGTATTTGTAAAATTTACAAAACATGTTAAGAAGGATACGCCACTGGTGGCATGGCGCTAGCTGCATCGCAAAGAATCCCTTGCACATACAAATAGCTGATTCAACGCGCCGTGTTATAAGCCCACTTATTTGTCTACCGGCATGCTGGAAAATGCGCCTTTTCATAAGGAACAGGATTTCTTCCCTTCCGTGCCCCATTGTTGCCCCGACACAAGGGGAAACTTCTATGACTAGACGCAAATCCCTTGCAATGCCTTCTTTCAAAGGCTCCGTCACAAAGCACGCGTTATCATGTGACAAATAAAATATTTATAAAATACGGATTCCGCAGACAGCGATATAGCAGAGGAGGGTTACGACCCTAAGAACAGCTTCCGTTCAACATAAAAAAATCCATTCTAAGAAAGTTGGGAGAAAAACCATTTTATGAGTTATAAAGGGAATTAAGAGTCTTATAGGTATGTATGTAATGATAAGATGAATTACAGAAACTGAAAAATGTAGTATTGACAGCGCATTAATTTTAAAGGGCGATGCACAATGGTAAAAAAAAAAAAAAAATAATCAAATTTTAAAAACTCGCCATTTAGTCTAGGTAACACATTCGTGTTAGTGTTGTTTTCTGTGTCCAAAGTTGCGAGGTTGATTCCAGTCGAGGAAGAGACATTTTACTGTGTAAATGTGACGGATTCATCTCAGTAGGTTTAACAGCCATAAACATGCCTGTGTGATAAAATTTCGATGATGCTAATATGAACTTGACTGTTGCTTGAGTTGTTAAATAAAACTAACACCTACTCACCACTAAAAAGCGGAGTATGTTATGTTTGAAACATACTTTAAATTCCTTTTCCAACGGAAAAATCGAAATCGGAACTATTAAATTATATATAATTATAAGAAACTTTTTGATTTTATAGTGTTCCCATTAATGCTCTGCTGAGAAAACTTCAAGTATTCAAAGACGTCCAAAAATAAGTTCAACACCAACCTTATTCTTTTGCATTTTCCGCTCTAAACTTATTTTATCCGAGAGAAAAGTAAAACCATCAGGTGTTTTGTTATCCGTACCCACCCTGAATAATCTCCGCTTAATATTAAAGCTTTAACACGCTGCCCATCTTATAATTCAACAGCCCTAGGAGAAAAGCAAAAATATACCAGTGAAGCAAACTCTAGCTACTAAAAATCTGCAGAAATCCAACAACCAGAACCAAAGATCGTGTGCTTGGGGTCGTTGTCCGTAGTGAAAATGCAATTTGCAGGAAGGTTCATTTTTTCCACACTTTCGGGAAGATGAGACTTTAGTGGATTCATCAAAAGAAAGTTACATAACCGCTTAGGACAAAAATGTTATGTATTATGTATATTCACATGATTTTCTCTAACCACTGTTTGTGCATATCTTCTACAAACTACTCTTTTAAAAGCACATTCTTCTGTCTTCTTCATGTTAACGCAGATAAAGGTTAGCAAAAATAGCTTCAATATAAATTTCGTTTTGTGTACAGTGGGCATACAATAGGCTAAAGTAAAAGTTAAATCTTCAAAAAGCAGATCACTATAGGCTGGCTTTAAAATACAACACTCTTTGTATGACATCGTGAGAAACAATTGAATGGCGACGCTATTTTTTAAAAAAAGTTATTCCTACATTGACATGACTTTCTCTCCCTATTCTGCAGCAAACTATTCTTACAAATGCTTATTGTTCTATCAATCATGCTATTCGAGAAAAATTTTATTACATATTTCCTTGTAGTTAAAAGGGGAATAAAAGAACACACTGAGCTAAAGCGACAGCACATCTTTTCACAGCCACTCGATATGTGATGACATTTAACATGTTTCCTTTTGCGTGGCTAGCAGTAAAAATAAATGACACCACTTCCCATTTGAAAATAAATGTAGTATTAAAAATCTGAAACCGTTAACAAGGAATATCTCGGAAATGGTGAAATAAATAAACTGACAAGAATTGTGTGTTTAATGAGATTACTTTTTTTACAGAGCAAGACATCTGTCCCTTACGGTTTACCAATTATGGAAAAATCATCCCAGATGAAAAGTTCTGTTCCTCAGATGCTATTCAAGCTATACTTATACATTTAATTTGTCATGAAAATATCTTACACATATGTATTTTAATAAAAATTGTAAAGAGAAAATAACAGCTTTTGAAAACTTTTCCATGTATAGGGTAGTTTGGAATCGGCTGATTTTCTTAAAAATCTTCGTTATGCATCCTGGAATTGCTGAAATTGGATTTAACGGAACTCTCTGAGTTATGCTCTTCACAGTCTCACAAGTGGACGCATACTCACGGCTCTTTCACTAAATATGCTGTTTTTGGATTTAAGGTACCCAAAAAGCATATTTCGAGTGTTTCGGTATCTAATTTTTTGGGTGGAATGCAGCACCTTCTCTACTTATTAGAGAAAGTAAATATGATTAAGCACTTAAAACATTTGAAACAAAAACAACGAAGCGTCCACGAAATGGTTACTGCATAAACTAGTAGTTTGATGCGGTGCAATTTCTTGAAAATCGAGTCGCATCCTCGGAAAATGCTGAACTTAAATACGAAATTTAATATTTGTATAATTTTCCATTTTGAGTTATACTACTCAAAAATGTACATTTTTTAAAAGTGTATTTTTACTTTCTCCGCACGTACTATGTACATAGTGTATAGAGAAGGTTTCTATTGTACTCGTATTACACTAAAAAATTCGATACCCAGATTTCATCGGAAATACATGTTTAGAGACCCCCTGAATCAAAAAATCTGATGTGTTCCATTCGCATGATTTTCTCTACAAACTTCCTACAAAAGATAATTCTTCTCTCCACACAATGCTAAGCGAAATAAACATTAGCAGAACGTTCTTATTACTTAGTTGCTTATAAGTAGAAGGGAAATAAAGGAATACGCTATGCTAAAATGAAAGCCAAATGTTTTAAAAACTGTCGTTAATCGATTGTCATTGCAAATCGCTTCTTTACTTGGCCAGGAATAGAACAAAAGAAAACGGACACTTCCGTCTGAGAAAAGTATAAATATTTTACAATTGAAATTAATAACAAGGAATACCTCGAAAACGCTAAGCTTCACAAAAAAATGTATATGACATAACTTGTATATTTTAACAAGATCTACATTTTTGTACGGTAAGTACGGTTTACTAGTTATAACAAACTACGCAAAATTCATCCAGAATAAACAGGTTTTTAGAAGCTATTCCCAGAAAATTCAAGATATACATTTTATTTGTGATAGAAATTTCTTTAATGTGTGGTATTTTAATCAAAATCGTTAGAGCCATTTTTAAGAAAAACAACATTTTCGAACATTTTCCCAGGTAAATGGTAGTTAGAGGTGGGGGAATTTTCTTGAAAATCTTCGAACCAAGCTTGGTATTTAAAGGTCTTTTGGCTTTTGAGCTATGCTGCCGACAGACACACGCATACACAGACACACACACGGACGGAAATTTTTCTGAAAATGCTTTTTTTTTTTTGGTTTCAGGGGGACCCAAAACATGTATTTCCGGTGAAATCTCGGTATCGAAATTTTGGGTGCAGACACATATATAAAGGATGCGACACGAAGATTAAAAAAAACACCCCCAATTACCATTTGCATGTAATATTTTTCGAAAGTTTTGATTTTCTCAATTATGACTCTAACATCTTCGATTAAAATACTTTATGTTAAAGATATGTTTGTGATAAACGAAATTCATAACTTGGATTTTCTGGGAATAGCCTCTAAAGACCTCCTCACTCTGGATGACTTTTGTATAACTGGCAAACCGTAAGAGATATACAGAACTTACTACACAAAAGATGTAGATCTCATTAAAACATTATTTACATTTTTTTTTTTTTTTTTTTTTGTAGAGTTAACCGTTTTTGAGTTATCCCGCATTATTGGTTTCAATGTTAGCCACTTAAACTTTTCTCAAACGGGAAGATATCTTTCTTCTCGTTTCTCGTTTGTTTACTCCTAGTAATAAAAAAAGATTGTTTTTTCAATTGTTTCACACAGCGACCGGCTTTTAAACGACGAGACTATCGGTTTAGCCTGTGTATTTTCTTATTTCCCTTCTACTTACAAGATAGCTAGTAATAACATTAATTCTGCTTATGTTTATCTTGATTAGCATAATGTAGATAACAGATTATTGTTTTGAGTAAAATGTTTGTTTACCGAACAACACATTAAATTTGTTCCCCTTCTATTTACAAGGAACCAAGTAATAATGACAATTTCTGCTAATATTTATCCCGATTATCGTGAAGTAGATAGAAGAATAAGATTTTAACACTAACTTGTTACATAGAAGTAGAGAAAGTCATGTGAGTCTAACACATAAGCTTTTTTAAAGACAGGGAGGATACTTCAAAAAGCGCCTTTCTGGTGAAATATCGATGTAGAACTTTTTGCTAGAAAGCAATATCTCCATTATCTATTACAGGCAGGAGTTAGAGATTATGAAAACTATTTTTTTGCACGATAATGTTTTTCCTCCTTATTACTGCAAACAGCCGCTATTATTTTAAGGCGATCTTACCGGATTCAGAGATGCTAACGTAGGTAAGTAAACTATGATGTAAATTGCCAGTACAATGTAAGTAAAGCCCATGGTTTCTTTATATATAAAGCATGTAACATACGTAATAAATCATTGTGTTTGAAACTGAACTTTGATTTAACACTTACAATTTCATTTATTAAAAATAAATAAAAATTATTTCAATTGTACTGAACTTTTAAAACTAACTTGATCATTTTCAAAGCTGTATTTAATTTTCAAACTCTGTTTTCTATGCTTCTTCACATTTATCACACGTATTCCATATACTTGATTCTTAGATTACCTACTTTTGCTTAAATATACCACTTTCAGGATTTGCATATTTACGTATGAGTTGCTAATATCAATATTAAGAATGTTATATCTGATTATAATAAAATAGCTTCGCTGGTATGCTAATCCTTTCTCTCGATTCAGCAAACACCATTTCCCAACCTCATATCTTAATATACTATTATTTACCCATAAACTGTTTTTTTTTTCTGCGCTACCTATAATAGCATCAAAAATATTAGGGACTGACTGCCTTAATAATTTCCGATGATGCTAATATTAGGGTTCAAAAGAGCGATGGTGTTTGGAAACTCTAGTTTATAAGAATGTCTATTAAGAAAATGAGAACAATGTAACAAAACTAACGTTAATGTTCAGATGTATAAATAGAGATGATTACGATTTACTATAAGAGAAACCTCCTGAGGTTCTCAAAATAGGAAAGAAGGGAAGTGATTTGGTAAATATGGTAAACATAGAAATAAAGAGATTCTATTCCTGGAAAAGATCAAAGAATTACGATATCGAAATGTTCCACTAGTAGATCAAACCCTTCTTGAAAGAAATACACATTTTGGTCGTTATGGCACATGTGTTCAAGAAAATAAAATCTCTTAATTTTCTATTCTCCGTTCTACTCCATTTGCCTCTTTTCATCGTCTACAGTTTCCAAGGAGAGTTTCCTTTTTCCTACTTTCTTTCTTTTTACTTCGCAGATGCTCTCCAAATTTCTCCTGAAAAAAGACAGTATCCAAAGAACACGATCCCTTCTCTCTCCCCTTTTATAGTTGTGTTTTCCAGTTTTCTTCGCCATTTTCCTATCTTTCTTGTATTTCTAAAAGAGAATCGAAAAAGTAAGTATAGCAGGAAGAAAAGCAAACAAGAAAAAAATCCTATTCTTTATTATTTCCGGTTTTTCATTTTCTTACTCCCTCTCTGTCTTCCTCTTTCCCGTTTTTATTCCTAAGGCAATTTCACCAAGCCAATTAATATTATGGAAAATGTGAAGCTATTATACAGATGTAGTGGAAAAACGAATGCTAAGATGGACACACAAATGTACATGCTACTACTGACTGTTTAATTAGTGTGGCAATAAAAATAACATTTGCGCAATTTTAAACGGGAAAGTTTTCGTTTAAAAATATTACTTAACAGTATTTTAAACGTGCTGTTTATTATATGTTGCTTCATTTATAAAGACAATTTTAACTGGTCGGCAACTTTTGCATTTTAGTTTTTTAAATACATTTGAATGTCCTACCACATCGAAATGTGAATGAACGCGCAACGAGGTCGAATCCACTGAGCTTAAAATGATTCGATATTTTTCAGTTCAAAATAAGGGAGCCCTCCGGGAAAATAACTTGTACATGTTAACTCAACCCATTCGAGATTCGAATTTGAGCTCTTCTGAATCAGGCACACGTGTTTCCCCACACAACAAAGGTAGGTCTCCATGGTGTTGTTCATAAGTAGATGGATTTTAAACATTGGATTTTAATTCTCTACCATTTAAGAGAGGCGTTCAATAAGTCATTAGATAAAGATAGAAAACTTATTTTTGGTACATATTTTTTTAATGTTTTTTAAACTATCTCCATTTAGCTCGATACCCTTTAAACAACGTTTCTCCAACGTTTTAAGTCTTCCAAAAAGTACGATTTCGGAAAGTCCTCAAAATAGGTATCTGTTTGGGAAATGCCCTCTTCGGTACATGTGAATTGTTTTCCGCCGAGCCATTTTTTTCAAGTTTGGAAATAAAAAGAGTCACTGAGGACCAAATCTGGTGAATACGGTGTGTGCTGCAGTAATTTGAACCTTAATTCTACAATTTTCGCCATCGAAACTGCGTAGGTGTGCACCCCTGCATTGTATGACCTCCGCGTCGTGGCCGAGTGGTTAGACCACTAGCCTCTCACCTAAACGGCCCGGGTCGATCCCAAGCGACCGCATGTGAGATTTGTGGTGGACAAAGCGGCGCAGGGGCGGGTTTTCTCCGGGTTCTCCAGCTTCACCCGCCATCGCATTCTATCGATGCTCCATCTGCATTCCATGAATCACCAGTGCCACAAGTAGTAAAAGCAGCCGTTAAACACTACCAAAAAAAAAAAAAACTTGCACTGTCTTGATGGAAGAAAATCTTTTTATTTGCCAGATGAGGCCGTTTTTTCTTGATTTCTCCGTTCAACCAGTGCAATAACGATACATAATCCATTTATCTGTCTTCCTTTCTGCAAGTAATCAACGTTGATGATTCTGCTGCATCCCAAAAATCGAGGCCATCGCCTTGTCTGCAGATTTCACCACCTTTGCTTTCTTCGGAGGCGGTTCACCTTTAAAAACTCGCTGTACTTTTGCCTCGAGAGTGAAGTAGTGTATCCATGTTTCATTCACAGTTATGTATTGACGACTAATCAGGATCGTGACGAAAAGTGCCAAACCAGCTTCCGAATCGATCACACGATTGCCTACTTTTCTTCATCGAGAGCAACCCATCAACCCGCTGACTTTTGTCAGACCTAATTTTTGGTGCAAAATTGAGAGCACTGTACCTTGTGATATGCGTTTTTTTTTTTTTTTTTCTTCATTGAGAGCAACCCATCAACCCGTCCGACTTTTTTCAGACTTAATTTTTGGTGCAAAATTGAGAACACTGTACCTTGTGATATACTTTTGGCCCTGTACTACTTCGCGAACTTTGATTCATCGATCATTCAAAACCATGTCTTGGATTTTGTTAACCATTCCGGAGGAAGGCACTTCTACTGGACGCCGGAATGATACTCATAATCTGTGATAACCACGTTTAAATTCTTTTATTCAATTATATTCAATGTGGCAAACGTAGGAGCAGATGTGCCATGGATCTCTTCCAACTCGGCTTTTATCTCTTTCGGTGTTAAACCTTTTAAATATAAGTGTTTAATCACAGCACGAAACTCGTTTTTTTTTTTTTTCCATCTTTCTAAAGAAGTACAAGATTGTTAATTCAACTGACTATGGCAAGGAAACCAGCTAATGGATATAGCAGATAATTTAACTGCCATCTAGTAAGAGACGGCGGTTAATAAATACAAAGTTTATTCGATGCTAAGACCGTAATTTCTTGGATATTCTATGGACTTGTTGAACGTCCCTAGTAGAAACATTGGCATTCGCGCTGCTATATATGTTTTAAATTTAGGTGAGGATTCTAATTATAGAATACATTTAATATGCACCAGTTGGAAGTTTGGATAAAAGGTTAGCAGAAGACCACATGGGAGTAACTATTTTGTGAAATTTTAGATTCCATACACAGGCGAATGTGTCCCCCAAGAACGGAAGATACGGGCGAATTGTGCGTAATTCGGATATAGAAGGAATTACAATAAGAAATATGTTTCCACAATGTAATGCAAGTTTTTGAAAAAAAATATGTTTACACTGAAAATGTAGTATATTAGTTAAAAATTTGGTAATTAAGTAAACTGTTTTATAACAATATTTCCCGAAATAAATTAGAATTAAATAAAAGAATTAAACTAAACCATGTATAAATATCACTCTTTATGACCCTTTTTCAAAGAGCATCGCAAGATAAATGTTCAAATACATTGTTTGAGCATGTGGAGCTTGTGGAATGAAAGGGATAATGACTAAGCAGCATTAATAGACACAGGCGAATAATAAATTCAATACGTTTATACCAATTTTCTATAACAGGGCACTCAAGTCATTGTTTTGTTTTTCGAATTGTCTATTGTTCAAAGTTCCTATTTATCTGCACAGCATCGTGCTAGAGTCCAGCTACCCGCAAGACACCAAATTAAAGGGAAGAAAGAGGAGAATATTATAGAATGGCTTAACTGTTTTTCATATAGTGTATACTTTCAGTAAATGTTAAAGAGTAGCACTCTTCGTGTTGGTCGATATAATAAAAAAGTATAATAAAACAAAAAGAAATACAGCACTGCAAAATGTAATAAAACTATACGATGTGGATCACATTTCATGTTTCAAATGCACAAGTTAAATTAACTATTACAATCAGAGGTCTTTGCAATTTAATATGCAGTGGACTAAACGTTGAAACAAATTCCTTGCACAGATTTTATATATAAAGAACACAATTAGATGGTTGAATAATTAATTTTGAAGAAAAATTGCATTCAGAAATTTGATCTTTAAAAAAAATTAATAAAATAACTATCACTGTTGTTTACTGTTGATGCTATTTAGTATATATATTTTTTTTTTGCGCTTAAAAATCTTAGATATTATAATTATTTATAAACATATTTTGGGTGCAGTTTTTATTTACGGTGACACTAGCAAAAACATATGTCAAGCATACTCATTTTCGGGGAAAAGAAAGGAGAATAGTTATTTCCAAAGGAAAGAAGCATTTGGAGCACTGAAACCTTGCATTCTAGAAGATAGCTGACTTAAATACAATGTATATATTTATTGATTTTGAGGTACAATGTTACTGAGCATTTAGTTTAATTACTGTCCTCGGAAAACTCACGAACGGTAAATTAGAACTTGAAGAAAAGTTGTTGATGCATTTAAATTTAGATGTACGGAATAGATAGCAATATAAACCTCTCAAAATTCCCAATATATCCATAAGAAAATTTAAAATTAGCATTACAAAACGATCGCATCTTATAGCTATAGGTACATATTTGATTTCTCTTATCTGTAAACGCTGGTGGAACAAAACAGGCCCTTTATACCTTCAGTATTCCATTTCTTCGCAATTCTTCTTTTCGTACTTTCTGTGCTATTCCTTGCCTTTCTGAATTCATCAAATCGACTCTTAGAAACAGCAGAGCATAAAAACGTCATCGTTCCTTTTTTTTAATTTGGACTCTCTACGTTTCGCGAATTAAACCGCAAGCTCCAGTTGACAGACCACCCTCGGGCTGACATAGAACAATAAGGTGAGACAATTAGACATGTTAGTAGCCAACAAGAGCTAACGAACCCCAAGGCTTCCCTACACTAAACCATCTCAAAGGCTTACAAACTGGTAGAACTTTTGGCTTGTTAAAGGCCGCCAGCCAAACTGACTCTGTCCTCTTCTAGCGAGAGCAGGAAACGGTCACACCGTACATCTTCGCTCATAAAAATTTAAAAAAATGGCATAAAACAAAAGCCGAGAAATTCCACTAAATCAGACTATAGCTCTGATTTATGGGTTCACTACCTTTCGAAGTTGTTTATTGTGGGGGGAAAAATATATAATCCTGTTTTGTTACTGGATGCTACCCTTTATTTTTATGTTCTTCAGAAACCAGATATTACGTGTGTATCAACCTTTGCCATTCGTGACTCTCATACAACTAGGACAAGAATGGAAGCAGTGGCGGAAAGAAGACATCAAAGCAAAGCATTTATTTAAGAGTTATAACCAAAAGAGTGTTCATATGTGATTATATATATATATATATATATATATATATATATATATATATATATATATATATACATACATAAATATGTGGATATATACACACATATACTCATATAGTGCGGTATTATAATCATTATGTGGACTTTGAAACAAATTGTGGGCCTGACGTGTCGAGGAGGGGTGGGTAGCAAACAAAAAATCGTGAAATTCTATCCACTATTGTGCTGTTTGGAGCAACATTTCATAAAAATTGTTTACCTGCGGTTATCGATTTTCATTTGTAATGTGTACTCTCTCTCTCTCTCTCTCTCTCTCTCTCTCTCTTTCTCTTTCTCTCCCCCTCTCTCCCTCACTCTCTCACTCTTTTGCTGATACTTTCTGGAGCGGAATTATTTCTAGACCTCGAAAACTTCCCTCCGGAGCGTTTCCTGTATGGAATTGTTGGGTGGAACATTATATTTTTTCTTCCTATCGCAAGTAAGCGGCATGGTATTGTTACTAGAAAACCAGTCAAAATTAGTAAACATGACCTAAGAAAGTGCTATATCCGCCACTGGTGGTCAGAACGGGCTAGCTCGGGGTTTCCGCCCCAACCCCGCAAAACAATTTCACAGTCTGCTTCCGACACCCGGAGCTTGGGCTGGCCCCGGTATGTTAAAAATGGCACGTCCGAGACATTATGTTTGGTCAAAGCTACAAATACAGCGGCTGTTTCCCACTATTGTTATACTCTGTGTTTGCAAGTCAGGGCTCCTAGCCCGGGGCGTTTTGGGCGGGAATAGAGACCAGGTGAGGCTTCACTCAGGTAGCACCCACACAAACACGTTGCTTGTCATTTCCTGCAGTTCCAAGAGGACTTTACAGAAAGATTCTACAGTATAAAGAGAACTTTCAATCAGGTTTCGAATCCCAAATGTACACAAACAGACTCAGATTCTGGAATTACAGTCTCAATAAAAGCGTGCTGTGTAAAAAAAAACATCCTTTAACCCACACCCACACAAGTCCTTAATACAGTCCTTGAAATAAAACATCAGTCCATTGTCTCTGCGGTTGAATTATCAACGCTCTGTTTTCTCAGCCGAGGTGCCAAGTTCGATTCCCGGTTGGGTTGGGAACTTTGTAATTTTTCTTTAAGGGGAGAATAACAGTCCTATCTCACTAATGTCAACCTACTAAATACATAACCATTTTTTCTATTTAAGAGATAAAATGCAATGTCTTCTTAGTTGAATGATTTATGCAATAAGTTAATTAAGAAATTTTAAGATTATTTTCTCAGTTACACTATTTTAGATTAACATTTATTAACAACTACTCGTTTAAAAATAACCAAAAAAGTTTCTTAATACCAACATTTACGTCCACTTAAGACATTCTTTCTGTTATTTTCAAATTAATTTAGTTATCTTTTAACAGCTTCTAAGAAAACGGGTTAATTATACCAGACATGCACTTTATAGAAAACCCTGTTCGAAGCACAAATAAAGAAAACATACTAGCATATATTTAAAAAGGAAGAAACCATATGGCTTGAACACACACACACATACACATACTTAACAACCAATTTGTAGAGCAAAACATCCCTTAAATGTAGGCTAAAGTGAATCACTGACTCCAAAGTGAAAAGGAGTTATACTTTCTTCTAAGTAGTGCGCAATGGACTGTGCAATATGGTAGATTTAAAATTAAGACATTATTTTGTTTGTTAATGACGCTGCCAGCTGAAAGTATCATATCAGCGCCTGCCCGTATGCCGGAATTTCAACCCGCAAGGCGAAAGTCTACTGACATGGGACTATCGTTTTTAGGCATACTTCATACTGAAATTTTGGGCCGCTTTTGAACCCGCGACCTTGGGATTAGAGGGTCAGCGCTTAAATGGTAATGTGGTACCCTTTTTAGAACTACATTTAAAATACAATAATTGTACTATGTATAAAATTAAAAAGGTTATTACAACTTATTAGGCTGTACAAAGAATGATTTTTTTTTGAAAATTATCGCCATTACCTTAAATAGAAAAATTCCCTATCCCCCTCAGAGCCTGGAAATATGGAAGTGGGAGTGTTTAATAGTTAAAGACTGATTTAAGAAAACCAATGTTATGGAACTCTCAAGTTCAATGACCAATAACAAAAAGATCAATATGATCAAAGAGGTTAAAGGGGGCTATAACACCGAAACATTTAATACAAAAAAAAAAGGAAAGAAAGAAAAGAAAAAAAATTCATCGATCATTTACCAAGTAAATACATACCTCAAATACATACCTCGATTTTAGACGTACAAATTATGGACTAAGGAGTAAAGACTGCCGTGAAAAAGCAAAATAAATACATTTATTTAACTTAATAATGCAACCAGAGCTGCATCTCCGGTTGAAAATTTAGAGAGGGTGTGAGAGACAGAGAGAGACAGAGAGATAGAGAAGAGGAAAGAGAGAGAGAGAGAGAGATTGACAGAGAGAGGGGGGAATAACGGTTGCGTTTATGCAGGCATTATGTGTTTATCCATACTCATTAATGATATAGGCTTTTCCGAGTATATAAATTAATCAGAATCATTCTGTAAATTAACGCTTAGTCTGGAGTATTCCTTCGAAAAGATAACATCTTTACTTTGCCTACCGCTTGCCATTTGTAATATCTCTTTAGGCAGTGTGATTATGTGTGCGTACATATGTATGAGTGTTGTGAACAATGCAATTTAAAAACAAAAATATGATGTGCCAAATTCATATAATTGTCTCTACCTATGACGGTGAAAACTATTTTTACAAAAGCGTATTCTTCGATTTACTTCATGCTTATCAAGGACTACATTAGCAGAAATTGTTTTATTACAATATTATTTACCTCTGTAGGAAGATTCAGAACATCCAATAAGCTAAAGCGACAGTAAAATATTTTCAAAGCGGATCTACTATGTGATAGTACTGAAATACCATTCTCTTTACTTGATAAGTAAAAAACATGAATAACGACTTATCATTTGAGAATAGAATCGAATATTGGAAAATTTAGACCTATAACAAGCAATATCTTGAAAATGTTTAGCTCCAAAACAAAAATGTATTCGACATAAACTGTGTGCTTTGACAGGATTTGCATTTTCTGTGCAGTAAATTTTCTCCATCTCTTACGGTTTATTTCATATGTAAAAGACATTCGAATGAAGCGAATTTCAGTAACTATTCCAAGGAAATTCAATAAATGCATTTTTACATGTAAATATGTTTAATATGTAGTATTTTAATTACAGCTTTAATGGCATTTTTAACAAAAACAAAATTTTCAAAAATGTTTCTATTTGAAGGATAGCTCAGGAATTTTCGAGTCGCATACTTTGAAGATGCTGAACTTAAATATCAATTTTGGCATTTAAAGAACTTTTAATTTGAGTTATGCTGTTCTCGAGCACACACACACACACACACACACACACACACACACACACACACACACACACACAGGGACGTATTTCCATTTTATTATTCAGGGTACTCTAAAACATGTATTTCAGTGAAATCTCGGTATCGAATTTTGGATGGAATGTAATATCTTTTCTACCTACATATGTTCTATGTACGAAACAGGAAAAGTAAAAAAGAAAAGTGATAAAGTACCAAACTTCATATGTAAGTTCAGCATCTCCCAAGAATTGGATACGAGCATTTTCAAGTGAATCCCTCCACCTTAATTATTTAAGTTTAAAAAAAAATTATCTTTTTTAATATTTTCCCCAAAACAGCACTAAGTTTTTATTTAATTGAATTTTGTAAAATGTGCAACAAGGAAATCTTAAAAGACAGACAAAAACTTATTACAGCAAAAGCATTCAGTGCATTAAAAAAAATGGTCTTAATGTCTTCGTGGTAGTTTTTGAAATATTCCGGATTTCAAATGTAGATTCTGCTAAACCTCATAACGGACATGCATTAAAGTTTGCAGTTCTTGCTCTACAACCCCCTCCTTGTAGCATATATGTTCACTGATCAGTTTGTTCCACAATAAATATTTGAAAGCTGTTCCGTGAACTGAAACCTGTTTGTTTAATTTGATTGTTCCTACATAAAACTTGAGTAACGTAACTAGGATAGAAGAATTAGTTATATATGAATATTACACCATTTTTACAATATTTTAATGAACATGTGTGAATTTGTCATTGAAAGAGAAAGTAATGCGAATATTTCATATTTTAGGTGCTAAGTAGTCACCCAATTACTTCTCGTGGTTATGTAAAGAGAGACATTTCTAAGGCAGCCTGCAGCGAAGAGATTTACAAATATTTGCTATCACTACAGTTTTCTGTAGAGGCTATTGAATTGTGAAATAAAATAATTTTCGCAAATATTCACTTTGATTAACAATAGAATTTGATAGTTGCCCTCCGTGGTGTAATGGTTACCATGCTAACTTCATATACCCAAGGTCGCGGGTTCAAACCCGGCGGAGGACGATGGATTTTTTCGGGTGTAAAAATCCTTAGCACGGCTTCCTTCGGAAGGGAAGTAAAGCCGTTGGTCCCGTGTCGTAGATTTACGGCACGTAAAAGAACCTCAAGCCTGACAGAGAGGCCTCTGAGCAAAATTAAGCGGTCTTTCACGCCCTATTTAGAATGGGACGCTGAGAACCACAGCAGTTAAAGAGCGTCCATAAATAACACCATTTTTTTTTTCCATAGAATTTGATGCAACACTTCAGATTTTAAATACATACATACAACTGAAACTGTATTTAATCTTGCGTGTATTCAGGATGCTAAGTTTCCAATTTGAGACCATTTTCTGCCAAAATATCTCTTGAACAAGATACACCTAGTTATTAGAAATCATTATACAGGGAATCCTGTGAAATGTTACAGACACATGACTGTCATATATCTGATTTATTTTTTAACCAAAACGCAATGTGCCGTTTTTCTCTAAAATCATGCCGTATTCTTTACTACTCACCAAGTAGCTTTTGTCCAAGACACTTACCTGAAAAAGAAAGAAAAAAATTAATCAAGTAAATAAGGCTTTACACTTTAAAAGTGTCCAGTATTAATATATCATGAAAACATTTATGGTGTAATAATTTTAGATATATTATAAATGTTTTTGTAAAAGAAAATTATAAAATGCATTTAAAAATAACATTAAAACTTTCTAAGGAAATGACTCTAAAGGACGTATGAGTATTTCTAATTCATGTACTACATATGTCATTCAGCCAAATCTTGGAGACCATTTGGCCTTAATTTGCAATACTGATTTAGCTGACCTGTCAAATGACCTGTGTTGAACTTAAACAAAAGAGTTACAGGAAAATAAATAATGACAGACTAGTTAATTTAAGGCAAACTATTAACACTCTGGATTTTAGTGCAATGTATAATTTAAATAATAATATAGATAACATATTTACCAAATTTATGAATATTATTACTAGCTCTAACGATATGAATTTATCAATGACAACGGTGACTTATCCAATGGCTAATGCCAGAAAGCGCAAGAGTTGGATTACCCCAACAATCTTAAAAATGAGTGAAGAACTTAAGAATATGTTTGCTTTAACAAAACATTTTCATAGAGAGCCCTTATTATTGCAAATGTATAAAGCCAAAAAGAAAGATTACAAAAATCTTATTTCGGATGAAGAAATAAACTATTACGCACTGCAAATAAATAGTTCTCTAAACAAACAAAAGCAAATCTGGAATTTGGTAAATACGTACTGAACATACTGATCTTGTTCATAATAACAAATTAATGAACAGCAATGTTGATATTGCTAATATATTCGGGACATATTTTTCAACTAGTGTTGAGAATATGCATTCTAATCATTTCTCTACCGGTGATATCTCTATCAGCTAATAATTCTAGTTTTGTATTTTTTGACACTGATGATAATGAAATTATTAAGGTTTCTCGAACACTATCAAATTTATACGTGTGAGCAGTGACATGCTTACATCTCCCTTAGCGTTTTTATTTAATAGTTGTATTGAGAATAAAAAATTTCCGTCATCACTGAAACTAGCCCTAATTATACCTATATATAAAAAGGTGATACCAGTAATGTAAAGAATTACAGGCCCATGTCGTTATTAAGCACAATTTCCAAGATATTCGAACGTCTTTTGTGCAATAGAATGCTTGATTTTATATTGAAATTTGATTTAATTACTCCAGATCAACATGGTTTTCTTCCTGGAAAATCTACGTAAACTGCCTTATATGAACTTAACAACTATGTGTATAAAATTTGATGAGGGTAAACATGTAGCGGTATTATACTTTGATTTATCTAAGACCTTCGATAGTTTGGATATTAACTATATTACTTTAAAGTTAGGAGCCTTAGGGTTTAGAGGATGTTTCTTAAACTTTTTAAAATCATTATCTATCCAATCGTAGGATTTGCATAAAAGTTAATGACACTTTTTCTGATAATAATTTCGATATACGTATGAGAGTCCCACAGGGCTCGATACTCGGTCTTTTAATATGTTTATTACATATAAATGAATTATCGAATATATACATGTGGGAAAAGTTTTAATTTATGCTGATGACACCTCTATTACTGTTTGTTCCGATGTATATGACGCTTTATTAACAAAATCAAAGTAGCTATCAGTTTAAATTCTGGTGTGATAATAAACTAATAGTTAATATTGAAAAAACTGTGTGTCTAAAATTCATAAATAAATTATTTGATATTACTCTAAATGTACAATTTGAGAATAAATTGATCCAAAGTCAACAAAGTTCTAAATGTCTTGGAATATATATGGATAATTTATTAACCTGGAATGAACATTCTGACTTTATTGCCAAGAAACTATGTTCTTTATGTAAAAAAGTATGGACTCCTGTAAACCTTATTTCATGCAATATAAAATGTTAACGTTTATATTTTTAAAATCAAATGAGAAATTATTTTACAAAAATTCAGATTTTCATTACAACACACGAAATGCATATTTATTATCCATTGAAAATCATAAACTCGCAAAATATGAAAAATCACCTGCATATACTGGCGTTATGCGTTTTAATAAGTTACCGTTGACTCTACAAAAAGTTCCTTACAACAGGTTTAAGCAAATGTAAAATTATTTTTAATGAATCAATGTTTCTATTCATTGAAAGAGTTTTTAAGTTACAAGTTTTAAAATGTTATTAATTATGTATTTTACTGTGTTTTTCTTATTATACTGACGTGTAAATCCACGTACTATTGGCATGTTACAAATAAATTTCAATTCAATTCAATTTTTGTTTTTATGACTTCACTACATCTATGGATTTTCTTGCACTTTATTGAAGAGCTAAAATCATTTTCGTTTGTTTTTTTGTTTATGCAAAGAGTGGAATATCTTAGCGATCTACTTTTTAAAGATTTGACTATCAATTTCCCTTCTGTATCCCTTGTTCCTATTATAATATTAATAGCAATAGTAATAATAATATAATAATAACAACAATAATAATAATTTAACTGCTAAGTTCAATAAAATGGTGGTAACCCAGTCTCGCTGTTCCTGGTGTAATGAAATTTCTGAAAACGTTAACTTGGATTAAATCGTAAACTGTTTGTAAGGATAATTTAGAAAAGTAGAAGAGTCATGTAAATGTTACAAATCAGATTATTTAATGAATTTCGATATTCTATGCATGCAATAAGAGGTGCATAAATACTTGTACAAAGAAATAAATGCAGTAAGGAAAATAAAATAAATAAACAAATTCACAAAATTTAGCTTTAATTTTATGCCAGCAGGATTCTAAAGGGAAGTGCTTGAAAACAACCAAAAAAGAAGTAAACTATTGGGGATTAAAAGCTCCATTGGCCTTCTTGCCGTCTTGTGTCAGTAGTATACTTCCATTATGCAACTAATTTACAGTGTAGTCGCTTTCATCGTCTGTTCATAGCGGACGTATAGTAAATAATGTAGTAGCAGTACAAGGAATCCATTAGATTCTAACATTAAATTTTTAAACATATTAACGACTAGCTGTCTTATCCGGCATTGATTTGATACCTTGTAAACGTTAATGGGATGAAAATAAGATTAGAGGTAAGTTTTGCAAGAGTTATGCACGCTGTAATTATTTCTACTTGAATCACGTATGCGCAAGCATCTCAATATTTGTCCAGATTGGTCAAATGATGATAAAAGATTGATACATATTACAACTTCAAAATAAAAAAATTGTGTGTTACAGTCACATGACTTTCTCTAGCTGCTCCACAAACACACTTCTTACAAAAGATTATTCTTCTGTCTACACGATGTTATTCGAGATAAACGTTAGCAGAATGTTCTTATTACTTATTTCATAGTGGAAAGGAATGCGCTATGATAATCAAAGGTTTTAAAATCTGTCGTTATGCGATTGTCATTGCATATCACGTCTTTGCTTGGCCAGGAGCAGAACAAAAGAAAAAGGGACACTCCCTGTCTGAGAAATGTGTAACGCCTTACGATTGAAACCAATAACAAGGAATATCTCGGAAACAGTTGCCTCCACAACAAAAATAGCATAAATTGTGTGTTGCAAGGTCTACATTATTTGTGTAGTAAGTTTTTGACTCCCTTGCGGTTTACCAGTTAAGGAAGATTCGGTAAAATGCAACCAGAAGAAGTCATTTTTCATAAAATGAAATGTTTTCCATATAAAGGATAGTTTGGGGTGGGGGATTTTCTTAAAAGTTCTTGGAAGACGCCAAACCTACATTCCAAGTTTGGTATTTAACGGTCTTTTCGTTTTTGAGTTATGTTGTCCACAGACACACACACACACACACACACACATGAATCTTTTTTTCTAAAAATGCAATTTTCGGACTCACGAGACAGCAAAACATATATTTCCGGTGAAATCGCGACATCGAAGTTTTGGGTGGAATACATTGGCTTCTCAATCCACTATGTACATTGTACATGCGGGCTAGAGAAAGTAAAAATTAATTAAGTGCATTATATCCTATAATATAATCTTGATATATAAGTCAAGATTAATCCTAAAAAATTAGGTTTTTTTCATTAACTTCATATGAAAATTTAGCACATCCAAGTACTGCATTTTTATAGTGTTTAACACCCGCTATAGTGTCTATGTATATATGGTGCACCGGTGGAATGCGATGGCGGGGGAAACCGAAGATAACCCAACGCTGCGCCGCTTTGTTCACCACACACACCACATGCGGTCACCTAGAATCGAACCCGGGTCACCTTGGTGAGAGGCGAATTGTCTAATCGCTCGGCCATGGCTGGGGTTGAACATAAAGTAGGTAGGGGTAGTTTTTTTTTTACAAGTTCAAGTCGGATCTAATTCAAAATAAGTTGAAATTGTGTTCAACTGAGCCCGGAATTTCCTAGAGCTTAAGAGTTTCCCAACAGTCGTCTTCTCAGAATAAAGGAAAGCCCAAAGAAAGAAAGACAAAACAAAACATTGGTTGCGAGACTGAGGCAGCCACGCTAATCCGACTCTACAAAGGAAGTAAAGTAGAGGAAGTAGTAACGCCATCCAAGATTTTTGCCAACTTCTGTATAAATGTCATCATTTTGACCATGTTGTTTAAATTTTAGATTTCTAAGTATGGGGATTCAAAATGTGGGTTAGATGATACCTTTTGGAGCTGTAAAGCTGCTTATAAGAAGTTCTACCTAGATAGGCCAAGGAATATTGATTTGTATATTAAGAGCTGAAAATTGGGATTAAATGTAAGGATATGTTACCATTTTTGTTATCTTCTAGAATAAAAATGAACCCGGTTTTACAAATTCCTACCAAAATTATTACTTGATAAAACTGCAGTGAAATACGAGGCAAGTATAATGATATGAACAGAACACAACTCTTCTAAAATAAGTACATTAAAATACTTTAAGGGCAGCCTTTGGCACTATGCCAAATTGACAATAAAGTGCTTACAGTGCCTTCAGATTACTATATATATATCTTATTTTATATATACCTGGTTAGTCATAT
The DNA here is from genome assembly GCA_030762935.1 of Hymenopus coronatus. Lineage (NCBI taxonomy): Eukaryota > Metazoa > Arthropoda > Insecta > Mantodea > Hymenopodidae > Hymenopus > Hymenopus coronatus. Next base: position 79,810,153 of record CM060881.1, on the reverse strand, counting down.
CGGTCGATGAATGAAATTGGTGAAAGGAGGCTCAAATGATCTCGGAGTCCATGGAGCTTAAAGTTACTCGACATTCGTCTTCTCACGATAAGGGAAAACCCCGAGAAAAACATCCGGATAACTCACCCTACGCGAGATTCGAACTCACGACCCGTTGAATGTGAGGCAGACACGTTACCACCACACTACCCAGCGGGCGAGTTTGATATTTAATAAAAGAAATATGAAATAGAATTACCTATCCCCAGTTTTCAAGATTTTAGAAGTTTTATACAACTTATGATTATCTGGAAGGTGGTGGTGAATGAGTATCAAAATCGATTGCATGCTTTTTTTAAAGTACATATACACACGCGGGCGTGGGCACACATTTTATAATTATAATAGGCATTAGTACAGACTTATCTTCAGCGTCTAAAGCATCGGTTCAAGCGTATCATCTGCTACCCCTGGACGAGATTTGGAACAGAATTTGACTATTTATTCCGTTCATATGCCGCCAATTCATATTGATCAATACCGCTTCATTTTATAATATACTTTCAAGCATGAAATTTTACCGTTACTTGAAGGTGTTGAAAAGGATGGTGTGCGTGCCAAATGTCTCTGCAATATCCTCAATAGCTAGTTCTGAAGTTATTAATTGTTAAAACAATTACTTAAACATAGACAAGAAATGCTCCACAAATGGAGAAATTATAATTTTACTATGTGTACTATTTATTCAAAAACAAATGAACACTATACAAAAATATTGGAAACTGATGTTTGTTATTCTTTTAGTTTGGCGTAAAAAAATTAACTTTGTATATGCAATGTTTTCAATAGTTAAATCTTCTCATGTGTACAGTTTAAATTTTGTCTTACTTTGAAATCAACTGAACGTAAATTGAATCGTGTGAAGACTTTTGAATCTCCACAGGCGTAGAGAAAACCGCTTTCAACTTTTAAAGGGGCTCCTTGTCCACGTGCACAGTGGCCGTTTTAAACGTCGAGTGACGACATTTCTGTACATCACATAGTAACAACAAATGCAAATTATGAAACTAGAAGGTTCTAAGATAATTATTAGTACAAAATTAAAAAATATGTATATGTATATTACTTAATATATTTATTAATATTATATATTGATATATAATTATGTGTATAATTTGTACCATTAATTTAATTGAGTTAGTAAACAATGATTTATAAGCTAGATCATTAGACATTCAAATAATGTCAATTTCAAAATAAATCCTGTTCTTGAAAAAGTGTATCTATTGTTTTTAACATGTTTTTAATTTATTCTAATTTTAAGGTCCATTATTTTGTCAGTTCCACTGTTGGTAGGCTTGGTTAGCATTCCGTAATAGTTCCAATTGTTCATTCACTCTATGTTCCGTGATCTAATAGCTGTCACAGCTGTGATTTGATCTTAAACAACACACATGAGAAAGTAATTACACCTATTAAAGTAATCTGTTTCATTTTACTCATGGAATAATAGTATCAATAAACTCCATTCGAGGTTACGAGTTTAATAAGATAAATTGTGAATTACCTATCATAAAACTCAGGATGATGCAAAACGCCAAATTTCAAGGTATACACCATCTTATGTAATGCCTGATGGAGACTTGGTACGTGACATAATAAAGATTAAAAATTCTCATCTTTAATTTCTCTACTGTAGGTAAAGGAAATAATAATAATAATATATTCTTTGGTAACTAGACTTCATTGGAAATACATTTCGATCCCATGAACCCCCCTAAAGGTACTTGTACTGCGTGATAAACTACAGAATTCAAACCGAAAAGTAACATGGATATCAAAGTTGACATTTAATTTCAGAATCTTCTAAGGATGCAACATATTTACAATTGAATTTTATTTATGGACGCTCTTTAACTACTGTGCTTGTTAGCATATTATTCTGTATTGGACGTGAAAGACCACTTAATTTTACACACAGGCTTCTCTATTTGGCATGAAGTCACTTTACGTGCCGTTAATCTACGACACGGGACCAACGGCGTTGTTTTCCTTCCAAAGGAAGCCATGCTAAGGAGTTTTACGCCCAAAAATATCCATTGTTCTCCGCCGGATTTCAACCTGCGTTCTTTGGAACCAGAGGTTAGCAAGTAACCCGTAGACCACAGAATTTATTATCATTATTATTATTATTATTTTTATTTGAAGAAAACTCTTTTGTACAATTAGGTACAATACAGTTGAGCTAAACTAGATCAGAACAGCATGTAACATTTGGTTTGGATACCATCCAGCGATGGGACCAAAACACGGAGCGGGACAACAGATTTTCAAGAAAATCCTTTAATGCCAAAGTACCTTTACAATGAAAATTGTTCGTGTTTTTATTTTGTCAAAATGACTAACGGTTTCAATTAGGATATTTCCACGAAAGTATGTCTTCAATGTTTTCTGAATAGCTTGTGAAGCCCTCTTTTAATTAACGTATTTTGTATAACCGGTAAAGCATAAGAAATAGACACAAATTTACTATCCATAAATTTATTTGTTTAACTTGTTAACATTCACAATGTATGCCCTTTTTTCATTAACTATTTCTGAGATATACATTTGTTTGAGGTTTCAAATATTATTCATACGAACTAAGTGTTATGTCTTCATTCTTTTGTTGCAAAGAGATGCTGATGTCATGCATTTCAAAGCCATCATAAAGCGACATGCTTTTTTAAAGATTTGAGTATAGTTAGTTGTATCCCCTTATACTTATAACGAAACGTTTAATGAAACTATTTCTACAAAGGGTTACCTCATTTAACAAGAAGCAGATAGCAGAACAAGAATAAAAGTGTGCAGAAGAAATATAACATTAGAGATAGTCTCATGAATGCAGTATTTGGATTTTCTTTTAATTTAAGCTAGCCTATGTACCTACTAAACATAAAAGTGCCTTCTATAAGTAGCCATTGTTTAAACTGTGTCTACTATTTCAAGCAAAATGCTGGAAGGAGGGTGGTAGGGAGGGAGAGAGAAACTTACAATAAATTCTTTTCTAATTTGTTCCATACAGCTACCAGAATGACTGTCAAGCGTCATTTTGGTTTTTACGCCTTGTGCTGTCATTTCTAATTTAGTACCGAAGCAATGATTGCAAGAACACCGAGTATCATGAATCCTTACTAACACACAAGCAAATTTTGACGTATTGCACCATTACAGATTACCAAATTAACTGTTAATACCGTTGTTGAATCCACAACCACACAAACGTGCGGGCGGATCTGAAAGGCTCACTCAGCACTTTGATTTATCAAACGTCAGTCGTTTCAGTTAATGCAACACCTGTAAATCTCTTTAGGCGGGTTAAAAAAGCTACTCATGTTGGTTTGTTAGCTAATATTATGGGCATAATAAACAACCAGTGCTAATCCTTTTTGCGTTTGGAATTCCACTCAAAATGGGATGTTAAGCCTTTAATTTTCCAAATATACTGCAAAAATTGTTAGCAAAATATTCACATTCTTTGGTAAGGCAGATTTAGAAATAAAAATGCATCTATACTAACCATACAAAACTGCTAATAAACCCATTATTTTTTATTTCGGATAAATAACTACCTTAATTCCAAAAACATTTTAAGAATGACTGAACTGATGCTATGAAACTTTCAGGTCTCATATTTGACGTCTTTTGGCGAAGCTATTGAGAAAAATGATCAAAAGTAATAAAAAAGCAGGTTTACATTAGCTTTACTGTTCAACTTCCCAAAGTCGCTGCTGTTATCCTCAACAGAACATTTCAAAGGACAGCCACGATACCGTTAGATGCCGCAAGTTTAACCCCGTTTTCTACCATTCTTTACAGCACATTGCAATATTGAATTTACTTATTCATTCGATAATATAATCACAGTTTCTGAAAATTCTTGATAAGAAAAATGCGTTTAAAACTTATTAAAACGTACATTAATTTTACAAGAAGCAAATCTTAAGAATTTGAAAACATTAAATGTCGATGGTTATTATTGGCGCGATGATACGACGATACAGTAGCTACAAAACGATACAATATCTATGTGAAAATAAATTTATCGCAAAAAAAATGCGTTAGAGGAAAAGTTATATTAAAATAATAAAAAATATAAGTTTTTGAAACCCAACTGATATAACGTTATGGGGATCAGTAACGGTCAATATTTCATACATATGTGGTATATACTTAACATGTTTCAACTTTACGGATGCCGCACCTTAACTGCTTTCTCAAATCGAAAGGGCTTATTATGGAGCACCTAAAAGTTCGAGATTTCTAGCTTATTATAAATTTAGATAGATTCGATATTTAGTGGTTCGCTATTTCTGCATAGCTGCAAATATGTCAACAAACAGTGCTGCCACCGTAATAAACAGCATTGTTTCGAATGCAGAATAAGAATAGGTTTTGCGCATTACTTTACTGCTTAGTGAGATGGTACTGCTTTAATAGTCTACATATACAAAGCAGGCTGTTCCACCTTCAGTGGACGCCAGAGAACAACGGAGTACTCACACCTCGCATGATTCTGCCTGCAGCATGCAACACAGCGCGGTACTGGGCCAAACTATCGACACGGCTGAATAAAGTGTTGTATAAAGATGTTATAAATAATTCATTTCCTCGTCGAATTTGATACCTTAAGACATACAAGACACTACGACGGACCATCTACAGTACATTTAAACAATGAATAACGCTGGGGCACATCTTCCCGTACGAATAATATACCATGCGCCAATATGCAAATATGCTGACATCTGACGAGAGATTTTCAAACTATCGCAACCTGTCGTCATGCCTGTTTAAGGTGTAATAGGGTCACGTCATGTATTATGACTACCAAAATGTACACCCTAAATCCAAGAAAATCATTTATATAAAAATATTCGTATGTGTGTCTGTCAGTGTGTGTATGTGTGTGCGTGGATGGGTGCAGCATAGCTCAAAGTTCATTTATCCAAGAATGCAACACTAAGATTTTAAGAAAATCCCCCATCCCTAACTACCTTTCACATGGAAAAAGTTTCGAAAATTTTGATTTTCTCAAAAATGGCTCTTAACGATTTTGATTAAAATATTGTATATTAAAGATATGCACATCACAAATAAAATGTATATCTTAAATTTTCTGGGAATATCCTCTGAGGGCTTCTTTATACTAGATGAATTTTACAAAATTCATAGAGACAGACAAAAACTTATTACACAGAAAATGTAGAGCTCCTTTAACACACAATTTATGTTATATACGTGTTTTTACGTGGGGTTGACCGTTTTTGAGATATTCCTTGTAATTTGTTTCAGTTTTAAAATACTTTCCTACTTGTCTCATATGCGAACTTGTCACGCAAGAAACGCATTTCAATCCAATAGCAACCGCATTTTAAAATATTTGAGTGTCGGTTTAGCCTTGAATTTCCTTATTTTCCTTCTACTCATAAGGAACTAAGTAATAAAACTGTTTCTTCTAATGTTTATCTCGATTAATATAATTCAGCCGGTTAGGATTAAGTTGATTTTTACCAGTTCTGAACAAATTAGTTTTTTCCTTGATTTTGGAAAGCGAAAGAAAAAGAAAGTAATAGGGAAGATCATCAAAGATCAGCAAGGACAGTTACGGTTTCTGCTAATTACTTGCACACCACTTGTGAACAAAATAATACTATTTCTAATTTCAGAACGCCGTATTACACAGACAAAACTCGTCTTTACACTTTTCTGCAAGCATATACATCTAGAATCTGACTATTATAACATTTCACAATATCAGATTTTATCGTACGCCCTACGGATATATGCATTCCTTGCACAGTTAATTTTCTCTTTTTGCACAAGGTAACGCACTCAGCACATTTTATTGCTCACACGTTAAACAAGTTTAAGTTATTCTGTTAAAGCATTTACTACAAAGCATCAAAAGTATGCAAGGCATATACAACTTTATTTCTCCCTAGTAAAGTATGTCGTTCCAACAAGTGAACTTTTACAATTAGAACAGTGGCTGCCCGACATTGCAGGATAGCTTTTTAAAACGAATGACGAATTAACAGCATTTACCCTCCGTTCGCTCCGCGCTCTTTACGTTATAACTAGAAGAGCATTTTGGTGAATCCCCCCTTTTATCTCTTACAATTGCAATTTCGTACATATCCGACTATTCCTAATAATGATGGATGAAAAGAAGGCTGATAATGTCTAACATGTTCTTTGCTGGCCACGTTAGAAAAAAAAAAGCCGATGTGTTCCATTCACATGACTTTTTCTACATCTCTGCAACAAATTATTGTTAAAAACTTATTTTTGTACTTACTTCACACTAATAGAGAAAAAATTGGCAGGAATAGGTTAAAGTGATAGTCAAAAGCTGTTGCTATGTGACTGAAGTTCCTTGTTTGTTTGGTCAGGAGTTCACAAATTCCTGTATGAGAAAAGTACAAGCTTTTTAAATCTGAAACTAAAAATAAGGAATACCTCAAAAACGAGCAACTCCACAAAAAAAAAAAAAAACTATATAACATAAATTGTGTGTTTTAATCTGCTCTATATTTTTTGTCCACCTCTTACGGTTTAGCAGTCATGTAAAATTCCGTAAAATTAATCCAGAATAAATTAGCCTTCAGAGACAATTCCCAGAAAAGTCAACATATACATTTTATTTGTCAAGTAAATATCATCGTTATAGCCATTTTTGAGAATATCTAAATTTTCGAAAAATGCTCCGTGGAGTGGGGGAATTTTTCTCTATGTCGCATCCCTGGAAGATATTAAACTTAAATACTAAGTTTGGTATTTTACCGACTTTATGTTTATTCGCAGTTAAAAAAACAAAAAATACAACAAAAAACGATACCTTGAAAGAAAAGGTTCCTGAGTTATATTTACTGTTTCACATCCACAAGCAGTAAGTTCCTGCTATATTCCGCATATGAGCGACTAGTTGATCCCCCGTCATCACGTACCCATAGTGGCAAACTCACAAATTTGAAATTCCCTGATCAAGACAAAAATGTAAAAATCTGATATGGTATATTCACATGACTTTCTCTACATCTCTGTCACAAATTATTGTTAAAAAGATTATGATTCTCTTTATTTCATGCTAATCGAGAAAAAAATAGCATAAATATTCTTATTATTATTTCCTTAAAGTAGAAGAAAAATAAGGAAGTACCACAGGTTAAATTGATAGTCAAAAGCTGGTTGCTATGTGACTGAAGTTCCTTTGTTTGTATGGACAGGAGTCGACAGATTCCTGTATGAGAAAAGTATAAGTTTTTTAAAGGGAAACCAAAAACTAGGAATATCTCAAAACTGATCGAATCCATGGAAAAAATGAATATAACATAAATTGTGTGTTTTAACATGCTTTACCTTTTTGTCTATCCCTTACGTTTTAGCACTTATGTGAAATTCCGTAAAATTCATCCAGAATAAAGGGGTCTTCAGAGCCTATTCCCAGAAAATTCAAGAAATACATTTTATTCATCAGGTAAATGTCTTCAATATACGATAATTTAATCAAAATCCTTAGAGGCATTTTTGAGAAAATCAAAATATTCGAATGTTTTCCCATGTAAACGGTGGTTTGGGGTGGGGGTATTTTTCTCAAAATCTTCGTGTCGTATCCATGGAAGATACCAAACTTAAATACCAAGTTTCGTATTTTAGCGACTTTTCGTTTTTGAGTTATCGTGTTCACAGACACACACGGACCTTTTTCTGAAAATGATTTTAGGGGGCCCCAAAACATATATTTCCGGTGAAATCTCAGTATCGAATTTTTGTGTGCAATACCTTTTCTATACACTATGTCAATAGTACATGTAGAGAAAGCAAAAATGGCACCGGCATGGCGTCATGGGGCTTGAAAAATAAAATAGTATATTTATTACCTCCCGATGAATTTGCCAATTGCTATTTGATTAGTATATCTTTCAGCGTTTCTTCGGAAAACTTTGGAAACTCACTTTCGAAGCACTTGTGTAATATATTGTTGTATCGATTCAAACAAAGTTATAATGTGTCGACAGATTTTCTTCAACTCCTATATATACGAGTTAAAGCGATTGGGGAGCTGGTTTAAATGTTCTAACGAATTTCTGCGCATTTTGAAATTCATATTTTATAGGTATTGACATTCTGTTAAATCGGTTATTTAATATTATCTTAAACGGGGAAACTTGCAACTTTTAAATATAAAAAAATACTCCATCTATTTTTACATATTATTAATGTACATAAACATTAGGAATGGATATGGAAGTAAAGAATACAGTTCAAAATTGACCACTACAATAACTTCCTACTCTTGCATAATTCATAACACGCACTTACATTTACTCACGCATGGATACTCACTATACGTAAACACTTTCTCCATTTGTTCATAACTCAGCAGTTCTTATTCATTTGCGCTGCGAAGCGATAGAATCTGACTGACTCGACTCTTTCCTCAACTTTTGTTCGGTCCTTGATAAATACTGACTGTGTATTTCTTCGCTATAGCCGATTTTTTTAGACCTTTAGGAACTTCTAAGTATTTTAACTTTTCCTTTAAGGAAAACTATTTTCTTCAAACTTTCCCTATTCCATGGGTTGCATTATTTAAACCAGACCTATTCTGAATACACTGAAATTTCGGTCTTTATGTAGGTTAAATCATATGAGACTACAATAAACAGACGAAGAAAAAATTTGCATCTCACGACACCTTTTTAACAGACTGCCGGAATATGGAATTCCATTCTAATTTTGTACTTTTAAGACAAGCCGAGGCAAAACATCGTACGATCAAGGATTACAAACCACTCCCTGAATCAGGAAATGAAACTGTAATCGTGTAAAATGCATCGTGTAAAATGCGTTCTATCGGTCATATATTCATTAAGAAGAACTTATTTTCGTTACATTGACATTTTCGTTGTACAGACGTTCGTACAATTGAAATAAATTAACATACACGCTTAGTCGAATTCAGTTTTATTCGTTGAACTAAAATATTCGTTAAAGTGGTATTAGTAAAAACAGTACGTTATTGCGCTTAGGTCAAAATCATGCTAAAGTGGTGCTGATTAAGGTTTGTTCCATATAACTTTGCCTCGTATCTCTTAAAGGTTATGTAAAGTAGTCAGTTCTCATTGGTTGCCTTCATTGAAACGGTTATATGGTACAAATGTGTTCCTTATTTAGCATGATCATTTATCTTAAAATATTCGAAGAGAGTTGTTAAATCTACATTCTCAAAGACGCATGAATGAGATATATTACATAAGAGCGTTAAACGGTCTATCATCGAATTATTTACTGTATATGTGGCATTTCTTTCTATGAAATTTAAAGAGAATATAAACGTGTTCACACAGTATAATAGCGAGAAAAAGATCTGGTATTTTATTTTAAACATATATAATTCCATGTTATAAACAAGGATTGTTTAATTGTATTTGGTGGCTTGAAACTAATAACAAACAAATAAAAATCATTTAAGTTCATATTTTTCATATTATTAAATATTAACAATTTCATGACACAAAAGTTGACATTACATTCTCACCTCTGCTCCTGGACTTCAGACATGTTAGTACATACACATGTTCAGAACTAAGGGCAGCCCTTCTCTTAGCAACAGTATTATCAGCATTATTGAACACTATCACAAGGATTTTTCTCACATTGGTTCATAAGCCATATTTGCAATGAATTTCACAGAAACTAAATATGAAAAACAACCAAACACGAACTGACGTTTAAGTTGTTTCACTGTGAATTTCTTGCAATTGGTATCTGTCCATTCATTCATTACTTCGGAATTTCTTCATGACAAGAACCATCGAAAAAAATTCCCCGCCTATAGCCATTAAGCCGTCTAACTGTGTTTAAGATGCTCAAACAATAGGCTGTCCAGTATTTCCTTTCCTATACTTTGAAAAGAAGGCAATAGTTGTATGTAACTTTCGGAAAGAAAGGCACGAATAGCTGTACTTTAATAACGTGACACACCTACGATAGCTAGTAAACCAAATAGCAAACGATATTGCAACACATAGATTTTTTACGACACAGAACAGTTATTTTTCTTTCTCCACACTATAATTTTAATCGATTTAATTATATTGCTTGAATCGTCTATCACTGCGTGGCATATAGCTAGTTTGTTACAAGTAGAAAAAGTGCACATTAGCCAATAAGGGGAAAGGAAAGGTAACGAAGCGCGGAAGAATGCGTCTCTAGGTCAAGGTTATATGAAGCAACGCTAATAAGTGATCCACAATAGCACACACATCTAAAAGCATGAAGTATGCTGTAGGTTTCTTGTTCAGCAGCAATTTTTTTCTTAAAGTTACTCATAGGTGTAATTTGTAAATCTTGCAGCTTTTATCCAAATGCTTTTAAAATTTGTCATATACTTTGTCTACACAATTATGAACGTGCTTCAAATTTCATGCAGATATACTTAATAGTTTTTTAGAAAATGTTAGATTACTTTAATTATGCTAAATAAACACGCGTTCAACACGGTGCCGAAAAAATAAAAATACTACTCTATTACTACTAATAGTATCTCAATATAAATAATAAACATGCATATGCATTTATTTCACACCTGAAGTTAATTCAGAACAATGATTAAACCTTTAATATAATCATTTTAAGAAGGTATCATCAGATGTCAAAATAATTATGTGATATTTTAAGCAATTTAAAAGTGTAGCAAAAACGATATGCCAGTTTTAACTTTCTCTACTACAGCATTCCACCCAAAAATTCGATTTCGAGATTTCATTGTTCTTACGTGTTTATAGGCTTCCTGAATAATTAATACTAAAAACAAAATTTTTAGAAAACGGTGCGTGAGTAAGCGTGCGCGTACGCGCGCGCATGTGTCGTCTGTCTTTCTGCCTGTGTACAGCGCAAAAATAAAACGCTGGTTAAGCCCATACTTGGTATTTAAGTTCGGAATCTTCCAAAGATGCGATACATCTTGCCGGATTTTCAACAAATTCCCTCCACCCCAAATAACCTTTTACATAGAAGAAGTTTTCCAAATGTTCGATTGTCTCAAAAATGACCCACGAGTTGATTAAAATGTCAGATATCAAGGATATTTACATGACGAAAAAAAAGATGTGTGTGAGTATATATATTTAATTTCTTGAACGTTTCGATCAAAATCCATCTATCTAGGGTACCCCTAATAGCATAATTAATTTATTTCCATATTCTGAAGTTATGAAAGTGTGTGCAGCCCCTTTTATTTGCAGATATTATATAAGCAAAATAGTAGAGCAATTACCCTGCAGCGATTTCTCGTGGGATGGCAACACATATTTAATAAGCAGTTTATGAACAAGTAGCCATTTTCAGACGTGAGCCGGGTCGTAAACGGCGACCCAGTTAAGTGTATGGGCTTACAGCTGCTAATTATTTAGCAGGGGGAGGCTTTGCTTCCGGATTTTGTTTTTGTGCAGCAACCTTTCGAATACTCAAGGTAAGGACGCGACTAATGAATGCAAATTGTGTCATAGCTTCCGGAAAGCCCAAGTAATGGCCGGGTTACTGCACTTTAATGCACAGCCTTTTGTACTGAAAGGGTTCTCGCTCGATGGAGAACACTCTGCCGCATATGGTCCGTGTTTACACGCCACATGACAAACAGGTTCTACGAGGATTACTTCCCTTAGTCTTATCTGGGACACAATTTTATTTATTTTTGCATGTTAGATTCCAGTTACATGTTCTCAATTTTCTCTCTGGAGTTAATGACGGAGAAAATTGCCGGGCAAGGTGTTTATATACCGGTATTGTCAGAAACTCCGGTTAGAAACAGTGTTATAAATAAAGATGAGGAGTCCGAGCGGTTTGTCGTCAGGTTGCGTGTGCAGACACATATAGCTGTAAGCTCAGACTTCAGCTGTAGACTTCCGACGTAAACAAACCACGCGTAGCGTACATCTGAAAATGAAAAAGGCCAAACATCATTAAGGACTAGTGCACAATATACAAATATGAGGGTAATAATGAAGGTCTCTGCTCGTTCTGTTGTTACGACAGGACAGCAATTATGCAAACTGGAGAACTTTAGGTTCCAAGTTGGTTTTAGTTTGGCGCACTGTGTATGACAACTTTGCTCGCTGTCGAATCAACGTGTAGTTTGTGCAGTGCACCAACCCGTCATCTTTAGCTATAACGTTCCAGAAATACTTTTATTTCATTCTATATCTCATTTCAGGTTTTCCTTCTTCTAAATAGTGCCGTGATATTCACACAAAAGACCTCAACAAATAAATAAACACAAGTATTCTCTCATTAAAATGTTTCCAATCATTTACTACTTTCCATGAACTACCTTCCTTTATGCTCCATCTTTCCCTATTACATTTATTTGATACTTAATTTAGAACTCCATATTTATTTAAATCCATCTCCATCATTTTCATCTATCAGTTCTTTACATAATGAGCGTAATGTGCTTACCTACTCAACTTTACATATGTTACGAGTTATTAATTAAAACATAATTAAAATTGGCAACATATGAAATAAAATAAGGTAAGATACAAAAGCTAAAAATATAAACTATTAGATTCACATTTCACAAATTTCCCTATCTTTTCGCAGGGTTTCTAAGGGAGCATACGCCGGTGCATTGCACAGCTCAGTTCAAAAACAAGTTCCCTAAGTTTACCACAGTGGAAAAAGCCCCTGGATTTTGAGCAATACTGTCGCCTCTCTCTCTCTCTCTCTCTCTCTCTCTCTCTCTCTCTCTCTTTCTCTCTCTCTCTCTCATATCATTGAGTGAGCGGACTTCGCAATAACGAATGTTTGAAAGCTTTCTGTAAAGCCAATGATATCACACAATCTAGGCCAATAGGTCATGTATCAAACCTAGTTTTATCTCCGCTGTTTCCCCTTTCTCAACTTTACCACAATTTTTCGCCACTGCAAACTATTCCAGGAGGAGGCAGAGCGATGCATTGAATTGAACAATTCAAACAATTTATAACTGATATCTCGGAAATGTTAAAAGGGTTATTTTGTGTTTCTTATTTGTTTGTTTGTTTTTATTTTAACAGATTTGCAATTTTACTTAGTAAGTTTCCGCCTTTGACTCAACTTTTTTCATTTAAAGAAAAATTTTAATTAATTTGAATAATTTGAATTTTACACTTATTTTATGTTTAATTGGTCTAGTTTACGTAATACTTTTACCACTTATATATTATATAAAGTTCCTTCCAAAAGAATGCGGCTTCGTGGGCAAATCCCCACAACCCCACCCCCACAAAAGTTCAAAATTTATACATTTGTTATGTAAATTATTTTCAATATGACATTTTAATCAAAATGTTAAGAGCCTCTTTTGAGAAAATTAAATATTTCAAAATACGTTTTGTGTAAAGCGTGTTTTTTTTTTACTTTCTCTACTCGTACAATGTGCATAGTGTATAGAGAAGGTATTGTATTGCACCCAAAATTCGATACCGAGTATCCTCGGAAATACATGTTTTGAGACCACCTGAATCCAAAAATAGTATTTTTAGAAAAATGTCCGCGTGTCTGTCTGTGTGTATATGTGTGTATTGTGTGCCTGTGGGCAGCATAGCTCCGAAAAGAAAAGACCGTTAATACCAAACTTGGTATTTAAGTTTGATATCTTCCAAAGATATCATGATTTACATGATTTTCAAGAAAATTCTCCCACCCCAATTACCCTTTACATGGAAAAATTTTCGAAAATTTTGATTTTATCAAAAATGGCCCTAACAATTTTGATTATAATATCATATTTTAAAGATATTTACGTTACAAATAAAATTTATATCTTGAATTTTCTGGGAATAGCCTCTGAAGAAATCTTTAATCTGGATGAACTTTGCTGAATTCTGCATAATAGGTAAACCGCAAGAGATTGACAAAACTTACAACACAAAAAAAATGTAGATCTCATTAAAACTCATAATTTTATGTCAAATACAATGTTTTTATAGAAGTGACCGTTTCTGAGACATTCCTTGTTATTGGTTTCAACTTTAAAGTACTTATACTTTTCTCATACAGGAATTTAATAACTCCTGTCCATACAAACAAAGAACGTTCAATCTAATACCAAAAAGGTTTCGACTATCATTTTAGCCTATGGTACTTCCTTATTTCTCTTCTACTTACATGAAAGCAAGTAAAAGATATTTCTGTTAATTTTTTCTCCACTAGCATGAAGTAATTAGATGAATAAGCTTTTTAACAATAATTTGTTACAGAGATGTAGAGAAAGTCATGTGAATGTAACACGTATATTTTTAGAAAAAAATCCGTTTATGTTTCTGGGCAGCATAGCTCAAAAACGAAAAGTCCGCTAAATACCACACTTGATGTTTAAGTTCAGTATCTCCTGAGGATGGGACACGAAGATTTTAAAGAAAATTACCGATCACCACTAAATCGATGATGATCCTAGTGTGGGAAGAGTTTTTAAGTGCGACAATTATAGCACTTAAAGTGTAAAGGCGCCGAGTCAGAGTAACTAAATTTGTTTTGATGATAATGATGATGATGATGATAGAATTGGCAGAATATCAAGGAGGAAGAGCAGGATGTACATGCCCTTTATACGAGTATTAACCTAGTCCCGTCGGCATCAGACTCCCTATCATAAGTTCCTATGTTCTAGGTTGACAAATCTTGTACTTCATGTTAGCATCTAAGATACTTTTCTCTTTAACTCCTTAATTCCAATTATTATGCCATTTTGCTAATTCTTAGAAATGGCTTACGTCTGCGTCTCTTAGCTTGGTGAACACACAATATCGATGAATTGAACGTTGAGCCAAATGAGTTTTCTTGTTTAATGAGATTGCAGGGACCCAATTACCTTCGCCGCTTTCAATTTCTACCTAATTGCTTCCTCCAAAGTAACTTGAATTTAGTAATGACTCCTTTTGATAGTAAGAGAACTCTTCTAACCTGTGCTGTTTTTAACATTATGTCTCAGTATAGACTTAACCTACAACATGATTATGAACTTCGCATTTTTGCATTATTCGTTGATTTTACAAATATGAAATTACTTATCCCGATTATCTCTGTTTCTCCATTATTTCTTTACAAAATAATTATTAATTAATACGACAGTTTTGGTATCAAACGAATGCATGAAAACCAACCACAAATTTTATCTTAATTCATTGACCAAAAAATATGATTACAGACTAACTACTTTATATTCTCTAAAATTTACTTCACTTCCCAAAACAATATGTTTTATATAAAGAGCATAATGAAATCCATTAATTTCAAAAGAGCTCTACCCTGCTATGAATGGTTATGAACATTAAGTAAGTATTATTAATTATTATTATTACTATTATTATTAAATTGCAATCTGTGATATGTGTGCATCGAGAGAGTCGAGTGAACGTTAAACACCGGATTTTTCTTTTCCTTAATAATATTATAGGCGCATGAATTGGCTAAAAAGCTTAGATATTTGGCAATGCTCGGGGATCCATGCATATTAACAGCATACACTTTTATGTAAATGTAGACGTAAGCAATGACCGGTTTCGGAATTTCACGCAGAGCTATGCGCTGACCTACAGCGGAAATGAAGTACAGATGGAAGAAATGTGGCTACAGTCGGTGATGCGCATCAAAACCACCGCGGAACCATCTACCTAATCATTTCTACAGCGTAACGCACTTTTACTGCGAGATCCTAGTGGATTTACATGCCACAGCTATGCACCACATACCTCGCCACAAAATCACGTGATATTACAAAATTTGATGGAGGTTCCGTGCTTGTGTGTGACCACCGAAACCAACCGGGAGTCGAGCGAGGTGCCTCTGGGGATGAGATGTTTGGTAACCACAACTTCTTCCTATGTCACTAATTGAATAGTTCCGTGATTAACTTACAACCGTTTACAATATACCTACTACTTACAGATACTCGCTTTTGACTCTATTTCCGTCAGACATATCTCCTACTTTGGTTTTCACCTGAAATGTGGTAATGGCTTGAATGATTAAACACACACTCACAAGATGGAACAGATATAGTTTGTAAAATTTACTTGAAAAATCTATGCTTTCATTTGCACATGTATATATATATATATATATATATATATATATATATATATATCACTTACATTGCATATAAAATGAGAAGACGTGATATGTTTGTGTGCATGTGTGTGTGTGTTTTATATAGTGCCCGCTTTTACTACATATGGCACAGCAAGCGATGACACTGGTGATAGATGAAATGAAGATAGAGCACCGGCGGAATGCGATGGAGGGGGAAACTGGAGAACTTGGAAAAACCCCGCCCCCACACCGCTTTGTCCACCACAAATCCCACATGCGGTCGCCAGGTGCGTGCGTGCGTGTGTGTGTGTGTGTGTGTATGGGTGGGTGGGGCGTGAGTAATCTCGAAAACAACTCAACCGATTTTGATAGTTAAATAGCACTGTTCTTCCTGACTGATATAGGCTGCAAGTCATTTAACACTTCTTTACGTGCCTTGGACATACAATAATTGGAATCTTAAAAAATATAACTTAAGATAGCTTTGACTTTTCATTGAGAACACCATGGAAAAAAATATTAGAAAGATGTATAAAATCAAGCCCTCAGATTTGTGAGGTCAGAGTTCGAATCCCGGTTTCATTTGAGCATCATTTCACCTATTTCAATCCATTCATCGTCCGATATCACCTATTCTTTGGTCAGAATCTCTTACATGTCTTGGCTGTTTTTGGCAACCCATGGTGACATCAGTATCTCAACAGACTTTTACCAAAGAATATCAGGTTAAACTTAACAAAGAAAGAAAACAAAAACAACAACGAAAAAACGCAAAAGGCAATCTACGATGATTGCAAGTTAGTAACCAGAAGGCAGCAAAATGAAAGAAAATGAAATCTGTTAACACTGGTAGGTTTATTCATGCGCCAAAAGCTTTCAATAAACCTGATGTAAGAAAATGTATTTCCTCTGCAATGTATAATCGAATTTTTTACCGTGTATGCCAAATAATTAGTAAAGATAACAAATTAATGCTCCTTTAACATACGTTCTCCTCTTTCGTTTATGTTTGTATATCGTCTTGCTTCTTTGTCATCTTTCTCTGTTTACGCTCCTCATATATGGGATGTTTCTAAATTAGACCGACAAACTTTGGAAGCAGATAGATACCCTTCTTTTAAGCATGTTTGGTTAAGGAACCTATGGGCTGCGGCGCTTCCTTTCAGTACAAGAAGGATATTAGTGTAAGGAATGGACGTAAGTAGGCTTGTGCAAATAATATGCCATTCAGTTTTACATACATCTGTGTGTTTATTGTGCAGGCCAGAAGAAACTAAACATAACGAAAAAACGAAAGTTCAAACACTCACCCAACTGTACAAAAAAAAAAAAAAAAAAAAAAAAAAAAAAAGTCCAATTTGTTGTCTTATCATAAACAAGTGCTGGAACACACGTCCATTGACTTCCAGAGAAGAAGTGCATCACCATGCCATAACTTGTTTTACCCTTCCAAAGATGCCAGGGGTTTCCCTGATTTCAGCTGCTGCGCTAGCAATTTGCGCTACAAGGATTTCCTCCTTGTCAACAGCAGTTTCATAAACCATTGCCTTCATGTGGCCCCACAAAAAAGAAATCCACTGACGTCAAATCAGGAGAGCGTGGTGCCCATGCAGTGGGTCCACCTCGACCTATCCAATGATTGCCGAATGTAGCTGTTAGATGGTTGCACACGTGATTCCCAAAATGAGCTGGTGCCCGATCATGCTGAAACCACATGTTCATTCTGATGTTGAGAGGAAGCGGATGCAGTAACTCAGGCAGAACATATTGAAGAAATACTAAATAAATATTGGAGTTCAGTGGATTGGGCAAAATGTATGGCCCCACAAAGAAGTCATCTACAATTCCTGCCCAGACATTTACACTAAATCGCTGTTGATATGATTACACAATCGTGGCGTGGGGTTTTTCGAAGCACCATACATGAGAATTGCGGGAATTGAATATCCTCACACATCTTCATCCGTGAACAATACACGGCTTGCAAACTCTGATTGGAGCATGCATTTGTTCAAATACCAATTACAGAGGTTTACTCTGAGTGGATAGTTACCTGGTGTAAGAGCATGGACTCTATTAAGATGATATGGATACAATAGCATTTCCAGCAAAATTCTCCAGATCGTGACATGGCCAGAATGTCGTGCGATATATCGATTACTCAGCGAAGAATTATTCGCTACCCACTGCACCACGGCTTCCTCGAGTTCAGGTGTTCGCACAACACGCCTCCATTCTTGCCCATCTGCTCATCTGTGTAATGGCCCCCATTCGCTTAGTCTCTGATGAATACTGGCAAATGTGGTATGGTGAGGACACTGGCGGTTTGGAAATCTTTGCCGTTAAAGCCTCTGCGCCAAACGACCACATGTTAATGCTTCACCGTATACCAAATGCATGTCTGCCAATTCATGCCATATGTAACGTTCCGTGTCAGCCGCACTTCCCAAGCGTCACTGTTCTGTTCACAATGAAAGACGCATTACAACTGAAGCAGCACGTAGAGCAACAGTTATTATAGAAGGGGCAGACTGGAAGCAAACAAACATTCTATAAACAATACCGAATGCTAGTGAGCTCTGGAAGTAAACCAACCTAGTGATAGTAGTAATAACAAACGCCTCTTGGACTGACATGAGTGTACTCTATTTTCTCCAATTCCTTCCTATTAATATTCGTCTTGCACTGAGACGAAGCGTCGCAGCCCATAAGTTACTTGACAAAATATGATTCACATAAGGTTATCTATCTACTGCCAAGTTTTGTCACACCCTATATAGGATTTATATCTCCCGTCCCTCGGGACTTACAAGCCAGCGCCTGGGGGTCAGATGCCTGATGAGGAACAGACGCTTTGGATCAGAAAGAGATTAGCTAGTATTCAGCCCGACCCCTGGTACGAAAGTGAGAATATGAGTTCTATATGATGGGAAGGATGATTATAGAGCAATTGGTGGAAGGAATAGCGGAGGAAACCGAAGAACACGGAGAAAAACCGCCCAGACGCCGCTTCATCCACCACAAATTCTACATGGGGTCTAGCCCGGTCACCTAGGTCAAAGGTGAGAGGTCTAACCACTCGGCCACATTTTATGCAATTACTAAAAACTCTTGTTAATAAGGGTACCACCTACCTATAGAAGGTAGAAAAATATTGCATTCTACCCAAAAGTCTAATAAAATCGTTTTGTGTATGTGTGTGTAGGTGTGTGTGTGTGTGTGTGTGTGTGTCGGGAGAGGGAGGGAGGCAAAGACAGACAGACATACAGAAAGACAAGCACAACTAAAAACGAAAAGTCGTCTAAATATCCACTATATTCAGGTTCAAATTTCTCCCAACAATACGAGGGGAAGATTTTAATCTGCAAACCTCAATTACCTTCCACATGGAAATTGTTTTGCTATTGTTTTATTTCGTAAAAATCTGATATACTACATCCACATAACTTTCTCTGTGCTAAAGTAAGCTATTTCTACAAAAGTTTACTTTATACTTATCAAGATAAACATCAACAGAAATGGTTTTATTGCGACATTATTTCCTTGTACAAGAGGAATAAGGAAATATAAAACCTAAGCTAAAGCGATGGTTAAATATTTTAAAATCCGAAGCTATATAGTGGTATTCAAATTCCGTTCTCTTTGGCTGAGCAGGATGAAAAATATAGTTGATGTCTTCGCATTTGAGAAAAGTATGGTATTAGAAAATATACACCTATAACAAGGGATATTCGGAAATTAGTTCCACATCAAAAATGATGTCGACATAAATTGTGTGTTTGGACATCTAAATGCTTTATGCAGTAAACTCTTGTTTATCTCTTCGGTGTGCAAGTTATGTAAAACTGATTAAGCTTGAAGAGTATTCAGAGGTTCTTCCCAGAGGATTCATGACAGACATTTTATTTGCCACGTAAATAGCTTTAATCAAAATCGTTCGTGCCATTTTTGAGAAAATACAAATTTTCGAAAATGCTTCCTGTAGGTAAAAGGTCGTTTGGAGTGGGACTTTTCTTAAAATCTTCGTGTCACACGCTTCAAAGAGCTGAACCTAATCGTATTTAATCTACTCCCCCCCCCCTTCTTTTGGAGCTATGCAGTCACGGACGTTTCTCTATTTTGTTTATTTAGCGGACCCTAAAACGATTAAATTTCTGGGCGGAATTCAATACTTTTTTTACTTATTTACCCATATACCATATGCTATCTAGTAAGTAAAGAAGGTTCTAAATCTTTACAATATTTACATTAAAATGTATTAGTTTCTTCGGATAGCCTGAAGTCCTCTTCATTCTGAATGAATTTTAGTCATCTTTTAATTAAAATTTTACTACACAAACAGAAAAATACAAATGGCGTTAAACACACAAATGATGGCATTTTTATTCTATTTATTTGTTTATTTATTTATTTATTTATTTATTTATTTATTTATTTATTTTTTTTTTTTTGTCATCCTCGTCAAGCAAGAAGAACTTTATTTCAATTCCCTCACTTACCGATGAGTTTTTAAAATACCACTTATGCCAAGTATATCATTTATTTATCTTGAACCTATAGGAAAATATGAACGAGGATGATTCAAATACAAACGGTAATTGTTTAAAAAAAAATCTGATGTAATTCATTCACATGACTTTCTCTATATCTCTGCAACAAATTTTTGTAAAAAAGTTTATGCTTCTATTTACTTCATGAAAAGTGAGTTAGCAGAAATAGTCTTATTACTTGCTTCCCTGTAAGTAGGAGCGAAATAAGGGAGTAACATAGGTTAAAGTGATAGCAAAAGATGGTTGCTATGTGACTAAAGTTCCTTTGTTTGTATGGACAGGAGTTGACAAATTCCTGTATGAGAGAAGTATAAGTTTTTAAGGCTAAAACAACAAACAAGGAATATCTAACAAAACAAAAAAACAAAAAAAAAACCATCAACTTCACGAAAAAAATGTATATAGCATAAATTATGTGTTTTAATGTGCTCTACATTTTTTCTTACGGTTTACCAGTTACACAAAATTCCGTAAAATACATCCAGAATAAAGTAGTCTTCAGAGGTTATTCCCAGAAAATTCAAGACATGCATATTATTTGTCAAGTATATTTCTTTAGTATATGATATTTTAATAAAAATCGTTAGCCATTTTTTAGAAAATCAAAATTTTCGAACATTTTTCCATATGAAGGGTAGTTGGAGGTGGAAGGATTTTCTTGAAAATCTTTGTGTCGCATCCTTGGAAGATACTGAACTTAAATACCAAGTTTGGTATTTAACGGTCTTTTCGTTTTTGAGCTATGCTGCCCACAGACAGACACACGGACATTTTTCTAAATATGCTATTTTTTGGATTCAGGGAGTCTCAAAACATGTATTTCCGGTGAAATCTCGGTATCGAATTTTTTGGTACAGTACAATACCTTCTCTATACACTATGTACATAGTTCGTATAGAGAAAGTAATATGTATTGGTTAAAACATATTCGCAAGTGACACCATCAGCATTTCTCTACATAGTTTCCTTTATACTCTACACACTTTTGCCAACGTTTCGAAAAGTTTGAGGACGCGTCGCCAATCAATTGTGCACATGTTTTTCGACGCCTTCATTGCTTTCGAGTCGTTTCCCTCCAAGGGATTCTTTCATAAGCAAAACATAATCAGGGGGAGGGGACAAGTCTGGACTATAGGGAGGGTGTTCAAGGATTTTCCAGTGTATGACCGCCAATGTGTCCGTTGACAAGTTTGCCGTGTGAGGCCTAGCGTTGTCTTGGAAAAGGATGACATCTCTGATGTGAATACGTCTTTTGTTTCGGTAGATAGCTTTTACAGACCTTAACGATCGGCAATAGTAAGCCGCATTCTCTGTACGTCGATCAAATCAGATAAAAGCATAATAGTTAATAAGATTTTATTGGAGTAGAAGAATATTTCATTTGAAGCTAAACAAATAATTAAAGAAAATATTGACACTACAAAAACAAAAAAACAAAAACAAAAATTTGACTAAGTGTTAGAACTCAGTAGTCAAAAACCAACGACGCGAGAACGGCACGAATGTATATTTTACACCAAACTAGAGTAAAATCCTTTTCTATACGTCGTCTGCATGTACTGTTTACGCACTTCCGAATGAGTGACATTTTGAGCTTTCTTCCAATTTTTCATGACCTTGGGTGCCGCGCTTGAGATTTGTTTTTTACAATTTCTCGGCCGCTCTTAAATTGGAAGTAAACATTCTATTCTGGGACAGTGTAGTGTCCCCAAACTGTGCTCTTAAATGGGTTAAAATCTCTGAGGGTTTAACCCTTTCATTGGTTAAAAACTTCATAATTATGCTTTGCGCCAACAGACGAAGGATCTTTTTGCTCACTCACAGCTGTAGTGATGCTAAACCTAGCGAGCAGCAAACTTCCCCCTCCCTAACACAGCGACCCCCGAAACCATTTGCTCCGTGATTTGCAACAATTATTACCGTTTATATTTGAATCACCCTTGTAGTAAAGTAATTTCTGATTAGCATGAAGTAGATAGAAAAATAAGCTTTTCTTGCAGAATAGGTATAAAATGCCATATGAACATAACACATCAGATATTATTATTATTATTATTATTATTATTATTTGAGAGAAATCACAAAAACGCTAAATTCGTTTCGCCACAAGATTAACGAAAATTATTTAATTTTATGTGGCCTTTTTACTTTCTCTAGCCCGTACGCATAATGTATAAAGTGGATACAGAAGTTATTTCACAAGATATACGTGCTTTGAGACCCCCTGAACCCCAAAAAAAAAAGAATTTTTAGAAACATGTCCGTACATGTCTGTGAGCAAGCCAATCATAATTTTAATGCTTAGGCAGAACAAGGGTGTTCGGCTTGCCTTATTGTTCTTAGTAGTGTCTCTTACTCATGAATCAATTAAAACTATCCTAGTTTGTTAATTAGGCTGCTAGCTACACAGTATCTTTCACATTTATGATCTTTACATTCCTGTCATTAAGGAATGGACAGTATTTTATTTATTTCATCCCTACTCCGTGACTATTGTCCAGAAAACCTTACAAAGATTTCTCTTTTATGACCCATGCAGATTTTCAGCTTTTCTCGTCTTTTGTAAACTAAGGTTATGCTAACGTACTGTGATAATATAATCCCTTCTCTATATTATAGCTACTTATATACATTATATTAACCTATTAATCATTTACGCTTTGCATTCACAAGTACTGCCACAAAATCCAACTCATTATTCATTAATTATGAGGTGGTATCTCATATATACCTCTATTAACATTATCTGGCATTATTAATGTTACATTATTGTATAACAATTTTGATGTAGTGAAATCAGTGATTACAGCTTTGACAGAGAAAGTGTAGCGGTGATAATAATGTTTCTATTCTTAACAATATTAACATAGCTAAAAAAAAGAGAAGAAAATTGTTTTTATTCTCTATAAGATACAAAACGTCGAATAGCATTGGAAATTTGGGAAATTGTTATCAAAATATTAACGAGAAAATGAAAAAAAGTCTCTACAAAAGAATGCTGGCTACCAGGCTATATGTAAAATTGGATTTCGGCTTTGTAAACTTGGAAAGATTTTCGCCGGCGATCCTTCTAGATTGAGACATTGCGAATATCTACGGTTCCTTAATGCTATGCTAAATAAATGAGTCTAGATTTTTCAATCAAGTAATTTTTTTCACTTTTATTTCATATTAAAAATTTAACATGCTTTTTTAGGTCATCAACTTCCAGAATTTAAATAAAACCGTTATGTTATCATAAGGTAGCGAAATAATTTCTTGTTAGCTGTGTGAAATTTCGCTAAATTGATGCTAAAACGAACATCTATATTTTAAATGAATTAGGAAAAGTTTTAATGGAGATCAGTGAGGCTTGTAAATGCAAATTTCTAATTATCTTGGGAAGATGCCGCTTGCGAATCCATGTTTGCTGGAACTATTTTAATTTTACCAGCGTGTACTGCCACCCCTATCAATTTGATTTATTAGTTATTATGATGCATCCTATGTGAGTATGTATTTTTATTTTATGTGGTGATTAATTTTAAATCTTTATTAACAGTCCTTGGAATATCTGGCTAAGAAAGTGTTAACCGTGAAGTTGGAAGTGGAGAAAATTAAAAGCCTTCCCGAGTTTCAAAGTTTCATGTTTTTCTGCTGCCAAGCATGTACTGTAAAACACACGAGCCATATTTTATGAACACAAATGTTGACTGTACGCACAAAAGCGACGACAGTTACTACAGAAAAATCACCCACTAACACTGCTTCCTTTTTAAGCATTAATTTCGCGGTTTGGTAAGAAAAGGAATGACTTTTTCACTTTGCGATGTTGTATATTCTCTGTGTGCTGAAGGAAGTGTCGGTAAATCACCGAGCAGAAAAGAATAAAAAAGCGAGGTAGAGAGAAATATATGATGTGCAATCTCTAGTCAAGATACGTATATTTTATCCGCTCTTGTCTGACGGATACTGTTGGCTAAGAACGCGGGAATACGCTTCTGTCTTTGATAACGTAAACCGCTTTTCAAAGCCTTTTCAGCAAAGTAGTTAATTGTTTTCCAGAAAACAAAAGAATAGCCTGCAGCAAAGAGAATGGAATATAACGAAGCACAAAGTGTACGCAAAAAGTTTTGGCTGGCCATAACCGAGTTACAATGTGAAGAAGAGCGCTCAGCGGAGATTTTCTCTAATCCTTCTGAGCAACAGCCATTGAGTTAAAATTGCCTTCGGAATGTTCTTATCTATCTGCACTAGTTGAATACAACGAGCAACTTTTCCACTATGGGAATTCAATAGTAAAACTTCTGAAACCTAACGAATTGAAGCAAACGTGCTAGAATGGACTAAAACGTTCAACATGACTAAGCAATAATAAAGATTGTTCCATTCAAAATACCTCCAACGTAATAGCAATATGATTCTCTCAACCCATTACCATATCTAGTCTTTTGTGGTATTGTATTTATTCCAATGAACCCTGCCAGGCAAGCTAATAGCATAAAGGCTTCGAAATTTCTGAATGTATGCCTCAGTTTCCTGTATTTATTTTGTTGAATATCTGCAGCTTTGACTTTCTCAGTTGCTTACCTATGAGAGGAAAGGGAAGTATTGTATCTATTCCACCATCAAAATTTAAAGGAAATAAACATTTTGAGGTTTCTTGAACTCTTATACGAAACGTAAATGAAAAATCTGATGTGTTCCATTCACATGACTTTCTCTACATATCTGCAACAAATTATTGTTAAAAAGATTATGCTTTTATTTACTTTATGCTAATCGAGAAGAAATTATCAGAAATAGCCTTATTACTTGTTTCCTTGTAAGTAGAAGCGAAATAAGGACGTACCATAGGTTAAGGTGATACTCCAAAGCTGGTTGCTAGGTGTATGGACACGAATTGACAAACTCCTGTATGAGAAAAGTACAAGTTTTTCAAAGCTGAAACCAAAAACAAGCAATATCTCAAAAACGATCTGACAAACTCCGTATGAGAAAAGTACAAGTTTTTCAAAGTTGAAACCAAAAACAAGCAATATCTCAAAAACGATCAACTCCAATAAAAAAAATGTACATAATATAAATTGTGTATTTTAACGTACTCTATATTTTGTGTGTGGTAAGTTTTTGTCCATCTCTTTCGGTATAGCAGTTATGCAAAATTCCGGAAAATTCACCCAGAGGCTAATCCCAGAAAATTCAAGATAATCATTTCATTTATCATGTAAATATTTTTAATATACGATATTTTAATCAAAATCGATAGAGCCATTTATGAGCAAGTCAAATTTTTCGGAAAAAAGTTCCATATAAAGGGTAGTTTGGGGTGGGGGGATTTTTCTCAAAATCTTCGTGTCGCATCCCCGGAAGATACTAAACTTCAACACCAAGTTTGGTAATTTATCGACTTTCGTTTTTGAGTTATCGTGTTCATAGACACACGGACGCACACACGCACCTTTTTCTGAAAATGTTTTTTTTGGATACAAGGGACCCTAAAACATACATTTCCGGTGGAAACTCGGTATCGAATTTTTGCATGGCGTGTAACACCTTCTCTATACACTATATACATAGTACATGTACAGAAAGTAAAACTCTGATGTGTCCCATTCACATGACTTTTTTTACATCTGTAACAAATTATTGTTAATAAGCTTATTCTTCCATCTACTTCATGTCAATCGAGGTAAACATTAGCAAAAACGGTCTTACTACTTAGCTTCTTATAAGCAGAAGGGAAATAAGGGAACACAATAGGCTATTAAGTATATTAAAATTGAAATGAATAACCAGGAATATTTCGAAAACGGTCAACTCTACGAAAAAAAAAATACATAACATAAATTGTGTGTTTTAAGGACATCTACATTTTTGATTAGTAAGTTTTTGTCTCTCTGTTACGGTTTACCAGTTATGAAAAATTCAGAAAAATTCATCTAGAATAAAGAGGTTTTGCAGAGGCTATTCCCAGAAAATTGAACATACACAATTATTTCTCACGTAAATATCTTAAATATAAGATATTTTAATCAAAATCGTTAGGGTCATTTTTGTAAAAACCAAAATATTCGAAAAATGTACACGTAAAGGGCAGTTGGAGGTAGGGGGAATTTTCATGAAGATCTTCGTGTGGCATTCTTGGAAAATATCAAACTTAAATACCAAGTTTGGTATTTAACGATGTTTTCGTTTTTGAGCTATACAGCCCACACACACACACACACACACACACACACATATAAATACACACACAAACACACACACACACGGGCAGTTTTCAAAAAAAATCTGATGTTTCCATTCACATGACTTTCTCTACATCTCTGCTGCAAATTATTGTTAGAAAGCTTATGCTTCTATTTACTTCATGCTAATCGAGAAAAAAATTAACAGAAATCGTCTTATTACTTGCTTCCTTGTAAGTAGAAGCGAAATAATAAGGGAGTACCATAGGTTAAAGTGATAATCAAATGCTGGCTGCTATGTGACTGAAGTTCCTTTGTTTGTATGGACACGAGTTGACAAATTTCTGCATGAGATAAGTATAAGTTTTATAAAGCTGAAACCAAAAACAAGGAATATCTCAAAAACGATCAACTCCACGAAAAAAACTGTATATAACATCAATTGTGTGTTTTAACGTGGTCTACACTTTTTGTGTGGTAAGTTTTTGTCCACCTCTTACGGTTTAACAGTTGTGCAAAATTCCGTAAAATTCATCCAGATTAGAGTAGTTTTCAGAGGCTATTCCCAGAAAATTCAAAATA
This sequence comes from Hymenopus coronatus, assembly GCA_030762935.1. NCBI lineage: Eukaryota > Metazoa > Arthropoda > Insecta > Mantodea > Hymenopodidae > Hymenopus > Hymenopus coronatus. The sequence goes on along the minus strand of CM060881.1, from coordinate 79,782,750 downwards.
TATATTTTATTTGTTAGGTAAATATCTTTCATACACGGTATTTTAATCAAAATTGTTAGAGCTATTTTTAAAAAAAAAATAAAAAAATTCGCAAAAAGTTCCATGAAAAGGGTAGTTTGGAGTGGGGGGATTCTTTTTCTTTTTTTTTTTTTTCAAAATCTTCCGTGTCGCATCCCTGGAAGATACTAAACTTAAATACCCAGTTTGGTATTTTACCGACTTTTCATTTTTGAGTTATCATATTCACAGACACACGGACCCTAAAACGGGGGACCCTAAAACATATATTTCCGGTGAAATCTCGGTATCGAATTTTGGGTGGAGTGCAATACCTTCTCTATACACTATGTACATAGTACGTGTAGAGAAAGTAAAAATTGAATTCAAGGGATCTCAAAACATGTATTTCCGGCGAAATATCGATATTGGCTTTTTGGGTGCAATACAATACCTTCTCTGTACACTATGTACATAGTACGTGTAAATAAAGTAAAAATGTAGAACCCAATTTAGTTTTTTAGTTTTGTTTTTCATTCATTAATAACTTCTTGATTTCTATGATATTTGTTGCTATTGATTTCCAATACTTTTATTCCATTCTTTTGTTTTTCGTTTTGTTTTGTAAAAACTACAGAATTTCAAGACCTATAGTAACCGCCTTTTAAAAGTGTTAACTATCGTTTCAATCTCCAGTATAACCCCTGTACGTATAACGAAAGGTATAATGAAGACTTTATAAAAATATTATATTTCATTTAATAAGAAATAAAAACATAAACGATTGTAATAATATTAATTGATTTTTTCGCACAAGCCGAGCGTAGGGCAGGATCCGGAAAGGTAGAGCCAGACTATAGTTGGGATTTGAACCTCGGATCTCCTGGGTTCTAGCTGGTTGCTCTAACCACTAAGCTACCATAGGAACATGCCGACCCAACATTAAATTCCTCAACTGCCTCGCAAATTTCCTGGCGAGTCCGTAGTTCAAATCCCGGGTATGGCAATGAATTTTTAATTCTGATTCTACCTGTCCGTTTTTATAATCGTTTGTACAAGGATATAAATAATAAATGGCAGTGAGAAAGTAAGACTACATTACTATGTTTTGAATTTTAAATGTGTATAAATACAGATTATAACTAGAGTTTGATTCTTGGTTAGTTAATTATATCAACGACATAAAAATACTAACGGTGTAATCCAATGGATTTAATTTTGCAAACACACAAAGTTATATAATTGGCAGTGTTTTCTTTAATGTGGCACAGTCAAATTAGGAATGTATGGCAATTTTGCTTTGTTAAAACTTACTTATTTTAGAAAGCATTCGTCAACAGTTTAAAAAATTCTAGCAGTCAAATTAATAGGGAAAGTATTCTCATTTTAAAATGCATAGTAACAGCTATATTAAAGTTTGCACATTTTTGCATTTTCAGCTTTTGCTGTATTATGTTTCCTGAAGATATAAAACTTCAGCAAGGAGGACGGAGCGCAATACCCTGTGTATTATTTACAAAATAGTTTCACATGCACTATTAAAGCAAATGTTTTGGCATAACAACGGAGGTTCTAATAAACATGGTTAATGATTTCACTAAGGAAAAACTCTCAAATTCAGGAATAATTGCTGACATTTTTAATTAACTTCCCCAGGTAGGCTTTTATATATTCATTTCTCCGTCAGTTTAAATGATATGTCGGTAACATTGTTACTATCGGAAAGACAGAGTCAGTTTGAAAACTGCAATGCCATAACCGGGATGGTTATATTTCCAAGTTCCGTTACGCACACGGCTAGTACAGATAAAATAATTGACAGTTGTTAATATTACATAAAAGGCTCTACTAAAGGCGTATCGAATTTCGTATTAACCACACAAAAACACTGAAAAAATAGCTGTGTGCTAAATTCACATGATTTCTTCTACCTATTCTGCAACTATTATTATTGTTACTATTGTTATTATTATTATTATTATTATTATTATTATTATTGTTATTACACTCCACACGGTTACTGTGGAAGAAACGATTACTTGACAGTTGTTAATTTTACATAAAAATCTGTTATGCTCCATTCACATGACTTTCTCTAATACTCTGTCACAAATTGGTGTCAAAAATCTTATTCTTCTATCTACTTCATGCTAATCGAGAAAAACATTAGCAGAAATGATCTTGTTAATTGTTTTTTTGTAAGTAGAAGGGAAATAAGGAAATACATTAGGCTAAAGTGATTGTCAAAACTTTTAAAAGCTGGTTGCCACATGGTTGAAATCCGTTGTTATGCATTGCCAGGAGTTGATAAATTCCCGTATGAAAAACTGTTTTAAGTATTCTAAAACCGAAACCAATAATAAGGAATATCTCAAAAATGGTCAACTTCATGAAAAAGAATGTATATGACATTAATTGCGCATTTTAAAGACTTCTACCTTTTTTTGTGTAGTAAGTTTTTGTCTATCTCTTACGGTTTATCAGTTATGCAAAATTCATTCATAATGAAGGGCTTTTCAGAGGCTATTCCCAGAACAATCATATTTAATTGCCATGTAAATATATTTAATACATAATTTAATCAATAGCGTTAATTTCATTTATGAGAAAATCAAAATTTTCGAAAAATGTTTCCATGTAAAGGGTAGCTTGGGGAGGGAGATTTTATTTTAATCTTCCTGTTGCCCTTAAAGATATTAAACTTAAATACCAATTTTGGTAGTTCACCGACTTTTCGTTTTTGAATTATCGTGTTCACAAACACACGAACGGCCGGACACACATACATACACGTACATACACTCACATACGGTCCTTTTTCTAAAAGTGCTCTTTTTATACAGAGGACCCTAAAACATGTATTCCCTGTGAAATGTCGGTATCAAATTTTTGGATGGAGTTTAATAAATTAACTAATTACGGACCATGTACTACGAAGTGAAAGTAAAATGCTCTACTTAATGCGTACCAAATTTGGTATTCACCACGCACAAAACACTGACAAAAAATCTAATGTATTCTATTCACATGACTTTCTCTACAGCTCTGTAACAAATTGTTAGTAAGCTTATTCTTCTATCTACTTCATGCTAATAGAGATAAACATTAGCCGAAACGGTCTTTTTAGTACCTTATAGGTAGAAGGAAAATACGGAATACACTAGCCAAATGTTCTAAAATGGGGATGCTATGGGATTGAAATACGTTTCTTTACGTGGCAAGGAGTTGACGAGTTCGCGTATGGGAAAAGTATAAGCATTTTAAAACAAACTATTAACAAAAAATATCTAAAAAACAGCCAACTTCACGAACAATAATAAATGTGACATAAATTGGTGTTTTAACGAAATCTACATTTGTGTGCACTTTTTGCCTATCTCTTACGGTTCACCAGTCATTCGAAATTATAAAAAATCAACCAAAATAAAGAGGTCTTCAGAGGCTATTCCCAGAAAATTCAAGATATATGTTTAATATGTCTTGTAAATATCTTAAATATAAGAGACTTTTTTCTATCAAAATCGTTAGAGCCATTTGAAACAAATTTTTATTGTTTCCTTTCGACAGCTTCTCCAGAACAATAGGGGGTTTGAATGTGAACTTTGCCCGACGACGGTCTCTTTCTTTGTGTGAGCGGTTCCCTGTCCTTGCTTCTCATTACTTCTGGGTTGTGCCTTGGTGTTCAATGTTTACCTTCGTCAGCCATGCCCTGGAGATAGACAAGGAAAGTATTGTGCGGTGTGTGTTCCGTAACCCAGGAACGAGATGGATAGCTGAATTTTAATTTTCAGAAAAGGTTCAAACCTAAAAGATCTTAAAATTTAAATATAATTAGTTTGGAGTTTCGGGCAGTGGTTTTCCTTCTTTCAATTCAGAGATATAATGTAGCGGGTATAAAATTTACAGGGAATGCAGAAGTTGTTGCTGGGTGATCTTTTTGTGAGTGGGAATATAGAAGAATTTGTATATAATTTGAGCATAAGGATTTCTTCGGGAAATTCATACCAGAATTGATGTTTTCTACCAATATTTATGACGGGTTTAATGATGAATGTAAATGAGTCCGAGCTAGGTGGTTAATGGGGTTTACTATTTAAACATTGATGGGTACATTTTACTGGGTAATTTTAATATTGCATTAGAGTGGATTTTAGGAATTGCGATTCCCTGTTCTGTTTTAAGAAATAAAGTAGCAGCATTTTTTTAATGTTTTTAACCACAAGGATTACTGGGTAGAGGAATATTTTTGTTTCCAATGTCAAATGGGGTTCTATATTTGTTGTAGGTATAATTACAAACTCTGGGCTAATTTTATAGTATTTGTGAAATGCCTGTATGGGGCCAGTGAACTGTGAGAGGGAGGGATATATATATATATATATATATATATATATATATATATATATTATTATTATTATTTATTTATTTGTTTATATAGCGTGTGGCTCAGTATTTGTTTGAATTCATATGTGATTTAATTTTCAGTAGAATTTTACTACAGTAATAGGAATAGGAAAGCACTTTCTTATATTAGGGATGCATGTTTTTGGGATTCATTTAATAATTACCAAACGAAAGTTAAGATTAACAAAGTGAAATGCTGTATTTCTTCGTGTGAAATTTATGCATGATTAGATGATATTGATGTCCATTCTGTTCTCATGGATTAATTTGATGTATTTTAAATTGTGGGTTGAGCTTACGGCATGCTTGAGACATAAGAATTAATAAAAAAAAATAATAATAATGATTTTGTGAAGAAAGTGCTCTTCTATTCGTGAACTTCTTTTTCAGCTGGTTACATTGGTATATGGGTTGAAAGATTTTTCACCCATATTGGAAAGCTGTTTAACAATTTAAATCTGTTTGAGTAAAATAGTTTTTTTTTGTTTTTTTTTTGTTTTTTTTTCCCCAAATTACATCCGTTGCAGAGGATTTAACTTGGGAATTCTTTGGTTTTTACATTTATCGACTCATTATTCGGTGTGATTTAGGGCTATGTGGTTTAATTTTCCTCGTTTTTGAGAACTTATTTGCTGAGAGTAGTTTTGGATCACTCTCTGAGGCTAATTCTTGATTGGTATCTGATTTAAAATGTTGTCCTAATAACTCATTTTTGTTGGGCATGTTACTGTGTGAGTTAACGTTTCCTGGTAGTTTGTTTTGCGAACTATTTTGCTCTGGTATTAGGGTGGGATTTATTATTATTCATTGGTATTTTTTTTTTCTTTGGGCTTAATCATATGCTTTTTTATTTATTTAATTTTGTGTTCTGGTAGAGGAGCTATGCTCTTAGGAATGAGATACATGCAGACATTTAGTTGTAAGTTTTTGTTCTCATTAATTTTTGAGTGGATATAAGATTAAGCAATTTTTTTAGCTGGAAATTATTATTACCTTGCCATCTGTTAATTACTGTTCAATTAATGAGTTGATAATAGCTAAAGGAATTGGAATATGTTGCGTATTAAATTATTCTAGTGAATTCAGAATACACTCCTTGCTCATCAAACCCGGCGGAGGACGATGGATTTTTTCGGGGAGGGCAGTAAAGCAGTGGGTCCCGTATCGTAAATTTACGACATGTAAAAGAACCTCAAGCCTGATAGAGAGACCTCTGAGTAAAATTAAGCGATGTTTCACGCCCAATTTAGAAAGAGACGCTGAGAATCAGTAGTTAAAGAGCGTCCATAAATAACACGCCATTTACATTTATTTTTCTCATCTATAGGGAAGTATTGTGCGTGCTTCTTGCTATTCATTTATTTAAAGCAAAAGGAAAGTGTGTGTGTGTGTGTGTGTGTGTGTGTGTGCGTGCGTGCGTGTGTGTGTGTGTGTGTGTGTGTGTGTGTGTGTAGAATATAAAATCAGTTCTTTTCAAGGTTTCATATTACATTTTCTTGATTTTTACTTTTGAGACCACCTGAATCCAAAAAAAGCAGTTTAAGAAAAATGCCCGTGTGTTTCTGTCTGTGTGTGTGTGTCTGTGTATCTGTGGACAGCATAGCTCAAAAACGAAGAGACCGTTAAATACCAAACTTGGCATTTAAGTTCAGTATCTTCCAAAGATGCGACACGAAGATTTTCAAGAAAATTCCCCCACCTCCAACTACCCTTCACATCAAAAAATTTTCGAAAATTTTGATTTTCTAAAAAATGGCTCTAATGGTTTTGATTAAAATATCATATATATACATATATATATATCTTTATATATACATAAGTAATATGTATATCTTGAATTTTCTGGGAATAGCCTCTGAAGACTACTTTATTCTGGATAATGTTTACGGAATTTTTTGTAACTGGTAAACCGTAAGAGATAGACAAAAACTTACCACACCAAAAAAAGGAAGAGCACATTAAAACACACAATTTATGTTATATACATTTTTTCGTGGAGTTGATCGTTTTTTTTTTTATAGATATTTCTTGTTTTTTTTGTTTTAGACTTAAAAAACATAATTTTCTCATACAGGTATTTGTCAACTCCTGACCATACAAACAAAGGAACTTCAGTCACACAACAACCATCTTTTGCTATCACTTTAACCTATGTTACTCCCTTATTTCGCTTCTACTTACAGGGAAACAAGTAATAAGACTATTTCTGCTAATTTTTTCTCACTTAGCATGAAGTAAATAGAAGCATAAACTTTTTAATAAATAGCTGTTGCAGAGATAAAGAGAAAGTCATGTGAATTGATTACATCAGAATTTTTTTTTTTTTTTTTTTTTTTTTTTATGGTTGAGATAGGTTTTGATTTTATATGGAAAATACTGCCTTTAACATACAGTTAGTTCCTGGATTGGTAATTGGAGTTCATCTAGGTGGTATTACTGTTTTAAAGGGATATTCTTTTATTGATTGTATTTTATTCCTTATTATTGTGTGCAATACTTTATTTCAGCTAGACTGGAAGATAGTTATAACTTAAAACAATTGAAATAAATTCAATTTGGAGCCAACGACTGGTTTCTTATTGAAACTGCACCTTTTCGTTTGGTTGCCTTCCCGTTTCGTCAGATACTGTTCTCTTATCTTTTTTGTACCGACCTCGTGGAAGTATTCCGAAGTTGTATGTAATCCAGATACTTTCACTGTGCTGTGTGTGAAGCAGTCGTGCGGCGGGCGCAGATTTTTGAGAAAACCATTTTTTTTTTTTCATTTTAAGGGTAGTTGGGGTGGAGGATTTTCTTGAAAATCTTCGTGTCGCATTCTTGTAAGATACTGAACTTAAATATCAAGTTTGGTATTTAATGAATTTTCGTTTTTGAGCTATGCTGCCCACAGACAGACACACTCACAGACATTTTTCTAAAAATGCTTTTTTGGTTTTAGGTGGTCCTAAAACATGCATATCCGGTGAAATCTCGGTATCGAATTTGTGGGTCAATACAATATCTTTTCTATACACTATGTACATAGTACGTGTAGAGAAAATAAAAAGCTGATATGTTACATGTACATGACTACCTCTACCTATTTTGCAACTATTCTTACTTCAGTTTATTCTATTTCCGTCGTGCTAATCTAGATAAACATTAGCAGAAATGGTTTCATTACATATTTCCTTGTAAAGCCATAGTCAAAATTTTAAAAGCCAATCACTATGCCATGACCTTAAAATTTCGTTCTCTTTATATAACCATGATTAGCAAGGTGAAAAATGACTTACCATTTGAGAAAAGCATAGGTATTCAAACATTTAAACCAAAAACAAGAATTGCAGTTAACACCGCAAAAAATGTATCAGTTATAAATTGCGTATTTATCGAGATATTTTTTTTCAATAAGATTTTGTCAGTCACTTTCGATTCACAAATGATGCACAGGATTTTAGAGGGAATTCCCAGAAAATTCAAGCTATACATTTTACTTATGATGTAAATAAATTTAATATATGGATTTTAATAAACTCATTAGTTAGTCAATTTTGAAGGGGAAAAAAAAAAAAAAAAAGAATCTAAAAAATCTTCCGCGCGAAGGATAGTTTGAGGCGGGAGGATTTTACTTTGGTTTTTGAGTTACGCTGTTCACAGATATGCAAAATACGTGTGTATATATATATATATATATATATATATATATATATTTCCCGGTATGAATTTCCAATAAAACCTCTGTATCCAAGTTTTGGGATGTAATACCTTCTCTACCGAATATGTACATTGTAGTGGTACAGGAAGTAAAAACAACAAGCATAAACACCGCTTTTTATTCTGTATATCAAAATGAGAATTTTTTCGTCCTAAATTTGGCCGTTAGGCGTTAGGATTATTAAAATGCAGACGATATTATTTGTTTCCACTGTACATAGAATCGTAAAATTTTAATGTAAAAGAAAATGTGAATATCGATTGCTTTTCGTAATGTTACTTTACGAGTATTTACTTTTGTTTCTTCCACATAGAGGAGTTTTGTCCATTTGTGTAGAGAAAAGGAAAGTGTATAGTCATTCATCACAGTAGTGGGTGACGCTAGGGAGGGTGGTTGTGCCCCATTTTCCTCCTGGCTTGAGGTGTGTTGGGACGTGACCTCGCAATTACAAGCACCAGCTCCTTGCATTTTACAATAGCCTCCATAAGGTCAAGCTAAGACTCTCAATGAATGATGCATGCAACACATAAGGAACGAGAAGAAAATATGTAAAGCGCGAAATAACATTCCACAAGGAGGACACAAATAAATAAATAATACAAATGACAAGGAAGGAATGGGGGGAAAGAAGATCCAACGACCTGCAGGCAAGGAACACAAAAACAATTTAATAAATAACGCAAAAAACATGCTGCTCAAGGTGTACAAGAAGAAAAAGATGGGGAGATGGAATAGAATACTGAATGCTCGAAACGAAAGCAGACTGGAAAATAAATAGCTACGTAAACAGCAAAAATAATAATGATAAATACAAAGAAATAGTTCACGTTTTTAAGGACGGGGGCGCTAAATGAAGCAAACACAACAAGTAGAAACATGTAACTTCGAAACGTATCACTTGTATATACTTTTGGCTCACTATCACTTATATGTCCTAACCTGTCGTAAGACGTGTGGCTGGCCTAGCAGAGCTTTGATTTGTACGAGATACACGCTGTTTGCGATGCGGTAGAACATTTATACCCCTTAAATTCAAGCACATAGATTTATTGTGAACATTATTACTGCATTAATCAAACACTTTCGTTGTAGAAGATGTTTAGAAAATATGCCCTTTTGCTGCTCTACATCCCTCAGATCTTTTAAGAAAATTTGCATTAACGCTTATTAATTATTCATACTTACCTGTAAATGAAACCATACTCCAAAAATATATAAATAATAATAGCAATAATAATAACAATAATAATAGCGGGGCAAAAGAAGGATCATTGACACTGTCCAACACACGTTTGCTTAATAAATTGCTCTCACAACATCGAATGGTTGCGAAACTCCTGATTTGTGTTTACTTCATCCTTATTTTACTGATATAATCAAGAAACGGTGGTTTAATTTCGGTTTCTTTTCAAGAATAGATCCTGATCTAAATCTACTCACAGATTACTCTCTGTGAGGCGCGCGAACAGCAAGGAATCTTGTCTATTATTCGCAATCTCACTTCTCTTCAAGAGTTTGTTGTCATTTAGAATTCGGCCCATTTGGAAGCATTGTTGTGCAAAGCCAATGCTTAATATTCGGCGCAGAGAACATTCATTCCATCACAAATCTCAGATGCGGTCGCTTGGGGTCGAAGAGGAACGTCTAGGTGAGAGGCGAGCGGCCCCGATGACTGTTGTTTAGTTTCTGTAGTTAAGAAAAATTGTTTTGGCTGACCACTACTCATTGTTGTCATTTCTCAAAGCAGTTGGAGTGACTCTCCTCGTACCTTCTCCACCTTGGTAGTATTTACATAAGAGCATACAGGAAACAGAAAAAATAGGTGATTCAAAAGGCTTTGATGTATACTTCCTTTAATGTTACATACTCTTTGTAGAAACTAAACAAACTAATGAGAAATAAAAGAACAATCGTGTAACACATCAAAGCTTAGAAAAATAAATTCATAAAAGTAATAGTGAAAATTTCGAAATTGGTTAGTGCCACAAAATAGTTAAGTTTATACATAGCACATAGCAATCAAAAGTACACCAAAATATATAGCAACATTGTATACGAAAACAAGAGGATTTTACATACAATTAACAGAAACTTAAAGTATATATATATATATATATATATATATATATATTTTATTTTATGTCTGCATGTCCATTAATCGAAATCCTTACAACCGTGTTTGAGGAAATAAAACAAATAATGCAATTTTACCCCATGTAAAGGGTATTTGGGTGTGAAGAATTTTGTGGAAAACTTCGTGTCACATATTTGGACTTAATTTCATATTTAATGTTCAATTTTTCGTTACGTTGTTTACTCACACACACGCGCGTGCGAGCGAAGTTCTTTCTAAAAATTACTGGGAGTAAATGGGGGTCAGTGAATCTCAAAACAGCATTTTCGGTGAAATCTCGACATCGCATTTTTAAGTGAAATACTGTAGTTCCTCTAGATAAGTAAGTTGAGAAAGCAAGAGGAACTAGAGAATCGTGTCTTTCACTAGCATGCATAGGGTGAAGATGGTTTCGATTAATGCCAGCTTAATTTAACGTTCTTTAACCTACAGAGTTTTTGGCCCCCTTTTACCAGAAACGGATTGAACAGTGAAGGAAGATAAAAGCGTGAATGAGCACGCCTCCTGTGTTTATTTCTCATGCATTTACAACAAATTGTCTACTCCAACATTATAGAATTCATACTTTCGCAGAACTGCAGTACTCGATAGCTAAGCCGAGAAAGATGACTTGCCAGTAGCTATGCTTCCGCCGCACCGGCATGACGTCGGCAGGCAACCCCAACGCCCGATACTGACAGGCAATGTCCCCCGGAGGTAGCTCTTGGTGTCCTGAGCTTCGCGATCAGGAAGCTCCAAAAAGCATAAAAATGCATTGACCTCAGGATAAAGTTGCCACATCGGAATATTTGGTGTTGAGATAGAAATAACTAAGGAATATTCAACTGAACAGAAATATACCAGGCTACAGAGTATTTTTTACAAAGAAACATTTAGCAGTAGGTAATTCAAAGAATTAACAGCTCCATAATATAGGTTTAAAACCTTGAGGACAAGTACCACAAAGATTTTTCAGACCAGGATGATACGTAATAAGAGAAAGAACAGCATGGGTTAAACAAACACAAAACGAAAATAAAATGCCATAGATTATTTTTCACCCTCTATCCAAGTACCAACATTCAAGCAAGGCAACCACCGAATATTTTACTTGGACCAACAACATTCTCCACAGCGCAGCGTGAATTCTCTCCTAATTAATCTCCAACATAACAATTCTGGTAAGTAATGTATAATGCCTTAGTCAACTCGATTACGTTCTCGACAACAGGTAGTAGAAATGTTAGAGGCACAGTCATTGCAAGCCATCGCTTTGTTAAAAAATAAATCGGGTTAAAAGGCTAAAGGATATTCAAGAATTTTACGAATAGAGTAACAACAAGCCTTACTTGAGGTTAGTAGATGCACAAACTGAATGACGGTCACCTACCTGGACACATGCGCTAGAAATATAATTACTATGCGCTTAATGGAATAAACGGTAATTTGGGGCTAATTAAAAGCACATTGGGGAAACAAGTGCGAGAGAAAGAGCGGACTATGCGGCTCCGTTAGTCATAATTTCCGGGGCCCGGGATTCCATTACCGCCGGCGTTACAGCTGTTTTATTTTACCAGCCATGCATCACAAATGGTCGAGGGAGGGACACCGAAATTCGCAACACTCATCCCCAAAGCTTTGTACTTTCACAACATCGTGTAACGATTCATGACCTGGATAATTGACAAATTATGTTCCACTGCCATTCGAAATGCTTCACCAGCATCCTTTGTTGCCTACTTTCGTTGATTACGACACCGCAAATAAAACTCCAATGTTAGTTACACTTTAAAGCAGTGGTTCCCTAACTTTCTGTATTAATACTATCCTTTATAAATATACAGTTCCGTATCATCAATAGTTATTTCGTTTTCTCTTTCTCTCTCAAAAAATCTTATATTTTAATCTGTGTAATAAATGAAGAGATTCACAATTCAGCATTGTGTTATAGCTAATTTACAACATTTAAGCAAGCAAATCCATTCACTGTGTATAATTTGTAAAATTAAAGGTATTCATCAGCCAGAATCTTTTCAGACGCAAAGGGAAAAGTTAGGAAATGGTTGCTTGTGCCCTGATGTTACGTTTTTCGGGACTTTGTGTTGCTACCGTAAATCATGCAATGTCCTTATTTCTCCCTTTCCAGTGCCTCAAAATACTCTGACCAAACAATAAACTCCCACCGACCACATCCCTACGCTCACAAATAAAAGAAAAAACCTGTAAATAAATCTGGGGATAAAACTATAACATAAATTTAAATATATAAAATAAACATAATACCAAGCTATTTCAATTTGATTCTCGGTGATATATTTAAAAAAACTTTAAATAAATGTGTGACTAGATTAAGCAGTTCTATTCATTATCTGAAACATTTTAGGAGTAATTTGAATTTATTTCAAAGAAACAACCCTTCTCGCTCTTTATAGGATTTTTAACGGTTTTAGTATCATTCTCTTATAAAAATTAGAAAAATAGGCGAATAGTCAAATTATGTGTATAACAATAAAGCCCTAATCAAGGTAAATGAATAATAATTTATCTCATTGGGACGTACGAGGGGCGTACAGAAAGTTCTTATATGTTTTTTTATTTTTCAACATAATCTCCTTTTAGCTTGATACATTTTTCCCAGCGTTTCTACAACTGTTTTAAGGCTTCCTAAAAGTAGCATTTCGGAAGGTCCTCAAAATAGATATCTGTTTGGGAGGTGACCTCTTCTTTAGACGTGAATTGTTTTCCACCGAGCCACTTTTTCAAGCTCGGAAATAAAAAAAGTCACTTGGGGCTAAATCTGGCAAATACGGTGGATGTTGTAATAATTCAAACCTTAGTTCTACAATTTTCACCATCGAAACTTCGCAGATGTGCACCCTTGCATTGTCTTGATAGAAGAGAATCTTTTTCTTTGCCAGATGAGGCTGTTTTTCTTGATTTCTCCGTTCAACCGGTGCAATAACGATGCATAATACTCGCCGATTATCGTTCTTATTTTCTGCAAGTAATCTGTAGGTGATTCCACGTGCGTATTTCCACCTTGTCTGCATATTTCACCACCTTTGCCTTCTTCGGAACCGGTTCCCTTTAAAACTCCACTGTACGTTCGACTTATTTTTGTCTCTGGAGTTTATTAGTGTATCCATGTTTCATCTACAGTTATGTATCAACGTAGAAACTCGTCAGGATTGCGACGGAAAAGTGCTAAATAAGCTTCCGATTCATCACACGATTGCGTTTATTCTACATTGAGAGCAAAGGAGAATAAAGGTCTCTTGCCGAGACCTTTTCCAGACCTAATTTGTGGTGCAAAATTGAGAACACTGTACCTTGTGACTGTACTATTTCGGTAACTTTGATTCGTCGACCACTCAAAACATATCCTGGATTTTGTTAATAATTTCGTAGGAAGGCAGTTCTACTGGACGACCGGAACAATGTTCATCATTTGTGGATGTACGGGCATGTTTGAATTCATTTATCCAATTACAAATTGTTGTAAACGCAGGAACAGCTATGTCATAAACTTCATCCAGCTCGGCCTTTCTCTCTTTCGGCGTTTTCTAAAGATGCACAAGATTGTTGACTCAGTCGCTTATGGCAACGAAACCACGTGATGAATAAATCTGAAGATTGCATCTAGTAAGAGACGACGATTACTAAATACATACTTTTTCCGATGCTACGAGTGTAATTTCTTGGATTTTCTAAGGATTTATTGAACGCGCCTCGTTCATAGGTGTTCAGTGAATTACCAGCGTATATAAAAGCTAAACAGGGAAATATTTTACGAGAGTACAAATATTCAAGACATGATGGAAGAGAGAGGGTTATAAATGCAACATCACCAGTAACATGCCATCCTGATCCAAATGTTTTCGAAATATATTAAGAATTCCGACCTTTACAGGGAAAAATGCATGCCGTGGTACCAGATGGTTGGTGTTTTCTGAACATTTAACTTACTACTATGCACTAGGGTTCAAAGAACTGTTTTACCTCATTTGCCTCCACAAGTATTAACAAGAAATCCATCACTGCAATATCCACCATCACGCGAAAATAGAGGAATCATCATGAAGTACAAAAATGATTATGTCGTTTCAGAAATTCGAGTGACATTTTGAGTTGCTGTTCTTCACAGAGAATATTTAACAACTCAAATGATGATTCTAGCAATTCCTGTACTTTAGTGCACAAACTTCTTACTTGCTGAAGCCTTTCTGTACTTTAAATACTTTAAAAAACACAAAAAAAAAAAAAAAGAACAATACGATGTCATATATTCTTCTTGTCTGTTATCCCTCTAGATATGTAGCATTTACAGTCCTCGGAGCATGCATCTTGAGGAGCAGAGACTCTGGATCAGAGAGGTCCAGGAAGGCCATCAGCTCGATGACTGGTAAGAAAATGAGGAAAAGATTATATGAAGTGACTGAAATGAATGACAGGAAAGATGATGGAAAAATTGGTGGTTTGAATGGAGAAATTGTGGTTTGGGGAAAAACCGGTGAAAACTCGCCCAGACATTGCTTCGTCCACTACAAATCCCACATGCGGTTCCCTGAGATCGAACCAGGGCCGACTAGGTGAAAGCCGCGTAATCTAATCACTCGGCCATGGTGCGGCCACGATATTATGTATAATAGGATAAAATGTGCATAGTATAGGAAGAAAATAACTCCCATACACTCCCTGTTGCTTAGGCATCGTGATACACAAGACCATTCAGAAACACTAGAGTGCAATTCGAAATAACAAGCCAAAATTCAGGACGAATATACTGTAACTGCTACTATTTTGATAAGTAAATTACGCCCAAAAATATTCTTTTAGTAAACACAGATTTAGTATAATGGTGTACTTACCGGAAACTTCTTTTCGGATCTGGTAGCATATTTGCACGACTAAACAACAAAGACGGTTTCTTCGATCCGAGTCTTCGAATCCAGGTCAGGGTTTAAACGAATGAGTGACACTTCTACTCTAGAGCATAGCTTTTATGTTTTGTTTCACGTACACTATTGGGAACAAAGGGTAGGAGTTTAAGAAATTGTTCGTCAACCTCTTTTATTGATTTCGTCAGAACTGCTTCGAAAAACTGGAAAGGTGACTGCTTAAACGTTTGCGAAATCTTATTAGAAGCTAGACGATTACGATTAGATCAAACTCGCCATATTTGGCGCCTTAACCTTCTGTACGAACTTTGTAATTTTGTGTTTTAATGTTTTTCGAATAAGAGAATATAGCATTTATAACTATGAGAGGAATTCCAAATGCAACATCATAATAATAAATAGTGCATATAGAAAATAATGGAACAATTTGGCTATGATGCTGATTTACTGAGCTTCAACTTTTAGCTAATGGCTTTCCTATATGTAAGACTGCAATCTTAGTGTTTTATATAAAATATGGTAGGAAGTTTGTTGTGCCTAAAATGCTTTCCATTCTTATTTTCTTTATCACCTATAAAGTAGGCAGAGAGGACATTTCCTTCCACCCAAAAAATTAATACAGAGATTTCACTTGAAATACATTTTATGAGGTCACCTGAATCCATAAAAAGCCTTTTTTATAATAATGTCCTGTGTGTATGTGTGTGCGTGGGTATCTCTGAAAAATGTTAATCAAAAACGAAAAGTCTGTTGAATATCAAACTTGTCATCTGAGTTATGCATCTTTCAAAAAAAACTCCATCCCATGTTACCCATCCCATCAAATTTCGTTTTTTGTTCAAAAGTGGATGACACTTTTGAATGAATACCATCATATGTTTAACAAATACATGAAATGTATACCTTGAATTTTCTTAAGGATAGCCCCAAGACCTGTTTATTCTAATAGTGTTGCATAGTGATAAACCGTAAGAGTGCCATACTAAAGAAGAGAAACAAGAAAATAATCTTATATAACGTTTGGCTTGTCTTCTTCCCTCTTTCTGAGTCTTATCCGATTCAGGGGTATTCCTAGCTTTCGTATGAATTGTATCAAATTTCCACAGAAACATTTCCCAGTTATAGACAGGTATAGCGTCGCTGTCAGTGGCTGGATTGACTTGAACTAGTGACATTCGAAAGTTAAAGTCAAACAGTTTGGAACCTAACTCAAAGACACCGAATGTGTATTTCTCGTGTCTTGCTGCAGACACCATGATGACATTCCCATTGGTGCTCACGAGCTCCAACATATCAACATGGCGGCATTGGTACGTTGGAGATATTGTAGATTTTCAGGTGGTTTTGTGTATATAAAACCCTTTGTGACCCCAGAAAAAGAAGTCGCGGATGATCAAGTCAAAGTACCTCGCAGGCCAGCTACAAAAGATGTCATCATGGTTCCTAGCGCGCCCAATCCATCTTCCTGCAAGTTGTTGATTTGAACATCTGAATATTCATAACACTTTAAATACTGTATAGTTCACACAAAGTTGAAAAGTTAACTCTTAACACAATTTGCTTCTATCCAATTACAAATATTGACAAACGAAATAGCGGAAGCAGTGCATTTTTTCATTTTCTTTTATCTTTATTTATTTCGTTTTTGTGCTACCATATGCTGTTTCAGTCAAACAGCAATTTCACATCCCCTAATAACTGGGTCTCTCTTTCTAATGTCATAAGATATATATCTTCTCATACTATTCACAAATGTGAGGTCTCCCCCCCTCTCTCTCATATGGCCATGCAAAGAACAACATTTCTAAAACTTCACACAGTGATCAGCTCTTAAAAGCCGTAACAATTGCTTAAGCCTACTGTACTATTTTCATTATACCTATAAGAAAACTTGAAATACAGCCAATTCTACAAATTATTATTTAGATTAACAAGCATGTGAAGAATAAACGTTTGTAAGAGGAGTTTGTTGAAAAATGGTGAAGAAAGTAAAATGAATCCAACACATACGACTTTTAGCGCTTGGATCATTAAAGTGCCTATTACACTATGGCATTGCTTCAATAATTACTTTTTCTACCACATAGGTTCATAGTGTGTAGAGAAAATATTGCATTCCACCCAAAAGTTCATATCGAGATACATGTTTTGAGACTCTCTCAATATAAAAAATCATTTTGGGAAAAAGATCCCTGTGTATCTGTATGTGTGAGAACAGAATAATTGGAAAAGAAAGTTCTGTATTTTGTAGTCATTCCAAAGATGCAACATGAAAATTTAAAGAAAATTAACAAAGATTTTCTAAACACAATATTTCCACTCTTAAGTCTTACATGAAACATTTTTCGAAAATTAATATTTTTGTCAATAAGGCTATCACGATGTTAATTAAAATAATATTTTTAAAATAGATCAACAGGATAAATAAAACGTATATCTAAATGTTTCCAGGAATGATCTGTAAAGACCTATTCATAGGCAAAGAGTTTTGTATAACCTTGTATAATTGGTAAAGAATAGATGAAATCGTAGTAATAAAAATCTGATGGTTTATATGACTTTTCTATTCTCATCGCTTATTATTTAAGATTATATTTCCATCTAACTCACTTTAATCAAGATAAACTTGTGCAGAAATAACCACAACGCATTTCAGTATAGATGCAAAGAACATTACGATAGTCAAATATTTAACAGATGCCTTACGTTATGAAAAAAGTTATTCGGATTAAATTATGCTTTAATAAGTATACATTTTCTGTGTAGTACATTTTCATCTAGCGATTACTCTATAGCAGTTATAGAAGATTATACAAAATTCCTTCCGAATAAAGAGAATTCATAAGCTATTCCCAGAATATTTAAATATAAATCGTGAGATTCATTTTAGAGAGAATCGAACATTTCTAAAGAATCTTCCATGTAAAGGGTAGTTTAAGTGGGGCGATTCTATCGAAAATCGCGTCGCATCTTTGAAAGATACTGAACTGAAAAACCAAATTTGGTTAAACAACCGACTTACAGCTGACTTTTGTTTCTGAAAGCTATTCATAGACACGTACACGCACGTGTGCAACTTTCTTCTAAGTTTTTATATATATATATATATATATATTTTTTTTTTTTTTTCAGAAAGAGTCAAACTGTATATTTCCGGTGAAATCTTAGTATCGAATATTTGGGTGGAATGCAATACTTCCCCTACTTATCTAGCTTACGTAGTAGAAAAAGTAAATGGTGGATGTTATTGAATTACATCAAATAACTCTTCTTCTGGCATAAGCTATTTTGGATATAATGCTTAGATTTTATAGTATTTTGTCATTCTTTAAAAGTCCTTTTGACGATCATCTCGTAATTGCATGGAAAGGGTATACCGTGATATAATTAGAAATACGGAAGGAAAAGAGCTGTGCTAGACCGTGATTTGCAACGAGAAGTTGGGAGGAGTTTACCCATTTTAGAAGGTTGAAGTAAAACTAGTACTTATTTTATATTCGTGAAATTTATTTCTATAAAATATCAAAATAAGTTAAAAACGACATGTAATATTACGAATTACGACCGACAGTAATCGCGTCTTATGTTAAAATGCTAATTTCAATCTCTTTTTTAGAAAACATACGAAATATTAGCACTAGTAATAAACGGGAGGAGGGGGGTCAGTCAATAAGTAATGCCTCCTATTTCTTTCTCTCTCTCTCTCTCTCTCTCTCTCTCTCTCTCTCTCTCTCTCTCTCTCTCTCTCAACTAAGTTAGCGATTGATCAATTTGAATTTGGCACAATTCCTCAAACCTTCTTCTCTAATTCACTGCAGGAGCAACTTTCTAAGTCAACAGTGGCAGCACTGCTGCCTTTTGCAAAATGGCTGATATCGATGTGCGAATTAGACAGCGTTGCGTAATTGAATTCTTGCATGCGGAAGGTGAAACACCCATTCGCATTTTTGAAAGGATGAAAAATGTGTATAGTGATGCAACAACGGGTATCAGCACTGTTAGAAGATGGGTTCGTCGCTGTAATGAAGCAGAAGGGCAAACACCGTTGGCTGATGAAAATCGGAGCGGTTGACCGGTGATGCAGTGACTCAACGCAACATTGAGCGAGTGAATGAGTTCATTCGTACTGACCGCCGGGTAACAGCGGATGAATTGTGTTGCATTATTTCCCTCAGTAAAAGCAGTGTGTTGACGATTGTTCAACAACTGGGGTACTCAAATGTTTGTTCACGATGAGAACCAACAATGTTAACCGACGAGAATAAGGAGACAAGAAAAACTATAACCGTCGATCTCTTGAGCGCTTCAATTTGGTGGGAGCAGAGTTTCTGGAAAACATTTTGTTTTCAACCTGACTCAAAAAGACAGTCAAAGGAATGGCATCGCACAACCTCGCCGAAGAAGAAAAAATTCAAAACGATGCCATTGGCAGGGAAAGTGATGGCGACAGTATTCTGGAATGCACAGGGTGTGATTCTGGTTGAATTTTTAGAGCAGGAATAAACTCTGCCCGATACGTCAGCACCCTCAAAAAACTTAAAAGCCGTCTTCGGCGAGTTCACCTAACAAAAACCATAGATGATGTTCTTCTTTTGGAAACCTACACACCAATCATCACACCACTGAAGCGATTGTGAAAATTGGATGGGAAGTCTTGCCTCATCCCCCATACAGCCCTGAACTAGCACCATCAGACTACCATCTGTTTGGGCCGCTAAAGAAAGCTCATCGTGGGATTCACTTTGAAGATGCAGAGGTCACATCTGTGCGTCAATGACTTCGGAAGCAAGACAGTGCATTTTACCACACTGGAATACATGCCCTTGTTAAAAGGTGGACCAAAACTGTGGAAAATGACAGAGATGACATTGAAAAGTGACAATTTAATCCTCAATGTTGTGCCTTTCAAGTTGTGTAACCAAAGTTTAATTTCCTTATACATTAAAAGAGAAAAAATAGGAGACATTAGTTATTGACTGATCCTCGTAATTAGAAATACGGAAGGAAAAGAGCTGTACTATACCGTAATTTGCAACGAGTAGGTGGGAGGAGTTTAGTCATTTTAGAAAGTTGAAGCAAAACTAGTTCTTATTTTATATTCGTGAAATTTTATTTCTATAAAATATAAAAATAAGTTAAAAATGGCATACAATATTATGAATTACGACCGATAGTAATCGCGTATTATCAATATCTTATTTAGAAAACATACGCAACACTAGCGCTCCTAGTAGTAAACCTAGTAGTAGTATACGTGGTAGAGCACTCTGCATAGTTATGTGAGAAATGACTGCCACAGATTAAAATTGCCTTTCGTAGATGGAGCTCTTGTGATCTCTAGTTGCCTCATTATTACACTTAACGTATTGCCTGGTTTTTACTTCATTTCATTGAGCCTGTGATACATGGATAGCTGTTTTTTGTAGCGGCTCGACTCCCTTTTTGGTGACACTGCCATCCCGCCGCTTTGATTGATCACCTCGTGATGCTACAGAGGTAGTTTTACAACTGTTAATGCGTGTTTCTGTCACCTATAAAATTGCACACCGAGTCCGTGACTGGTTGGCTAATGTCACACAGAATGTGTTGTAATGTCCCAAACATTTGCGGGCTCATAATACAGTTTCTGCTCACTTTTTTGTAATGCGAACGTAATTTTCTCCTGTAATGCTATAAGCGATTTCTGTTTCCAAAACAGCGTTCATTGCGCGTGAAAACAGAAGCAAAGGTTATTGTTACCAATAATGATAATGTTCCGTAGCTTTATCATCTACAAACGACCATACGAGGCATGCGAACTGGAAGCTATAGAGGAACACGCACACATAATGAACAACACTACAACACAAATAATCATGGTTCACAGATATAAAAAACTATATACACACATATAAGCTAAGAAACATAACAGAGAGTATGCTACGTGTTGTCAAAGGATGGAGAAAGCAAATTGAAATTGAGTGTTATTTATAGACGATCTTTAACTTATATCAGCTACCCATTTTATACTGGATGTGAAAGACCGCTTAATTTCGCTCAGAGCACATCTCTGGTTCTTCTTCTTGGTGTAAATCTACGACATGGCACCAACGGCTGACATGCTAAGAATTTTACGTCCGAAAAAATCCAACGCCCTCCGCCGGGCTTGGACCCGTAACTTTGGGAACCAGAGGCTAGCAAATACCCCTGGACCACGGAGGGCGATCCAAAGGATGGAGGAAATACGTGTGACGATTAGAAACAGCTCTCCCATACCTTATTGAGATGGCGGGGATAGGAAATAACTTGGATATGTAAATAACGGTTGCTAGTCACTTTAATTTGTTTATTTGTTATTTCTGGGATGAACCCTCACCCTCACCTCTAAGCTTGAAATAGTAGAGTTAAATTAACCTTCAGCATAGCCGACAACAAAAGAGCGAGCGGTCGATGGTTATAAAACCCAGGACGCCCAAATGACTAGAGAAGACCACAGTTATAGAAGCGTGTTCAGCAAGAATCCACTTTAAAACTATGTTCAATTTTGATGCTCTTATAAGCAAAGATTTTAATTTGAAAAATATAAATATTACGTGTTTCATTCACATTCTCTGCTCATTCTATTACAAAATATTCTCACCTTTATTACTCCACCTCAAATTAATCAAATTAAACGTTTGCAGAAATTGTTTCATTGCTAATTTCTATGTAGAATCAAGTGGATCGCTATAAGCTGACTGGATGTCGATATACCCCTTCCTGACCACGAGAAACAATGGCGAACTTAGCATTTAAAAAACGTATGAAGTATTCGAAACTAATAATAACAACAACGAATATCCCGCAAATGTGTAATCGCACAAAACAGAGCTTGACGTAAACTTGCGTTTTACAAAATCTTCAAGTAATTGAGCAAGCAGTTTTCGTCATTATTCGATTATCAGTTATAAGAAGATATGCAAAATCAATTTCGAATAAGGATTTAACAGGATAGATACTAAAATTCAAGACGCACATTTTATTTTCATGTAAAGGTGTTTTTTCTAAAAACTGTTAAGAGGCATTTTAGAAGAAAAAAAATCCATGTAAAATGTAGTCGGGTGGGGGGCGGAATTCCTAGAAAACATGGTGTCATATCTTTGAAAGATGCTGCATTAAAATACCAATGGTAGGTATTCCGACATTTCCTTTCTTGCCTTACACCGTTCTCTCTCTCTCTCTCTCTCTCTCTCTTTCTCTCTCCTCCTCTCTCTCTCTCTCTCTCTCTCTCTCTCCCTCACACACACACGCGCGTAGAAACCTTTAACATTTAGAAGTAGTCAGACGGGGAGGTCTCGTGTATCTGGGCACAGCACCGCATGCTGGCCATATTGCTTCCAACGTATCCCCTGGAAGGAAATGATGAAAGGCACAATTCCGAACGACGATGTGCTCCGATTCCAACATGACACCAACCCTGACGTTGGTTAGCCCTGTCTTAGCCTCCTCAACCCGGGGCTCCCGGTTGCTTATCGTGTATATATATATATATATATATATATATATATATATATATATATATATATATATAGTGATTTCCTTAAGTAATATATATAGATATATATATCTATATATATATAGATTACTTAAGGAAATCACTTCCAAAATTATATAAAAATGCCCGGTGGGTCAGGGGTTCCTGCAGTATCACCAGACGTCAGAGAGAAATCTTTCCTAAGGGCATACTCCATCGCCCAGTCGCAACACACCAGCCGCTGACGCCTGGTGTTACAGCACATGAAAAGATAATTATGGGAACAGGATATTCTTGGTGGAAGGGGTACCCATTTTATTGTAAAACCCTTATTATACACAATGTACGATTCTGTTTTTCTACATAACAATTATAATTAAGCTTATTTCCGAAGTAACAATTTAAAACCAATTTTAGAAAAGTTTTCTTCGCTGTTAAATAACCATTTGGGTAAAATTACAAAGTTCGTAAACATTTGGAAAACATTTTTCGAAAGGCTATTTCTATATTTAATATTATCCTGCCGCATATAATACATAGTGAATAGGCAATAGCTCTGAACCAGTTCATCAATTTTGGTGAAATTTCTCCTTAATTACGCTCTATGTTGTTAATATGTGATAGACATTAGTAAAAGGGTTTTTACCTGTTCTAGATATCCTCAAAACCGCTTCTCCCAACATGCAGCTCAAGATGTAAATGCGTCTATATGTAAAGCAGGCTCTGATATACTGCATTAATCCTGTACGTGTCGCGTTGAGGCAGGTTAGGGTATAGTGGATGCACGCCCTGGGGCAAAGAGCCAACAGTCATGTGCGTTACAGCCCGAGGGGGCTGCAAAGGTCTCAACAGTTGAACAATTCGATTCATCCCCAAGGGGAGCTCAGTTCCGACCTATCGATTCGCAGCCAGTTAACTGATATACTGCCGCAAACAAGTGTGAGCCAATATAGTTAACGCATCGCATAAATATTCTGCACTAACTACTAACACTATGCGAGTATCTCAATGTATGTAAGGCTTCAGTTCCCTACTAATAGGGAAGTATCGAAGACTATTTGCAATCCACATGCATGACGAGTAAATATGAAAAAAGTTATTTATTACATTAATATGACTTCCCTCTATATTGTCGTTTATTTGTATTCCTCTTCTATGACCTACGAAAGGTTATTTTAATATATGATTCATGTTAAACGAGTCAAAGAATCATCTGAATATCTGATTTTTTTTCTCTAAAAATGTATTTTATACAGGAACCCTAAAACTTGTATTTACAGTGAAATCTCGATATCGAAGTTTTGGGTGGAGTGCAATACCAATGTACTAAATAAAGTAATTAAAATTTACCATTTTTATATTCTCAAAACAATTTTTACTATTTTGATTAAACTGATTATTTAAGATATTCAGATGATCCTTTGACTCGTTTAACATGAATCATATATTAACATTACCTTTCGTAGGTGTGTCCGAGTTCGTGAGTCTGTGAACACGATAAAGAAAAAAATACAATAACCTCTGAAGACTTCTGGATGAAGTTTGCGACTTCTGTATAACCGGTAAACCGTAAGAGATAGACAATAACTTACCTACTACTCAAAAAATGTAGATCTCCATAAGACACCCAATTTGTGTGCTATATATTTTTTCGTGGAGCTGACATTTCCGAGGTAATCCTTATTACTAGTTTCAGTTTTAAAATTCATAAAATTTTCTCATTTGAAGATTCGTTAATAACTCCCGGATATGTAAAAATAATAATAATAATAATAATAATAATAATAATAATAATAATAATAATAATAATAATAATCCATTCACGTGACTTTCTCTAGCTGTTCTACAAACTTTTCTTACAAAAGATTATTTTTTATCTATATCACGTTAATCGAGATAAACGTTACCAGAATTGATTGGTCTTATTACTTGCTTCCTTGTAAGTAGAAGGGAAATAAGGGACTAGGCTAAAACGATAGCCATATGTTTTAAAAACTGGTTGCTATGAGGAATATAATTTAAATTCACTCTCTTGGCCTGCTAGTAGTAAACAGAAGAGAGTCGAACAGAAAAATGTCTTACATTTAAGAAAATTTATGTAGCTTAAAACTGCAAAAATCGGAATATCTTTAAAACTGTTAACTCTACAAAGAAAAAAAATGCATATGACATAAAGTGTGAGTTTTAATGAGATCCACATTTTATGTGTAGTACGTTTTGTGCACCTGTTACGGTGGACAAAAGTTATCATTATACAAACGTTTAAAAAAGTCATACAGAATAAATAGGCCTTCAGAGGCTATTCCCACAAAATTGAACATCTACATTTCGTTTGCCATGAGAATATCTGAAACATACGGCACTTTAATAAAAACTGTAGAACCATTTTTGAAAAAGCTTACTTTTCGGAAAATGCTCCATGTAAAGAATAGTTGGGATGGAGATTCTCTTGAAAATTCTTGGAAGATACTGAACTCATGTACCAAGTTTGGCATTTAAAGGACTTTTAGTTTTCGAGCTATGCTGCCCAAAGATACACACACACACACACACACACACACACACACACACACACACACACACACACACACACAAAAGAGCATGTTTCTAAAAATGCTTTTTGTTTTGGTTTTTTTTTGTTTTTGTTTTTTGATTCAGTGGCTCTGAAAATATGTACGTCCGGTGAAATCTCGGTATCATATTTTGGGTGGCGTACTACAGATTCTCTATCTACCTTGTATATACGTTTTATAGAATGTAAAAACGGATTTCAACCACATGGTAATCAGATTTAAAAAAAAATACTATCCCTTTAGCATAGTGCATTCCCTTATTCCCCTTCTACTTACAAAGAAACAAATTATAGCACAATTTCTGCTACTGTTTATCTCGATTAGCATGAAGTAAATAGAAGAATAAGCTTTAACAATAATTTGTTACAAAGATGTAGAGAAAGTCACATGAATAGAACACATCATATTTTTACTTTTTCTACTTAGTACAAATTAATTAGAGAAGGTAGAAAAGTTATTGCACTCCACCCGAAATTAGACACATACATTTCCTTGGAAATACGCGTTTTAGGGTGCCCAATATCCAATAAAGGCATTTTTACTTTCTGTACATAGTACATGATACGTAGGTAAAACTTTGGTATTCCAACAAATGCGACACGAAGATTTTGAGGAAAAATCTTCCTTCCCCAAAATACCCTTTACATGGAAAAAAAATTAGAAAACTTTGATTTTCTAAAAAAAAAAAAAAATGGATTATAATGTAGTAATTCTATGCAAAACCATGAGGGAATCTTTAAATAAACAAGTTTCCTAAAGACCTAGGGATAATTTTCTAGGAAACTGCACAAAAACTGGCAGTGTTTCATGTTTATTAGAATAAAATGTTTTGTTTTAATCAAACAGTAATTAAATATATACCTGATTTTAGAATTCGTTACAATCATTTCATTCATTATATTTTTAAGTTACAGTATGTACATCCGACTCATAAATTATAGGCATTGAAACAGAACGTTAACAGAATTTAGTGCTAAAGTAATCGCCCGATTGCCCCGAGTAAGAAGTGGGTTTTCACAATTATAAGAATTTGCACTTAAAAATATGTATAACCCCCAATTTTGCCCAAGCCGAAAGAAACCCCACCTTTGATCATCCTAGGCAGCAGCTACGCAGTTAGCTTCACTGTGCTTTTTGAAGATCGTTTTGGTGCAGCGGAGGAAGGATAAGTTCCAGGTCGCAACAAAATTGCAATTTACTTCACTCTAGAAAGTAGTACGCGATTTTGTTTCTGCCAACTGTGTAACGGCAGTACATATCAAGATATACTGTTTGAACTGTGGAAAGGAGTAACGATACAGTTTCCTAACGATTTTGATTAAAATACCTACTGTTAAAGATATTTACATGATAAATAAAATGTATACCTTGAGTTTTCTGGGATTAGCCTGTAAAGATTTGTTTATATTGGGAGAATTTTGCATAATTTTGCATAACTGTAAACCGTAAGAGAGAGACAAAAAATGCCACAGAAAAAATGTAGCTTTCCTTAAAACAAACAATTTATGCCATACCAATTTTTTTCGGATATTTGACCACTTCCGGGGTGTTTCTTTTTATTGGTTTCAGTTTTAAAATACCTTAACTTTTCTAATACGGGACATTGTCAACTCCTGTCAAAGCAAAACTAAAAAAACAAAAAACCGGATTCTAAACACATGGCAATTAGCTTTTAAAATTTTGACTATCACTTTAGCCTAATGTATTCCATTAGTTTTCTTCTACTTACAAGAAAGTAAATAATAAGACAAATGCTGCTAATGTTTTTATCGATTAGCACGAAGTAGAAGACTTCTAGCACTAATTTGTCACAGAAATGTTAAGAAACTCATATGGATGGAACACATCAGTTTTTTCTCCATGTAAAGGGTAGTTTTGGATGGGGATTTTCTTAAAAAAAATTCGTGGAAGCTGCCGAACTTAAATAATAGGTCTTCTCATTTGAGATAGACTGATAGACATATATACACATCTTTGGAAGGGGGATTTAGGGGCCTGAAGCATGTATTTCCAGTGACAAATTGTCATAGAAGTTTTGGGTACAATGCAATGCTTCCTCTGCTACTGAAGAATGCGATACATAAATTAAAAATATAATAATTATAATTTACTCTCGAATAATTGTCAGTAAAAGCAATTCTTGACATGGGAGTATGTATAATAATTAGTAACAACAACAACGTGGATAGATAGGCAGTGTTTTCCTGGAGTTGAGTTTTATCTCCATCGAACAATATATAGTTTTCACAGCTCAGAAAAATATTAAAGTTTATAATATTTAAAGTACTGAGAATATGAGTTTAGGTTACTACAAATAGGTCTTTCGCCAGAGAAAGGTAGAACCATATTTCAACGCCCTCTGTAATAAAATAAACATATAGCCTCACACTTCATGTTCGAGATAAACATTTTTTAAAAATAGTTTCATTACATATTTAATCTTACAACGGGAATAGAGGACTCCATAAGGTGATCGCCAGTAATGTGTGGCTATGGGATGTCCATGTTAATTTAACTTTAGCAGAAATAGTTTTAGTATATATTTTCTTGTATAAGGGAAATAATGGAATACACTAGGCAAATGATAGTCAAATGTTTTAAGGGTTAGTCGTTTTGTGATAACATTGAAATTACCTTCTCCTTGCATGTCGAGGATGTAAAAGAAAAAAAAAAAGAAACAAATAAAGACATCTTATTTGATAAAAAAAAATAACGTAATGGGAAATTTAAACCAAAGTAAGGAATATCTAGAAAATGATTACTCCACAAAATGTTACCTATTCCATATAAATTGTTTTAGCGAAATCTACATTTCTGTATAGTAAACTTTACCTATGTCTTATGGTTTACTAGCTAAGCAAAAGACATCCAAAATGAAGAGGGTTTCACAGGTTACTCTCAGAAAATTCAAAATACATATTTGTTATGATGTAAATATATTTAGTAAGAATTTATAGTGTACTTTAATCAAAATCCTTAGATCCATTTTTGAGAAAATCGAAAATTCGGAAAAAATCTTTCTTGAAAAAGGGTGTTTGTGGCAAGGAATTTTCATGGAAAACTTCATGTCACTTCCTTGGAAAATTAAATTAATATGAGTGTTATTTATAGACACTCTTTTAACTGCTATTACTCCCAGCGCGTCCCATTCTATATTGAAACGTGAAAGACCACTTAATTTTGCTTATAAGCCTCTTCAGGCTTGAGGTATTTTTATGTGCCGCAAATCTACATCACGCGATTAACAGGTTAACTTCCTTTCCGAAAGAAGCCACGCTAAGTATTTTTACGCCCACCCTCCGTCGCGTCTAAATCCGCCACCTTGGGAACCAGAGGCAAAATGTTACCCCTAGACCTCGTAGGACGACACATCCTTGGAGGATATCAAACTTCAATAACAAGTTTGGGATTTAATCTTAGTTATCCTGTTCACAGACCCTTCCTAAATTGTTTATTCAGAAGCCCTCAAAACATACATTTCCAGGCAAATCTGGATATCAAAATTTAACTGGATGTGACACCTTCTCTATCTACTATGTATATTGTACGTGGTAAGGAAAGTAAAAAACCAATATCTTCTCATTTTAAAAAAAAATTAAATATTTTAAAATCTAATAACAAGGAATATTTTGGAAATGGTTAACCTCCAAAAGAAAAAAAAATTAACAACAACAACAATGTAGTAATTTTTCTTGATTTACCAGTAATGAGAAACTCGTTCAGAATTAAGAGGACTTCGGAAAGTCCAATATAGTTAAAAATACACATTACATTTGTCTTGAAATTCCTAAAAATATCACTACAGCCATTTTTAGAAAATCAAAATTTTCGAAGCATTTTTCACGAAAAGGGTAGCTTGTGGTGGGAAGATTGTATTCAAAGTCTTCGTACCACATCCTTGGAAGATGGAGAACTTAAATACCAGGTTTGTTTTTAAGCTACATTTCCTTTTTGAGTTACCCTATTCACTCAGGCGCACGTACACGCAGACGATCATTTTTCTAAAAATTGTTTATATTCAGGGGAACTCAAAAGATTATTTTCACTAAAATCTCGGCATCGAATATTTTGGTGGAACACATTACTTTCTGTACTTTCTACAGGTAAGCGGTAGAGAAATTAAAACCAGAGAAATTAAAACCCTGAATAAGTCAACACTAACAACTTTCTCTAGCAATTCATATAATCCCATGTGTGTTATAGATGCCGACAGTTGATGTCAGGTTGAAGGTTCAATCTGGGATAACTTAAAAGATGCAACAATTAGTTGTTTCCAAAACGGCAAGCTACAGATGTTCACATAAATATTGTATATTTGTTGTATCTTGCGTGCACAAATGTTTGTGTATCGCTTATACAAAAGCTTACAAAATGTATTCAGAATGAAAAGTATTTCACAGTGTTCAAGGAAATTCATTTAATAGTTTAGTCAAAGTGATTAAGAAACATTTTTTTTTTTTTTTTTTGGAAAATATAAAACAAGAAAACATGAAAATTCCAAGGGATAACTCAGGATTGGGAGAATGTTTATAACCTTCGCCTGGTATGCTTAAACAGTGTCCGACTCAGCTATGAAATGTATTTATTCATCTGGGTTTCAAGTTGTGCTTCAGCTATGAAGAAGAAGAAGAAGAAAAAAGAAAGAAAGAAAGAAAGGGAGAGTAAAAAGTAAAAGACACTGCGTGCACAAATCGACACGGATAACAAGTCGTTAAGGCAAGATTTGTAAACCCCTGTCTGAGGTTCCTTCTCACACCTTTTTTTACTTTCTCTACACGTACTATGTATAGAGAAGGTATTGCACTCCACCCAAAAATTCGATACCGAGGTTTCACCGGAAATATATGTTTTAGGCTGCCCTGTATTAAAAAAATATCTGATGTGTTCCATTCACATGACTTTCTCTACATCTCTGCAACAAATTGTAGTTAAAAAGCTTATGCCTCTATTTACTTCATGCTAAATTAGCAGAAATAGTCTTATTACTTCCTTCCTTGTAAGTAGAAGCGAAATGAGGGAGTTCCATAGGTTAAAATGATAGCCAAAAGCTGATTGCTATGTAACTGACGTTCCTTTTTTGTATGAACAGGAGTTAACAAATTCCTGTATGAGAAAAGTATGTTTTTCAAAGCTAAAACGAAAAACCAGGATTATCTTGAAAATATCAACACCATAAAAAAAATGTATATGATATAAATTGTGTGTTTTATCGTGAGCTACATTTTCTGTGTAATAAGTTTTTGCCCATCTCTTACGGTTTAGCAGTTATGCACAATTCCGTAAAATTCATTCAGAATAAAGTAGTCTTCAGGGGCTATTCCCAAAAAATTCAAGATATACATTTTATTTGGCAGGTAAATATCTTTAATATACGATATTTTAATCAAACTCGTTAGGACCATTTTTGGGAAAATTAAGATGTTAAATTTTTTTCCATGTAAAGGGTTGTTGGCGGTGTGGATATTTTCTTGAAAATCTTCGTAGCGCATCCTTGGAAGATACTGTATTTAAATACCAAGTTTGATATTTAACGGACTTTACGTTCTTCAGGTATGCTGTCCCCCCCCCCCACACACAGAGTTGCACATACACACGAAAAATTGTTCAATTTAATAAACTTCCTCCAAAAACCGCAAAAATTATCAACCCTAATATTCCATAAATTATTATTCATTTTTCTTCTAAAAATGATTTTTTTTTGGAGTCAGGAGATCACAAAACATATATTCTCGATGAAATCGGTATCGAATTTTTGGTTGCAATACAATATCTTCTCTATACACTGTGTACATAGTACCGGTAGAGAAAGTAATATAACCTTAACATACTCAGACATGTAAAATAGGATTAATAAATGGAGTTTCAATAATAATAATAAGTCCTGTCCTACACATAGCTTGTGTGTAAATAATAAGTGACAAACAAGTAGGTAGAGAAGTTACAAATATTACTTGGTATCAAGATAAGCGTGCGCAAAGACATGAAGGGCATCAAATGAAAGAAAAACGTAAAATTTTCGAGAAAGAAAATGTTCTACTATATAATTTGGATTTAAGTTGAATTAAGGAAGATGATCAACCATATTATAGAATATTGCTAATGTAATTTAGCTCTACTACAGCATGAGAGAATTCGTGCAACATACTTGCTCTGAAAATTACCAGGAACCAACATATTTAATAATTTAAGTACACCGAATGTCTGAATCATATCTCTGATGACCACTAACCATAAACCGAACTCCTGTGTTGCGGGCTACAGAAGCCTCCTAAGACGGCGAGAACAGCAACGGCTTAATTATTGAAATGGACCTTGACTTGGGTTCCCTTTGCTCGGTTAGATGGTATTCCTGACGCAGTGTATTTGTATGCATAAAGCGTGGCCGTCGCGACGGGCATTCCACAGCTTATTGACGTTACTGTGAATGAGCCCAAATCAATATCCTTTAGCTCTGTAGCAAATTTCACAGTAATGATGCGTATGCCGTCATCTAGAATTAAATTAACGGCTGTTTGGGAGAGTGGGTTCGATCCCGACTGCTTCCTAAGTTGTAGTAAAATGATAATTTAGGTCATCTGCTAACTTACCCAGGTCCCTAAGGTTTAATACTGGCTTTAAGATAAAACAAGAAAGTGTAACTTTGTTGTTTTACCTGGTGCTCACGTTACATGCAGTTGAGTGCGGTCTGTAGGACTACATACAAATACAAAATGTTAATTATAATGTAAAGTAAAACGTTATGTAAACATAAACAAAAGTCTGATTTCTTACATTCACAATACTTTCTCTACCTGTTTTGCACCAAATACGCTTACAAAGCTTATTCATCTATCTACTTACTGTATATCGATATAAATATTTGCAGAAATTCAAGTATTACATTCTTCCTTGTAGATACGGAGGAATAAGGTATACACTAAAGCGATTTTCAAGAGCTGCTCGCTATGTGATGCAATAGCATTAGTTCTCTTTGCTTGATCAAATGAGGGAAAAATGAGTAATGATTTTCCATTCGAGATGAAACATTGGAAATGGTTAGCTCTACAAAAGAAACTGTATACCACTAAAGTGCGAATTTTAACAAGATCTACATTATTTGTGTATAAAGTTTTGCCTATCTCTTACGGTTTACCAATTACAAGTACAGCTAACATCATTTCGAATGAAGAGGTTATTCCCTAGAAATTCAGAATATACATTTTATTTACCCTGTAAATAACTTTGATACGCAGCATTTTAATGAAACGTACAAGGGTCATTTTTTAAAAAATAGAAAAAGTTCGAAAAATGTTCCATGTTTAGAATAGTTTGGGGTGGGGATTTCTTGAAAATATTTGTGTCACGTTCTTGGAAGATGCAAATTCCAAGTTTAGTATCTAACCTTATATTGATTTATCTTAACATTTTCAAACGCCTACTTTGTTTGCTTTGGGGGGGGGGCAAATGTTACATGCATGCTATACTTGCTAAAAGTTTATCTTTTTCAATTTTATTATGAGACACGAAAATGAGGCAGCATATCTGGTTCAACAGCCACCCAATTTGTTTTTATGTCAACTAGTACCTTAAGATGCTTTCAACGTTATTACTTTGTTGTTTCCTGCACAAACCAAGGTGATAAACAACCTTCTGTGTTTATTATATAACCTCCGCAAGATCTTAAAGGAGTTAAAGGGATTTGATGAATCTTGTTTATATACACCACTGGCAAGTATAAAAATTTTCAAGTATTCAGGATCACTTAAATTTCATTATTTTTGGCAGGGTAGGCCTTGGTTCTTTTTAACTTAACACACCGCTCACAAATCGATCCAATATCCTCTCAAAAACTGAAAATGTTTAGTCATCGCTTATGGTGTGAGCGAAAAGTTACTCGGATTTTATGTGCAGCAAAATAAGATGCAAGAGATAAAATAGGAGAAAATGGAGAGAAAAAAAACAGGAGCTTGACATTAGCAAGCAGAAGAGTATAGACGGAAATTTAAAAGGCACCGAAAAGAAGTATAGAGATAAACAGGTGAAAACAACCGGAAGCAGCTCACAGAAACATTAGAAGAGAAGAACTTTTTGTGACTGAGTTGGAAAATCTGAATTGTTCCACACTAAGTTTATCTACTATCCTGCAACAACCTACTTATACAATATTGGAAATGAAGTGGCCGGAGGCACTCATTGTGGTATGACCTTCGCCCAGTGACTTGTAAAAGCTACCACGCTCCTTCAATAGCCGTGCTCAGAGTCTGTGATTAAATACCTGCAGGCATTCCCAAACGAGTTGAGTGATATACGTGATAGATAAAGTATTAAAGACATCTGAAACGAAGAGCGGGAAATAAAATACAATATAGATACTATAGGGGCAGTAACATGAGCGGTGATAAAACAGAAAAATATAAAGGTAGGAATAAAAAGAAAAGGATTAGGGGAAAACTTATTGCAGAAAAAGAAACAGAAAACTTATACGAGAGAAGTGAAATGAGATCAAATAGAACAAACTCGTAATTCAGTCTCCAAATGTTATGCAATAATAGGAGCATATATTCGCATTTTACGGAAACTTGTCAATTCATGAGCTTTAATTCATCTTGAACAGTCGGAAACCGGGAGCTATAATTGTGCCACGCTTGTAGTTGCGTGTGTCTTAACAACTGACTCAAAAACTAAAACTCGGAAAAATACCAAATTTGGTATTTGGGTACGTTTTCTAAGGATGCGGCAAGAATTTGTTTTTGAAATTTTCCAAACTACCCTCTGCAGGGAAAAAATTACTTATTACTTCTTATTCTGTCAAATAAAGATTTTTATTAAAATGTCACATGTTTAACAAACTGATGAGGAATAAAACAATTATCTCTTTAATTCTATGAAGAGCCTTTGAACTTCCCTTCTTTGAGTAAACGTTGCATACTTTTTAATAACCACCAGAGTTAAGAAATACACAAACGTTTACTCCAAAAAACATGTCGAGCACATTATGATACATGAAAGAAGACCGTAAACTTATGATTAATTTCTGGGAGCTATTATGGCATATTGATGAAATGTTGTCTGAATGCTCATCGGTCCCTAAGAGTATTAAGTTGGAATATTTTCAGTACCAGAAGGGAATGAACTGCAAAATGTAGAGGCTTTGAGACTCGCAGTGTGATAAAGGTTTCTGCATTTGAAGGATAATAGTTCCGGGAAAACTTAAGATGATAGTTTATGGAAGTGATTTCCACCTTATGACACTGTTTGAGATGGAAACAAATTATAAACCGGCGTCAATGACAAACGACAGCGGCCACATTAAAGGATCTTGGAAACCAGAATTAAACATTCCAACCATCAACGAACGAAATTCATCTCAGTTACAAGCAGTATGTAAAAAAATATTCATGACGAACTGCACATGTCTAAGGTGTCTGCACTCTGTGTTCTACGTTTGCTAACTCCTTTCAAAAACAAACATGGTGTGAACTTTCAAGACAGGTGTTGATACTATTGGGAAAGAGTAAGATTTTCTGAATGATTGTAGAATTTATCAATATCATCCAGAGATAAACCAATGAAGAAATCGGTAAATCCCCTCTCCTAAAAGGATAAGGTGCGAAAGTCAATAGGGAATTTCGTACCGTGGAATCAGCCAACTTGCAAATGGTCAAACCATTCTGGCATAATACTACAAGCAATCTTCTGGACAAGTTACAAGCTCTGATAAAGAAATGCCGCGGTAGGTCTCCAGAGGCTTTGGTCTACTAGCCGACAATACACTAGCTTACTTATCTCAAGTTGCAGTTTACAAAACAAGGGCATGTGACTTTCAAATCCTGTTTTTTTTTTTTTTTTTCTCCAAGAAATGAAAACTCCATGCGGGGTCGCCGATATGATGACGTCATTCATGAACTTGAGGACCGGTTTAAAGGGCAATCTGCAGACTTCTACAATAACGGTATTCGGGGGACTCAAGAAACATCGGGAAAATGTGTAAATCCTGATCGTGATTCATACAGAAGAATTAACAACTACCAATCGAAACAAACTCCATAAAATGTTTAAATGTGATATAATTATAATTTTACGACATCCCTTGAACAATTCCAGTCAAATAATTTTCCTTCTGATGTTAACTGTTTTTCCTGATAACATTTTGTAATTACTTAAATGTGACATTTGACAGAAAGTAAATAAATATATTCTTTGTTTGTTAACGACACTCAATTTCCAGGATGCCGGTGTGCCGGAATTTTGTCCTGTAAGAGTTATTTTTCATGCCAGTATATCTACTGACGGGACTGTCGCTTTTAAGCTCACTTAAAAACCATTCGTCTGAGCTGGCTTTGAACTTGCGACCTTGAGATCAGAAAGCTAGCGCCTAAGCAAATGAGCTATTCAGACCGA
Source organism: Hymenopus coronatus (assembly GCA_030762935.1). Taxonomy (NCBI): domain Eukaryota; kingdom Metazoa; phylum Arthropoda; class Insecta; order Mantodea; family Hymenopodidae; genus Hymenopus; species Hymenopus coronatus. Next base: position 79,747,196 of record CM060881.1, on the reverse strand, counting down.
CGTTTGAGGGAGGATGATTGAAGATTTATGGTAGTGTACGAGCTCCAAAATGATTTCTCCTTGCTTCCGATATGTATTTAACTAAATGCTCATTGATGAGTATAAAATTATTTCTATTGAAAAAAATCTGAAGTGATCCATTCACAGGACTTTCTCTGTTTATTAAACACAAAATATGTTTACAATACTTATTCTTTATCTACGTAGTGGTAATCGAGATAAACATTAGCAGCTCTGTTTATTAAACACAAAATATGTTTACAATACTTATTCTTTATCTACGTAGTGGTAATCGAGATAAACATTAGCAGAAATGGTTGTATTAACTCCCTATAAGAAGGGAAATAACATCATACAGTAGACTAAATCGATAATCCAATCTTTTAAAACGCGGCCTTTTGTGAAACAAATAAAATTCAGATCGCTTTGCACGGCCAAGAGTAAAAAAAACAGAGATGAAACGAAAGAGGACTTCCCGTTTGAGAAAGGTTTAAATAGTTTAAAACTGAATACAAAGAATATTTCGGAACCGTTAGCCTCTAGAAAAACATTAATATGAAATATTGTATGATTTTGACAAGATCTACATTTTTCATATATCTCTTACGGATTACAGTTATACAAAAGTCATGCAGAATGAAGAGATCTTTAGAGGCTATCCCAGAAAATAAAATATACATTTCATTTGAAATAAAAATATCTTAAATATATGTAATGTTATTCAATCCTTAAAGCCATTTTTAAGAAAACCAATTTTTTTAAAAAAAGTGTTCCATGTAAACAGTAGCTGGGGGTGGAGGATGTTCCTGAAAATCTTCGTACCGCATCCTTGAAGATATTGAACTTATATACCACGTTTCATATTTAACCGATTTTTACTTTCTCTACACGTACTATGTACATAGTATAGAGAAAAAAAATTCGATACAGAGTTTCACCGGAAATATATGTTTTAGGGCCCCCTTCATCCAAAAAAAGAAATATATTTTCAGAAAAAGGTCCTGTGTTGTGTGTCCGTGTGTCTGTGAACACGATAACTCAAAAACGAAAAGTATCTAAAATACCAAACTTGGTATTTAAGTTTAGTGTCTTCCAGGGATGAAACACGAAGATTTTCAGAAAAATCCCCCCAACCCCAAACTATTTTTACATGGAACTTTTTTCGAAAATTTTGATTTTCTAAAACATGGCTCAAACAATTTTGATTAAATATCGTATATTAAAGATATTTACCTGTCAAATAAAATGTATATTTTGAATTTTCTGGGAATAGCCTCTGAAGACTACTTTATTCTGAGTGAATTTTACGGAATTTTGCATAACTGCATACGGTTTAGTAAGAGATGGACAAAAACTTACTACACAAAGAAATGTAGAGCACATTAAAACACAATTTATTTCGTATATATCTTTTTTCGTGGAGCGGATCGTTTTTGAGATATTCCTTGCTTTGGTTTCAGCTTTAAAATCTTAAATTTTCTCATACAGGAATTTGTCAACTCCTGTCCATACAAAGGAACTTCATTCACATAGCAACCAGCTTTTGACTATCACTTTAACCTATGGTATTTCCTCATTTCGCTTCTACTTACAAGGAAGTAAGTAATAAGACTATTTATGATAATTTTTTCTCGATTAGCATGAAGTAAATAGAAGCATGAGGTTTTTTAACAATAATTTGTTGCAGAGATGTAGAGAAAGTCATGTGAATGGACCACATCAGATTTTTCGTTTTTGAGTTATGCTGTCCACACACACACATGCGTGCGCGCGAACTTGTGTTTATTTAGCGGTCATCAAAAAAAGTATATCTGGTGAAACAACGGTATCGAATTTTGGGGTGGAATACATTACCTTCTCCACGTACTGTGTAGATTGTTCCTACATACGTGCTAGAAAAAGTAAAAAAATATGGAAAACTTAACGTGGATAGAGTTATCACTTTTTAATTGCTATAAAATGTATGTGCAATTTATAAAGGATAGGGAAAGCGGTGTGAATATACCGCATTTCGCTTTTCTGGTAGGCGAGCAACGAATATGTTAAATAGGTATGTTACGCATCCTTTGATAAGTTCGACACTAAATACAACTGAGAGACATACTGCAGACATACTGAGAATCTTTGAAACTATTTGTACCGGTAGAAATAACTTGCAATACGCAATTCATTTACCGGGACATTCGTTATCAATGCGATGTTTAATGGAACATTAACATTTTTTAGGATTTCTTTTTTTCTTACACTTGTCAAAGCTTAAAAATTGCTCCACAAGCATGGAATCCCAACTTTTTTGCTCTATCATTTCACTTCACTGTATACTAGCTTACAAGGACTTAGATCCATATAAAGTAATTACTGTACAGGCGTCTTTTGAAAATGAAAACATATAAAATAGCATATTTATCTAAGAGATAGAGATTCTAGAACACTTTTCAGCGCAACAAAAACGAAAGTACATACTTTGCTTAACTAAACGAATGCCTTCGATACTGATTTATTTCGTTACGCAAATTTCTTAGCAATTCTGCAAGCTTACAATATGCCATCACTTCTAATTATATATAGTAACATACAGTTACTAAAACAAAAGCTTGTCATTTATCGCCCTAACATACAAAATACCTGGAAAGGAAAACGAGGTGAACCAGTTTTAGTGCTTACTTATTAGCATAAGCATTTAGCTGTGAATAATTCGGAAGTATCAGAGAGACACCTGTTCCAAAGTACGGTATTTGTGTTAAATTTCCACACCCTCATAATTGAAATTAAAGCAAAAGTACGCCATTCTGTAAGAGACAAGATGAACACAACCGCATTTCACGACAAATATATATGGTGTGGTACATTTGCATAAGTTTCTCTATCGGTGCTGCAACAAACTATTTTTACAAAAACTTATTTTCTATATACTTCATGCTTATCATGATAAACATTGGCAGAAATGGCTTTGTTACGATATTATTTCCTTGTACAACAAGATAAGGAAATGTAATAAGAAAGCGATAGTCAAATTTTTTAAAACTTGGTCTCTATGACGTGTTGGTATTGAAAATTGGTTCTCTCTGCTTGACCAGGATGAAGAAAACATCTGATGAGTTCCATTCACATGACTTTCTAAGACTGTTCCATAAACTAACTTTCCTTACAAAAGATTACTCTTTTATTTACATCATGTTAATCAAGATAGACATTAGCAAGTTGGTCTTATTGCTTCCTTCTTTGTGAGCAGAGGAGAAATACATAAGGCTAAAGCGACAGTCAAATCCTTTAAAAGCCGTTCGCTATATGAAACAATAGAAATTACGTTCTCTTTGCAAAAGAGAGACGAAAAGAAATATATCCTCCCGTCTGAGAATAGCTTAAGTAGCTTAAAATTGAACCGAAACACGGAATATCTCCGGGGAAAAAAGTGTATGACAGAAGTTGTGTGTATTAATCAGATCTGCGTGCTTCATGTACTACGTATTTGTCTATCTCTTACGGTTTATCAGTTATACAAAAGTAATATAAAAGTCATCCGGAATAAAGGGGTCTTCAGAAGATATCAGTACAGTATTTTAAGCCGTACTATTGCCTGACTGTGGGTCCAGTGAACAATAAAACATATTTCCTACGAAATCTCGGTAACGAATTTTTGGGTGGAGTGCAATACCCTCTCTACCTATGTACTATGTACTAAATAAAGTAAATATTGCTGATAAAATGCATATATAAAGCAAATAAAATGATTTTTTTTTTGAACACCACAATAAACAAGGGAACGTGTAAAAGAGCAATTTAATTATGAAATATAGTGATAGCATAAGTCATTTTATTGTACAGTAGTAAATTTAGGAATCAGGGCTGTTAAACCCATAACACAATCTAATAATGCAAAATGATTTAAAAGTAATAAGAATGATGCTCAAATGTGTGAATTGTTGTGCGATATTATAGCTATGTGCTATGAATACACAGCTATGGAGATTCAACAACTCTCTTAGAGCTATGGCTTTATGTTCGTATCGTCCATTGTTTATTTAAATTCATGGAATTGGAGTTGTATTGAAGTTTTAAGTTATCACCATAAAGATGAATAAATCAATGAAGTTCACATAAAGGGCAAAGGCATTCTGCAAGAGGGGGAGTTCTATTATAAAAACGCATGTGCTGAGCTATACCATGTAAGTGCAAAATTTGTAAATATATGTTAATTCTTGTAAACTTTAACTGCCCTTGTGCGTACACTACTAATTCTTATATTAAACCAGCTTACATTTAGTTTTCTTTTTCCATCAAATTTTGCTACTTCTTTTTTAATTGTCTTTTGTGGTCTTTCCAAGCAACTCAACACTTCACAGCACAGGGCCACTGTGGTCCAACTAGCTGTCTGATATAGTCTGCCCCTCTTATTCTTTTTTTTTTTTTTTTTTTTTTTTTATTTTTTAAAAACAGTAACGGAGTCTGATCAGGACTCCGGTACTGTATCCCTATTTACATTTCCCCCCGTAGGTTTTACTGATTACTGGTTTACTGGTTTTACTGTTTCTTTTACAAACATATACACATTGCACAAACATATAACATCCATGCCCAAGGCGGGACTCGAACCCACGATCCCCTGCCCACGAAGCTCCAAAGCGAGACGCTTTAGCGAGCGTGGCCATGGGGACCGGCTATTCTTGGTCTACTTCGGTTTCTTATTCTGACGTAGGGGTCCCACATGGTGGTGAGGCTTCGCGACGTGCCCCGCTCACTTCCTTTAATTCTGCCTACTGCTCGAAGATGTGAATTCTCTGACCCCTAGTGTAATACACAGAGATTTTCATTCTGTCTTCGTTTGATGACAGATCTCTAGTAATCTTCTTCTTTCTTCTTCTTCGTCTTCTCCTTTTGTATGATAATAACGCATTGTGTAGAGTTTTAACTCTAAATTTCCTGTTTAGTAATTTATCCGGGAGTGTGAATTTCAGTGCCGAGAAGAAGATGCTTGAGTTAGTCGTCTCGTATTTTTTTTCCTTGCTCTATCTTTTTTTTTTTGGGGGGGGGGTTCATTTTGTTGCATAGAGTGATAGCTGGGATAGGTCACATTGCTCTACTTGTTCCAGCTCGGTACCATTGATTATAATTGAATCTACTAGCCTGTTGGCCGTTAGCTTAGTTTATTGTAGTACATCAATATTCCTGCCGTTAAGTTCATGCAACGTTTTAAGAAGTTCTCCGGAAGAGTTGGCAACTATTGGCGAATGTTAGGCAAGAGTTTTTTTTTATATATTTTCTCCACACGTACTATGTACTTGATGTATAGAGAAGGTATTCTATTGTACCAAAAAATTCGATACCGAGATTTCAAGGTAAATACATGTTTTCAGACCCCTAAATCCAAAAGAAGTATTGTTTAAAAAAAAATGTCCGTATGTGCCTGTGTTTGTGCGCGCCGTTAAGTACCAAAGTTGGTATGTATTATATTTTTTTGAATATCGAAATGTATATCTTGGATTTTCTAGGAATAGCCTCTAAATACCTCTTCATTCTGGATGACTTTTGAATAACTGGTTAACCGTAGGAGATATACAAACACTTACTACACAAAAACTGTAGATATTATTAAAACGCACGATTTATGTTACATATACACATATATATATATTTTTTTTTTTTTGTATAGCTAACCGCTTTCGAGATATTCCGGATTAGTTTCAATTTTAGCCACTTCAAGTTTTATCAAACAGCAAGACATTTTTGTTCCCGTTTCTCATTTGTTTACTCCTGGAAAGGAAATAGATTGGAATTTCAATTGTCTCACATAGCGACCGGTTTTTTAAGGACGATACTATCGCTTTAGCCTGTGCATTTTCTTATTTCCCTTTAATTACAAGGAGCTAGTAATGATTCTGCTTATGTTTATCTTGATTAGCATAATGTAGATAACAGATTAATGTTTTGAATAAAAGCTTTCTTTGCCGAACAGCTAGAGGACATCATGTGAATGGAACACATTACATTTTTTCCCCCTTCAAGGGAAAATTTCTGTTAATGTTTATCTCGATTAGCATAATGTAGATAGAGGAATAAGCTTTTTAACAATAATTTGTTACAGAGATGTAGAGAAAGTATGGAACACGTCAGATTCTTTTTCATTTATGTTTACACCATATTCGTTGTTATAATTCAGCTTCCTGAATATGTCTTCCAGAACTCTGGTGAAGATCTTGGGGAGCTAGGAGCGTTCTATTGCACTTGTTTTATTTGTACTTTGGCGACGCTTTGTCGCACATTATTAATTCTTATATTATAATTCTCAGCCTGTGTTTAGTTTTCTTTTTCATCATAGTTTCCAATTTCTTTGTAATTTTCTTTCATGGTATTTCCAATAAGTTTACTTCAGAAGTTTTTCCAGCACACTAATATATTTTATTTTTATTTCCTAGTTGTGTAGGTAATACCTCAAGAACGTCTGAATGTTCAACAGAGTCGAATACTTTGTTGTAGTCAGCAAATGGCATGTACAACGGTAGGCTCATATTCTTCTTCTCTATGATTTTTTGATCCTTTGGTGTAATTCACAGAAGTGAATTCAGAGCGAAATCCTGCTTTTCACGTGTTTGATTCCCGTCTAGTCTCTTCATTACACCTCTGGGCAATACCTTCGAAAACAGTTACACCTATTAGGCATAGGGCTTATTGATCTATAATTGTTCAGATCATCATTTGGTTGCTTCTTGTGCAATAGAATGATGGTGCTGTGTTTCCATTGTTCTGATGTGGTTTCTGAAATCACGATTTTACTAAAAGTTGCTGTGATCAGTTGCACTAGAAATTCCATGTAATGTTTAAGGTATTCATTTCACATACCCTCTCCTCCAGGAGTCTTACAGTTCAAAATTTATGTCCTTAATGTCGTGCATACTCCTGATTTTTTAAAATGTTATTTATTTATTTATTAGTTTTCGCTCCCAGCATCCGCTGTTTCCCTCTAAGAAAGCTCATCACCATTCTCATTGACTTAGCATCTTCCAGTATTTGCCAAGTAATAATGCTGCAATGCTCTCGTATACCTTTGCGAACTTCCGTTTTGTCAGTTTATCCAGTTTTGCGTATTCAGTCTTTGTTCTGGCTCAGTTGTATCTGGCATGCTTTAGAATCTATTTCCATTTTACGAGTTCGACAGTTGGTTGTTCTCAAATTGTATTTGGTTTTCATTAAGGTTTAATTTCTGAAACTGTTGTTGCCGGCTTTTAAAACGTTTTCTTTTTTGCTCACGAGTTTCATAGTTACTCTGCTTCTGTGTCTGTATTTAAGCTTGCTTGTGATAATTCATATTGTACTATAATGATGCGTGTCTAAAGTGATAATAAATGTTTTCATACTGTTCTATACACTTGTTATTATTCATACTTTTTGTTTTCGGTCTAGCCGGTTTCGCCCGGGAGCTGTTTCTGTAGAACTCCACTGCTGTACGCATCAGCATATGGTCAGTCATCTGTTTGTCTTTTAGGTGCTTTACTACGTCGCTTAAGATGCAGTCAATTTTGTTACATATTTTGTCGTCTAACGATTGCTATGTTCCATTTCTCATGAGGGCCCTTCCTGTAGAATGTATATTTTATTTTCATTTTCTGATCTTGTGCGAATTGTATCTTTCTTCTCTTTCGTTGTGAAATCCATAACCATAATACAAACTGCTTCTTTTGTTGTTGAAATCTCTTACTGGTTGGTAGTTTTTACTTCTCTAGCATTATCTCCAGTGGTTTGTAGAAATCCTACTAAATCCTGTTAACTACTGGCTTCTACGGGAATGTACATTTGGATGAAGATTGTTACTCTGCTATTCTTACTATTTCCGCACCATATGCTTTATGCTCTTGATTATGAAGCTTATGCCTTTCTGGCTTGGTTTTGTCCTTTTGTAAAAAAACAAATTACCGTTCTCTACTCTATTATGGTTTCCCCTACTTGTCTTACTTCGACTTCTTTTTAGTATGTTCCAAATGTTCTTAAGTTTAAAGCTATTACGACTTCCTCGTCGTTTCTAACTATTCTTGGTGAGGTTACAGGCCTACTTGGTTGGTAACTTGCAAGATTGCCTGCCAGTTTTCCCATTGGTTTTAATCGTTATTTTTTGATAATCGATTTTGGCTGTAGCTTTTTTCTCTTTTTTTTTTCTTTTTTCCTGGCTCGTTGTTTTAGGACTGCCTGTATTCTGCACTCTTTTTAGTCATGTCACTTCTATATAGCAGTCCTGTCACTTTAGTTATATTGATTCCTCATTATTGCGATTTTGTCTTCAAATCGTTTAAGCTCCTTTCTTACTAGGTCTTTCTCTGTCCTATCTTTGCATAAAGTGCTCACCCTAATGTACTCCCCTTTGGATACTATCTGCTTTAGGAGTTCTTTAACTTTTGCTGTCTATTGAGTTTCACACTTCCTTGTCGCATTACTTGTGATGATGTTCCAGCTTTCTTTACGTTGCCTTCGCTCCTCCGCTTCTCGTTAGGACTTGATATTTTGTTATAATTGTTTTATTTTATCTTTTGTCAACTGATCGTGTTGCTACTTTTTTTAATTACAGGTTTACGACATTGGCATTATTAGTTTTTATCATGAAATATACTTTTATCCTCACATTAGCAATTCAAGACAGCGGAAGGAAATTATTCCAAGAATAAATCCTTCGCCCCAGCTAGGAATCTAACCCGGATCCTCATAGTTGAAAACCCAGAATGTCAAACACTGTGCCACAATGGCAGCGTCTAAGTCATTTTGTTCTACAACCAAACAACATACAATATATCACCTTCTATTTTATAAGTATATCATCTATTTTGTAACAAGAGGAGATCCAAACCAAGCCAGTGAATGTTGGTCCTTTTGTATAAATCAGTATCATTGTTGAGATGTAAATAATTACTAATATAGTTCTGTACCATGTAAATGACTTCTGGTGAAACTGCACTAGAATAAAATAACGCAACAAATTAAAGACGCTGTGAGATGGATCGAAATATGTTAAGTTTTAGTTCTGACTTCTCCACGCATTAGAGATCTGCAAGTATTCAAGGTCATCGCACCGACCTTCAAGGTTTATCACACTGAACATATGCCTTTTGTTTGTTATATAGATATTTATTTAAAAAGTAGCGCATTTTTTGGGAAAATAAAACACATCGAAAAAAGATCTTATGTGTTCCATTCACATGACTTTCTCTACAGCTTTGAAACAAATTATTGTTAAAATCTTTGATCTTCTGAGATAAACATTAGCAAAATTGTTCTTATTACTTGGCTTCTTGTAAGTAGATGGGAAAAATCTAATGTGTTCCATTCACATCACCTTTAGCTGCTCGGTAAACAAATCTTTTATTCAAAGCGTTAATATGTTACCTACATCATACTAATCAAGATAAACATAAGCAAAATTGACCTTATTACTAGCTTCCTTGTAAATAGAAGGGAAATAATAAGAAAATGCACTGGCTAAAGCGATAGTCTCATCCTTTAAAAGCCGGTCACTATGTGAAACAATTGAAATTCCAATCTCTTTGCTTGTCCGAAGTAAACAAACGAGAAACGAGAAGAAAGATGTCTTCCCGTTCGAGAAAAGTTTAAGTGGCTTAAAATTGAAACCAACAATCCGTAATATCTCGAAACCTTAACTATACAAAAACTTTATATGACATAAATAGTGTGTTTTTAATGAAATCTACATTTAACCGACTTTTCGTTTTTGAGCTATGCTGCCCACAGACACACTCAGACGTTTATTAAAATGCTTGCTTTTATTCAGGGGTACCCAAAACATATATTTCCGGTGAAATATCGGTACCAAATTTTTGGGTGCATTACATACCTTCTCTATACACTATGTACATAGTACGTGTAGAGAAAGTAATAATCAATTTAAATGGAAAATAAAGAGATATACTTTCTGTATCTGCTATGTGCATTACCTATTAGAGAAATTTAAAAACACCGAATGCGTTTCATTCCCATGACCTCCATATGTGCTGCAAAAAAACTATTTTTACAAAACATTATTCTTTTATCTACATCACCACTAATCTAGATACACATGATGACCATGACACATGGGTCCCTTGTAAGTAGAAGCGAAATAAGGGAGTACATTAGGCTAGAGCATAGCTATACGATTGTCATTGAAATTCAGTTCTCTTTCCACGGCCAAGAGAAAAACAAAAGAGATAAGAAACGAATGAGGACTTCACGTTTGAGAAAGTATTTTAAAAATTGAAACAAATAACAGGGAATATTTGGGTAATTGTTAGCTTAAAAACTGTATGTAGCCTAATTGTGTGTTCTAAGAGATCTACAGATTTTATATAAATAGTAGTGTCTATATCTCTTAGGTTAACCAGTTGTGCAAAGTCATTAAGAATGAAGAGGACTTCAGAGACTATTCCCAAGATATTCACGACAGACATCTTTTTGTCATGTACATATCTTTAATATACAGGATTTTAATCAAAATCGTTAACGCCATTTTCCGTGTAAAGGGTAGTTTGGGTGGGGGAATTATTCTGAAAATCTTCGTATCGTATCCTTGGAAGATACTAACGTTTAACTAACTTTTCGTTTTTTGAGTTATGCTGTCCACACAGGCACACAGACAGACAGACAGACACACACACACACACACACACACACACACACACACACACACACACACACGGACCTATTTCTAAAATACTTTTTCTTTTTTCTTTTTAGGTGAAATTTCGATATCAAATTTTTACACGATATTGAGATGCCAGGAATAGGACAATCATAGCAATATGCAACATCCATCGCAGCAAGTAATAATATTAACAACCAATAAATACTCGTTATGGCCAATTACGGATTACGTTACAACAGCACAGTGATTGCAAACTCTGTCTCCTTTCGCCCACTCACACATAAGATATCCAGGACAGAAGTGACTTGAGCAATAATTATAATGATGCTTCTCCTGGATTGAATATGTTATATACAATCTTAGAAACGTTATCAAAATGACATGTCATTATTATGAGTTAAACAGGTAGCTATCATATACACACTTTTAAACATACTTATCTATTTTCTTGACATTCATTTTCCGCGACAGACCTTGAGGATGAGCTGAAATCAGCTTTGGGTGGGCTTCAGCTGACCGAAGCACAGATGCCGTTAAGCAGACATGTTTTCTTGTTCAGTACTGATGACTCACCACGGTGAATGCCAAGTGACGCAATACTGCGGCAACAACCAGCAAAAGAAAGTTTATATACGGCAGATACACAACTGTCGACTTCTGCAAAGCACACTCCGGCGGCGACATCAACGGCAGAAAATCACCTGCAAAATATCTTTCTCCATTTCAGAAGTTTGGGATAAGCAAGGTCTGGGAATGTTAAGTTGATTCATTTCGCACATTTCCGACGTACATTTGAGAGACCTGTGCTTTATGCACAGTTTGGGTTGCAATAACTAAATGCCAATGATTCATTTTTGGAGGAATAACTTACTTTTCTTTGTGAATATCAATGAATAATATGAAAATTACGGAGTCAAATGGAACTTGTATCTTTGTGACTTATGAATAAAGTCAATTAAGATAAGATATAAACAATGCACAATGAAATATTCTTTAAAATACGAGTATTTGATTGCGTTGATAGGTAACAAAACAGAATACAATTTAAGTCTTGCTCAAATGCACTTACAAAGGATCAAAACTGGTTATAAATAGAAAGGACAGCATTTGGGTATTATTAGCTCATCTTTCATTATGTTCCAAATCGAGCCCATTCCTAACACTGAAATTTTTATCACGGTTTTATCGTTTCTTAAGGAAAATATTACAAGTTTAAATTAATTGACCTTTCATGTGCTTTTTACTTTCTCTACATAGGTAGAGAAGACACTACACTCCACCCAAAATTTTGATACCGAGATTTTGCTGAAAATACATGTTTTAGGGCCCCTAGATTCAGAAAAAGCATTTTTACTTTCCCTACATAGTATATGGTATATAGATAGAGAAGGTATTGCACTCCACCCAAAAATTCTATACAGAGACTTCACTGAAAATACACGTTTTAGGATCCCCTGTATAAAAAAAACATTTTTAGAAAAAGGTCTTTGTGTGTGTGTGTCCGTGTGCTGTGAACACGATAGCTCAAAAACTTGAAATTGGTAAAATACCACTTGATATTTAAGTTTATTGTCTTCCAAGAATGCGACATGAAGATTTTTAGAAAAATCCCCCACCCCAAACTATCCTTTCCAAAGAAGACATTTTGAAAAGTATGGTTTTCTTAAAAGTGTACCTAACAATGTTGATTAAAATACGTATGTTAAGGATATTTACATAAATAAATGGTACATCTTGAATTTTCTGGAAATAGACTTCAAAGGCCTCTTTATTCTCGATGAATTTTGCTGAATGTTGCATAACTAGTAAACCGCAAGAGATAGACAAACGCTTAATACATAAAAAATCTGATGTGTACCATTCACATGACTTTCTCCATATCCCTGCAACAAATAATTCTTAAAAAGCTTATACTTCTATTTACTTTAAGCTAACCAGAAAAAATTAGCAGAAATAGTCTTATTACTCGCATCCTTGTAAGTAGAAGCGAAATAAGGGACAACCGTAGGTTAAAGTGATAGTCAAAAGCTGGTTGCTATGTCAATGAAGTTCCTTTGTTTATATGGATAGGAGTTGACAAGTTCCAGTATGAGAAAAGTATACGTTTTTCATAGCAGAAACCAAAAATAAGGAATGTCACAAAGACGGCGAACTCCACGAAAAAAATGTATATAACATAAATTGTGTGTTTTAATGTGCTCTACATTTTTTGTGTAGTAAGTTTTTGTCCATCTCTTACGGTTTAGCAGTTATTCAAAATTTAGTAAAATTCATCCAGAATAAACTACTCTTCAGAGGCTATTCCCAGAAAATTCAAGATATACATTTCATTTGTCAGGTAAATATGTTTAATATCCGAAATTTTAATCAAAATCGTTAGAGCCATTTTTGCGAAAATCAAAATTTTCGAAAAAAGTTCCATGTAAAGGGTAGTTGGGGGTGGGGGGATTTTTCTCAAAATCTTCATGTGGCATCCCTGGAAGATACTAAACTTAAATACCAAGTTTGGTATTTTACCGACTTTTCGTTTTAGAGTTATCATGTTCACAGACACACGGGCACGCACACACACACACACACACACACACACGGACCTTTTTGTGAAAATGCTTTTTTTGGATATTGGGGGCCCTAAAACATATATTTCCGGTGAAATATCAGTATCGAATTTTTGGGTGCAATAGAATACCTTCTCTATACACTATGTACATAGTACGTATTGAGAAAGTAAAAATGTCAATTGGATATAAATATATATATAAATAAATATATATATATACTTTTAAATTCTGCTGGATGACTCTTACACCCACACACACACATGTATATATATGTGTGTGTATATATATATATACACACACACATAGTACGGGAAAGTTTTTAAAATATCATAATATGAATAAAAACAGTGCCAATGGAACGCATTTAGGTTAATAGCCACCAGATAGCAGTGGTACCACGGTTATTCGTTGCTAAATGGTCGTAGTACTGCAATATTTTCCCCTCCCCATTCAATGTTAAGGTAACGCACCAGTTTATCGATACAATGACGCAACACAGCAGTGAAATTCAAATACATTTTTATATATTAACAGTCCTTTCCTTACTTCTGTTTAAAATAAAGAAGCAAAGAAGCTTTCCTGGTGACGAAGACATGAGTAATGTATTTGCCGCTAGATAGCCGAAGTAGTATTTTTCCTCACCACCAATGTTAAGGTAATGCAACGGTTTATCGATATGACACAACGCAGCAGTGAAATTCAAATACATTTCTATATATTAACTTCCTTCCCTTACTCCTATCGTTTAAAATAAAGAACCAAAAATGCTTTCCTGGCGAAGAACACCTAATATACGCACTTATTTATTTGCCACCAGATGGCCTTAGTACTTACTGCTCTATTTTTCTTCCCCATTTAATGCTTAAAAAAAAATGTAAATGGCATGTTATTTATGGACGTTCTTTAACTACTGTGGTTCTCAGCGTCCCATTATAAATTGGGCGTAAAAGACTGCTTAATTTTGCTCAGAGGCGTCTCTATCAGGTTATTTTACATGCCGTAAATCTGCGACACGGGTCCAACGGTTTTACTTTCCTTCCGAAGGAAGCCATGCTAAAGATTTTTACACCCGAAAAAAATCCATCGTCCTCCGCCGGGTTTGAACCCGTGACCTTGGGTATATGAAGTTAGTATGGTAATCATTACATCACGGAGGGCGATATTCAATGCTAAGGGAATGCACCTGGTTATGGGGACAATGACTCAAGATAGCTGTGAAAATCAAAAATATTTCTTATGTATCAACAATCGTTCCCTTGGTCACATCGTTTAAATAAAGAAATAAGTATACTTTTGTTGTAATTCTTTAAAGTGAACAAGTTATAAACTATGCACATAACCATACTCTTCTTGGAATCTGAAAATGGCGTCGAAATGACGAGCTCGGTTTTAGGTTAATTTCCTATTGCAGATGTTGGTTATTTGAGGTTAGTGGTACATAAGCTAGCTAAAGAACATGAAAATATCCGCGTCACCATCATACTGCAATTGTGGTGCTCTTAGTACATTCGAACAAGTAATATTTTGGGTTAAATGGAGAAACTTAAAATACAAAGCTATCATCAAATAAAAGCTTATCAATTGCCCAACCAGATCTACTTGCTCTTTAGTTATGTCATTGTTGGTGCTAAAATGGTTGCTTTGACATAGGAGAAAATAAAAAAAGAGGTGGAAAACATTAGGAGTAAAGGAAAGAAAGAAATTTGGAAGAAGCATGAATGTGCTTTGTGACTTTCTCCTTAATGTAATTCATTACCTATTTCAGCGTATTCCCGCCACACTATGGAAGCGCTGCCGATACTGTTATTATACCAACAACATCCTTGGTTGCCCACTGTTAACTGCATATGTCATCCTTTCCACAAAACCTTATGGGTGCGCTGAGTTCGTACCAACTATATATGCTATATTGCACAGATCATTGCGCTTCATTGAGCTTTTCAGATTCAGAGGCATTTTAGACATTGGCAATGAACAAATTCCTGTTGACACTTCTACTGGCCTAATTTCGTTTCCATCTAACTTTTGTCACTTCACAAAGTCAAAGGAAGAATTAATATCGGAAGTGTTTCCAAATTTTAGTGCAAATTACAAATACTATGCTTGGTTGAGCGAACTGAACTCCTAAATTCATTGGGTTTGTCAGGATTACCAGCACACAATTTACAGCTCAAAGTTGGCTCGGTGATAATTATGCTACGCAATCTCAATCAGCCGAAATTATGCAGCGGAACAAAACTCGCTGTTAAAAACATTATGAAAATTTTTATTTAAGCTACTATAACATAGGAAAGCGAGGATGTACTTATTCTAAGAACAGCACTAATGTCAACCGAGATTCCTTTTGAATTTAAGTGAGTTCAGTTTCCGGCGCGCCTTGCATTCGTAATGACAATAAACCTCAAGGCCAATCGTTAGAAGTGTGTGCAATATACCTTGAATTGTCGTGTTTTTCGCATGGGCAGTTTTACGCTGCGTGCTCCAGAGTCGGCAAACTATCGGCGCTATTTATTTTCTCTCCGGAAGGAAAAGTATACATTATTAGGCATTACAATAAAGTATTGTCAAATTATTTAATTGTAATTTTATATCATTGCATGGTCGTACTATTAACGGAAGATTTTGTCTGAGATTTTTTTTTTTTTCATTATGTACACCACCCTACGAAGCCGGGACGGTCAGCTAGTTTAAAATATATTTTATATATTCAATATTTAAATTATAGCGTGACGCTTAAACGTCATATATACTTACGTTTTTAGGCCCGAAGGCTATATTTTAGAAGAGTGATAACATTTTAAAAATAATAAAACGTGAGGGTATTAGACCATTATCAAGAAATTGTAAAAAATTAGTCTACGTTTGGAAAATGGAAGAAATGATGTGACCGCCTTTAAATTTTCCGAGTCAAACCACATCTGCGTGCTAGATAATTCTAAGTAGATAAAGAAAAAAGGGAAATAAAATAAGATAGGTTTGCTAAAGGAAGACGGCTTATACTCGTACTTAAATGCTTTATACTGTATTCTTAAGAGGTGAGGTAATTGTTGGAACTCTCAAATGTCTTATACAGATGACCCAAGAACGCCGTATTTCACATGTGCAGGTACCCTTCGTGCGATAAAGAATTTGCCGAATTCAACGGAGCAATTTGAAGCAAATGCCGTTCAGTGGCGGGAGAGCCAATAGCGCGAGCGTCCTTCGTTGAACACCTCTTGCATATCAGCGAAATCGAAGAGAGAATCGCGCTCTCACAGTTTCCAATCCGTGATAATATACAAAAGACCGAAAACGTTAACTGCTTTCCACTTTATCTGGAGAGAATAAGCTGGTTTTGTAATTATGTATACGCTGTTCTTATTTAACATTAGAGCCATGAAGGGTAAACCAAAATATCCAGGTACCGTAATAAAAAACATGCAAACACGCATGAGAGAACGCAGCGTTTCACTGTATTATTATTATTATTATTATTATTATTATTATTATTATTATTATTATTATTATTATTATTATTATTAGTATTATTATTATTATTATTATTAAAATACGTTAAAAAAAAGTATATGGCATAAATTGTGTGTTTTAAAGACAGCAGCATTTTTATTTAGCAAGTGTTTTGTCTAGTCCTGTGGTTTACTATTTATGAAAAACAATTCGTAATAAAGAGGACTTCAGAGGCTATTCCTAAGAAATTCAAGATATTTATTTTGTCACATATATATGTTTATTATAGAAGTTAATATAGTAGGTAGTTTAATCAATATACTTAAGCCATTTTTAAGAAAATGTTAATTTTTGAAAAGGTGGGGAGATTTTCTTGAAAATCTTTGCATCGCATCCTTAAAAGATGCTGAATTTAATTCTCAAATTTAGTATTTAACCGACTTTTCATTTTTGAGTTATCGTGTTCACACACACACACACACACACACACACACACACACACACACACGCGCGCGCGCGTTTGCTAAAAATGAATTGTTATACAGAAAACTCAAAGCTGTATTTCCTGTGTAATTTAGGTATCAAATTTTCGCAGGAATGCAATACCTTCTCTACCTATGTACTATGTAGGCAGTAGATGAAGTAAAATTATTTAGTTAGATTTTCTGTTTCGTTTCATTATTTTACTTTTGGAAAGCTATATCCAATGTAGCCTTTTCATACAAACCTCTGAATAAGTAGTATTTTGTTTGTGTTATAACTTACTACTCCTATTTTGTTATAGTCTAAATGTGTTCGTTATTAATAGCTCTCTTTAAAAAATACATTAATCATGGGGAACCTAATCATGTAAAAGATCTTATCCTCCTTTCAGATTTCCTGTGATTTATTTAACGGAACTTTTTTATTACAAATGTGAGCAGATTCTTAGCTCGTATTTAAGTTTTAAATGCTTTTACCTCCTTAAGGAGGTAAAGAGTGGTAATGTAATTATCGGTCAAAAATAACTTTAGCAATCTTGTTTTGCGTATTTCCGAAGTTGCGTGGTCTTATAAAGTTTGTAACTTAATAAAATCAATAATTTTTTAAACGCCCCTCACATGTAAACATAACTTAATTTCCTCCCTTTTCATTATTTTTACCATTTTTCTTCTCTTACTATTTCCATGCAAAGAGACTGAAAATTGCACTGGATATTCAAGACACTATTGCTAATATAACTATATAACTAATTATTGGACTTTTTATATATATATATATACATATATATACATATATATATATATATATATATATATATATTTCATGGTTCCTGAAATAAAAATAACACGACATGTGAGCAAAAAAAAAACAAAAATATTGTCATCAGTACACTATATTTTCTTATTCTGCATAGGAAGTACATGTTTTCATTAATCATTTTCGACTTCATTACAATAAAATTGCAAGAGATAGATCTTTAAAACATACATTTTTAAACACAAAACATTAATAACTAAAAATATATTAAAGCTACAAAATTGTATCTTTAAAGGCTTTATACATAGGCCATGTAGCACATCTGTATAAAAATTTAACATCCTAGCTTTAATCTAGAAATTCAATTTGAAACCCGTTCGCCCCCTGAAATCAACCGAAAAGTAGAATAAGGACATGACGTTACTCTAGAAGTTAGTTTTCTATCACCCAGCTGGATTTGGGTGACTCAAGCGGTGCTTTCTGTATCTTGAATTCCAAAGGTCACTAATTCCATCATTAGCTGCTTACTGACAGTTGATAGTTCACCATTGATAAATAGTGCCATGAGAGGGAAGCGGGACGCAGGGGGCGTGAAGTGGCCAACAGTTTTACTTTCAAAATATAAGATTTTTTTTTTGTTTTTGTTTTTTTTTACGTGCAAACAAGCATTAAAAGGCACTGATGGATTTACTTCGCATCCGAAAACATAATCGCTCACCGCTACATTTGAACTCGCGACCACGTGAATCAGAGGTTAGCAGGGTATCACTACCCTTGAGGACGACCATTATTTCAGAAGTTTGTTTTAAAATTGCATGTTTTCTTTTACTTTTATATGTGAAAGTGAAAATTCAGTTTCCATTCTATACCTTGGCTTGCTATGTGTTCATTTGACCTGAATATTTTAATTGATACATTGCATGGAATATGTATAAATGGCGTCCTTTAAACTTTTAATAGATCTTGACGAATTATTTTCTTTTAATTTAAGGCTGTTTAACCGGGCTGGTCATATCGGACGATGAACGTGAAATGATGCTCAAATGATCTCACGGTCCATGGAGCTTAAAGTTACTCGATATTCGTCTGATCAGGATAAGGGAAAACTAGGATAAAAACCTTATCCGGATAAGTCACCCTTAGAAAGAGATTCGAACTCGCGACCTCTTGAATGTGAGGCAGACGCGCTACCTACACACTACAGCAGCGTTGATTTTTTTGTTTTCTGTCTGCTCTAAATGTTGCCATTAACAGCTAGTCATATCGGCGGCTTCCCCTTTGGAACAATTGCTCATGGAAATGGTGTTCACACATTGGTGTTAATCTTTGGTGAATTACCTTTAACTTTACTTGCATATATTCACACTCTCGTTGATACTTTGGGGAAGGATCGGGAATATTTTGTCTAGAGAAAAATTTCCATCCCCAGCCGGGAAATGAACTCGGGACCCTCGCACAGCAGGCAGGTGCTCTGCCGACTGAGCTAAGGGGCCAGCTGAAAAAATGTATGAAGTATTCTTTTGTATCTTTAGATTTTTAGGGGAAAAAACGCTTTGAAATCTACAGGTGCTTGAGAAGAACGCTTTCCACTAGTACATAGATGAAAAAATCAAACAACAGACAAGGTTGAGTTCGCTGCAGAATACGATTACGCAGTCTGTCTGCGGAGTCGCGGCGAGGTTGTTATTGCATTACAAAACTTTGCTAGTAGCTTAATTTCTCATAATTTTTTTGGTATATTTTTGCGAAGTACTTAATGAAAGTAACCACCTAAAGACACTTGTTTAAGAATGAAATAATAATAATAATAATAATAATAATAATAATAAATTATAATAATAATAATATTTATGTGTAGTGCTTTATAACTAAGAAATACAAAATGGCCACGTGTTTATCAAAGTATTCATTGAAAAACATTAATAAAAAACGATGTTTTTATGAAATAATTTAAGCATCTTAAAATCGAGATTGACAACTTCATCGCCTTCTTTTTATTTAAACGCTCAAAAAAGGAATGTTGCTAAAAAAAAAAAAAAGGTTATTATTCTCTTCTTGGACCCCGAAGCAGAAACAAAATGAAAGTCTTCCGGATTTTACCTAATGTTTTTATAGTTCATATCTCCGAAAAATAATCCCGTTCATCACTCTGAAATTTATATTTAAAGTTTTGTGAGATCAATGAAGAGAATTAAAAGCCGTTTGAATTACGAGTAAGGATTTAATGTTGGCATTAGATGTAGCCTGTAGAATATTTTGTCGCTGAATTTACATAGTCCCATATAGTCGTTTTACTTCCAAACAAAGGTTCTGAAAATCAGAAATTCTTGTGGCTTCTACATCGCCCCAAAAACGGTGAAATATTATTTCAAAGTGAATGCAACAATACTTTTCTGTTTACCATTTGCGTTCCTAAATGTAGACTTTTCCGATATGCAGCATTATGGAAAAACGCATAACTCAAAATGTTATGGCAAATTCATAGCCCTTGTTAATCCTGCCCTTTTATTCGCAAGTTTGCCTTTGGTATTGCCATCTGTTTAAATGTACGAGATTTATGCCCTTATTTTGAAGAGTTTTCCAAATGAACATAAAAGAGCAGATATTCGTTACTTTTCATGTTTTGCCGATTCGCTGAAAGAGCAGTCGCGGTGACACAAGCGTGAGTTTGTCCCCACATTGATTGGCACACGGGTTCCCTGGGCTTCACAAGCACTTTGTGCGTTCGCTCGTCCGGAAATTGCGATTAAAACCATCTCATCAGCTGTAGGCCAGCGTGAAACAGTCCATGTTGCATTTGAGCCTGCCTGTCTCGTGGTAAACATTTTTTTTTTCTTTCCCGTTTGTGTGAAGGCGACTGGAACCTCTTGGCAGCTGGCAGGTATTTTTTAATGTATTTTCTTTGTTCCAGTAAAAGTATCGGTCACCATTTATTTTTCCAATAGAGTGGTTTCGCTGGAAGTACTTTTTGTTTTCCGCCAGTTTGATCCAGCAGGTATATGCGATGCCAATAAAGCAGCAATCTGCGATAAAATTAGTAATAACGTTTTAGTTAGTAATCCTTAAAAGTTTTAGCCTCTTTTGCTTTCGAAATACAATGAGTGCTAACGCCAGGTGGCGACTGTTTGCTTCTTTAGTTCGGATTGTAGTTTCGCTTGAGCTTGCAATCTCCAGGCAGTGTGGAACGAATAAACATTTTATGCCGGAGTTGGTTATAACTTAATAACACACTTGGCACCCATCATTAGTAATGTAGTTTTAATGATACCTAGCATGTTTACTGCAGCATGTACAACATATTCTGTACCCAACATATGAAGTTCCTTTTCAAGAGTTTGCCCAAGCCACAAATTAGAGCTGTTTTCTTTGTAGAACTGCAGTAGTAAATATTTATTACTTTCTTTATCGGCGGTCAGTTACACAAATATAGATTCCATCCAAACATCCCATATCAGATCTTCACCGGAACATCCCCCAAAGAAAGCATTTAAAGAAAGAACATAATACAAAACAAATACATGGATAAATAACAAATTTCATATTGAGACAGACATTGCTAAATATACCAGGATTTTTTTTTTTATTTTAACAAAGATGCTTTAACTATTCTGATTAAAATACGATTGTTTAACAATCGTATTTATGTGTTGAATGTTGTGTGATAAGACTCTTCTTCATTCAGAGCGAATTACGTATAACGTTTGTGTAATTGTTAAATCATAAACGATAGACAAAAATATAAAGCTCATTGAAATAATCAGTAACTTATAAAGTTATTTGTAGCACAAGACGTTTTCAAAATATTCATTATTTCATTTTTAAGCCTTCTCAAGTCGTGTGCAATCTGTCGATTCCTCTTTTTAATTACATGGATTCATTCGTAGCAAACACTGATTAAATACGAACATTTGAGTGCAATAAGATGCATATTTCTTAATTTGAGGTTGATTCTTGAAAAAATCCCGCGAGTATCGATAGTAAAATACATATTTTATACGAATCCTATTACGCGTAAGGAATCATGCAAAGTTGCAAAGGACATGGAAAGTCATATGGTTGTGTGACACTAGATTTTTAGTATACGCTTTACGGAAATGTTTTGAAAATAGGCTTTACTTTCTCATTGAGTACTATCTACGTATATAGTAGGTAGGAGAGGTAATGTATTTCACCTAAAATACCTAATGTATTTCACCCAAGATTTCACCTTAAGTATATCTTTTGAGGTTCTCTCAATGAAAAATCTTATGTGTAGCATTCACATGACTTTCTCTACACAGCTACTACAAATTACTGTTAAAAAGTATATTTATCTATTTACTACATACTAATCGATATAAACATTAGCAGAAATGGTCTTATTTCTTGCTTCCTTGTAAGGAAAAGAGAAATAGGTGATACACAATGCTTAAGTGATAATCAAATATTTTAAAGCTGTTTTCCATGTGGTTAAAATCCGTTTCTATGCATGGTTAGAAGTTTACAAATTCCTGTTATGAGAAAATTATTTTAAAATTGAAACCAATTAAAAGGAATATCTCGGAAATGGTCAACTCCACGAAAAAATGTACAGGATATAAATTGTCTGTTTTAACGAAATCTACATTATTTGTGCGGTAACTTTTTGTCTATATCTTGTGGTTTACCAGCTATGCAAAATTCAGCAAATTTCATGCAGAATAAAGAGGTCTTCAGAGACTATTCCCAGAAAATTAAATATATACATTTTACTTGTCATGTGAGATATCTTTAATACTGTTTTTTTTTTAGAGCCAGTATTAAAGATATATATATATATTATACACAGGGGACCCTTAAACGTCATTTTCGGTGAAATCTTAGTACAGAATTTTTGGGTGCAGTGCAATATCTTCACTACCTATGTACCACGTACTATGTAGAAAACGTAAAAGAGAAGTTTTTAGAAAAACGTTCGTGTGTATCGGTGAACAGCATAATTCAAAAACGAAAAGTCGGCAAAATACCAAACTTGATATTTAAGTTCAGTATCTTTCAAGGATGCGACACGAAGATTTTCAAGAAAATTCCCCTACCCCAAAGTACCTTTTACATAGAATGCTTTAAATGTTAAGATGATTGTAGTTTACTATCCTTTTAAATGTAAATAAAATTAAAGTAAAATGCAGAATAAGTTTTAAAACTTTATAATGAAAATTTAACACACGAATGAATTTAAATTCCGCATATTTAAGATAATGCTAGCATTGTAGCGCTCCGAAATGTGTTCAATCTGTCTTCCATATTTTCTTAGGTTTGGTGCTTTTCTAACTCGTTTTAAACGGTATTACTAGTAAACTCCTCGGTAGCTTAACTCATTTGCTTTTGTGATTATACCATTAGCAATCACTAACATGGCTGCTAGATGAATGTATCGCTATCCCACGAAATCAAAGCTTACAGGGAAATAACAGCGCTCTCTTGTTCTACACTGCAATCAAATACAACGTATATAATCCTAAAACCTGCTTGATCCTTTCCGAAAGATTTTACGCGAATTCTAGTGACATTTATTGCTAAAGTGTAACGGGAAACTCTCTTAAACGTCTGTCACAGACACAGGCGAAGTTTATGCACAGATTTTCTTTGATGTGAGTGTACGAACTCCACTGCTTTACTTTTAATCAAACTGAGTGGTTCGCGGAACAAAAATCAACGCTATTCAAAACAATGGGAGCCTTGCGCTCCTGTCGCCCTGAACGCTAGGGTATTATTGTGCCAAACTATGGATGGCCCCGCCTGGGAACAAATTTACACAAGCAAATAATTGTTCATCATTGTAATGACAGCTAAAATTTCCAAAATAATGCACAACGCCTGCACATTCCTTTTTATATCTAAATAACCGTCATATGGGCTTGGAGATGCGTACTGACGACGTGAAGCAAAAATGAATCCGGATAAAAAATGAAAATCCAGGTAAATTTTCAGAGTAGCTGTATTAATATGTGTAATGTAAGTTCTTGGCAAATTTGCGTCGCCCTCCATGATGTAATGATTACCATGCTGACTTCATATACCCAAAGTCGCGGGTTCAAACCCGGCGGGGGACGATGGATTTTTTCGGGCGTACAAATCTTTAGCATGACTTCCTTCGGAAGGGAAGTAAAGCCGTTGGTCCCGTATCGTAGATTTACGGCACGTAAAAGAACCTCAAGCCTGATAGGGAGACCTCTGAGCAAAATTAAGCAGTCTTTCACGCCCAATACAGAATGGGACGCTAAGAACCACAGTAGTTAAAGAGCGTCCATAAATAACACGCCATTTCATTTGAGAAATTTGCGCACAATCTTATTACTTGTTCAGAAGATTGTATAAAAAATATCACGTTCCAAGATGTCAAGAAATTACGAAGGATAAAATTCCAAAGGTGAATGAAACAGCTTTGATATAAAAGGAAATATACCAGATGATTCAGCCGCCCCTTCGTTTTTTGGAAGCTAGGTCACCCTTCAAGATACTTTTGCGCCATAAGTCAATTTTCTACGCTTGATAAGACGTATTACTTGACGTTCGTAGATAGACGAATGCAAAACATTCAGAGGAACAGTGGTTTAAGGGGCACCAGCCACTCTGCAATAAAGTGCACCTCAAAAATGTACCACTCGTTTACTGAGAGTGAATTCCGGGTTTCCAACTGATTTTACATACCTTTAGTCTACAGTACGCATAGCAATGCAATTCAGTAAACTCCTCTGATAAAATGGACCTATCATATGGATACACTAACAACATCAGCTGAAAATAAAATGTCGGAATCTTATAATAGGGTCGGGGTTGGCTGCAACCAATTAGAGGGACGCCTACATCTCCCATGGATTGTACAGTCAATACGTACATATTATTTAATAACGGTTTATTTAAATTTTGCCGCCATCCTCTGTGGTCTAGAGGTAGCATGCTGGCCTCTAGTTCCCAAGGTCGCCGGTTCAAACCAGGTGGAGGATGATTGATTTTTTCGGGCATTATAAACCTTAGCATGGCTTCCTTCGGAAGGAAAGTAAAGCCGTTGGTCCCGTGTCGTAGATATATGGCATGCAAAGGAACCTTAAGATTGATAAAAATGGCTCTGAGCAAAATTAAGTTTATCTTTCATGCCCAATATGGAACGGGACGCTGAGTATCACAGCAGTTAAAGAGCGGCCAAAACAACACTCAATTTCAATTTAAGTGTTGGCGTAAAATACGTCTCTTACGTCTTAAATAACGTGCATAATAGCATCTGACATTTAAGTAATAATATTACAACGCTCAGCAAAGGATAAAAGCTGTCCTAAAAGGCCAAAATACGCACAAAAGTAGCGAAGTGGCATTGGCATACAAGTTCTACGGTTGAACTCGGAATATGCTTTCAGTCAAGCCTCCAAATGGCTCAATGGAATTATGATTGTGCGCTAACCCCGGGACACGAACAGAAACACAAAACATTAACATCCATGCCCATGGTGTAATTTGGATCCGCGGCCCTTTCGCGGCAACTCTAAGCGCGCCAACGACTATGGCTACTGGGACCGGCAGGCATTTTAGAGTATTATTCAGAATATGATGATCCTGCCATTTATCTTCCAAAAGTCAGACTTTAAAGTTTGGGATTAGGGTGTGTGCGGTTGGAAACCAACCCTCGCTGTTGCGAAGTGTTCCACTTTCTGATTCCTTAACTGTGGTGCGATTCTCGACTAGCAAGCAGGTCTTCAGGAAATAGATTTTACTATGTTGACTCCTGCTCTTAGTTCAGTGTATTCTTTTGTTTCCTTTTATTGCCCAGTGGTAGGGGGAACGGTTCCGTTTGAGGGTCATCATGCTTTGGAGAAAACTATACCTATGTAGAGTGTTATTATTTATTATAATTGCCGATTCCCCTCATTCTTCACGCGCATGCTGTCGCACGATAGTTTGTGCTAGTCCTTCATGATTCGACAGACGAGTATGTTGATATGCTCTTGATTTATACCGGAAGGAATATCCTAATAGACAACAACAGCAGAAACCTTCTGGAATGTGGAAAGGCATCTACATAAAGCAGCGTCATTCCAAAGATTGGCTCCTGTTAGACACGCATCAACAACATCCAGTGTTAATGAAGAAGCAGTTTTGAACCCCATCCAGTATAATCCGCATACTAGTTGCTCAAGAGGTGAACATTAGCCAGACCTCTGAGTCCGAATTTTGAATGCTAATAATCCTTAGCGTTTGCACCTACACCAAGCACTTCAAGGGAGATATTTCGAAGCCTGAGTGACCTTTTGTGAATGGTTGCTGGAGAGAGAAGCAAATGATATGGGATTCGTATCCAGAATTCTGTTTTCTGACGAAATCACCAAACCACCACAATTTCCACTATTGTAGTGTTGATAATCCTCATTGGGTAAGGGCGGCAGCAGTAATGGGGAGTGGGGAGCGGGGAGTGAATATCTTGGGTGACCATCTTGTTGGAGATGACTACCTTATTCTTAGAGGAACATCTAAACAGGAACACGCTACCTTGATGAGCTCCGTAATGAGCTCCTCTTATTACTACTGAATGAGCAACTTTAACATTGACAAGATAGGACATTTCGTCTCCCCTTAAAGCGCCAATGGAATGGCCGAGATTAGGCAATTTCAACCAATCGCGGTCATCTGATTGGAGCGATAGCAGGTGCGAATGACGATGTGGTTTCAACGCGATGCTGAGCATCCTGGCTATTGGATAGGAAGACAAGGACTAGTCTCATGACCTGCCAAACTGCCTGATCTGACACTCTGGGGTTCTTTAAAGGAACGTGTTTATGAAAGGAGCTAGACAATCCAGAAAGCCTTCAGCAGTGTATTACAGTGGAATGTATATCTATTACATCCGCCATGCCACACCGAGTAAGAGGTTCCATTCAACTCGTGTCTTGGGGTGCACTAACCAAAAAAAGGTCACCAGTTCGAGCACTTCATTAGAAGAGTCGTGTTTCAGATTAGAACAAGGGTCATTTCAGGGCCACAAAACATATCAACATGAGACGATATTTTGAATAACGAAATAGGCATACCATTTCTATGTGTTGCAACATTGTGAAAGTATTACAACTTCCATGTTAAACTGTGATATTGTAATTGCTTTGTTTTCTTATATCAAATGTGTATAAATAGTTGTTATTGAAATACCTATGTTTAAACAATTACCTACCTATAGTTAACCAATCAAGAAGCACCAAACTGGAAATAAAACAATTATCAATTATAATGATAACAGTTTTAAACATAATATTTTTCAACCGGTGTTATTTGCTAATATTACAAGGCAAAAAAAAAAAAAAAAAAATAGCACATGCAGAGGATTCGAACCTCCTTTACTGCAGACGGATTACTTACGAATCGCGCGCTCGTTCCATCTCAGCTACCTACTAACTTGAGAGATAAACATTAAGTTTAACTTGTAGTTTTTGCTGATGCCAGAGAACATTTTCAGTTGTGCAAACGTTAATTATCTAATTGCGAGTTTATTAAAAGGCGATACTATAACATATATGTTATTACTCATTTCTCGAGTTTATCACCAAAGATATCCATCTTCATTGCGTTGGACAGAATAAGGGCCAATATTTTCAAATTGGAGAATAAAATGCGGATTACATAAAACTGGAAGAGTAGGGCCAGGACTGAATCACCTGGTATTTGCATTTTTATGATCATATTTTGGCAGCATGCAGTAGCTACAGTAAACTGATTCCCGATCAAGGTTGAGAATTTGCCCAAGTGGATAAATGACATATTGTTTAAAATAAACCTCACCAGACAAAAAAAAATGGCGAATTTGTCTGTAAGTCTGTTAGTTCAAGACTTTTATTAACTCGGGATTAATTTTCAAAATCTTCTGAAAAAGACTGGTAAATAAAGCTCGTGTTTAAGTCTAACAAATCATTTGTTTTTCTAAATAATATAGTGAATCTATTTGTTACGATACTTCCGTATACTTTGCAGGACTCATATGGATGCAACAATGAAAGATCATACATTACAAACAACAACCAAATCTAAAACTCTATCACTATAAGAAAAGTCTTATGTGGTACACTCACATGACTTTGTCTACCTATTGTGCAACAAATTTGTGCAGTAATTTTTTGTCTATCTCTTATGGTTTCCCCGTTTTGCAAAAGTTATCCAGAACGAAGAGAGCCTCAGAAACTATTTCCAAAAAAATTCAAGCTATACATTTTATTTGTCATAGCTTTAATATACGCATGGTTTTCCAATCAAAATCTTTATAAATAATTTTTAAGAAAATCGAAAATGTTAAAATATGTTCCATATAAAGCGTAGTTTTGGAGTGGTGGGGGGCATTTTCCTGAAAATCTTTGTGTCGCATCCCCGAAAGATATCGAGTTTAAACGTCAGGTTCGGTATTTAATGAACTTTTCAATTTTGAGCTATTCCAGAGAAAGAGAGAGAGAGAGAGAGAAAGAGAGAGAAAGAGACAGACAGATAAACAGGAATCCCTTTTCTAAAAACTAATTTTTTATGTATTCGGGGGTCCTCAAAACATGTATTTTAGGTAAAATCATAGTATCTATTTTTGGGAGGAATACAAAACTCTCTACATACTGTGTACTTTGTATGTGCTAGAGGAAGTAAAAATATGATCGCCTGAGTGGTTCAGTGGTTAGCATGCTAGGAAAAATCAGAGGTCCGCGTTCTATTTCATACTGGAGGATGGGACTTCTAGATTATTCCCGACCTCCCTAAATTCTGAAACTATGAGTCAGAATGTAAATGAGTGTGTAAATTTGAAAATATAAAAAGCAAACCCAATACACAATAGTAAACGAGTGAATATCATTGCCGATGAGCAATTTTCCAGAGACAAAACCCCCAATGTGACTTACATGTAAAAGGCGGCGTGTAAATAGAACAATAACAAAATGATATACACTCGCATTAGCTTTCCCCAGAAAATTACACATTCTTAGTCACTCCTTACATATTAAAGCATTCATTAAAATCTTTTCTTTGTATATATTCACGACGCTTTCCGTCTGGATATTATTTAAAAGTATACGAAAAGTACATCAACATAGTAGAATCGAAACATTTCAGTCATCTTCTGGAAGATAAAAAGGATAGGTATTAATTAAGTTTCGATTCAATCTATCTCTTTTACTGCTTCCTATTATGCAAAACTATGACCAATTTATTAAAATGAAGAGGACTGATAAGCTGTTGAAGTGTGCATCTTATCAGTCATACAAACACGCATTAGTCATAAGTATCTTACTAAAATCGTTACAGCAAAAAATAACCTAATTTTTTTCTTTTTGAAAGGCTGGTTAGGGAACAGAGGTTCCATGAAAATCTTCTTGCATCATTGAAAGTTACAATATTTACATATATCCCACCTTTCGTTTCCGAGCTTCCTGTTAGCGTCCATACGGGTGCACCATTTTGAGGGTCTTTAGGGAAGCTCACGACGGGGAATATTTTGATATGTTTGGGTGGTATACTCTATTTAGTTCACTTATCTTTGGTAAGCGACCAAGAAAGTAAAAACAAAATATTATTTAAATGATTGCAGGCCATAAGACCATTTATAAACCCTCTGGAAAGATCAAGTCAATCTTAAAATAGCACTGGCAGTTCTCATTTGCCATCCCATTTTTATTAAGGATGCATTTTCCTTTAAAAATAATTTTTCTGTTTCTTAAAGATGTGATCTCCTTATTTGTTTCTTCCACACAAATTGACGAAGGTATAAGTGTTTTGGTAATTTTCAGTTCAAGAGTCTAGCTCTTAAAAGATCCAGCGTACTGTAATGCTTTTTATTTTAGCGTAAAAGTATTTAGGACTGCTGTAGGCAGAAAAATATTGAGCGCGTATGTATATAGGTCCCTTGTTCATAGTATACAATTAATATACAACCAAATTATAAACATAAATTAATCCTAGACTGAAGTAAGTATTAAAGCATCTGATGTGTTCTGTTCACATGACTACTCCTCTACCTATTCTGTAACAAATTATTGTTACGTTTATTCTTCTACATAGTTCATGGTAATCAAGGTAAACATTTACATAATGCTCTTAATCTTAATTACTTATAAGTAAAGAGGAAACGAGGGAATATACGAGGCTAAGGCAATAGTCAAATCGCTTAAAACTCGTTTGTTATGTGATTTTTTATAGCTTAACGTCTATTAGTCTCGTTGGTCTCAAAAGATGAATGAAATTGGTGAAACGATACTCAAATGATCTCGGGGTCATGGAGCTTCGAACTCGCAACTTCTTGAATGTGAGGCAGACAGGCTACCCTCAGACTACTCTTGGTATGTCCAGGAGTAACACAAAAGAGAAAGGAATAACACAATCTCGTTTGAGAAACGTTTTAAGAATTTGAACATTGAAACCAATAATGAGTATCTCGAAAATAGTACTCCAAAAAATGTATATGACTTAAATTGTGTGTTTTAAGTAGACTTATTTTTTTGTAGTACGTTTATGTCTATCTCTTATGGTTTACCAGTTATACAAAAGCCACCCAGAATAAAGAGGTCTTCAGAGGCTAGATATACGTTATAATTTTTCATGTAAATATATTTAACTTACGACACTTTAATCAAAATCGTGACAACGATGTTTGAGAAATTCAATTTTTTTTTTTTGTTTTTTTTGTTTTGCACGTGAAGGTAGTTTTTCTTGAAAATTGAGGATTTTCTTGAAAATCTTCGTGTCGCATTCTTGGAAGATGTTTAAATTACATTTCTTTTTGAGTTATATTGTTCTGAACACACAGGACCTTTTTCCAAATGGTCTTCAAAACACATATTTCTGGTGAATTCTCGATATAAAATTTTTGGACGGAATATAATACCGTCTCTACCTAGTATGTACGTAATACTACTCGGTAGAGAACGTAAAAATAAATTGAATTTCATAGATTAAGTGCAATAATTTGAATTAAAATTAAATTTTGTATTACTTCATATTTTTATTAAAAAAGGGAACTTCCAACCTCCAAAACGCATATGTTACCTTAATATTCTGTTATTCTTTGCTTTTGTACTTTGAACTTTTCACTGGTATAAAATGCTTATGATTAACCCCTATAACATCAATTAATTAAGAACCAGAATCATGAAAATACAATAACAAAATGCATAACCCCACAATATTGATATTAAATGTCTACTTACAGTTGTTGAACTGTTTCTAGAACAATGGATGAGTTTTGGCACTTAGCATTGGTATCAAGCACAGGTTAGGATATTAAGGACTAGTCTGGTGGAAATAAATAACAACTGTGAGGATGAAAATTAAACGCAAAAAATACATGTTTTACGAGAAAGAATTACGAAGATATTAGTGAAGGGCTTTTATGAACTGTGATTTTTGTGCGAAAATTTTTATGATGTGACAAAGTGAGTGAAGACAATTAAAAGCATCTGAACGAAATGAATTAAGTGCGTATTATGAACAGACAAAATAATGTTGTTTTAGAAAGAATAAGCGAATAAATAAATATGCCAGAACTGATCAGAGCCTGAAACAATAGATGATAAAAAGCTCCTTGTTAAGGTATGTAGTGATTGGGAGCTGGAAAAACATCTGAAGCAGAAAAAGCCAGACAAAATTACGCCACATTTTTCTTATGCAGATACGAGAAGAGCTGAAAAGTAGAAAGAATAAAAGGGAAAGAGATTGCAGTTTAGGACAGAAAACAATGGGACAATTTGCTTCACATTAAGTTGATGTCTACATGTAAAGTCATAACGCCTAACGGCAAACATATGCCACTGAAGCAACCGTCCACTATGTGTACACGGCTCTGAACTGTTTGTTAATGAGAGGCAACTACAAATCTTTGTTGTATGTGACCACATTATTTGATGCCCATCTACGTCACTGTTGCGAAAGTGAATGCGCATGTGACTTATCCAACAATCCCAAATCGATTCCTGTACGGGACAAGTTCTCTGGTAACATACTTAGTTGGAGTTTTCCCATATGTTACACAGACGGAGTTTTAGATACAGATATTCTCATTCGTGCCATTAGTCCTGAAATACTTTAATATATTTAGGGCTGATAACCCTGTCAAATAGTTATTCGCCAAATCTAGAGTAATGGCATGTAGGGTTATAAATGCGTTTTAAATACATACCTACTCTAAAAAAACATGCATTCCACGACTCTCCTATAGGCGTGCAATTTCTCCTCTGACATATTGCACAAAAGTTGCTTGTATCATTCAATCACCTTTAACAATTGAAAAAGGTATTTCATATTTGTAACATACACAAAAATGTGAAAAAAGGGCATTAGGACTTCCAAACTAATTCAGCATACTTCCGGTGTGAGGAAAGCATGTCGTCCTCATATTTTTGGTTTACCTTACTTTAAGAATACATATGTTTTGTATTTTAAGCTATACCTATGGACACCGGACTCATTTGAGGATCATTTCACCCATTTCACACGTCGATTATGACTGCAGAAAAATGTTGAAGAAACTCCAAGTATGTGCTTTAATAATGAAATCTCTTGAAAGTTAATCAGTGTTTAGCCCTGTTAAATGATTTGCAACATTTAGCTATATATAGATAATACAGCACTAATCGCTAAAAAGAAGAAAGAAAAATGAATAAAGAAATATTTATTTAACTTCTGTGAAGTATCAGACAGCAAATTAAAATTTGACTAATGCATATAAAACTAAAAAGCTCTATCATTCCTACTATGCCTAAAAAGCACAACCAAATTAAACAGAAAGTTAAACTCCCTGTAATGGCCGATTATTTTAAAATTTATCAATATCTAAAATTGAAAACGAATGTGTACATAAATATATTTTTACACTTAAGATCTGTACGTTTTGCAACACAAATAGTGCGGTTGTATTGCTAAAATACGTTACTATGAATATTATTGTTATTGATACGTCCGCGCTGACTCCGTAGTAGAATATCAATTCTTCATTTTTTGGTCTGCCCAAACAAGGCTTCCCTCATTGTGATAATTACAATACTCTGGCTCTCTAGCTGGATGTATCCTGTAACGTATGTCTTTAATAAAAGGCATTATAGTAAATCTATACTAATATTATAAAAAGAGAAAATTTGTGTGTATATGTGTGTGTGTGTGTGTGTGTGTGTGTGCGTACGTGCGTGTATATGTTAATCTCATAAAAAAAAGAAGAAAACTATTTTGATAATTTCTTCACCATAGAAAAGCCAAATTCTTCATGGGGCTATAAAGATATATTCTGATTTCATTTCCTAAAATACTACAAGATTAAAAAGGATATATAAAGCCCTTAAATTTGAGTGTGGACACACTGGACTTCAAAAGAAAAGGTTTGTTAAGAAGGCCTTGACTTTTAGTTGAGAATGCTATGTAAGTGAAAATAGTTTTGTTATTCCACTGAATATAAATAGATACCGCATAGAATTCCTTGCAATAAAGCGTAAAAAGGCCGTTACATTTTAATGCAAAAAATAAATATTCTTAGATGACCTTGATGTAACACTTCAGCAAACATAGGCAAGAAATTAAAAAGCGATAATCGATCCGGTATCTATGTTTCTCTTGAATCTTCATATGCATGTATGCATACATAGATGTATATGTGTGATAATGACTTATTTTAAAATTGTAATAACTAACAAGAACTATCTCGCAAATAATTAACTCCATATAATAGAGGCACACACACACACACACACACACACACACACACACACACACACACACTGACAAAAATTGTGGGTTTTAACGAGATCTACATTTGTTGTGTTGTAAAATTTGATCTATCTCTTGCGGTTTACCAGTTGTACAAATGTCATCCTTTACGGGGGGCGGTTTATATTTTAGGCTAATAATAAAAATAGTAGTTTATCATTGAAAATTGCTTTGTTCTTTCTTTAAATATTTTCGTTTAAAATCAATGCACTTTTTCATGCGTTCGAACTATTTGTCATAGAATTTTTTCAATTTGTTTGAGACACCTCCAAAACATGGTTTTTGGACACATCAATGGCTACTTCAGCCGACGAAAATCGTTGTCCATACATTTTATTCTTGATGTCCGGGAACAAAAAGAAGTCATTGGGTATCAAATAGGACTGTGCAGCGGATGAGTCATCAATTCGATCTTTTGAGTGTTTAAATAGTTGGTTGCTAGAAGAGATGTGTGTCTTGTATTCAACGGCACTTGTTTGTTTTCTCTATATCACCGAAATAAGGCAAACAAATAGTTGTGTAGCATTCAGAATCGGCCATTTTACGTTCCTCTAAAGACACTGTTGCCGCATGACCATTTTTTTCTGGAAAAAAAGAAGATAAAAAGGCGATCATTTAATTTCGAAGTGCTTCGAGTGCGAACGACTTTTGTTGGATTTGGTTCAGCTTGAAGTACTCATTTAGTCGACTGCTGTTTACAGATTCTTAGTTAGTCACCTATTACAATCTGATATGCGTATTCTGAAGATCCACCATTGTATTTCTTGAGCATTTGTTTGCACCAATCGACACGAGCGTCCTTTTCAGAGTGTCAAATTATAGAGGATCCAACGAGAGCAAACCTTTTTCAGGGCTAAATGATCATACCATATTTTATATACGCGGGTGGAACTATTGCCTAGAGTTGCCTCTATCTCCAATATCTGGCATGACGATCTTGTGCTCATAGATTTTGTGCAGCATCAGTGTTTTCTAGCACAACTGATTTTGGACGACCTTCACGAATTTCTTCAAAAAGCGAATGGTGGCCACGAATAACTCATTACCAGCGTTTCACAGTGGCAAGGGATGGAACTTCATCACCAGTAGCAAGTTGATCAATTTACTCGTCTTGATAATCCATGGCGAAAATTATAATAAACCATTGTATAACATTTTCGCTGAAACACAATTTCAAAACCACTGTAAAAAACAAAAACAAAACAAAAAAAAACACACACACAAATAGCGCTCTATTGACAAAATAGCTGAAGTAGGTTACGGTCACCAATGTCAAACTTCCTTGTGGAAACACCAGATGGCACTTACAGCAAACAGTGTTGCCAGGGCTCAAAATATAAATACTGGCCCTTGTACGAAGGTCTTCGGAGGCTATTGTCAGAAAATTCAAGATATACATTTTATTTGTCATGCAAACATTTGTAATACATGGTATTTTAATCAAAATCGTCAGAGTTATTTTTGAGAAAATCAAAATTTTCTAAATTTTTTCCATGTAAAAGATAGTTTGGGGTGAGGGTTTTCTTAAAAGTTTTTGTGCCGTATCCATATAAGAAACAAGTTTGGTATTTAACAGACTTCTCGTTTTTGAATTAATCTGTCCACAGACACATATGGATCTTTTTCTAAAAAATTGTTTTTGGATTCAGGGATCCTCAAATCGTGTATTTCCGGTGAAATTTCGTTATCGATTTCTGGGATTCCTTTAGGTACTCAGTAGAAAAAAGGTAGAAAAAAACAACAAAACAAACTCAACCATTCCGACCGAGAATTCTTCCACCGCCAAAGAATACTTATAATATGTAGTGTTTTTAGAACTTTGAAGAACTGCCGGAGAGAGATTCAGGAAGTTCGACGTTTCAATCATTTTACGTAAATAATGGGGGACAATTTATCCGTTATTTGAAATAGTCAGACTGTACAAAGTCACAGTTTTAAGAGATAATGGGGAGAATTCACTACACAAGCCCTTCAGAACACTCTAAAATAACTGCACAAAGAACTGGAGCTAAAAGGTTATCATCCTAGTCCGAAAAAAAAAAATGTATTTTTATTTATTTATGGGCGTTCTTGAACTGCTATGGTTTCCATCGTCCCATTTTATATTGTATTTTTTCTCAGAGGCTTATATTAGGCTTCAGGTTCTTTTACGTGTCACAAATATACGACTCAGAATCAGTTGGAAGAAACTATGCTTAGAATTTTTCCTCCCGAAACAAATCCATCGCCCTCCACACGGTTTGATCTATGACCTCAGATGCTACGTCGGGTACAGCAGCTAGCTCAAAGATTACATCTAAAATCCGTTAACTTTTATTAGGAACCCCATATAAAGTTATACCGTTAATGCTGAGCAATCGGAGCACTCTTCTTCGGATTTTCCTTGTTTAAATTCGTTGAATGTCCTAAACCTTCACACCTTAAATCTCAATTACGTGAGTGCAGCGGTTTCCTAAAAATTGTAAATTTAGATGTTTTATATGCATTGTCCTTAAAATTGATTAGATTCTATCCAAATTTGAAATGGCTAAACCATTTCATCTATCCTTACTACGGTTTTTATAATTAATGTATCAGTAATCAATATAAAGCAATCGTTTGTTAGCTTCCTATCGTCTATAGGTCCTCCTCAAAATGTCCGTCATATTCCTAGAAGGCACTGGACGCGTCAGCAATATCATTTCGCTGAAGAGGGCATAAAGATTGTCCAATTGTTATTGTGAAGTGCTGTCTGGGTCGTAACTGTCGATCCTTGCAAGTCTATATTATCCGAAACAAAGACGGGATGTCTGGAGAATATATTTCTATGATTCCAGACCGCTCTTCTATTTTAGCATTTCAATTTCATACGTACAATGATTCTTCAGTTGCTTGATACACACAGAAAAACTCGGACGTGTAATAAAAGCACTCAAAGCTTTATTTAAAATAAAAAAAATAAATAAATTGTGTTACACTCACATGACTTTCTCTTCCTATTCCGTAATAAACTAATCCTACAAAAGTTTACTTTTCCACCGACTTCATGCTAATCGAGATAAACATTAGCAGAAATAGCCTTACTAGCCAGTCTTATAAATAAGAGGAATAAGGGAATACACAAGGCTAAAGCGATACCAACTATTTCAAAAGCTCATCGCTTTGTGAAACAACTGAAATTCAGTTTTCTCTTTAGCATTCCCGATATGAAACAAAAAGTTGACTTCCCGATTGAGAAAAGTTTAAGTAGCTAAAACTGAAACCAGTAACAAGGGATATCTCAGAAACAGTTAACAACATGAAACAAAATACAAAATATGTATATACATACATATACATATATATATATATGTGTGTGTGTGTGTCATAAATTGTGCGTTGTGTATTTTTAATGGGATCTATATTTTTGTGTGGTAAGTTTTTGTCTATCTCTTACGGGTTACGAGTAATACAAAATTCATCCAGAATGAAGAAGTATTCAGAGGCTATTCCCAGAAAATTCAAGAAATACATTTCGCTTGTCATGAAAATATCTTCAACATACTTATTGTAATCAAAATCTTGAGAAAACCACAATTTTTGAGGAGTGTTCCATGTAGGGACTTTCCGTATTTTTGGAAGATAATGAACCTAAATAACAAGTTTGATATTTATGTCCTTTCGTTTTTGACTTATGCTGTCCACAGACACACATATATAGATAAACACACTTACCAAACACACACACTGGCCTTTTTCTAAAATTTTTTTTTTTTTAGTCAAGGACGCCAAATCATATACTTCCGTGAAATTTCGGTATCAAATTTTTGGGCAGAATACAATACCTTCTTTATCCACTATGTACAGTGTACATGCATGCTATAAAAGTAACTAATCTTATATTAGGTACTGCACGCGTACATTATGTAGGACATTGATAACCAGGATAGCTGTGGTTTTGAACATCGTGAGTAGTCTACATTTCCAATGGTATGTGAAGAGTAGGTAAATGTTTAAAAGTTTTGTTAAATTGTATAATGTATAATTCACGCTGCCTCCTTATTCTAAGTCCAGCTGATTGAGCAAGCACTAGTAAGTAAGCTTTTAAAAATTACAGCGTATTATATAAACTAAGGCGGTGCCGTGGCTGAGTGGTTAGACAGCTCGTCTATCGATCCTAAGCGCCCGCATGTGGGATTTATGGTGGACGAAATGGCATCTGGATGGGTTTTCTCCGGTTCCCCGGTTTTACCGCCACTCAATCCACCAATTGCTCCATTATCAAGTTTCCTATCATTTACTTCCTTACGCTTATGCCTGCTACGGACCGACCACTCGCTCCAGGTTCTTCATTCTGTGGTTCGTGCCACTGACTCCGGACAGGCTTCTGAACCGTAGGCACCCTTGTAAGTTCTAGGGGAGTGTCAGTCCTACAGATGGGAAGGTAAGCCGACAGTGAAAAAAACTCTATAAGTTAAAACAAAGATTATATGGTTTTTGGAAATTGTAAGATAACCTTATGACCTTTGTTAAAACTGTTCTATAATCACGCAATATTTTGACCAGATGGTTTATAAAGTGCGTATTTCTACATTGCGAGGGTTAAATATGGCAAGTGTAGTTTCTAAGAATTTATTGTAAAACACAACTGTTTTGTTCCTGTAGTAGAGGTAAGTCCACATTCTTTAATACTAAGCTGATCCAACTCCATTCCTTTAAGTTAGAGTTTTCACGCGTACTCAAATCACAAATCTCGGAGCTGGCTGGAGGGAGATGAAGGTCACTGGATGAAGGTCTAGCACAATGCTTGCTCTTCCTGCCAGTTCAATACAACAGCTGATTCAGCCGTGACAATGGCTTCAATTCCTATCCTTTTGCATATTGCTGGCATACCCCCGTGAGTCATGAATAACTCGTTGCTTATTTCGTGAGGATCGAAGCTGGAACAGCCTGATCTAGACAGATCAAAGAATGCTGATTTGTATGCCAGGGGTTGAAAATGGGATTGGATATAGATAAGGGTATCGGAAGCTTTTGAAAGTTGTAAGGCGGCCAATTTTTGGCACATTCTAAAATCTAAATATACCTATTTTTGCCAAAATTGCAACAAAAACATTCCTTGATAACAAGTAATCAAATCAGTGAGAAAGCTGGCGATGTAAACACATATATCTCAAATGTATATTGCTTCAATAACTCAATTTCAAAATATTTAAACCACCCATTTACCCTCTCGGACTCAAAATCATCAAATACTCTATACATAGTGCCCAATATGCCTTCAAAGTCATATTGCGCGAAAGGACTTGAAACTGAGTGACAAGTTCGACAAAAAATACTCCTAACCCTCACAGTTTTATGATTCAATGATGAAAGAATTAAAAACACACGCGAGCACACATGCACATGCACACCCACACACGCACGCACGCACACACACACACACACACACATTTTCTCTCTGAGTATAGACATCAAACATTGCAGTTTATACAATACCAGCAGTATTTTTATTTCGGTACAAGTGAATCTGGATATCCGGCTCCTTATGTTTATCTTTAGTGGATAAAGAAAGCCAAAATTCTCCGAAAGCCATTTGAACCAGTAACAACTTGCTGGAAGACTCGCGCTTGAGGTGAACAAGTGAAGAGAAAGAGCGAAGGTTACAAAGGAGGGTTTCAGAATGGATTCTACGTGCAAGAAAGAAACGAGACAGATCTAAGGAACCATGGATACGTGACGTTGAAACTGCAACGAGGGAGTTCTGTTGACTTTAGCAGCCACGGTCTACCTCTCAATCTTTTTCCCTTCTAGAAACCATTCTAAAGTCGTCTTCGGTACGTTAGTCCCCACAAAAAGGCTGTAATGGCAGTCATTCTATAAACTATGCAACACATTTGAAAATCACCTGCTTGCCTTGGTATAGAGGTTTTTACTTTCACGCTGGGGCCCAGTTCTGGATCCTAGTTGTTGAAAAGCAACTGGCTGAACTCTGGGACTTTCCCCTCAGTCAAACAGGCGAATGTCAATAGCTTTGGTAACAGGTCTTGAGCTCGTTTGCGCAATCATTTCATTAGTTCACTCAAACTCGGATATTTTATTAAAAATCTTGACGAATGTGCTTGCTATTTTAACACAAGGAATGAGTTTAATATACATTTTACTGTAGGTTCACAACAGCATCTAGAAGGCTAGGTTTCAATATGCTAACCTTCTCTTGGAATGAAAGAAAAAAAAGTACACTTAAAATTTCAAAACCCACTGATTTCATTAATTTGGAAAAGTTAAAGTAATTTTTTTATAATATCTTCATTTTCCTAAAGAATGTTTTTGTACTCCTTGAATTTTTCAATTTTACAAAATAATTAGTTTACAGAAGTTCACAGGGGAATAAGAAACTAAATCAGCATGCGGATTTTCATTCACGTGGTAATATCTCAAATATGTTTACTTTCTCTACATATTACGTGGTACGTAGGTAGAGAACGTCTTCCCTCCCCACCCAAAAATGCGATACCGATATTTCACCGGAAATACAGTTTTAAGGTCTCCTGCATATAAAGAAAAAAAAAGCATTTTTAGTAAAAGGTCTGTATGTGTCCGTTTGTCTCTGACACGATAACTCAAAACGAAAAGTCAGTAAAATACCAAACTTGCTATTTAAATTTAGTATCTTCCAAGGATGTGACACCCCGGGTTCGATCCCAAGCGACCGCATGTGAGATTTGTGGTGGACAAAGCGGCGCTGGGGTGGGTTTTCTCCGGGTTCTCCGGTTTCCCCCGCCATCGCATTCCACCGGTGCTCCATCTTCATTCATATATATCATCAGTGTCAACTCTGCGGTGCCATAAGTAGTTAAAGAGGGCGTTAAACACTACAAAAAATAAGGATGCGACATAAAATTTTGAGGGAAATCCACCCATCCCAAACTTAGCTTTGCATGGAAAAGTTTTCGAAAATTTTATTTTCTCAAGAATATAACGATTTTGATTAAAATACGCTATATTAACGACAGTTCCATGACAGATAAAATGCATATTTTGAATTTTCTGGAACTAGCTTCTGAAGAGCTCTTCATTTTTTTATGAATTTTGCATAACTGGTTGAACCGTAAGAGATAGACAAAAACTTACTACACAAAAAATATTGAATATCATTAAAAGACACAATTTATGTCTTATACATTTTTTTCGTGGAGTTGACCATTTTTGAGACATTCCTTGTTATTAGGTTTTAGTGTTAAAATACTGAAATTTTTCTCATATGGGTATTTGTCAATTCCTGGCAATGCAAAGAAACGGATTTTAACTATCTGGCAACCAATTTTTAAAAGATTTGACTATCGCTTTAGCGTAGTGAATTCCCATAGTTCCCTTCTGCTTACAAGGAAGCAGGTAATAATGCAATTTCTGCTAATGTTTATCTCGATTAGCTTGAATAGATAGATAGAAGAATAAGCATTTAATAATAATGTATTACAGAGATGTAGACAAAGCTATGTGAATGGAACACATCAGATTATTATTCTAATTGTTTCGCTATTTAAAAAAAAATGAAAAAGAATTGTTGTCGGGACTAACCGCACCCTCTCTCTCTCTTTCTCCCTCTCTCTCTCTCTCTCTCTCTCTCTCTCTCTCTCTCTCTCGTTTATTTAAAATGCAGCTTTATATTAAACTTCTGGCTCAAATGCAACATTTCTATATCTTAGATTGAGTGAATGGATAAATGAACCCATTATAAGTGAAAACAGCAGCTACAGAGACAAACAAATGCCGCAGTAGGGACCAAAAGATTGAAACATAATCTCAAGAAACCGCCACTGCTTGGAATTGGCAGATGGGACTAGGAGGTTGGAATCCGGTCCCCGTTAAATGTGGGCCAGTAGCTGACAATGAGAGCGCTCGTTAGCCTTTGTGTGATAGCTGATGAGTGGGGAAACGTGCGTCAACACTGCAATTACCCGCATCATCCCTTGTTTACGTCGACCGATGTGAAAGTGGGAGGTCAAACACCGAGTTCTGCAGTTTCCAAGATATCACAAATCTCCGTTACGTTAGGGTACAAGTCAGAGCGATAATATAGGACACCACAACTCTTGACGGCGAAACAAATACAAAATCTGGTGTGTTCCATTCACATGACTTTCTCTACATCTCTGTAACAAAGTATTCATAAAAGTATTCTTCTATTTCATGATAATCGAGATAAGCATTAGCAGAAACTATCCTTATCATTTGGTTCCTTGTACGTAGAAGGGAAAAAATCGAATGTGTTACATTCACATGATGTCCTCTAGCTTTCTTTTTCGGGAAACAAACTTTTTATTCAAAACATTGATATGGTATCCGCATCATGCTAATCAAAATAAACATAAAATCAGAATTAGTCTTATTACCAGTTTCCTTGTAAGTAGAGGGGAAATAAGAAAATACACAGGCTAAACGATAGTCTCGTCCTATAAAAGCCGGTCGCTATGTGAATCGTGACAGGAATAAGCAAACGAGCGACGAGAAGAAAGATGTCTTCCTGTTTGAGAAAAGTTTAAATTATGTGTTTTAATGAGATTACATTTGCTGTGTAGTATTTGAATATATTTTAGGGGTTGCAATATGAAGAGCTCTTCAAAGGCTATTCCCAGAAAATTCAATATAATTATTTCGTTTGTCATAAAATTTCTTAAACATAAGATATTTTAATCAAAATCATTGTCATTTTTGAGAAAATC
The DNA here is from genome assembly GCA_030762935.1 of Hymenopus coronatus. Taxonomy (NCBI): domain Eukaryota; kingdom Metazoa; phylum Arthropoda; class Insecta; order Mantodea; family Hymenopodidae; genus Hymenopus; species Hymenopus coronatus. The sequence goes on along the minus strand of CM060881.1, from coordinate 79,704,927 downwards.
AAAATTTTCGAAAATGTAGTTTGGGATGGGAGATTTTCTTGAAAATATTCGTGTCGTATCCTTATACCGAATTTAAATATCAAGTTTGGTATTTAACGCCTTTTCGTTTTTGAGCTATGCTGTCCCCCCCCACACACACGGATCTTTTTCTAAAACATTTTTTTTATTCAGGGGGGCTCAAAATATGTATTTCTGGTGAAATCTCAGTATCGAATTTTTGGGTGCATTAAAATACCTTCTTTATACACTGTGTACATTGTATGTGTAGAGAAGGTAAAAATAGATAACCTTGAGTTTCACATAATACTATTTTAACGATATTACGCGAATGTAGTTTAAGCATTGAATGGCGGTATTATCAAAATCGGTTTTCCCATGTGTTATTTTTAAATGTGTAAGCATTGAATGGCGGTATTATCAAAATCGGTTTTCCCATGTGTTATTTTTAAATGTGATATGTACACGTATATGAACCCTACATGGACCCTACTACTTTGGCCTAGGTATTTTACGTAAGGAATCATTTAAGCCTAAACGCACTTTAAGTAGAACTTTACATCACTATTCCAGGTTTTTAATTATAAAGTGTGAAAATATGTAGTCTTGAGTGCGGTTGTAAAACTTATTACTTTCTCTACCACGTCTCTGCCTAGTAGGTATAGAAAGTAGTACTCCACCCAAACATTTGATACCGAGACTTCACTGTAAATACATGTTTTGAGGACTATCAATATTAAAATATTGATTTATAGGTTAAAGCTATTATGTATGTATATATGAATAAATAAGTGGTAGTAAACATCCTAAGCCTACTAATTACTTATATTATTAGACTACTGTTAGATGTAGATAGATAATAATTCCTGGCTATAATTTATATAGTCTTAATACTCTTATAATAAATAATATTTCATGGTCGCATTAGCGGGCGATGCGTGCCTGAATAAAAAGCGTGTTTAGAAAACGGTCCGTGTGCGCGGGCGCGAATGGCAATTGCCTTATACAGTATAAATTAGTAATTAACTTGGTTGTAACACACACAGGAAATATAGCGATACTTCAAAGAATTAAAAGACTTCAGTATAAACGAAAAACAACAGCTGATAAGTAAGTTTACGATTCATTGCCAAATGGCAGGCAGGCGGGCAGGTAGGTAGGTAGGTAGGTAGGTAGGTAGGTAGTTAGGTGGGTTGGTGGGTGGGTGGATGGGTGAGTGGGTGGGGGTGGGTTAGGTAGGTAGGTATGTGCGTGTATATATATATATATATATATATATATATATATATATATTTTTTTTTTTTTTTTTTTTGCTTAATATTTTTTTGGTTATGCTTTTTGTGATTATTTTTTTTTTTTTTACTTTCTCTGCTGATTACCTATAATAAGTAGAATATTTCATTCCACTCAAAATGTCGATATTGTAAAAAATTCGAACACCCAATACTGCTGAACACACTTTATTTTCCATTAAGGCGTTCTACATAACACAACACGTACTCTAACTCACACGCTTGATACATAACTCAACTGAATCATAAACTGTACTGGACATTACACTGCACACTTATTCACTGTGTTTAATCTTTACGTTTCGACTGTAGATTTCTTCTTCCGTAGATTTATCTTCTTCACCGCTTGACTGTCAGCCGGACACTTGTCGGCTCCTTATATACGTCCCGTAGCGAAGCTTCTAGTTGTCGATGTTCCAGAATCTGGCACACCGATATCTCGAGAACTGTTTTACTCAAGCTGCAAGAAAGTGACATAATGGACTTAATAATCATATAATAATAATAATAATAATAATAATAATAATAATAATAATAATAAAGTGTTTTAGGAAAACGTTCTGTGTGTGTGTGAAGGCGACGCGAACATTTTCCAACAAAATTCTTTACCCCGAACAACCTTAACACGGAATATTTTCGCAGAATTGTTAATGATTAATAGTTATCTATAACACAAGTTTTAAAAGTGCATTTTGGTACCTTGAGGAGATGGCATTCATCCGGCGAGAATGGGACTTGGGAAATTTTAACATAGTGGTAGGTTAGCTAAGTTTGGGAAACAGAGCAAGGAGAAGATACAATGCAAATAGCATTACGTTAAATTGTTTAGAAGTGTGTTAACAATTACTTTATTTGAGTGCATGAGGAGTTTTGTGTTCGGGAGTAGAGAGATAATGTAATGTATAATATAATAATATATAATAGCACGTGTGGAGATGTATAAAGAGACAGTTTTAGAGCAACACTTCGGTCCACACAGGCCCTGAGGTGTAAGAACCTCTCCGTTCTGAGAAATTCTGAGGAAGTAACGGCCTTATCAAAGTTGTCTGAAGACAGGACACCTTCTTTTTAAACTGCATCCATCAGACTTACACCAATAGATATAAATAAAGGTTACATAGTTGTTTTCCTAATTCATAAAATTACCTATTTGTAAATGTTTTCAGTCTCCAACGTGGACACAACTCTTACTGTTAATCTTATTTCTAAACTACACAACATAAGACAAGGGAAATGCAGGATTGTCCTCCGGTAAGAGGCCAGGTAGCTCTTTTTGATGAGACAGTCATATGACGAGATTTACAACTTCTGATCCGCTCATTGTATTCCCTTCGTATACAATGGTTCATAGTTATTACTAATTGAGTATATTAAAACTAGGTTTCCTAGCACGAATACCCACGACTAACTAAACAACCGTACATTCTCTACTCAGATATAGAGGTAGAAAATACAGCATCACATGGGCAGCTTTTTCAACTTATATATTTTCGGGCGTTTATGCGCGCTTTTGGATATCAGGGAGCGTTAATTTTTTATCAACCAGCTTTTCAAGACAGCTGGTTTGGGGAATCGCTTTCAAATTTTGCAGATAGTATGTTGCGCATTATACATAACTACTATTATTATTAGTGATAGCAATTTATTGCGCAGTTGATCGTAAAATGTGTAGGTATTCATTTTTTGAACGTTTTTAACGTTTTAATTTTCTGATGGAGTAAATCCGAAATATTGAACATTTTATTGCATGATTTTAATCTTTCACTCAGAACAATATATTTTTTCATCATAAATCTTGGGGTTTATTTAATGATCACTCTATTTATTGATCACTCATGCTGGTGTGTTTATTATATCGTGAAGATAGGGATATTTCCAAAGAGTTTGGACTCGAAATTCAATGAATAAGGAATCGGGAATTGTTGCAAGTTACAGGTACGCTGATTACTCTTGGCAGCACGTGTACTGCATATAAATGAGAGAGATTAGTAGACTTCATAATTAACCCAAGCCAGTCGATCCATCTTTCAGATATAGTGCTAGTAACACTCGAAATTGATTTTCTCTGACTTTTACTATGTCATTAAGTTGAAGTACAAGTACAGAATCACCCGGTATATCCCCGCAACTGATGAATGGCTGGAAGGCACGCTTTTAATACGACTTACGTTGTTTACGTCGGATAGTCTTAAAATTACCCCATCGCGATATCGCATTAACGTATAAATTACTATCAAAGCATGGCCCAAATTCGCTTTTCCCACACAGACGGGAACAATCATAACTGAATCTCTCACTCCTATACAGTTACAATTTCCTGGAATGGGTCGAAAAAACACCGCATCTTCACTTCTGGAATAATAAATACCTATCCCTCCTGCTGTGTTCACTAAATTTTTAGGGGGGACAATTTGTAAATCACTAGCTGCATCACGCTGTATGATGAACATTGTTTTATTTCTTTACACTTGCATCACGGAGACAAACTATAACACTAAAACAAAGCGGTTTTGTCTAATAAAATATACAAAGTTTCTTTAATAGGCAAAAAATGACTCGTTGATTTTATTTTCATTCCATTAGCTGACTTATAATTGCAGTAATATGAATTTTTGTTTGGCCTTTTTATCTTGAGTTTGTCAACAGAACACGATGGCAGATAGTTTATGTGCGAATTAATGGACACTGTTATACGATGTGTGAGTTAACAGGCTGAGGACTGAAATATTTATTTATATATACACGTACAAAAACAACTTCTAGCTATAAAATCAAATAAAAGCAAAAACCAGCGTAATTATTTCGTTCCGCCAATTTACAGCCAATTACATATGTATGTATCCCATTACAGTATTTATTTTAGTTAGCAATTTTTCTAATTCTCTTGCCTCGATTTATGACACTCGTAGCCGAGCTCGTTAAAGTATGGACTCGCAGGAGGTCCGAGGTTTAAATCTCGACATGACCGTCCTCTTAGAGCAGAGGTTTTCTCCAGGTTTTCCTCAGTCCTCATAAATGGCAAATACTGGGAAGGTACCTTAAGACTAAAACTGGCACGTTTCCTTCCCAAATTTCCTTTTTCAATTGTCAATTCATTTCATCATCAGTGTCAACTACCTTGGTATCCCAAGCAGTAAGAACAGGAGTAAAATAAACACAAAAAAGCGTTTTAGACTGCCTTCGTAGTCGAGTAGTCAGCGAGCTCACTTCTCACTGGAGGTCCCGGGTTTGATTCCCGGCTGGGGCAGAAGATTATTCTTTAACCAGAATTATTCCCCAAACCATAAAGAGTTTGGAAGTATGTATGTGAGAGTGAATATGTGTGTATTTATGTATGTGTGTATGTATGTATTTGTGTGTATGTATGTATTTATGTAGATATGTGTGCGTGTTTGAGGAAAATAAATGCCAACGTAAAGAACCTACAGAAAACGAATTGTTTCTAATGCAAAGCCCCCGATATGACCTTAGATGATATAAAGGAGGCTTTACAACGAAAAAAAGAAAAAAAAAAAGCTGTTTAGAAGCTCTCTATCATAACTGCCGTTGACTGTAAAATGATTTCAATCACGTGTGGATATGCCAAGAAATGCTGTTCAAACTCTACCAAATTCAACCAAATTTGAAATGTGCTATCTACTCCGTCCTTCCAGTGATTGGGAATTGTTTCAGGCATAAGAACGGAAGGGAGTATGGATCCTAAACGGTAGCATTCCTACTTAAAAGTTTTTTTTTTTTTTTTTTTAAGTTTCTTAGGTAAGAATATATACGGATAGGTAGAGTTAGACTGTAAAATTCAATGCCATAGCCGGGATTTGAACCACGAATCTCCCGATCTCTAGCCGGTTGCTCTACCACTGAGCTACCATGGCAACATTCCGGCATAGCACTGAATTTCTCAACTGACTCGCATGGTTCCGGTAAACCACAAGGTGATCTCAAATTATTTTGAGATGACAACCCTAATGGCGACTTACAATGCTGTAAGTACTTTAGACCCAGGATTCATAATATAGCCAACTATTATGGTCAATTGTATTGGAATAATTATTTTTTCACACAAGCCGTGAGTAGGACAGGAGCTGGATATGTGTTTCACACATGTCTGACTGTACCTATCCAGCTGCTATCCTACACACGGTTAGTGTTAAAAAACAATTATTCCAAGAATACTCATATTTACAAATATTTAGTTTCGAAATGTATCAACTTATATTTAGCTCGAATTGTTCCATTTGAATTTCTGAATTCCAATGATTTTCATTAGCTGCAGTGTAAGTGTTCTCTCGACTGACTAACGAATGCTTTTAAGTTTAAGACCAGAGAGAATAATTAAACATGCTCCTAACGTTTTGTAAACTACATACATCCGAAGAATTCGAGTAAAAGGGTTGTGAAATACCAGATTAAGGTATGCCTGCCGTTTAAATTATTTTAAATGCTAATTACTCTAAAATTTCAATAGTTTTAAAGGATTAAATGCTTTGGGATTCCACTCGAGAATACAATTTAATTAAAATATAAGATGTGATATTAGGATGATCCTTTGCATTAGGATGATTAATCAGGCAAGGGGTTCCGGTTCCCCAGCCACAGAAGCTCTACACTACACTAGGCCATTGTAGGCCCTTTGTAACATACGTAGCCCCTGGGATGAGGGGCGACCAAATTCGGAAGACGATGCGCGCCAACAAGAAGGGGGGTCCCTATTGGCACCAATCCCGATGCTTGCGCGTGCCTGTTTGCGCCAATAACCAAGATTCCCGGAAATGAAACCTCCCTAGGAAGAGACACCAGCCAGTTATCCAAGCTAGAATAGTTGGAGTTAGCATTCCTCGAAACAATGCAAGCTCTATCGTTCCGCCACAACGCCCCAATCCGCTGGTCCTATAACCCTGAAACGTGAAAGGAAATGATGAGAATAGGCAATACATGGAGAAAAACACTAACTCCAGTATTCGCCTACTGACCTGGAAAACACTCGAAAAAAAAGTCAGAGTAATTGAACGGACGAGAATCGAACGCGGGACCTTACACATTACTGCAGAGCCATCTTCCTCGGTTTCTCTCCCCTTATTGCATGAAGTATGAGTGTATTATAAACCTATTGTCACCTGAGCTTATGTTCCGCCACTGTTGATCTCGTTGACCAATAAAAAGTATCTCTGACGATATGTTGGGAAAACAGTATTTTAACATTTTATTCCCAGAAATATTGCTTGGGTACCAGTGCTCTATATTGATCTTCCATATAGCATATAACTTCCAATACAGAATCTCTCTGGGCTCTCTTACTGGACTGTAGACAATAGCCTCAACCAGCTTGAAAGGTCACGACCCTTCTACCCAATATTTTAAACAAATGCCTGCTGAATATACAGCTACATTTCAAATAATCTAAAGACTAAACACTCTCGCTATGTTCTACTATTTTAATACATTGCAGTATTTTGTTCCCCTTCATCATACTCCATTTCAGGAGCTTGCAATACATTATCTGCCTTTATGAATACTGCGAGAAATATTTTGGTGAAGTGCAATAAGTATTAAAAATGCACATTAGTAAAATTGACGAGAAGAATAAATGGGAGCTGTAGTTTTATATTTTTTCGCCTCTTTTCACCCTATACAAACGCACATCTTACAGATTCTTTACTCTGCAATATTGCGTCTAAGGTTGGTGGGAGAGATGAGGATGGGGGAAAACTATATTCCGCCTTCAAATTCCTGATGCGTCTAATAGAGGGATAAAAGAAGCGAATGGTAAGAGTATGATGAGACGGAGCAGGTGGAAGAAAAAATAAAAAGGATAGAAACAAACAACACAAAAACATTCACAAGATGGAGAAAGAAAATGGTCGAAATACCGGAAAGACGTAGACAAAGCGAACGTTCTTGGGTTTCTGTACAGGCTCCGAAAGAAAATGGATATTGCTGGCCTATAAAAGAATTTTCAACCTGTGGGTGGCGGTACGCTAGGGAATGGAAAACATGAAAACCGGGACACATGTTTCCAATATGGAGTAAGAAATGCCATAAAAATCAAGTGCTACAACAGCATACACAGAAACTGTCAGTTATTCTCAAATAGGTGCTTCTATTCGATTTTGGCTCACAGGAGAATGAAGGATGTAAAAAATGACATTTTTAGTTCGGAGACTCGCCAATAATGCAACTAAAACATAAAGGGGTAGCCGAAATCATCAAGATATTGTTAGACAGTGTCAAAACAAAAAAAAAAAAAAAATAATAATAATAATAAAAAAAAAAAAAAAAAAACGTTGCCTTGGAGGGGAAATAAAAGTTTATTATTACAATCATAAATTAATTTCGATATTTATTCCGCAAATCATTTGTAAATATATGTGTTTTATTCCTCAACTTATTGTTACTCATGATAAATGTTTTCCAAATAAGTTTCAACGCACATTTTATTGCAGTTACTTAGAAATATATTACCGGAGTAGAGTAGTTTAAATGTTTAAAATGTTTAAACACAATTTCGGTATACGTATGTTACACTTACTATTCTGGATCATCTTTGAATGGTCTGAAGAAACAAAAGAACATACATAACATTTCAAAATTGTGTAGACTAAAGCAATGGAAATGTAGAACTAATAAGAGAATATATAATAAAATAAAATGATGTGTTCCATTCATATGATTTTCTCTACAGCTCTGTAACAAATTATTGTTAATTTCTATCAACTTTACACGTGAATCGAGATAAACATTAGCAGAAACTTATTACTTAGTTCTTTAAAAGTAGAAGGGAAATAAGGGAATACACTAGGCTAAACCGATAGTCAAATGTTTTAAAATGTGGTTGCTATGAGCTGTTTCTTTGTGCGGCCAGGAGTTCACAAGTTCCCGTACGAGAAAAGTTAAGTATTTTAAAACTAAAACCAATACCAAGGAATATCTCGAAAACGGTCAGCTCTACGAAGTAAATGCACAGGACATAAATTATGTGTTTTAAGGGGATCTACATTTTTTGTGTAGTAAGCTTTCATCTATCTCTTACGGTGTACCAGTTATGCAAAATTCCGAAAAATTCATCCAGAACAAAGAGTTCTTCAGTAGTTATTCTCTGAAAATTCAAGATATACATTTCATTTGCTATGTATATACCTTTAATATAAGATATTTAATTAAAATCGTTAGAGGCATTTTTGAGAAAATCAAAATTTTCGATTTTTTTTCCCCCGTAAAGAGTAGTTGGCGGTGAGGATATTTTTTTGAAAATCTTCCTTGGAAGATACTTAAGTTTGGTATTTAACGTTTTTTTTTGTGTTTTTTTTTTTTGAGCTGTGTTGCCCACAGACACACACACGGACATTTGTCTATTTTTTTTTATTCAAGGAGTCTCAAATCCGGTGAAATCTCGGTATTGAATTTTTGGGTGCAATACAATACCTTCACTATACACTATTTACATAGTACGTGTAGAGGAAGTAAAAAGAAAGATACGTTACTTATAGTAAACTGTAACTCCATAGCACGAAGTACACAAGTGACAATAGCCTACCGCCCGGCCGCTGCCTCCCCCATCTCGGCCCGAAGGCATGCATGGGGTGCAGTGCTGGAGAGTGAGACGTGATCAGCGCCTCGAATCCCTCCCGGCCGGTTGATGCGGTCTTCTTGATCTGGAGCAGCTACTTCTCAACCAAGTAACTTCTAAATTGGGCCCCCAGGGATCTCACGAGATTGAGTGCACTCCAGACCAGGTCTCCCAGCGGGGGAAAATTCCTCACGCCAGTACTCGGAATCGAATCCAGGTCTACCGCTTGGCAAGCAGCCGCACTACCACCGCGCTAAGGAGATGACCACATAGTGTAGATTTGCATATTTTAAAAAGCTATAGAATAGTTTTTTTTTTTTTTTTTTTAAAGATTTTGTCTATCACTTGGAAGTTTAATAGCTAAAAAAAACAAGCAATGAAAAAAAAAGTGCAATGAAATTAAGGCTACTCACAGAAAATTCAAGATAGGTTGGTAAGAAGGTATACATGTCTTCTTGTTTAACATATGATATTTTGATCAAAAACGTTAACACCATTTTTTTAGAAAAATAATAAAATGTTTCCAATTAAAACGGTAATTTGGGGTAAATGATTTTCTTGAAAAACCTGGGTTCTACACCTGGGAAGATGTTGAAATTTTAATTGAGTATTTATCCGAACTATGTTGTTGGAACGCTTTCTCACACGTGGACCATTTCAAAACATGTGTTTCGATATAGAATTTCTGCCTATGTAGTACAGAAAGTGAGCATCGCATCTGGATACTGGCAGGATCCCCCTCACATAAGCCTACCTCTCGCTGAGGAAGGTCTCTCTGAGTGCCCGTCCTACACCAAATACCAGAGCATAAGACAGTTTCACAAAGCGAACTCCTCTGCTACAGACGTTACATGCCATCCTAACGCTCCTGCAATGTAGGAAATGAAATGATGGAAATGGAGACAGGAATTCGCGGCATTATATAATGCACGCCAGTATTCGCCTAATCGCCTTCCACCAGGGAAAATCGCGAAAAAACAGGTCATAATAGTTGGCCCACCGGGAATAGAACGGATCCTCACCTTATCGCAAAAACATCTCGCTCGGTATTTTTTGTAGTCTTTGTCTTTTCTGCATTCATCTCACTCTGTACTCCTCACCTTTGTTCTTTATCAGCATTATAGATTTTATTTCCCTTTAAAGAATTAGTAGAGGATGGTTCAATGAAACCAAATTTTACACCGTGTAGTAAATTTTGTTTTTATTTATGTTAATTAATTACAATCTAAACAATTAATGTCCATAATATACAACGTCATGCTACACTGGAAAATATTACACTGAAAATTAACTCTTAAAATTTATGATATGGTTCCAGCAAAATTGCGTTACAGAACTAGAATTTCCAAAGCAGCTATGTTTGGTCTTTTAGGCAGTCAAGTCATCTCAAAATTATGGAGAATTTGTTTGGCCTATAAGATCACCATATTTCTATGTCTGTGACTATTTACTCTACGGGTCTTTGAACAACAAGGTTTATTTATATAATCAACAATACGTTGTATACTTAAAAGGCAATATTCACAGAGAAATTAATTGCATTCCAATTGAAATGTTATACAGATATTGACATGTAGGTTATCAGTTATTAATATACAACCGAGCCTGCGGATGGAGAAGTAAGGCAGCCCTGGCATTTTACAGGTTTAGCCGTATACACTGTACACTGCATCACATAGAATCATTTTCAGCTGAAATGACTACTTTGCACCATAACTTGCTGTCGTGACACAACAGTGTGCGTTTTAGCCTTCAGTGGTGAAGATCCCAGGTTCAAATACTGCCACTTGAAAGTAATTTTAATGTTGGGTAAATTTAAAGAGAAGTGAGAGTTTGGCATGGAAGTGTCGTTTCACTTAATTAGTTTAATTAATGTGAATTGCATAAAACACATACCTATTGTTTCTGTTTCAGAATATGTTTTAATTAATATCATAATGCATTTTAATTACAAACAAAAGGCATCATTATTGCTTTACTATTTAATGCTATTCTTTCACGTTACCCTCCGTGGTGTAATGGTTACTACGCTAACTTCATATACCCAAGGTCGCGGGTTCAAACCCGGCGGAGGACGATGGATTTTTTCGGGTGTAAAAATCCTTAGCATGGCTTCTTTTACGTTGCACGTAAAAGAACCTCAAGCCTGATAGAGAGGCCTCTGAGCAAAATTAAGCGGTCTTTCACGCCCAGTATAGAATGGGACGCTGAGAACCACATCAGTTAAAGAGCGTCCATAAATTAAAAAAAAAAATGCTATTCTTTCATTGAACTTGTCTTGGACTCCGGAGCAGATCTAATAGCTTCATCTACCTTAAGATGCCGGACGCATATTTCGGCGAAACGTCGGTAATTAAATATTTGGACCACGGCCTACAAGCCCGGCTACCATTTATAATCAAGTTGACAACGCCGGCCTAGAAAGCCTAAGTATTTAAGCCAATACATTGCAGCATATACATGCAAACTACATAACGTTTGCAGGTCCATATTATGATCATTATGAACATCTCTGATTCCGAAATTAGTGACTATGATATCATGCCCAACCACCACACAGATAAACCTCCACATTTACTCTTTTCCAACATGTGGTTGTTAATAGATGTTCAAACTGGCCACCATGCCAGCGGATGCAACATCTCAAGTCTAACCATTAACGCCATCCTAACCTGGCGCGACATGGCCTGTGTGATGTCATGATAAGCTGGGAACGCTGTTGAGGGTCATTGGCCGATCCTGGTACACGATATTTTTCGATAACCCCATAAGAAGAAGTCTAATGGGGTTAGATCAGGTGAGCGTGCTGGCCATTCTATTGGTCCATGCTCGTCTGGCCCATCGCAGAGTTAAGTTGTTACACGACGGACAGAATGAGCTGGCGTCCCTCATGTTGGTGCCATATAGACGATTTATCCAGTAGAGTAGACAATTGGTGTTGTAGGAAATGGATATAACGATTTCCAGCGAGTTGGCTATCATAAAAAATAAGAGCCTATGAGAGAATCATAGAATACAGTAATCCAAACGCTGAAACCCCATTAAACTTGCAAGGCAGCCTCTCACATCCAATCCTTCAGTAATGCATGTTGTGGCGATTTACATGACCTGTATAGTGAAATTCTGCTTCGTCTATAATGACACAGTTGCCAAAAATGTGGATCTTGTTCAGTTTGTCGTATGATCCACCTCGCGAACGGCACACTCAGTCATGATCCGGCTGCAGTAGCTCCTGATGTAGTTGACGACAAGGGAGTAACTTTGGATGATGTAGTATTCTTCACTTGGAAGATTGGCTGAGTTTGAAATGCTCGTGAATATCCCTCGTACTGCAGTACGGATACCGAATTATCACTTTTGGGTGTGGTGTCTTGTGCACTGTTCCTGATTTCAGAACTCGCAAAAGCCTATGAACTGTAGGAAGTACTCTCTGAGGAAACCTCTGTTGGTACAAACGACGTGTCGTCTTAGCATTCTGTTACGCTTCCCTGTATTAAAATTATGTCCAGATAGTCTCCATTAGAAAACATTGTTTCACAGCGAGCACGAACGGCTGGAACATTAAAGGCAGCTCCATTTACTGGAGCATTCGGAAAGAAACCATGATTTGCTAGAAGTTCTCTAAGTATGAACAGAAATAAATAAATGATAATGAGTACCATAGTAGCCCTAATCAGCGGGATGGTGACTGTGGTATCAGCACCTGCATTTCGCATCATCTGTAAAATGAAGGATTGCCAAGTTACCAATCAGCAGGATGAGAGAAAACAGACACACACACAGCAACCCACGCACGCATGTGCACACACACCTTTTTCTGAATGTATTTTTTTTTTATTCAAGGGATTTCAAAATATATACTTCCGATGAAGTCTCGACATCGAATTTTTGGGTAGAGTTGTCTGCTGTGCGAGGGGTTCAGAATTGATTCCCAGCTGGGGTTTAGGAATTTTTCTCTATCTCCCCTGAGTCTGGAAGTCTGTGTGTATGTGTGAGATCTAATGATTAAAATTAAAAAAAAATAGTAAACTAACGACATCAGTAGACGAGTTAACACCATTGTCGATAGTCAATATGCTCTACAAAGAAATGTCTCAGATAGGACCATCAGTTATGTAGGTGGGGTATAAATGGAACAAGAACAAAACAAACAAAAAAACAAAAAAACAAAAAATCTACTGTTGTAGCGAAAGTAAAAAGAGATTATGTTCAGCTCTATTATATGCCTTAAGCCCAGAAATACGTTCCAAACAAATATAAAGTTATACCTTAGCCGTGACTATAAAATCACTAACCTTACTGAAACAAGAACAGAAATTTTCTTTTCTAGATCTACATCTTTCTAGATCTTTCATCTACAATGATAGTTACAAGTTTCAAATTCGGTTATAACAGGGAGCCGAGTAAAGGCAAAGAAAAAGGTTCTGTAATATTGCCTTCCGAGCTCTCCTGACATTTTTAAATGTCATAATTATAAATTAAAGCAAGAGAAGCTGCCGAGATATGGAAAAGGAAACTCCAAAAGAGTCAATTTAATCGGATGAAAAGTAATAACGTTTAATGAAGTTCCATATTTTCCCTTCGACTGCTGCTGCCTTCTCGACCTTCTTTTTCCTTTTTCTTCTCCTTTTTTTAAAACAAAATGTCTTCTCTCTTTCCTCTAAAAGATGAGATGGAAAGAGAATAAATACAGCGCAATAACTCTCAAGTATTAAGTAGCCGGAAAGAAAGAGAAACGAGCACAAAGGACAAATGAACATGCAAGAGAACCGGAGAAAAGAGTGGCTACGAGCAGCTCAGTTATCTCAAGGGATTCGGCCAATAACATGTGCAACCCAGGTCTAAGATAAAGATCTGGTAATGTTCAACCCTCTCAGTTTGAAAACAAATATTTCTGAATTTAAATGATTTAACATAAAGTTATAAAGGGCTGAATTTATGTGGAGCTATTTAGAATTTTGGAACAGAAATTTCCAAGAGTTGCTTTCCTTTCAATCAGAAAACTTTGTTTGTGCATATTCATAATTCAGCGATTAATTTGTTTTCTTTTGGACGGTGGTTTGTTTAAAATCAGTCAACCTCTAGGTTTGCCTTATAGGTTCTTTAATATATGTCATTCAGTACTGGGGATAAATGGCCGTAGTTGCATAGTTGGCTTTATGAGCCAACTTTGTTGCCAATTGAATGATGGATACTGGATGGTTGATTTCTGTTCTATGGATAGAACTTTGGGTCATGGTGTTAGATATTCAATCCGATATTTATCTGAAGAATGAGGAATTAATCCAGTTAGGTTTATCGGTATTCGGGATTTGAATCCGCGACCCATATTCTGAGACTAAAATATAAACAAGGAGGAGCGGACTAAACTCGTCACGTGTTTGACGTTATAGTGTGTACATTAAGCTTTGCAACAATAGCTGTAGCAGTGCTAGTTTCTTTTCAATAAATCGAATAAGTTATTACCAGCAACTTATTAAATTTTTGTTTTACATAATAAATATTATCGTGTTATAGTATAATGGTTACGCTTCGGTGTTTCGTTCTTAAGTATTGTGAAAAAATGTGCGATCATTTGCCTCTATCCATTTCTTAAGATTTGCCTTGATTGTGATTTTCATTTCTAAAGATTAATAGAATGATCCGCGATGATACACCGATTGTTTTTCAATTGATTGGAAATGTTCTGGGCTTGTGAAGTATGCAATGGAAGGTATCTTAAACATAAGAAGCGACTCTGCATATAAACAATAGCATCTGAATAAGCATTTACCTCAAGACCAACTTTGTTCTAAGAATGGCTGTATATTATAGGAATAGAGCTTAAATAACTTTCTTTAATATACAAATTTAGTTTGCGCATTATTAAACAATAACACTCAGTTAATAAGTTAGTAATAATGATAACTCTGCTGTATTCTATTTTATCCACATCATTATGCTTGTAAATGTTCCTTTCAGAATTCAGGAACATAGAACATATCTGTGGTATATGTGCACGATACAGAGAAATGAACACAAACGTTTGAGACTTCTTCCCCAAATCCGTTCGCGCAAAACAATAATTACAAAATTATTTAGTGTGTTGTACTTCTTAGAGGCGGTTATTGTGCGATAACAAATAAAAGAAAACACCCACAAATATCGCTCCACTAATCAGCAGTCCAATCAGATTATTCAGATGATACTATCTATGATATTTCGGTCCGTAAGTTTTGAGATTTAGACAAATGCTCAGAATTGTCTTAGTTGTTTTTTCTATCGCGTAGCTGAAGTACAAGAAGTATTATATTCAATATAGATCTCACTGAAATTACACATTTTGAGGTGTCCTAAACAGAAAAGTGACATTTGCGACGTTATGTTTATAAAGGAGAAAGAGAACAGCATTATAAAATCGAGAAAACTCGGAAAATTAATTAATTTTACAACTCCAGCACGCACATTTTATGGCGGAAAGTCTTAAGTTTTTATGAAATTCTACCACACCAAACTACTCACTCCACAGAAAGTCGGTCTGGGAGGCTCAGTTGTTTACACGCTGGTCTTTTGATACCAAGGTCGCAAGTTCAATTTCGGTGCAGACCGATGGCTAAGGGTGCTCAAGAGTGTGCTCAAAAGTGACAGGCCCAAGCCAGTAAATTCACTGTCATGTCAAAGTACTGCGGGGCGGGATTCCGGCACTTCTGCGGCACTGATTATGATTCTGGCAATTGATACAGTAATTAACAAAAATAATTTATTTTAATAAATCCATGACAAAGATTTCATTGTATTCATCTTCTCAAATATTAATATTTAGAAGTATATTTGTAAAAAGCCCAAACATTAGTAAAATTCAGACAGATATGTTAATTTTAATGTTAAAACACGACTTTCTATTTTAATTACACGTAGCTTTCATAGTTTTACGGACAGTTAAGGTATGTCATACAATGATTAAATGCCTGTCTATAATCCTATCTTGTATAAAGTTGTAATAAAAGGACGTTTTGCCTACATTAAAGTAAACAACCCATACAAGAGAAAAGCCCTTAGTATTCTTCCAATATTAAATTAGCTGCAGGGGAGCAGAAAAATGGAAGATGAATACGGCCACACAGTAAACGTTTTTTAAACAGAATAAAGACAGAAACAATGTTATTTTAGCATTATAATGTTTAAATATTTTTCTTGGTTTTTCATTTATCAGCTCATTCTCATTTTCAAATTGATCGGTGAAATTTTCGGTATAAATCAATGATATTTTGTATACCTCTTCATATAAACACTACAAAACATTAGGAGATTAATTTTTGTTAGCATTCTTATTTGTATTCAGTTTTACTGAAACATTGAAATATAAATTAGAACTTACTTGTTCCCAAGCTAATAATTAATTAAATTGAAAATTCATTTCTATTTATTAATACACTATTTAAGAGCTCAACTATCCATATTTTTCGAAGAAGAAAAAAAAAGAAGTGTATCGTGCAGAGCAATTTCTCAAAAGTAAACAACTAAAAGAAAATTTAATATTCTAGAACTAATTTTAAAATGTGTATGAAATCTGATTTACCTCTACTTAAGCTCCTGATTGCTAGAGATATTAAAGTCCAAATGAGTTAAACCGAAACGGTGGATTTTAAGACATTTGAGAGCTGGGTATCCTTAATAGTATATTGCATACTAAGAACTGCAAGTTAGAGTTACTTATTAGGCCGAGAATGCATATTAGGAATATGCTATATTTAAACGTCTTACATTTGAGATAGACATTACAAAGAAGATATTGAAATATATTATTATTGAAAGCTCTACAAACAGGAACAATAAGGAATACACCAATACTTACTACTCAACTTGGTTAGAGCTTACTAAAAATATACAATTTATGTCAATACACTTCTATTATTACCTATTTTCAAAGCAACCCTCTTCAAGGTATTTTCGAGACACCCTCTCGCGTCAATTGTTACTAATAAACTCCTCTTATAGTATAAAAATGTAAGTGGTTTCATGTGTATTACGTATCGTTTAATATGAAATCATTTACGGTTGAGAAGATAAAATGGATACCGAAATCACTTTCTTTATTAATAGTACAACATATAAGGTGTACCTGCTACTCGACATTCGACTTTTCAGGACAAGAGGGTTAAACCTCTTTTTCCCTTTAACAGAGATTCAAATTCAGGACCTCTTATGTGTGAGGCAGACACGCTAGTATCCCTACACCACAGAGGTGGGCTCTTAAAGATTATAACACACATTTACTCTCGGCTTCGTATTTTCCAGACGACGGAAATCTGCAAAAAACATAAATCCTCCATCCCGGATATCGAGCACAAGACGCCCTGGGTTGAAACGCCAACTCTGTAACAGTGGTAAGCAATTGTGAAATAGAACAGTTGCTTTTTCCACCTCGCACTATGTACCTATAGGTAGAAAAGATTAAATGTAATGAGGTCCCTGAATTAAAAAAAAGTCTTATGTGTGTATGAGTGAGTGTGTGTGTGTGTGTGTGTGTGTGTGTGTGTGTGTGTGTGTGTGTGTGTGTTCGTCTGTTAACAGCATACCTCAAAAACGAAAACTTGATATTTAATTTCAGTATCTTTCAAGAGTGCACACAAAAATTTTCACCTCAAACAACCCTTTACTTTCAGAAATTTCCGAAAATTTTTATTTTCTCAAAAATGACTAACTTTTTAATATTAAAATACCATGTGTTTAAGGCATCTTCGCGATGACCAAATGCATATTTTGAATTTTCTAAAAATAGCCTCTGTAGTCCTCCTTTATTTGAAAGGCTTTTCGGTAACTAGTAAACCGAAAAAGATAGACAAAACTTACTACACAAAAAACGTGGTCTCGTTTCAACACACAATCCATGTCAGTTGTATTTTTATTTATCTATTTATGTATTTATTTATTTGCAGAGTTAATCATTTCTGAGATATGTTATTGGTTTCAGTTTTTAAATACTTATACTTTTCTCAAATGGGAAGTCATTGCTTTTTTCACTTCCTGGCCAAGCATGGAGAACGGAATTTCAAAATCATCCCATAGCAAGCAGCTTCTAAAATATTTGATTATCGTTTAAGCCTAGTGTACTCCGTCATTGATTTGTACTTACAAGGACATTAGTAATAAAACCATTAATGCACATTTTTATCGGAACTGATGTGAAGTAGTTAGAAGAATTCGCTTTTTAAGAATAGTTAATTGAAGAATGGGTAGAGAAAGGCGTGTGGTTGTAAAACATATATAATGTCGTATATCATTAGGATCACATCGCGTTGTTACCTATAGCTCTTTGAAACACGTGATCGACCAATGACATGACCTCGATTCCGTAGGCGTCTTCCTGTACACTCTAGGACCACTTCTGGGACGGTTTGCTTCAGTGATTGGGCACTGTGATATTTACCGAGCGAGCAATGGAAACCACGAAAAACAAGATTCCCCTCAGATCGAGTATAATCTCCAGCCCGAAATGCGAGCCACAATCACTACATCTTGTTCAGTGAAGTTACGTTTGGCGTATCCTGATTTTCTCCACTTATGAGAAAATCACATATGTCTCAGTATGTGTTGTACAAAAAGTTATTTTGCTTTCCACTATACTTTATTGACAATTCAAATTAAGCAACAAGTGCTTAGTTACATAAAATTTACGACAACAGTATTCAAATGTTAACCCTGTAACGCCCTGCTCTTGCGATAAATAAAACTCCAAATTTTCAGATGATCGTCCGATAATTACTTCGCATGTAGGACTTAACACTCCGACCCCCATAGGTCTTACACGCGTGTGCCAAGGGTCAGAGGTCTGCCGAGGAGTAAACGAATATTGAATCAGTGAAGATCGACTCATAGTCAGGTGTGAGTGAGAAAGATGAAAGGAGGAGGAGGAGGGGGGTGGTGGTGGTGGAGGTGGAGGAGCAATTGGTGGAATTAATGGCGGGGAAACCGGGAGAAAACCCTTCCAAACGCAGCTTTGCCCACGACAAATCCACCTGCAGTACCCGGGCCGCCTAGGTGAGAGGCGAACGGTCTAACCACTCGGCTACAGCGCCACCCGGAGAGTGTAAACATGGAACAGAGCATTTTTGCCCAGTAAAATAATCCAAAAGAACATAAACATGTGGAATTATTAAGAATAAAGTTATATAAAACCCTCAAGTAAGTAATATTACGCTGTGGAAAAAAAAAAAAAAAAAAAAAAAAAAAAAAAAAAAAGCACCTGCTATATTACTCTCATGAATTTCTCTGCCATCTAACCCTTGTTACTGGCTAGATAAATTATTCTTAAGAAAATGTAATTTTCCTATTTATTTTGTTTTAAACAAGATGAACAGTTGCACCGCACATGTGGTTATACTCATATACTCAAAGGGAATAGCGGTAGGAAAATGTTTTAAAGGTGAACGCTGTACACTGGCCTTATATTTCCATACCTATTCTTTCCATTACTATGATATTGCGAGAAAATTGACAGAATGACTTGAGTGTTGAGCAATTTTGACCATTAATAATAAATATCTTGGAAATGGCTAATAGCATAAAAGTAATTCCAAACAAATTCTGCGTTTAAAATTATGTATATCACGTCTTCCTCTGTCACTTAATGTTTATCAGCTATAGAAGATCATATAAATTTCCACCCGAATGAAGAGGTTTTCACAAGCTTTCCCAGAAATTTCAAACATAATTTTATATTTTGTCACATCTTTAATATATGGTATTTTCATCAAAATCGTTATGCCCCTTTTAGGAAAATATAGCACTTCGAAAAATGTTCCGTATAAAAGGTGGTTTTGGAGGGATTTCTTCAAAAATCCTTGTGTTGCATCCTTGGAATGTACTGAACTTCAAAAACATGTATTCCATATTTCGTTTTTGAGCTATCGTTTCACAAACACAGATACATACAGAGAACGAATAAGACATACACACCTTTTTCCAATACATTTTTGCGGGGTTCAGAGGGAATTCAAAACATTTCCGATAAAATTTCGACATCAAATTTTTCGTGGAATACAATACTTCCGCTGTCTATGTATTGGAGAAAGTAAAATGCTTATTTTGGTTTCAGAAGGCCTCAAAACATCTTTCTCCGGTGAAAGATCAATATCCAAGTTTTGGGTGAAATACTTCCCCTATTAACCATACCTAATAGAAAAAGCTAACAAATAATATTTAAAACAACAAATATATATAGGTATATATAAAATTTACATTCTGGTATGCATATTTTCCCCTGTGTATTTTTCAATTACAAAAATAATACAATTTTGAAGAAAATTTTACATACACACATTTATTTTGCCCAGTGTAATTCTCAAATATGTTATATTTCAACCAAAATCATTGAGAGTCACTTTTGAGAAATAGAAAAATAACTAAAATTGAATACAATTTGGAGGGAGGGAAGATTAATGAAAATCCTAGCATATTTAGAGGGAATCTGACCCAGTTGTGAAATACGCTACACATATCTTTTACAACAAATGATTGTCTTTATTTTATAATTAAGTTTGTGGGTTGGCTTCAGAGAATCCCAAAACCTGTATTTCCGGTGAAATTTGGATATCGAATTTTTTAATGGAATACACTATTTCCTCAAGTGTTAATGGTAGATGGCAGAGAAATATAAGCTGAGGCTAAAACAACGCCGCCGCCACTTTTAGCACCAGCAGAAATGTGTAAAAGAGAGTTGTTAAAAGTTAGCTTTACTTAACCTGTGATTGTGTTGTCAGCCACAATTTTCCGCCTCTCTGCAGAAGCAAGGCAGCTCCCAGCCTATTAATATGCCAACAGCTTTCTTACGTACCGCGATAAAAGCTGATTCAATGTAAGGAAATCTCTCTCTAGAGGCAAATTTATCGCTTACATATGAACAAGCCTCTAATGTTTTTAAAGGCAATAGCCCTTGTGTCACGCACCTAGTTAAAGTTCGCGTGTGACGCGCTCTTGGCTGTAAAAGAGACGCGCCAGCCAAACCTATCGGTGTTACAAGTCTTGAAATAATACCACAAGGACTATTGTGAAACCTAGTATTTTTACGCATACTATGTAGTGACTTTCTTTATAAGATCCCATTTACAATGAGAACTAAGCGTATGCATGAGGAACACTGTAAAAGTACATTATACGCATTGCAATGAAACCATTCGCATTAAAATATGTAATAAAACCTAAATTTATAAGCCTGTAAGATCCACGCTTTCAAGTTTATGTCTGTATCACAAATATAAGAATACAGCTACTTAGGGAGCGATTCTCTTCATGCAATTATTCTCCAATCACACATCAGATTTTCTGCCACCATACATATATTGGCCGAGTATAACAAATGGTAGACAGCGTGTGTTGATGAATTTAACTTCCTTTAACCAGGTCAGTGTCTTTTGAGACATTAGAAGACACATGTAACCTTCCTGGTCTCCAGAAACCTGTTTCCTACCTTTGCCCTTTTCACTGTCTCAGAAAACTCAACAAAGGAAAGTTCCTTTTCCTATTGGTACATAACCTGTTGTTACGGTCGCTTCGCAAAATATCGTATTAGCTCGACTATTTCCCTCTCTCTTGCTGCTGGTTGCTGTTTACCTTGCCATTTATCATTGTCAATTACTAAAACTAGCATTACATTTTTGCTTAAGAAATGTATCTGTGAAATTCGAACGAAAACTTTGAAAATTGATTTTTTCATTATAAAATAATATGAACACTAAATCTTAAGAAAATATAATATTTGGTGCATTTCAACTAACAATTAACTGAAGCTATAAATGGACAGGCATATGCTTCTTAATAAGTGCGCCAAAATTAAAGTCATATTTTCACACAAACCTTTTTTTGCCATTTTTCCATACTCAAAAGTTCTACAATATGCAATTTTTACTTTCTCTAAACGTACAGTGTAGGATAGTGTAAAGAGAAGGTATTGTAATACATCCAAAAATTCGATACCAATATTTCATCGGAAAAAAATGTTTTGGGGCCCCCTAAATAAAAGAAAGCATTTTTACAAAAAGGTCTATGTGTACATGTGTGTGTGTGTGTGTGGACATCATATAAAAACGAAAATACCAATAAAAATATTAAATATTTTAAATATTTAAATAATAAATACCAAACTTGGTATTTAAGTTTGCTATCTTCCAAAAATGCGACATGAAGATTTTCAAGAAAATCCTCCTACTTCAAACTACTCTATGGAACATTTTTCGAAAATGTTGATTTTCTCAAAAATGGCTCTAACGATATATAAGATACTTTTATGATAAAACGAAATGTACATTTTGAATTTTCAGTGAATGGCTTCTGAAGACGTCTTCATTCTGGTGACTTTTATATAACTGAGATATACAAAAACTTACTACACAAAAAATGTAGATCTCATTAAAACACACAATTTGTGTTATATACTCTTTTTTTTTTTTTTTTTTTGTAGAGTTAATAGTTTTCAAGATATTCCGGATTATTGGTTTCAATTATAAGTCACTTTAACTTTTCTCAAACGGGAAGACATCTTTTTCCTCGTTTCTCGTTTGTTTAGTTTTGGCAACCAAAGAGATTGGAATTTTAATTGTTTCACATTATGACAGGCTTTTAAATAACGAGACTAACCCTTTTAGCCTGTACATTTTCTTATTTCCCTTCTACTTACAAGGAAGCTAGTTTAAGACTAATTCTGCTTATGTTTATCTTGATTAACATTATGTAGATAACAGATTAATGTTTTGAATAAAAGGAGTGTTTATTAAACAGCTAGAGGACATCATGTGAATGGAACACATTCGATTTTTTCCTTTCTACTTACAAAGAACCAAGTAATAAGGACAATTTCTGCTAACGTTTATCTCGATTATCATTAAGTAGATAGAAGAATAAGCTTTTTAACTATACTTTGTTACAGAAATGTAGAGAAAATTATGTGAATGGAACCATCAGTTTTTTTACTAATTTGTTTCAACATTTCTATACTAACTCACAAAAGTACATTAAAGAAAATTACAATTTTTTTTTCAATAAACTTTTGAAATGATCGAGAGTTTTGGAGAGTATGATGATACTTTTTCTACGATAATTTGGTGTCAATATAAAGAAAGTGATAACGAATGATATATTTATAAATTTATTTACTGCAGAACTTAAATTGTTATGTGAATATTTTTACAGGTGCATTGCGTGGAGCATTTTTGTTAAAACAATGAAATGAAGCAATACTAAATTACTATTTTAATAAACATACAAAATAGAAACGTTAAACATGTCAAAAATGTCACTGTTATTCCGTCTAAAACAACCGACAACTTTTAACACGACATTTTACATACAATTAATTTTTCATATTTGATAGATGGCATTGTCTAAATTTTAGATTATTATGTTAATGCTTAATTTTGACTGTGAATATGTCAGTCTCGTCAAGAATACACTCCTCTGTTAACATTAATTAAATATTCCAGAAGCATACCTCCAAAAAGTATGATCTTATTTCTTATTTAATACTGAAATTCAGGAAAAAATCCGCTGTTAATATTGCAGCTACGTCTTTATGAAACCAAGATCTTGCCCCCCTTTTATCGTTCCTTCGAATCTCTCACTTGCTATCTATTCTTTTATGTTTATAACATTTTATTAAATATTATTATTCTAAATTTTGATCTCAATAATGTTTTCTGCTTTTTACATAAGCATTCATTTATTTTGTAGAAGTTAAATGAAAAGTATTATCTGAGACTTTTGTGAATAAAAAGATCAGAGCTACTGACTTACCAACTGCCTCAATGACTTCTTAACAAAAAAGACTGGATTGCTTACCTGAAACAAAACAAATAGCATTAGAAGTCTTTTAAAATATAGCATTTAAATCTTACGAAAAATGAGAAAATAATTTTGTTTAACCGTACTTCAATCTGAGATGGTATACTGCAACTTCTGATACCGAAGCCGTTGATTTATTAGAAGAGCATCTAATTGTTCTATTACCTACCTACATCATATTAGATACTTATATTAATCTGGGAGTAACTATTAATCAATGTTTGATTTACGATGGCATTGCCTGGAAATGGAATTCTATTAAAAACGACAAAATCATATTTTTCTAGTTCGAGGGGAATAAAAGAAGTAAGTTTTAATTTCAGAGTAGAACATTCTGAAGTGCTGCATTAACTTGACTTCCTCTACCATTGTCGCATACATATTGGACTGCGACGGAAAATTGCCAAACCAGTTTCCAAATTGATCGCAGGATTGCGTTTTTTCCCCATTGAGAACAAACGCGACACCCATCTTGTCGAGACCTTTTCCAGACCTACCTTTTGGTGCAAAATTGAGAACACTAACTTGTGTTACATGCCTGTGGTCTCTACAATTTTGCGAACTTTGATTCGTCGATCACTCAAAATCATATCATGGATTTTGTTAATAATTTCAGAGGAAGTCCCTTCTACTGGACGTCCGGAACAATGTTCATCATTTGTGGATGTACGGCCACATTTAAATTCATTTATTCAATTATAAGTTGTTGTAAACGCAGGAAAAGATGTACCGTGAACTTCATCCAACTCGGCTTTTATCTCTTTCGGTGTTATGCCATTTAAATAGAATAGTATTTAACCACCGCACGAAACTCGTTCTTTTTCAATCTTTCTAAAGAAGTATAAGTTTATTGATCCAATCGCCTATATCAACGAACCCACGTGATGGATATACAGAAAATTTTTCTAAATGTCTTTTTTACTCAGAGGACCTCAAAACATGTTTCTGTTGAAATCTCGATATCAAATTTCTGAGTGGAATGCAATACCTTCTCTAGGCACTTGGTACAGAAAATAATAATACTAATAATAATAATAATAATAATAATGATAAGAGTAAATGTGAATTTTTGTTTCTGAAGCCCAGATAGAACGAAATAAGTTTTGGATGTTGTTAGGTAATACAAGCAGATGGCGGGTCGAATATTAGCTTCTGTTGCACGAGCTTCGTATTCAGGGCCATGACTTTTAAGTCTGACTGCAGCTGTTGTCAAGTTCGTCTAAACAGCTATTTTCGCATTATCAAGTGCTAAACGTGTTAGAAGTGATTTACTATAGAATGTGACTCCATAGAAACGGCTGGAGTTCGCTCTAAGACTTCGAGCCAAAAAAATCATACTTTGTTACTTACAGCCTTGTAAATAAGTTCGCAGCTGATTGCAGCAGTTGCCTTGTCAGATTTACATCACTCTGCAAATTTTAAGGCGAAAAATCAACTTAACCGTAACAAGCAGACCGTGTAGATGACTGACGCTTAAAAACGTGGGGAGAAGCTAACTCGATCAGAAGCACCTTCCGCATCCACCATGCGGCCCCAAATCATGATGCAGCACTTCCAAGAGCGTGAAGAAGCGGTGTCACTACTAACGAAGCATCTTTGCGCTCAGCAACACAGGTTCGTTACTATGTGGCTGTTTTATTATTTACTTTAATCAACTGGAGCGCTGCAGTATGTGTTTGTGTCACTAGCACACACTCTTTTGTTATTCATACCCATTTTGCGTTTTTATGTAGCACCGTGACACGCTTGAAATGGGGCAACCGAACGAACGCCACTGTTTTTATTGAAGGAGTAAAAATGCCATCCACATACAGCCACCAAGCGCTGTATCATACCGTACATATATTCATAAAGATATAGGCATACTTTTATGTGATTGGTATGCTGCTTGTTTTGGTAACTATTAGTCCAAAAATGTCCACTAGGTTCAGTTAAAACGAAATGTGGTGAGGACCAATGTACACATTACCCTCCCGCAAAATAAATAAACAAATAAAAAGGGTTCAAAAATCTTATGTTCAATACTTTCACCATTTTAGCAATTAAAATGTCGTGCGTATATAATAAACAGCGGTTATTCTATTCACGTTTTGACATTTATGGTAATGTTGGCCTACACATGATTTTAAATTAAGTAATATAACTAGTTACATAAACAGTTCAAAACAGCAGTCATATGTTTATAACAAAGGTTGCATTGTAAATTTGCAACTCTGAAGTCACACTGCGACTCGCTAATCGTTTTTTTTTTTTTTTTTTTTTTGCCATCTTAATATCGGAATTACGATAAACTTAACGTAACGTGGCAATTTAAAGTGACGTAACGAAACGAAAGTCTACCACACTATTAAATGGAACTATTAAGCCCTAGACGTTCTCGGAACTAATAAGGCTTCACTTAAAAATAACTAACTTAACGTCATATAATTTATATAAGAGTCAAGTTCGTCTAAACAACTACTTGTTCAAAATGTTCCTTCCCGTTATGTTAAGTTTAATGTCACATGGTAATTAGAACCAAACGGGTGAAGAGCAAATAAAAGGACTACAATTTAAGAGTAGTTCCTATTACAGCAAGTGCACCCTAATTCAAGCTTTAGTTTAGCAGTATTTTTATTTTCTCTACACGTACTATATACATAGTATATAGAGAAGGTATTGCACTCCACCAAAAAATTCGATACCGAGATTTCACCGGAAATATATGTTTTAGGGTCCCCTGTATCAAAAAAAAAAAAAGCATTTTCAAAAAAGGTATCTACGTGTGTGTTCGTGTGTCTGTGAACACGATAACTCAAAAACGAAAAATCAGTAAAATACAAACTTGATATTTAAGTTTAGAATCTTCCAGGGATGCGACACGAAGATTTTGAGAAAAATCCCCCACCCCAAACTACCCTTTATGTGGATCTTTTTTCGAAAATTTTGATTTTCTTAAAAATGGCTCTAACGATTTTGATTAAAATATCGTATATTAAAGACATTTACCTCACAAATAAAATGTTTATCTTGAGTTTTCTGGGAATAGCCTCTGAAAACTACTTTATTCTGGATGAATTTTACGGAATTTTGCATAACTGCTAAACCGTAAAAGATGGATAAAAACTTACCACACAAAAAATATACAGCACGTTAAAACACACAATTTAAGTTATATGCTTTTATTTCGTGGAGTCGGTCGTTTTTGAGATTCTCCTTTTTATTGGTTTCAGCTTTAAAACATTTATATTATTCTCATACAGGAAATTGTTAACTCCTGTCCATACAAACAAAGGAACTTCAGTCACATAACAACCAGCTTTTGACTATCACTTTAACCTATGGTATCCCCTTATTTCGCTTCTATTTACAATGAAGCAAGTATAACACTGTTTCCGCTAATTTTTTCTCGATTAGCATGAAGTACACAGAAGCATAAGCTTTTTAATAATAATTTGTTGCAGAAATGTAGACAAAGTCGTGTGAATGGCACACATCAGATTTTTTAACTTCATATTGCTCCCGTCACATCATGTCAAGTTCTTCCTAATCACGAACTTATTCTCTGCGTATGGAGAGAGGGAAGTGTAGGCAATAACATGGATATGCCACTAACCCAAGAAACCTGGATATCTCTAGATATAACACAATTCAGTGTAAAATAATTACTGTACTATTAGCATATATACCTGTATTTCTCTTTACTTTCGCTATTATATAGTTTGCCTAAAATATATTAACTTTTAAAAAAAATGTATTAGATAAATAACAAAATGCTCATATTAGAAAAACTATTTAGCAAAATGAACGTGCAACTCCAAAGTTGCAAAGTACAT
The DNA here is from genome assembly GCA_030762935.1 of Hymenopus coronatus. Taxonomy (NCBI): domain Eukaryota; kingdom Metazoa; phylum Arthropoda; class Insecta; order Mantodea; family Hymenopodidae; genus Hymenopus; species Hymenopus coronatus. The sequence goes on along the minus strand of CM060881.1, from coordinate 79,677,445 downwards.
TTAAATATTGTTTAAGAGTTTTAAATGATCAAAAACCATTTACCATGCCTTTCGTTTATAGCCGGGCCATACATCGTATAAATGGATAGTTCGCTTTCACTGCAGTGACTGAAGTATTTTTCCGCAGTGCACTAGCGATGAATGACCCGCTCGCTATAGGCTACGTTTATAAGCTGTGATGTAATACAATGTCAGTTGCTGCCTTTAGTTCAATCTATAAACGCTAGATTTTGTTCATTGTGCATGTCATTAGTGAAAGGCATTCAAAACTTGTGTGTCTGGGTGTTTCTTTTTTTGTTTTGTTTTTTTTCTTTTCTTTTACCTCATAATTCTTATTTGATTAGTATTACTGAAATACTTTACGAAAACTTTGCGCTTGAACAACAAATGTTTTATGTTCGATACATACGTGAAAATCGAACCATGTAGACGTGTGCGTAGGCAATTTCAGGGGAAATTTTTTGGCATTCCAGTCCTAGAATATCGCAAATCCTAAGAAGCGAAAAAGATGTATTCTAACGGAGGAAAATATTGACGAAATTGATTATTCGAACCAACTCCAAAGAAGTGTCTAAAGCCGTGTTGTACAGCAAGTAGGTGATTCAAAAAATGTTTTAGAACTAAACTTTTAAAACTGAAGGCCAAAAGACTGGCTATTGATGAGTTACAACCTTGTGGTGATGAGGAATGCCAGGAATATCTCAACGCAGATTATTATCACTCGAAGAAAATGAGTTTTAGAACGCAAAACAGCCCATGTAACAAACGTTGCGCGGAGCACGCATATGCAGATTCGCAGTCCGGCTAATATATTCTGCATCAGAAAGTATGGCACAATTGCACTCTATTTTAAATATAACTTGTGTTATACAAAAATAGAAACTGTCAAATTTTATAATTTTATACTTCTCAATCCTCTTAAATCAAGTTAATCATAATCTCGGCATAAGTGTTTGTCATTTATTACGCTTCCAAGCTACGGTGATTAAATAAAATCCAATCAGAATGAGGAGGAATTTGCAGAATATATATTTAATTCAAATCTCAAATATATTAAACTTTAAAATTTCCATACCTTTTTGAACGAATTAAAAACAATTCTTCAATATGCGAGGTCGTTCGGAGTGACATTTTGGTATTGCTCTTTAAAATATGCTGAACTTAAAGTACGAAGTTAAGTATTCAATCGAATTTTAGTTACTTTGTCTCTCTCTCTCTCTCTCTCTCTCTCTCTCTCTCTCTCTCTCTCTCTCTCTCTCTCTCACATACACACACGTATATTGACCTTTTTCTAACATTTTTTGAGGGAGTCGGTTCAGGAGATCTCAAAGCAGTAAAAATCACAATACCGAATTGTAATAATAATATAATAATAATAATAATAATAATAATGTCCATGGTAGCTAAGAGAAAGAGAGAAAAAATGCATTAGAGAGTTGTAAGTGCACATATGCAACAGATTAGAACCTGGGACGAAAGTAAACGCTTTTATATTAATCTGTGCAAGACCTTATAAGAAACCAAATAAGGGTCACTTGATATTTCAAAGTGTGCTGTTGAAAACAACGGAGCTTTTTCGAACAACAATAAACGAAATTATTAAACCCGCAAAGATATGTATTAACATAAATTGTACAGTTATCGGATTCTTTGGTCATAGGGTTTTGAGACAGGGAATGAGCAAAGACACAAACCAGGTTCCTCGGGTTCAGTTTATGTTGGATCGTACTTAATTATAGCCGCAAGTGCACACACGTGGCGTCCTTATTTGCCCCTTCCACTATCCAACAAAAACAAAAAAAAGTCTACAACTTCCCTTTTCGATTGTGTTCTTTCCGGTTTCAGAATTATACAAAATTCAAAGAATATATGAACACTCCACACGCTATTTACATAATATTCAGGATATATACATTTTATGTAATATCTCATTAATAATAATTTAACATTTTAGGTCATTTTTGACAAAACAATGACGAGAAATGTTTCATATAATTAATTGTTGCATATATGAGTATTCCACGAAAATATTGTCTTCTTAAAAGGCGCAGGGCTTCAATACTCAATGTGATATTTAACTAATTTTGTCATACTTGAATTAACACCCACACACACAAATTCCAATGTTCTGGGGAGGACATTAAAATCGTTCACTACCGGTTAAATTTCAACATCGTTCGGCTAGAAAGCACATTTCCTCTATATGGGAACAGCAAAGAAATTAGAAACTATTTGTAAATAAATATTAATAAAAGGAGGTATAATAATTATATTATTATTAATATCTCCAGAAGCTACAGGTCAGATGGGTATCGCCGGTGTATCGGAATTTTGTCGATCAGGAATACTTTCTCATGCCAATAAATCTACTGAGGTCATCGCATGTAAGCACGCTTAAATGGCACAGTTTTGTCCAATATAGAACCCATAACTGTGGGCACACGAGCCGGGTTTTCGACCAACTGCGACACCCAAAAGCTGCTTCGAACCATTAGTTTTCTATTATGAATGGAATACACATTACAAGCATTTGTAGGACATGCACGAACAAAAGGGCCACATCGAAATGGGGTTAGATAAGGACGTAAGGGAGGAAACATACTCCGGTGAACGGATGCTATGATATCTGTAATTTGGAGCCATAAAACACGGCTTGTCTCGGCCTTAGCGAACCCATCCCATGCATATGATCGTGCCATTCATTTTCCGATATGGCTTCGAGTGGTATGCGAACACAGTCTGCGGGATCTTCATTGCCTGTAAATCAGTCGTAATTGTTTGTAAATAGCCCATGAATCCTGTAAGCACAAAACGCTTCCAAATGTGAAGGGGTTTGGGGCAATTAAAGAAAACAGCTGCAGTTTCCACTACTGCCGTGGTTTGATCTGCAAGTATAGTTAGTCAAAGCACAGGCTGATCGACTATCACAGATGTCCCGTCTAGCGGCATGGGAGCTCTCCATCAAGGATTTGAAAACATGCTTCCGACACAAAAGGGAGATGAGATGGCAGTGATTAAGTATGAACAAACCACGTTTGAAGAGGCTGTATTAATAGTATCGTTTTACATCCGGCACAAACAATCGCGGATTATTTTAAAGCTGGTTCCACGTTTCCTTATTAAGTAGACATGCTTAGCTGTTATCCCAATATTTATTCCATATCATAATGAGAGAAAAATGTGAGTATGTGCGTGACAGCATGGGATATTCTCAGACACACCACAACCTATTTTTATAATTGAAAATCCCTTTTGTTTATGACGAACATGGGGTTATAACATGCCTAATCTCGATTAATACCCCAATATAAAAAAAAATGTTTGCTTTGTTTCATTTGTGCTTATTGTGTAATCAAAGTCATTAGAAGAATATACAAAATGACTCGATAAAGAAAGAAAATGCTAACATTAAGAGATTATTTATTATTAACAACTGACAATATTATTTTCATCGATGGGTAAAGACTTCTTTTTCATAAAGGTTAACTAGGTGAGTAAATAGTTTACATGTTCACCAGCTTCTCTATTTTGTTTTATATTTTAAAGGTTTCTGCATTATTGTTTTGAGATACTAGAAGGGGGAGATACATCACATGGCTGCACCGAGAGCTTCCGCAAGTGCCAACATGTCACCGACCTGGGCACGTGCAATTGTTTCCTATCCTTGCCCTTTGGACTGTCTCAAAAGTCCCTGGCCAAAGATTGTATGATGGCTGTGTACCTACCTTTTGTTATTTAAAGCATACTACAGAACCAGCATAAGATACAAAAGACCATGCGGCATAGCTCAGGTGGAGACATTATGGCCCGCATTCGGGAGGTTCTGGGTTCAAAACACGTGGACCAACCAATCTGGCCGATTTTTTGTGGTTTTCCTCAGTCAACAAGGTAAATATTGGATTGGTTATTAAATATCGGGACCAAAGTTCCATCTTCAGTCTAAAATAATGCTAATGCGACTTCCGCTGCCAACTATCCATAGACAGTTAAAGAGCTAGACTTAAGTGAGAGCCTAACGCCATCTGCTTGTCGTGAAGTAAAGTAGTACGGTACGTGGGGATGCGGTCTCGAAGGACTGACTCTGTTATCTGACTACGGATGATGGAAGCAGTTAGACCAGAATCCATGATGACTGACTATGCCATACTGACTACAGGACGAAAGCAATCAGATTATGGCACCCTAAGTGGAAAAAATGACATGGGGATGGTCCTAAAAGACTACTGTCCATCACATACCGTCAACGAGGTATCTTACAGAATAGTTCCGTTGCAAATTGTCCTAGATGTTAAAGCGACGTATAAATAAAGTATATTAAAAATAAGATATAAAAGGCTTGAATTGGACCTACTGTAATTATAATTGAATAATTTCAGACTGAAATTCTCAAAGATGATAAGTTCCAAAAGCTCCAATTTGAGATATTTCTTCAGAAAAGTGGTTTAAGCCAAGACCATTCTTCTCAAAAGAGCAAATGAGTCAGGATCCTGTTCGTCATCTTCGGACTGAAACTCGTCGCGAAATATTGGATTGGTATTAACTCCAGCAGACATGGCCTCATGAAAAGTATTAACCACCAATTTAATATGAGATGGGAATTTGCAATGTTAATGTTGGTGGTTCTAATTTCAGTGTGGTTCAAGTTTTATTTCTGCCAAATAAAGACATAAATGTATAGAATTCATAAAGGCATTTTAGTTGCATTCTTATATGAACAAAATATTTTTGAATGTTCAGATTCATTACATGTTTCAGAAGAAATTCAAAATTGAGTTTATCGTTTTCCTAATTTCATATTTAAATATGAAAATGTATGCCTTTTAGCGCCAAATGTGCTTTATGTGGTAAATAGTTCACTATGAATATTTTAATTTGACATAGTTCTTTCCATAAGAACCAATGAAAATACTTATTTAAAATATAAATTATTTTAACTAAAAAGTAATGTTTTGTCACGTAACACCTTTGAAAATTCCAGCCCTCAATTATAACGATAATTATCTAAGACCATTCCAGTCTGTATTGTTCCACGCCCAAAATGGCATTTATAGTTTATGCAAAATTGCAGCGGGAGGTTAAGGAAACCAAACTTTCCGTCGATGTTTCACATACTTTTGCATGAATAAAAGATATTTGTCATACGTTATACCGTTATAGGAAGAAATGAAAAGGCGTTTTATTTATGGACGTTCTTTAACTGCTGTGTTCTCAGCGTCCCATTCTATACTGCGCTTGAAAGCCCGCTTAATTTTGATCAGAGGTCTCTCTATCAGGCTCGAGGTTATTTTACGAGCCGTAAATCTACGACACGGGACCCACGGTTTTACTTCCCTTCCGAAGGAAGCCATGCTAAGGATTTTTACGCCCGAAAAAAATCCATCGTCCTCCGCGACCATGGGCATAGGAAGTTAGTATGGTAACCATTACACCACGAAGGGTGACGTTATAGGAAGAGTGGGGTTCTGTGAAATTACAATTTATAATGCCTAAAGAAGAGGATTAACTATAAATATCTTATACAGTACTGCGCAAGACTTTCATAAATAACAAAGGGAGTAAACGAAGTTAATTTAACCCCCATTTGTGTTTAAGAAGTTATTCACACCAGCTGATACGGCATCAAGGAAAAAAGTATTTCTGCAGACCATCTTTCAAGAAACGAACAAAACTTGTAATGTAATTTTGGATTCCTTGTACAATTTACAGTGTCTATAAATTCGTAACATGTAATGAAATACCTGATCTTTCTGCAAGAATGGCTATCGTTTGACCTTTTAACTCTAACGGAGCATATTATATGGAACAATGTGCCCTCCAACATAAGGGAGACTGGTCCAGGTCCTGAGAGGGGATGGGGAATAGTCGCAGTTCATTTCCATTGTGTCTATAGGTCCCTTAAGCGGCTACAGCCGTCCTTGTAATATATTCATGAATTGTCTTATGCTTATTTATGTCTATTTATTTTACCCAGGTTTTACAATTCATCATGATTTTCCTCTTCATAAATGTAATTTTTACCTTCTCTACTGCTTTCATATAATAAGTAGAGGAAGTCCTGCATTCCACCCAAAATTCGATACCGAGATTACACCGAATACGTTTTGTAAAAACAGCATTTTTTATAAAAAGTGTGTATGACTCAAAAAGAAAATTAGTTACATACCAAACTTGATATTTAAATTTAGCGCCTTCCAGAATGCAACACAAATATTTTGAAGAATATCCTCCCCCTCGCCAAGTTACCTTTTATATGGAAAATGTTACCTTAATTTCTATTTTCTTAAAACTGACCATAGATTTTGATTAGAATAGTGTATGTTTAGTGTAATTTGTCCTCTTCATTCTGAAAACTTTAATATGGTCCGGCCACGGACGTCATAACTATATTCTTGCACATCAGTGACCTCAGTATTGTTCTGCTAGCTTACTAGCCTGCTCAAGGCTGATCGCCCTATGAATATCAGCGGTCAGTTGCTGCCTTCAGTTCGTGCTACAGAGAATTCGATTATTATGCATAACAAAAGTGTAAGCTTATTCAAACATTTGTGAATTACTTTAGGATATTATTGATTATTATTAATTGTCTTATTATGTTGTTATTACTCAAATGAAATGCCTACTCAAAAAATCCACTTGAACAAAGACATTTTATGTATAACATACGTATGTACGTAAAAACCATCATGTAGACTAGCCGTCATCAATTGGTTGCCTTTTGAGTAGAGCAGAGAGAGTAAATTGGTTGGAAGAAGCTCCTGTGAATCGCCTAATGAGCATTGTGTGACCAACTGCGCGGATAATTCCTTTAGTGCAGTGGCAGTAAGTAATATTTTGCGCCTTTCATAAGTTAATATTATAGGTTGGTTATTATATAGGTTGATAGTTGGTAGAGCAAATGCTCTTATTATATATCTTCCACTAGCTGCCAGTTGGCACTGGCCCTTCAACAGAAACACCGGATCCGGATCTCAGACTGCATCAACCGCAATCCAGCATCGTAGATATAGCGCACATATGCTCAGGGTCCCCTCCTCTATTCTGGCTGAAACCAAAGTTCGCTGAGGTTCTCAGTCTAGTGTTCTCTGATTCCCTCTAGAGAGCAACATGTTGAAGGCCACTCGATACCTCTGGCCTTCCCTGCTCAGGGTCTTTAGGATTACCAACGCCGCTTCTGCGCCTAATTTCATGGATAGAGCGCTGAACTCATAATTTGCTTAGCTGTTCTAGGTCAGACGCAATGTCACAGTATCCGTCACATTACTTGCCGCCAATGTTGCCGCTACGACGCCACTTGTGCAGCATAGCCTCGCTACCACCACTGCGGATTGCCGAATTTTACAGCAACCTGCACCGGGCATGACCTGGCCCTCAACTCAATTGATACTTCTTGTGTGAGAGGAGGCCACTTCAAGCCAGGCTTCCTGCCAGCTATACACCAGGACATTTACTCATCAGTCGTCACATCCAGCTTCCCCGTACTCAGCCTGCAACAGCGGTAACACGTATACCACTCTACGCTCCATTGCCGCCGAACAGAATCATTAGGGAGCGATTTCCAAGTAAAGACAGAAGTTCACTGCACATTCCTGTAGATGCAAGTAACACCTTTCTCCGAACTGATTCTTGAACAGAACACACAGAACAAGGAGGCAGAAGCAGCAGCCTCAACCAGTCATGGGCGGACAGTGTGTGTACACACCGAAACTACCCCTGTCTCTTAATTCAATAATCCCCGTAGCGCTGTTATCTTACAATCTCAAACGTTACCTCGTCTACGCTGTACTGTAATCATCAGTACATAACACCGTCACCTCCCGTGGGGGATGCCTTAAGAGCGTCCAGAAACACCGCAGCCATCTCCACAATAAGAACGCCTATTCGCCCTACACTTCAAGACCTAGGTCTCCGTTTTGAGGCGCTATAGCAAGCAAACAATGTGCACCAATGGAGGCCTAGCGAGGCAGCAGCTTTCACCACTCAACATTACTACAGATGCAAGTTCTCCGCCAGACTTTAGTCCATGCACTAAAGGACGACAATGATTTGAAGGTTCTCGCTTCGTATTCAGCGTAAACTGATGGGCATCGAGTGTCACCTGATGGAGCCGGAAGACCCAACAGACTCCAGCGATGACTCATACGTCAGTGGCCTTGAGGCCTTAGACACTGGACTTCGAGAGCTCCACAAGAAACCGAATCCAGCATCCACCACTATAGTACAACTTTCATAAACTCTAAGAGAACTACATGATATTGATCAGGAACTTCATTAGGCACACGTGCTTCCATTTCTACTAACACCACGCAACAGAGGGATACATTGCCCTTAAAATAATGAGTCCCACATGTACAAGCGAAGAGGAGAATAAAGAAACATTCCATAACCTTCACCTATAATCCCCCGAGCGTGGGGGGACTTATGCCATGGCTGTTCTCCCGGTTCATCCTTTCATCCACTTCCGGTCCAGTACCGGCAGCTAGCACGGCTGTTATTAACGGAATATTCACTTAGCTCTTAAGTTCCTCCTTATAAACTTTCCGGTCTTCTGCCCTTACTGGGTACAGTTGTTCCGGGGGCGGTTGCAACTGTCCCAGTTACTGTTATGTAATGATTACCAGAAACGATCAAGTTTGTTTTGATGGTTATCACGTTCACAGTTACAGTGCATCAATGGTCATCAGAAACTATTAGCTATAACTACGACTTAATATTAATGGTGTCGATATAGACTTACGTATCATTTAATGCAAACTAAAAAGAAGTTTCCTGGATCAACATGTTGATTTCTAAGGTGATTTATAATCGCAAAATACTTTCATACTGACTTTATATTTCTGCACATAGACAAGAGTAAACTCAGTAAACAATTGAATTATACGGTCCTAAATATAAACAGCTAGCGATGCAGAAATAACAAGGGAAAAGACACTCGTCAATATCAACATGGCTGAAATTAAGCGTATGATAACTTAAATGTTCTCGTAGTACTTTAAATACAGCATAGTAATGCAATTTTGAAAGACTATGTGGGTAGAGAAGAGAAACATTAACGCCCAAACAAACAGTATCGTCTAATATCACAAAACATGCAGGTAATATATGTCACATATATGCAACACAGTGGACAATGTATGCATAGTTTTTTTTCTTCAGTTAGTTAGTATACTAATCAGAATCACCAATGTTACCATCTCTTGCGGAAGAGATTGATACTGCGCAACTAGTTGAGATAACTAGCTCCTGAGAAGCGAATAATAGAAAGCTCAGGCACTGAATGATGTTACCCAGACTGGTAACCAATTCAGTTACTACGCAACTAGTTGAGATAACTAGCTCCTGAGAAGCGAATAATAGAAAGATCAGGCACTGAATGATGTTACCCAGACTGGTAACCAATTCAGTTACTATGGTAGCAATTAACGAGATAACTTCATATTTGTTATATGCCTTACTCTGTAACGGTTATATGATTTACTAACCCATGCTACTCTGTACTTAAAAACTTAATTGTAAATGTAAAATAAAGTTACTTTCTGTTAGCAAAAAAACGTAAAAAATAAGCTTTGTGAGCGTAGTTTGTAGATGGAGGGATGAGTAGAGAAAGTCATTTGAATGGAACACAACCGATTTTACTTTCTCTATACGTACTATGTACATAGTGTATAGAGAAGGTATTGCACTCCACCAAAATTTCGATACCGAGATTTCACCGGAAAGGTCCCCTATATCCAAAAAAAGTATTTTCAGAAAAAGGTCCATGTGTGTGTGTGTCCGTATGTCAGTGTGTTCATGTGTCCGTGTGTCTGAGAACACGATAACTCGAAAACGAAAAGTCGGTAAAATACCAAATTTGGTATGTAGGTTAAATTCATTGGTATGTAGGTTTAGTATCTCCCAGGGATGCGACACGAAGATTTTGAGAAAAATCCCCCCACCCCAAACTACCCTTTACATAGAACTTTTTTCGAAAATTTTGATTTTCTAAAAAATGGCTCTAACGATTTTGATTAAAGTACCATATTAAAGATATTTACGTAACAAATAAAATGTATATTTTGAATTTTCTGGAAATAGCCTCTGAAGACTACTTTATTCAGGGGCAATTTTACGGAATTTTGCATAATTGCTAAACCGTAAGAAATGGACAAAAACTTACATGTCATGTGAATGTAACACATCAGATTTTTTCTGATATAATTTTCTTTCAATACTTCATTTCATTATGAAGCTACGAAAACGCGAAAAGATCAAAGAAAATGAGATTCCTCAAATAATATTTCAACAATATACGTTGTTAAATCTATGAATGCTAGTAATTTTAGAAGAAAGTTGTGGCTACAAAGTACCAAATGTGCACGTATCTAACCTTCAAAATTCCAAAGCCATCATACACTCTGTAGAAGTTGTACATTAATCAATTAAATTTTTTTCGATGAATATAGAGTATCTGGTATAACTATTTCAAAATCTGAATAAAAGAGACAACAAAGAGATAACATTTAAATATACACCACAAATATAAGAATTCATAATATATAAATATACGAATTTTAAGGCTGCCTCTGGTGTCTGGAGGTTAGCAAAAATTCCGGGTTCCATTCACGGCTGAAGAATGCCAATTTTTCTTTAGCCAGGATTATTCCCCATATTCATTAAAGTCTGGAACAACGAGTAAGAGTGGAAAATAGTGTGTGAGTTAAAGTTTATAAAGAAAACGCCCCCAAAATTAACAGAATAGTAAACGAGTAAACATCATTGCTGATGAGCTGTTATTCCATGGAACATTAAAAAATAAGAAAGAGAGAGAGTTTTAAGCCAATACAATAGAATTTTCAGTATACATACTTTAAAAATACCGCCTTAACCATATTCTTATTTAATGTTAAGTTAACCCACAAAATGTCTACGTCTTTAGTAAAGTCGTCGGCTTCTTTCATGACATTCTGAAATTCCTATCTAACTCTCTAACGACTAATAATCAATATTTTACTTTTCAGTACATTAACATTCAATTTAATGTTCCTGTTCCCATAGACTTCACTACATCTTCTACGAATAATTTTAATCCTTTTATCGTTTTATACTTTCTTTTAATATACGCGTATTGTTTCATTTGTGCCAAATGGGAATACTACTGCATATAAAATATGTTCACATTTTAAACTTTCAAATATCCCATTTGATTTTTGGCACTTTATTTTTGTAAACAACATTTACTGATATTAAATGATTGCATAGTTTTGGATCCTGAAATGTCTCGTTGTTTTCTTGATCTAAATGGTATTTTCGTGTATTTTAATTATGATTTTCTATATTTTAATTCTTCCCCCGTTTGAAATGCACAACTCTTTTTATTACGATAAACATATGCATTTTATCCACTTTTCTGTCCAAATGTTATTCAATCTAAAGTACCCCATTATTCAACAGCACAAAAACGCCTCTACTTTCCTCTAATTCAAGCTTATGGTGAAAGCAACAATGACATCTTTTACCGCCGATTCAAAACTTTACTTCACATTTTAAATAAGGTTGTTTGCAATAAAATATAATTGGCATTTAATTCCACTCTCTCTCTCTCCCTCTCCCTCTCTCTCTCTCTCTCTGTAGTTTACTATGAGAAGTCATATAGTTACCTAAGTAAATTCAGTGTTGGTATGCTAACAACACGTCTTGTAAATACTTATTAGTGATTGTTACTTAAAATCCAACGGATAATATGTTTTAGACTTTTTTGGATCATAATTCAAGCAATTTCAAAATAAGTAAAAACCTTGGCTTGAGCGTCACTAGGAACTTATTTTTTTTAGGGTCTCATTTGAAATACTATATAAGCCCTTAGAAAATCTAAGAAATTACACTCGTAGCATCGAAAAAAGTGTGTATTTGTAACCGTCGTCTCTAACTAAATGTCAGTTAAAGTTTCAGATATATCCATCACATGGTTTCGTTACCATAGGCGATTGAATCACCAATCTTGTACCTATTTAAAAGGCTTAACAGCGAAAAAGATAAATGCCGAGTTGGATGAAGTTCATAGCACATTTGCTCCTGCATTTGCAACAATGTACAGTTGGTAAATGTGGCCACATGTTGAGCATAGTGCCGGACGTCCAGTAGAAGTGGCTTCGTCCGAAATGATTGACAAAATCCAGGATATAGTTTTGAATGATCGATGAATCAAAGTTCCCGAAATAGTAGAGGCCACAGGCATATCACAAAATGTTCTCAATTTTGTACCAAAAATGAGGTCTGACAAAGGTGTCGGCAAGATGGGTAATACGTTTGCTCTCAATCGTGTGATTGTTTCGGAAGCTGATTTGGTATTTTTTCGTCGCAATCCTGACGAGTTTCTGCGTCCTTACATAACTGTGAATGGAACATGGATACACAACTAAACTCCAGAGACAAAAGTACAGTGGGTTTTTAAAGGCGAACCGGCTCCGATGAAGGCACAGGTGATAGCCTCGATTTTTTGGGATGCACGCGGAATTATCTTCATTGATTGCTTGCAGAAAAGAAGAACGAAAAATGGATTGTACATTGTTATTGCACCGGCTGAACGGGGAAATTAAGAAAAAACGTCCTTATCTGGCAAAGAAAAAGATTATCTTGCATTAAGAGCATGCAAGGGTGCTCTCCAGTGCAGTTTCGATGGCGAAAATTGTAGAATTAAGGTTCGAGTTACTACAACATCCACGGTATTCACCAGATTTGGTCCCCAGTGACTTTTCCAACCTTAAAAAAGTAGCTCGGCGGAAAACGATTCACGTCTAACGAAGAGGTCATCTCCTAAAAGATGCCTATTTTGAGAACCCTCCGAAATGCTACTTTTTGGAAGGGTTAAAACAGTTGGAAAAACGCTTGGAAAAATGTATCGAGCTAAAAGGAGATTATGTTGAAAAGTAAAAAAGAATTTGTCAAAAATAATTTGTTTTTCTAAGGAATTGTTGAACGCTCCTCTTACACAGGAGAAATTATTCGTTTCAACCAGCATGCTTAGAATTTCAATTTTTTTAATAATATCACCTATTGCCAAATTAGCAAAATCAAATTATTGACTAGGCAGTTCTAAATGAGTCTAGAAGCTGCAAACTATACACTTACGCATTTAAGGAATTTATTAGCATGCAATTCCTAATATCGTGGCTGAAACTCCAAGGAGGACAATAGATTTTTTTTTTTTTTTTTTTTTTGGGTCATTACGTCCTTTGGAAGAGGAAACTGTTAGCCCATTGTGATGCAATCCGCAAGTAAAATAACCCAAAAACCTGATAAATGCTGTCTAAGAAAACCGGTGGTCATTTCCACACCCAACAAGCCTGTGCTTCTCCCTAATGTATTTTAACTTTTTGCTAATTACAACACGTCTATGGCCACAACAAACGCGTAAATTAGGCTGGTTACTGTAAACCTATCTTCCAATTTCCAAGATTCAGATAATACCTTAATCAATCAATCAGTTCTTCTGCCCAATCAATCTACTCTTCTAAAATTACCCTTTTTAAGTTGTAAAATATTCCACCTATTGCCATAGAGCTTATAAAATCAACTTTACTTCTTTTATTGTCATGCAATTATTAAAACACAGGATGTGGATACAACGTTTCCATTTTAAATATAAATCTAAAGCCGCTAGAAAAGGAGGATTTTACGTGCAAGTAATCTACATAAAATCTAAAGTAAATTGGTCTCGGCACCCACGCTACATCTCTCTTTATTCCATGAGACGTTCAATATATTCTTTCCTTAGTCATCGAGACGGATTTACTTTAAAAAGGCCAACGTTGAGGCACGAAAACATTGCAGAGGAAGCGCTTTGACAGAGATTTCTCAGCGGAAAATCCAGGACTGTCACGGATGTACAACACAATGGCTGCAATAATCGTATTTTCCAAGCGTTTTCTTCTTCCACTATCTGGAGAAAATATTTATTGTGCAATTCTTTAGCACTAACTTTCCTGCAGAGAGAATTTGTATGAAAAACTCAGTCTACAGAAAACTGACAAAATGGGTCGAAATAAAAATAAGTAAAGAATAAATTATCCTCAGAAATTGTTTGTTGTGTAAGAACAAAGGAGAATGTTATTTTACATTACACTAAATGTGTGAAAACACGCAAATAAAATTATCTACAGCTAAATGGATTTAATACAATTGAAATGCCCTGAATTATGTATTTATGCAAATCCGTGACAAAAAAAAATACACAAAACAGAAATACGTAATCGCATTCCTTCATTTACTGCGATTCAATCGGCAATAATTATATCTCATATATATTTTTTTTTATTTATTTATAATACGTGCTATAGCAAACTGAATATCCCGCAAACAAAAGGCACCGATTCATTTCCAGAACGCAATTTGGAATTCGATACAAATATGTTTATTATTAATGTGTTTATTAATTGTTGAAATGCAATAATTCCTTCCTTTCGTTCTATGACAGCTTCTATTCTTTCTTATCCCTCTCTTTTTTTTTTTTTTTTTTTCAGAAATACAGGTTTTGTGGCACTTAAAATGTATACATGTGTGTGAGCGCGTGCGTGAAAGAGAGTGTTCACAGAGCTTCTCTCTATAAACTAATTCATTACTTGAAAATCCCTTCTATTTTTTCACAGATTTATAAATATCTACTTAAGATTATATATCTGATTTAAAAATAGGTGGCTGTTTCTTAATGTTATCCCGAACATTAATAATCATTCTGAATCTCCTGCAAAATTTACTCGAAGTTATCTTTATATGCATGAAAGTTTATACCACTAAGAATCTATAAGATATGAAAAATGTAATATAATGTTTCCCAAATGTATTTATTACTATCTACACCGCAGCTCTGTTCGAGTTGTTAAGTTAAATAATTACTGTTCTTCTGTCACTTTCTCTCCTCTTTCCCCTCTTTTTACCCACTCTTACTTTCCACTCCCCCTCCTATTCTCATTAGGTATTTACATTTCCACTGTCTTTACTAATCTCTTTCCTTCATCCGTGCAACTTAAAACAATCTGCCATTTTAAAAACTGGAATAAAATTACTTTTACTTATTGTTGATAAAAATTAAAATACAATTAAATTGACAGTTCACAAATGTATACCTATCCATATGCTTGTTATGTGCGATAGTCCTTTACAGGAATTAATAATAATGCTGAAAAATTTATATAGCTTAAACATCACCATGTAAAAATACCATGATCTAGAAATTGAGAATCCCTTTAAGAAAATTCACAATCCCTTTAGAGAAAGTAATTGACACTATATAGCTCATTTTCTAAATGGGATATGAGTATGTTATACATCAAGTTACAACTGACATTGTAATTCTTACGTTTCAGAACTGTAATGTCTGGTTTTGGAGTTCTCTATTACATACGTTTATATATTATAACGTTATTTATACAAACTCGATTTGGAGCAAGCTGACTTTTACCTGCAGGTCCCGGGTTCGTTTCCTGGCTGGTGGTGTACATTTTTCTTTAATTAGGATTATTATTTACCCTCCATAGAATCTGAAACTCTGGATGTGAGATCAAGGGTGTGAAAAGACTACTGTATTCATTAAGTGCAGTGACAGCAATTGACAAATCCACACATAGCTATATACTTCAAAAGTCAAGTATTATACTAAAAACAGCCCGAATAAAAAAGAAAGTAATATTGGTGTGGATACCTTCACTAAGGGAATTAAAAGGAAAGCAAAAAGCAGGCATTTCAGCTAAAGAAGCCTAAGACAACCATTCAGCGACTCTAGAATAACCACGCCGCGTTAAAACATAAAATACATTAAACAGAATATTAAAAATATGTAGGAAAATGCAATGGCTAAAAACACAAACACTAAATTATACGTGCGCCAGAATAACCTGACAGCATACGTATGCAAACTTCAAATGCCAGCACCAAGTAACCTACTATTGCAAGAATGAGGATAGCCCATTTTAATCTCACACACTCCTTCCTACTTTCCAAAATAACATTCCTGAATGTGACGTATGACACACTATACTATTGAACACATCATCACTAAATAATCTTAACATACCAACAGAAGTATCAAACGCACTTAATCCAAAAACATAACAAAATTTCCTGATAAAAATATCTATACTAAAATAACTATAAAATTAAACATTATGTTACTAATGCGTTATAACTTAACTTTGAGAACATAATTTTAATTAAGTTTCAAATTTATGCATTCATATCTAACGTTATTCATATCGAAATTATGTACTGCAAAAACAGAATCTCACGGATATATTGTAAATTTTGTTAACGTTTGTAAAATTGGTTTAAAGGTTTAATGTTTATTTCTAAGTAATATTAAAACACACAATGTTGATTGAACATATGCAATATTTGCAGTCGCAATTTCACCAATGCGACTATAAATAAAGTTTTAATAAAAAAATAGGATGTGTTCCATTCACGTGACTTAATCTACATCTCTTGTAATGTCACCCTCCGTGGTGTAATGGTTACCATGCTAACTTCATATACCCAAGGTCGCGGGTTCAAACCCGTCGGAGGACGATGGATTTTTTCGGGCGTAAAAATCCTTAGCATGGCTTCCTTCGGAAGGGAAGAAAAGCCGTAGGTCCCGTGTCGTAGATAAGCCTGATGGAGAGGCCTCTGAGCAAAATAAAGCGGTCTTTCACTCCCAGTATAGAATGGGACGCTGAGAACCATAGCAGTTAAAGAGCGTCCATAAATAACACGCCATTTCCATTTCCATTTCTAATGTAACAACTTGTTAAAAAGCTTATTCTTCTATCTGCTTCATGATAATCGAGATAAACATTAGCAGAAATTGTCCTTATTGGTTCCTTGTAAGTAGAAGGGCAAACACCTAATGTGTTCCATTCATATGATGTCCTCTAGCTGTTCGATAAACAAACCTTTTATTCAAAACATTAATCTGTAAACTACATCATGCTAATCAAGATAAACATTAGCAGAATTAGTTTTATTACTAGCTTCCTTATAAATAAGGGAAATAAGAAAATGCACAGGCTAAAGCGATAAACTCGTCCTTTAAAAGCCGGTTGCAAGGTGAAACACTGAAATTCCAATATTTTCGCTTGCCAGGAGTAAATAAACGAGTAACTAGAAAAAAGATATCTTCCCGTTTGAGAAAAGTTTAAGTGGCTGAAAATTGAACGCAATGATCCGGAACATCTTGAAAACTATTCACTCTACAAAAAAAAGCGCAAATGACATAAATTGCGTGTTTTAACGAGATCTATGTTTTTGTGTATAAAGTTTTTGTATATCTCTTACGATTTGCCAGTTATATGAATGAAGACGTTCAGAGGCTATTCCCTGCAAATTCAAGATGTACATTTTGTTTGTCATAAAAATATCTTATACATAGGGTATTTTAATAAAAATCGTTAGTCATTTTTGATAAAATCAATATTTTCGAAAAATGTTCCATGTAAAGGGTAGTTTGAAATGTGGGGATTTTCTTAAAAATCTCGTGTCGCATCCTTGGAAGATAACAAACTTAAATACCAAGTTTTGGTTTTTTTCGTTTTTGAGCTGTGCACACAGACGCACACATGGACTTTTTCTAAAAATGCTTCTTTTTTACGGTGAAATATCGACATTTAATTTGTTGGTGGAATGCAATACCTTCTCTATACACTATGTACACAGTACGAGTAGAGAATCTAAAAAGCACAATATCAAGTCATAACATCACGTACTCTTTCCATGCAATCGAAAAAAAACAAACAAATGCGTGTGTGTGTGTGTGTGTTTGGAAGATACTTAAGCATTTTTAGAAAAAGGTGGGTAGAGGGCGGGTGGGTGGGTGAGTGTGTGTGTGGGTGAGTGTGTGTGTGTGCGCGCGCGCGCGTGTGAGTGCACGCTCGCCGCTGTAGTCACGATAACTCGAAACGAAAAGTTTATATATCTTGGAGTTTATATAAGTTCAAATCTTCTTAGGATGTGGCACGAAGATTTTGAGGGAAATTTCATCCTAAACTAACCTTTACACGGAAAAAATTGCGAAAATGACTAATAATCTTAATTAAAATACCGCATATTAAAGATATTTACACGACAAATAAAAATATTTTGAAGTTTCTGGAAATACTCTCTGAAGACCTCTTCATTCTGGATGAAGAGGTAAACCGTTACAGATAGTCAAAGACATATTACATATAAATATAGATACCGTTAAAACACACAATTTGTCATACACATTTTTTTCGAGGAGTTGGCCATTTGCGAAATCCTTGTTAATGGTTTCAGTTTTAAAATACTGAAAACTTTTCTCATATGGGAATTTGTAAACTCCTGGCCACGCAAAGAAACGATTTCAACCACATGGTAACTTGCTTTTAAATGATTTAACTATCGCTTGTATCTCATTTCCTTTCCACCTATATTGCTGCTACTGCTTATCTAGAACAGTAAAATATATATAAGAATAAACTTTTTAACTTGTTACAGAGATGCAGAGAAAATCATGTGTAAAGAACCCATCACATGTTTACTTTCTCTATACGCACTATGAACATAGTGTATAGAGAAGGTATTGCATTGCACCCAAAAATTCGATACCGAGTTTTCACCGCAAATACATGTTTTGGGTCCCCCTGAATCCAAATAAAGCATTTTTAGAAGCATTTCCGTGTTTGTGTCTGTCTGTCTGTCTGTCTGTATGTATGTATGCATGCACGCACGCACGTACGTACGTATGTATGTATGTGTGTGTGTGTGTCTGTGTGTTTGTCTGTGGGCAGCATAGCTCAAAAACAAAAAGTCCGATACCAAACTTGGGTTTAAGTTCAGTATCTTTCAAGGATGCGACACGAAGATTTTCAAGAAAATCCCCCCACCCCCAACTACCTTTTACATGGAAAAAATGTCGAAAATTTTGTTTTTCTCAAAAATGGCTCTAACGATTTTGATTAAAATATCGTATTTAAAGATATTTACCTGACAAATAAAACGTATATTTTAAATTTTCTGTGAATAGCCTCTGAAGATTACTTTATTCTGGATCAATTTTACGAAATGTTGCATAACAGGCAAATTGTAAGAGATAGACAAACATTTACTTGACAAAAAATATAGAGCTCGTTAATATACACACGTTATGTTATGTACACTTTTTTCGTGCAATGGATCGTTTTTTAGAAATTCCCATATTATTGGTTTCAGCTTTAAAAACTTTGTCAACTCCTGTCCATTGTAACAAAGGAACTTCAGTCACATAGCAACCAGCTTTTAACTAAATCTTTAGCCTATGCTACTCTCTTATTCCCCTCCTACTTGCATGGAATCAATTAATAAAACTACTTCTGCTAAATTGTTTCCCAACTAGCATGAAGTAAAAAGAAGCATAAGCTTTTTGATATACTTTGTTACATAGATATAGAGAAAGTCAGGTGAATGGAACATATTATATTTTTTTTTAGATATGCTGTTCACAGATATGCGCGCAGAACTTTGTCTAAAAATCTAATGCGTTACACCACATGCCTTTCTGTACCTATCTTGCAATAAACTATTCTTACAACGTTATTCTTACATTTATTTCAATAATAATCGAGATAAACATTAGCTGAAATGGCCTTATTACTCATTGTCTTATAGGTACAAGGAGAATAATAGAATGCAC
Organism: Hymenopus coronatus; assembly: GCA_030762935.1. Lineage (NCBI taxonomy): Eukaryota > Metazoa > Arthropoda > Insecta > Mantodea > Hymenopodidae > Hymenopus > Hymenopus coronatus. The sequence goes on along the minus strand of CM060881.1, from coordinate 79,657,806 downwards.
TAATCTTAAGCAACAACATATCTTTTTACAGCTGGTCGCTCTGTCATGGTATCGAAATTAGGTTCCCTTTGTATGGCCAGGTGAAAAAAAAAACAGAATTTGAAAAAAAACAAAAAAACAGGTATGTAATGGAAAATTGAAATCAGTAACAATAAATATCCGGAAATACTTAACTCCATCTAAAATACATTTGACATAAATTGTGTAATTTGACCATATCTACATTTTTTGTGCAGTAAACTTCTATCTCTTGTGGTTTACCAATTACACAAAAGTCGTTCAGAATGAATAGAACTTCAAAGACTTTTCCCAGAAAATTTAAGGTGTACATTTCACTTGTCATGAAAATATCTTAAACATGCGATATTGTAATCAGAATCGTTAGAGCCATTTTGGAGAAAATAAACATTTTCGAAAAATGTTCAATGTAAAGGATAGTTTGGGATGGGGATATTTTCTTGAAAATCGTCTTACATCATTAAAAGATGCGCAATTTAAATATCTGGTTTGGTAATTTAAACGAATTTTCGTTTTTGAGTTATGTTGTTCACAGACACACAGGCACACACACACACACAAAGAGCTTTTTTACTTTCTCTATACGCACTATGTACATAGTGTATAGAGAAGGTATTGCACTCCACCCAAAAATTCGATACCGAGATTTCACCGGAAATATATGTTTTAGGGTCCCCTTTAACTAAAAAAAGCATTTTCGGAAAAAGGTCCGTGTGTGTGTCCATGTGTCTGTGAACAGGATAACTCAAAAACGAAAAGTCGGTAAAATACCAAACTTAGTATTTAAGTTAAGTATCTTCCTGGGATGCGACACGAAATTTTGAGAAAAATCCTCCCACCCCCAACTACCCTATACATAGAACTTTTTCGATAATTTTGATTTTTTCAAAAATGACTAACGATTTTGATTAAAATATCCTATATTAAAGCAATTTACCTGAAAAATAAAATGTATATTTCGAATTTCTGTGAATAGCCTCTGAAGACCACTTTATTCTCGATGAATTTTACGGAATTTTGAATAACTGCTAAACCGTAAGAGATGGACAAAAACTTACTCTACGAAAAATGTAGAGCACGTTAAAGCACACAATTTATGCTATATATATTTTTTTCGTGGAGTTCAACGTTTTTGAGACATTCCTTGTTTTTAGTTTCTGCTTTGAAGAACTTATACTTTTCTCATACAGGAATTTGTCAACTCCTGTCCATACAAACAACGGAACTTCAGTCACACAGCAACCAGCTTTTGACTATCACTTTAAGCTATGGGCTCCCTTATTTCGCTTCTACTTACAAGGAAGCAAGTAATAAGGCTATTTCTGCTAATTTTCTCTGATTAGCATGAAGTAAATAGAAGTATAAGATTTTAAGAATAATTTGTTGCGTTTAAATGTGGACGTCTTAAGCGAAGTTTGATATTCATATGAATTTTCGTTGCTGGTATGTACTCTTCACAAATGAAACAGAAAAAGTGGAGGCACGAAGAAGTACCTTCCTCTAAAAACGTTTTTATTTCTATTCCGGGAACCTCAAAACAGATATTTAACTTGAAACCTTTTAATAGGAAATTTTGGGTAGAATTTTCTTTATTTTCTTTATCAAAAGTTAGGCAGAGAACAAGTTAAATTTCTAATTTCTCCTTTCAAGCAGTCTAAGCGTGTTTCGATACCGTTTCTGTTAGTATTTCGACCTGAATTTCGATTCTGAATGTTTATTAAGAATGTTTTGATTATAGGTTATTCAAGTCAACGTGAAATGCACTATTTTTGAAAGGTTAAAAAGAAAAGCCCAAATGCTTGAGCAAGATCTAAACCGACATTCTTACAAACTCACATTTCCCCAGAGCGACTATGTATGAAGAATGAAGCGTTTGCAGCGTGACACAAGCTTCAGGTGATTTGTCTGTATTCTCCCAAGGCGCAAGAAGTTCCCCTGCCGGTCATGAAATATTCACGGCCGTGCCTTGCAAGCGCGTTATCCCGGCCACTCCAGAATCAAAGACGAAAGTGCTACTGCTAGTCTTAACTTGGAATTATTTCGCTCTTAGCACAGAGTTTTCTTGTTTCTATGGAATTCTATGGAATATCTTGTTAATGTGCTACAAAGGTAGATGTGCTTCAAAGGTAAACCACCTGAGACTTCCATTCATTCATCTGCAAACGAAAATTATGCGGACTTCTTTTTTTTTTCCAGAAGAATAACGTTTATACTTCTAGATATATACAGGGGTGGGCAAAAATAGGTAAACTATAGTAAATGATAAATATGAAATATGCAAAGAAACTGTTTATATATTTTATAAAGAAAAACACGATTTGAGAATATTCTTTAATGAATATTAAACACACTGGTCTTCAGTATTACAGTGGAATTTAAATTACACAGAGTCTTGGCAGTTAACTTCGATGGCTAAAGGAGAGGTGGCATCTATGGCAACGTGGATGACCGCGCATCACACAACTCCAACAAAGTATAACATAAACGGTAAGAAGATGGCTTTCCGTAATTGGTTGGAGTTTGGTGATGTAGAACTGTCAGCGCCGTTACCATAGAAACCACACATGCCTTAACCTTAGAAGCTAACGTATGGATCCTAAAGTAATTTAAATTTCACTGTCACACTATTGTGGTCTAGATTAAGACTCAAGCACATTTTATTACTCAGTTGCTGATTTGTATCAATTTCTTGGTATTGCTCCCGAAAGAACTGAAACATATCGTCAATAGTATTCTGACAAAAACCTGAAAGAGCAACCCTAGAAAGGAAAACCAAAGGATAAGATCTAGATACCTTTGTGCACATTCAGTGATTCCCTTATTTGGAAATGTTTCGGCTAAAAGGTAACGCAGAATGCATGCATACTAAAAATATAAAGTACCATCGTGTTGCCCATTCATAATACGAATTACACGTATAATTGCATACCTGCAGCATATTCATATAGCTTAATTTGCCCACTTGTTTGTATTGGATTTAAACGGATAACTTTTACGCTAAGTACTATTTCATTTGCAATTCTGAATGTATTAATTTAGACAAACAAAATAAGTATATTTGAGAACCTCTCAGTAAGTAGGTACATACTTTCGATTTAAAAATGTTCGGAAAGAAAATTATCTCATTACATTTTAAATTATCAGTGATCGCAGATCCGATGATAACGATAGTTTGTGTTTAAGGGCGCTCAACTACGAGGTCATCAGAGCCTTACCGCAGCTCCGCTTGTGCTACTATGTAGTAGGTTAACTATGCAAATTCTTTACATTATTCCTATTTCTCCCTCCTTTCAATATTTCTCATTCTCTAAGTAAGCAAAGTAACTGTCTGAATATTGGTCATACTTTTGGAGAGTTAATAAAAATCAGATCACAAGTAAAAGGTTTAAACTAAAAAATGAAATGCATCTTCCTTAAGATTGTTATCCGATTGGAATTATATTACTTCGATGTTATAAAGCATACACTTAACACAAATGTATAACAATTTAAAATCCTTTAACGTTATCACAAGAAGCAATATTGTAATGATCTGACAAATACGGGGTGCTGTTTCACGGAAGATAAAGCTCAGAGGTAGAGCGCCACCCAGAGGGCATGCACCGTTCGGAAAGTGCGTGCGGATTGCGATTGCAAAGAAAACTCCGAAAATATTCCTATCCATGCCTTGGACCTTTTATTCTAATTTAATTCTACGATCGAGGCTGTAAGCACATCAGCTGATTACATAACTGAATGATAGTGAACTTGGTTCTTTTGCACACTTCATAAAAATGTACATAAGGTCTACTCTGCGACCTCTGTTCTGTCAGCTCAAAATCTTGTGAGAACTCGGGTTCTGTTAAATCTAAATTCACGTACCTGGATTTCAACATTTTCACAAATGTGCTTCACTGCGATACCCGGACTGTAAACAACTGGACTTAAGGCTGGAGCCGTAAACAGATGGAAGTAATAGATACAGGTTACTGTGCTTTTAACTATTTTCTGCTTAAAGTTTAGCAACACCCCAGGAAAATTATTTACTTGACATGCACGCTGCCGACAGAAAAGGACGAGAATGGGAAGAAAGAGAATAAGTAAAAATTGTGAGAGGAGAGGAGAAAGAGATAATATCAAGACGATAATGGAGTCTCCTTAAGCAGTAAAAATCGCGTGTTATTTATGGATGCTCTTTTAACTACGATGGTCCCACTCTATACTGGGCGTGAAAGACCGCTTAATTTTGCTCAGAGGCCTCTCTTTCAGGCTTGATGTTCTTTTACGTGCCGTAAATCTACTACACGGGACCAACGGCTTTACTTCCTTCCGAAGGAAGTCATGCTAAAGATTTTTATACCCGAAAAAAATCCATCCGCCGGGTTTGAACCCGCGATCTTGGGTATATAGTTGGCACGGTAACCATTACACCACGGAGGGCGATCCTTAAGCAGTAATAATAATAATAATAATAATAATAATAATAATAATAATAATAATTACTATTATTAATTATTAATATTACAAGACATAATCGAGAGTACTGCGTAATCTTTGTTTTTACTATCACCGTCTTTTTCAAAATGGTTCTAACAATGTTTTATTTAAATAGCACATGTTTAAGATAACTGCAAGATTAATAAAACCTATATCTACAATTTTCTATTAATAACCTCTAAAGATCTCATTTTGAAATAATTTTAATATTACTTAAATCTCACATTGTTTCCACATATTTGTGTAATATCTGCTTGGAAGCATAGTATTTCCCTTCTACTATTTAAACAATAACTTAAATGTTGGCCCTGGAATGACGATACGAAACATATGACTGTAACCAGGTCAATACAATGCAGTACAATATATAAACGTCTGGCCCCATAGCTCAGCGGTGGAGCTCTTGGGGTCCCGGGTTCGATTCCCGGCTGGAGATAGGAAATTGTTCTCTAGACCAGATTATTCTCTATTCTCACCAGAGTCTGGAAGTATGGAAGAGTGTGAATGTATGTATGATCTAATGAGTAAATTCAAAGAAAAAGAAACCCAACGATAACAAACAGAATTCGAGTTAATATTATTGCCAATAAGCAATATATTCCAAAGTGTAATGCCGCCGATATAAATGGAACAATAAAATAAAATTTAACCAACATACACAATATGAAGCAAAATATACGTAATATAGTATAATTATATATATATATATATATATATATATATAGAGAGAGAGAGAGAGAGAGAGAGAGAGAGAGAGAAGGTAGAGAAAAAATGTGATTATATCAAGAAATATTATTCTCTTGATTATACTCTATTGTTAGCATATTAAATTCAGCTTTGAGAACGATAACCAAGAGCACTTAATCTTTAATTTTACTAACAATTTCGTATTTATGAAACTAGATTTTATAACATAAACAACGTCTCTTTCATGATGGCAAATATAATTGACTTCGCATATCGACAGATCTTCGAATTTCGCAAGATTGTATTTCTGTTTAATAAGACAGGATATTGTTTGGGTATTTTTCCATCTCACTTCATGGTATTGTACATAACGGCTTATAACAAGCTTTCCTTGTGTAGCAATCAAACATTTTCGGAGTTCTCGGCGACGCAAACAACAGTCTCCGTAGCCTCGAAATTTCTGCACCCCTGAGGCATCAAGATCAATGGATCAAGACTTTTTGTCCAGCCCACGCAAGGGTAACAAAAAACTGAACGGAACAACAATGGACGCCACATCTGAAAGAACCAATATTATGGGATAAAGGGGTGCATGGCACCTCCATCAGAAAGCGATCGTGCCATTAGTTTAATGGTCGACACAGGCTAGCTGTTTCATCAACACGTCAATACCTCATGCAATCACATTTTTAAATGTGAACCCAAAATTACAGACATTTTAGAGAAATAGAAATAAAATATTTGATGCGTTGAATTCATATAACTTTCTCCATTCACACTTCTAAAAACCGCATTTGCAAAGTTTTATTATATGTCTTGTTAACCGAGATGAATCTTCGTACACATTTCGTTATAGCTGTAAGAAGGATACATTAGGTTAAATAGATAGTCATCGTTTTACTTTTTCTACCACGTACAATGTACATAATAGGCAGAGAAGGTATTGCATTCTATTTAAAAATTCGATGTTCAAATTTACATGTTTTCACTCCTGAACAAAAAAGATGCATTTCTTAAATATCTGCGAGCGCGCGCGGTGTGTGTGTGTGTGTGTGTGTGTGTGTGTGTGTGTGAACAGTATAGCTCAAAAACAAAATCTAGGTTAAATACCAAAGTAAATAGATATTAAGTTCGATCCTTGGATGACTTTATTATTATAAATTTTTTTCTATAACCCGTAATGACTTCATGTAATTGTAATTCTGGAAGCTAATAGAACATTAGTATTAAGTAAAGGGACTTGGAGAGCATTAAAAGGGACAATTCTTATAGGAGGTCATAAAGATCCAATGTCAATAGCAGGAGCAAGACTTCTCATGGATACGACACAAAGATTTCCAAGAAAATCTCCACACCAAACTGATCTTTATTTTGGAAACATTTTCTAAGATGTTGATTTTCTCAAAGATGGCTTAATGTTTTAAGACTTTTTCATGACAAATACAATAGATACCTATTCTGAATTTTCTGGAAATAGCTTCTGAAGGCATGTTTACTTTGGATGGCTTTTGCATAAATGGTAAACAGAGAGACAAAAAGTCACAACACAAAAAGTGTAGATCTCGAAAATACAGACGATATAAGTCAACTCATGTCTTTTTTTCAAATGAAATGGAATTTTTATTTATGCACGCTCTTTAACTACTGTGGCTCTTAAGAACCATTTTATATTGGGCGTGCTCAGAGGTCTCTTAATCACGCTTGAGGTTCTTCTATGTGTCGTAAATTTATGACACAGGACCAACGACTTTACTTCCCTTTCGAAAAAAGGCATGTTAATGATTTTTATGTCCGAAAAAATCCATTGCCCTCCGCCGAATTTAAACCCACGATCTTGGTAACCACTGCATCATGGAGTGCAACATATTTCTTTTTTGAAAGCTTAACCATTTTCGAAATATTTCTTATTATTGGTTTAAATTTTTCAATGCGTATACCTTGCTCAAATGGTAAATTGTTATCCTTTTTTTTTTTCTCAACCTGATCATGCAAGGAGAACAGAATTTAAACGTGATGGCATAGCAACCAGCTCTTAAAAGATTTGACTATTGCCTTAGCGCGGGATATACTCTTATTCCCAGTATATTATATCTACAAGGGAATATGAAATAAAACCATTTCCGCTAATATCTATCGAGATTAGAATGAAATATGTAGAAGAATACGATTTTGTAAGAAGAGTTAGTTTCAGAATAAATAAAGAAAGACATGAGAATGTAATATCAGATTTTTTAAAAAGCTATAAAATGTATTAAATTTTATGTTCTTTGTATGACTACGACGGAAACACCGATAGCGACTTACCACGTGAAAAAGCACTATGTATTTGAATATTCAAAAAAGTATCGGAATATCTTGGAGATGATAAATTTTATTTGTTAAATTACGTGTTTTAATGATATCTCCTTTTTACTTTCGCCATACGCACTATGTACATAGTGTATAGAGAAAGTATTGCACTCCACCAAAAATTCGATACCGAGATTTCACCGGAAATATATGTTTTAGGGTCCCCAATATCCAAAAAAAGCATTTTCACAAAAAGGTCCTTGTGTGTGTGTGTGTGTGTGTGTGTGTGTGTGTCCGTGTGTCTGTGAACACGATAACTCAAAAACGAAAAGTCGGTAAAATACCAAACTTGGTATTTAAGATTAGCATCTTCCAGGGATGCGACACGAAGATTTTGAGAAAAATCCCCCACCCCCAACTACCCTTTACATGGAACTTTTTTCGAAAATTTTGATTTTCTCAAAAATGGCTCTAACGATTTTGATTAAAATTTCGTATATTAAACATACTTACCTGACAAATAAAATGTATATCTTGAATTTTCTGGGAATAGCCTCTGAAGAGTAGTTTATTCTAAATGAATTTTACTAAATTTTGTATAACTGCTAAACCGTAAGAGATGGACAAAAACTTACTGCACAAAAAATGTAGAGCACATTAAAACACGCAATTTATGTTATATACGTTTTTTTCGTGGAGTTCGTCGTTTTTGTGACATTCCTTATTTTTGGTTTCTGCTATGAAAAACGTATACTTTTCTCATACAGGAACTTGTCAACTCCTATCCATATAGACAAAGGAACTTCATTGACATAGCAACCAGCTTTTGACTATCACTTTAACCTACAGTTGTCCCTTATTTCGCTTCTACTTACAAGGAAGCGAGTAATTAGACTATTTCTGATATTTTTTTCTGATTAGCATAAAGTAAATAAAAGTATAAGCTTTTTAAGAATAATCTGTTGCAGGGATATGGAGAAAGTCATGTGAATGGTACACATCAGATTTTTTAATTTAACGCCCTTTATGGATCTACATTTGTTGTGAAGTACGATTTTGTCTTAATTTAATTGTTTTTTCACACAAGCAGTGTGCAGGACAAGAAACTGGATAGACTGAAAAATGCAATGCCATAGCCGGGATATGAACCACGAATTTTCCGGTCTCTAACGGTAGCTCTAGCACAGAACTGCCATGGCAACTCGCCGGCATGGCATTAAATTTCTTAACTGACTCGCATATTTCCCGGTAAACTACAAGGTGATCTCAAATTATTTTGAGGCGACTTACAATGTCTTAAGTACTTTAAGTCCCAGGGTTCATAGTTTAGCTGACTATTATGGCCAATTAGTATTAATTTTTTTTTTTTTCACACAAGCCGTGTGTAGGACAGGATTGGATAGGTAGAGTCAGACTGAAAAGTTCAACGCCATAGCCGTGATTTGAACCACGGATGTTGCTACCATGTCAACATGCATTAAATTTCTCAACTGACTCGCAGCTCAAATTAAATGCCGTTTCGTGTGGATACAAAGCAATCAAGAGTTAAAACACAGTAGGGTGTCTGTTTCTAAGGTGAATTATGCTCCCCCCCCTCTCTCTCTCTCTCTCTCTCTCTCTCTCTCTCTCTCTCTCTCTCTCTCTCTCTCTCTCTCTTACATACACACGCGCGTGCGCGCGCCAAATGTCTTGCTATAAATTATCTTCTCTTTTTATTACCGTGTTTAAAAGTATTTTAATTAACCTGCAATAAAATGCATTTACTATGCATGTTACAATGTTATTGAATAATGGCCACAGTTGGCAAAACACGGTGGTCGGACCGGAAGCGGGGTACCACCTCTAGCGACCGGTTAGGCTTCTAGGAGTCTTCAAAACATGTATTTTCAAGAAATCTCAATATCGAATTCTTGGGTGGAATGCAATACATTCTCTACCTAACATGTACGTGGGAGACACAGTAAAAATGCAGTTCTCATTAAAACACAATTTATTAAAAAACAACCTTTTTAATTTCAGCAGTCTTTTCCAAGGTCCGTTATTATTTGTTGGAATTTTTCAATACTTTATAATCTCAACTGGATGAAACTATGCTGATGTAAAACAATAATGTACTTCCATTATGAAATCGTCAGAATTGGCAGCACAAGTTTTACACTGAAGTAGCAGCTTTTGTTGACTACAGGGAATACATGAACAATATCAGAGAGAGAGAGAGAGAGAGAGAGAGAGATATGTGAAAGTTGTAATTTACCGAGAAATGTTATCAGCCGTGCCAGGAACGTTCTTGAAAAGTTTGTGCGAAAGCAGGAGACAAACTCTTTTTATCAATATACGCTTAAATGTGTCCTACACAAGCAGAGAGAGAGAGAGAGAGAGAGAGAGAGAGAGAGAGAGAGAGAGAGAGAGACGCTTCTTGTGAGAAATAGCTAAAAGTAGCCGTTTGGAAGGAAAGGATGGCACGAGATAAAAAAAAGAAAATGGTGTATAGAGTGCGATAAACGAGCAAGCTAGCAGAGATGGGCTGTATTTTCCGGGTCGTAAGGAGGACTTCGTTTTCCCGGAAAGCACAGATAAAATTTTCTAAGGACGTTGTCAATACGCTCTCCAGTATATGATGTTTTCGTGCTGACGGAACAGGTTTACCGCATATTTCTGATTGTATACTGACCTCAGAATCTTTTGTGATAAAAGTTAGTACCTTAATATCAAAGCTTGTCGGATTTTCTTCACCAAAAGAGTCAACACTGATCAATTTATTCAGTTATACTGTCCCCCTGTAATGTCAGGAAGAGTTGTCATATTTCAGATAAATATTCGACAAGAAATTTAGCCGTGCTCGGTGATTCTAAACCCTAGAGAACAAGTACATTCCATAGATAAAGGAATGAAGCTGACACAGTTCCCCAAAAAAGGTGACTAAAAATGCATACACAAGCGAGCATATGCATGTGCAAACTTTCTGTAGTTATAAGCATTTATTAGTGACTGCAAATGTTCGCATAAAAACTTGGCTACTTTTCCTACTACTTAGGCATTGACATCGATTTTCTCTTAGCAGAATGTTACATTTTAAAGCTGGTTATCACTAAAAATATATGGCACGAGGGATTCTGATCCAAATGTTTTATGACTTAAGTCGTAAAAACCGCAAGAGATAGACCAAACGTAATGCATAAAAATAAAGAGCTCGTTAAAGCATACGAATTGTATAAAATGGGTTTTTTCGAAGCATTAACTGTTTCCGAAGTTAGCGTTGTATGCTTAAATTTTATCAGCTTTATATTTTATTTGATGTATTTAAAAATGTATGAAGTCTCTTTTTCTCCCGCATGAGCCCATTAGCAATTTGTGATACAAAACAATTGAGTGTTATATTCCCATCGCAAATACAATCAAGTCAGAAAATTTGAATTCTTTTTAGGCAAGCGTGTATCGTGATTAACGTGAGGTGGTGCAATACAATGCTTACCTATAGTAATCACAGAAAGAATTCCATCCCACCCCGAAATCCGATGCCGAGATTTCACTGGCGAAACACCATTTGAGACTCCCTCAATCAAAAAACAAAAAAACAAAAAAAATTACCTTGTCTACCACGTACATACAGATAGAAAGATACTGTCTTCCACGCAAAAATTCAATACCGAGGTTTCATCGGAAATACATGTTATAAGGACCGGTGCGTGAGTGTTATGTATGTGTGTAAGAAAAAGAAAAAAGAAAGAAAGAAACAATACCTCAAACTATCACTAAAAGGAATGGCTCTAACGGTTTGATTAGAATAATCTATATTAAAGATATTTGTCAAATACAATGTACCTATATCTTGAATTTTCTAGGAATGGCCTGCGAAATTCTCTTCTTTCGGAAGAAATTCTGTAATCTTATTATACGTAATTGGCAAATGTTAAACGTATTCCACAAAAGAATTCTCTTTCTTTAAAACGTATTCCTAAAAACCTTTTTCTGTACATAGGTCATTTCCAAGATATCCGTTATTAAGGACGTCCATACGATATTCAGTTGTTTTTCGCTATTGCATGAAAAGAGTAGAACTTTTAAGGCAACATATAACGTATTCAACCTCTGGGTAAAATTTTTATTTGAATCTATAAAGAAATGTGTATACCTTTAAAATGAAACAGGTGGGAAAATGAACTTTCTTATAAAAGTTCAAATACCCACAAACGAAAACCAAGATAGACAAAGTCATGTGAATGTAACATATAAGTGAGTGTATTTATTATTATTATTACTATTATTATTACTCTTTATTATTCTATTCAAGTCAAACTCAACTTAGAGCACTTTCAGTTTATAGTGCAGTAATGGGTATTTTTATTTCCTCTATCTCGTGTGTACAGTGTGCATAGTACGTAGGTATGTATTCCACCCAAAACTTTTGTAAAAACATGTATGTTTTGAAGTCTCTGAATCCAAAGAGAAAAAGTCTGTGGGTTTGTGTGAACAGCATAATTCAAAAATTAAAATTCGGTTAAATACTAAACTTGGTTTTTAAATTTGGTATCTTCTAAGATTGCGACACGAAGATTTTCAGACAATTCTCCCACCCCAAACTACCCTTTACATGGAACATTTTTCGAAAATTTTCAATTTTCTAAAAACTAGCTCTAACAATTATGATTAGATTGTCGTATAGTAAAGATGTGCACATGGCAAATACAATGTTTGTCCTAAATTTCTTTGGAATATTCCACGGTTCTCTTCATTTTGATGACTTTTGCAAAACTAGTAAACCGTAAAAGATAGATAAAAATGTAACTGCACAACAAACATAGATCTTGTTAAAACATCAACTTATGCAATATACAATTTCTTTAGAGCTGAACATTTCAGAGATATTCCATGCTATTGGTTTCAATTTTTAAATACTTAAATTTTTCTCAAACGGGAAGCCCTCATCCGTTTTATATCTCTTATGTTTTACTCCTAGCCAAGGAAAGAAAGACTAATTTCAAAGTCAATCGCAAAGTGATAGCTTTTAAAAAATTACTGTCGCGTTAGACTAGTGTATTCCCTTATTTCCCTTCCACTTATAAGAAGTTAAGTAACAATACAATTCCTGGTAATGTTTATATTGATTAGCATGACATAGGTAAAAAATATAAAGTGTTCTATTCACATGACATTCTCTACTTATTCTGTAAGAAACCATTCTTAGAAATTCTTATTCTTCAATCTACTTTATGCTAATGGAGACAAGTATTAAGCAAAAAAGGTCTTGCTACTTACTTTCTGGCAAGAAGAAGGGAAAATAAGTGATTGCACTACACTAAAGCGGTATTCAAATATTTTAAAAGCTGCTTCCTATGTCATAGAATTGCACTTCTGTTTGCACGAGCAGAAATAAAATAAAAGAAAAAATCTGATTGTTCCATTCACATGACTTTCTCTGCATCACTGCTACAAATTATTGTTAAAAAGCCTATTTTTCTGTCTACTTTATGATAATCGAGATAAACATTAGCAGAAATTGCCTGAATTACTTGCTTCCTTGTAAGAAAGAGGAAAATAAAGGAATACACTAGGCTAAAACGACAGTCAAATCCTTTAAAAGCTGGTTGCCATGTGGTTAAAATCCATTTCTATGCAGGGCCAGGAGCTTACAACTTTGCCTGTAGGAAAAATGTAAGTATTTTGAATCGGAAACAAATAACAAGGAATATCTCAGAAATGGTCAATTCCACGAAAAAAACGTATATGATATAACTTGTGTGTTTTAATCCGATCTACATGTTTTGTGTTGTAAGGTTTTGCCTATCTCTTACGGTTCACCAGTTACACGATATTCTGCAAAATGCATTCAGAATAAAGAGATCTCCAGAGGCTATTCCCAGAAAATTCAAGATATACATTTTATTTGCCATATAGATACTCCTTAATATACGGTATTTCAATCAAAATCGTTAGCCAGTTTTGAAAAAAACAAAATTTGCGAAATTTTTTCCATGTAAAGGGTAGTTTGGAGTGGGGGGATTTTTCTCAAAATCCTCGTGTCACATCCCTGTAAGATACTAAACTTAAATGCCAAGTTTGGTATTTTACCGACTTTTCCTTTTTGAGTTATCGTGTTCACAGACACACGGACACAAAGACGGACCTTTTTCTACCAATGCTATTTTTGGATACAGGGGATCCTAAAACATACATTTCCGGTGAAATCTCGGTATCGAATTTTTGGGTGGAGTGCAATACCTTCTCTAATCACTATGTACATAATAGGTGTAGAGAAAGTAAAAAGGAATGACAAATTCTTGTTTGAGAAAAGTTTAATTACTTTAGATTTGGAACCAAAGAAACAGGGAATATCTCATAATAGTTGACTCCACATAAAAAATCTGATGTGTTTCATTCTCTACATCGCTGTAACAAATTATTGTTAAACAGCTTATTCTTCTATCTATATTATGATAATCGAGATAAACATTGGCAGAAACTGTCTTAATTACTTGTTTCCTTGTAAGTAAAAGGTAAAAAAGGGAATATACTAGGTTAAAACGATAGTCAAATCTTTTAAAAAATGGTTTCCCTAGGAGTTTATAAATTTTCGTATATTATAAATCTGAAACAAATAACAAGGAATATCTCAGAAATAGTCAACTTTACGAAAAACATGTATATGGCATAAATGGCGTGTTTTAAAGAGATCTACATTTTTGTGTAGTAAGTTTTTGTCTATTTCTTACGGTTTACAGTTACGCAAAATTCATCCAGGATAAAAAGGTCTTTAGAGGGTATTCCCAGAAAATTCAAGATATACACTTTATGTGTCATGTAAATATTTTTAATATACTGCATTTTAATCAAAATCGTTAGTCATTTTTTAAAAAATAACATTTTTCGAAATATTTTCCATGTAAGGATAGTTTGGGGTGAGGGATTTTTTGTTTGGTATTTTATCGACTTTTCGTTTTTGAGTTATCATATTCACAGACACACGGACTTTTTTCTAAAAAATCTTTTTTTATATAGGGGACCTTAAATTATGTATTCAAGAAAATCTTCCATCCCAAATTACATGGAAAATGTTTCGTTACTTTTTATATTTCCGTAAGTGTCTCTTGTTAAAGTTTAATAGGTTTAATGTATATTTTCAATTATTTATAAACTTCATGAAGGATTTAAATGAAAACCTGTGCAATGCTTCTTCGTGATTAATATTAAATTGGTAAACGAAAAGATATAAAACCAATTCTAACTGTTGTGATCTCGCTAAAATACAAAATTTGTATTTTTTGTGGGAATGTTGTATTAACCATTTTCGAGATTATTATTTTTTACCTATTTATTTATTTTGCGTATTGTTAATTGTCCTTTAATTTGGTAGATCATATCGAACGATGAATGGTGAAAGGATGCTCAAACAGCCCGGATCCATTGAGCTCAGAGTTACCGGACATTCGCCTTCTCAGGGTATGGGAAAAGCCCGAAACAAATCTCATCCGGCTAAGTTACCCTAACCGAGATTAGAACTCGAGACTTCTTGAATGTTATACAGACACGCTACCACCACACTACAAAGGCGGGGCCAGATATATTCCTGCTATTGTTTTGAATTTTCAAAAACACATATTTTTATCCACTGGAAATTCGCTATTTTTTCTTTTTCTCGCGGTCACAGAGAGCATAGAATTTCAAGGTAGTCACATTCCGATACGCTCTTTAAAAATCAATTTACTCACAACGAAATGTGAAGTATACGTTTAATAAGCACTAAATAGAATAATAAGCCTTTGTAAGAATAGTCTGTAGAGAACGAGTAGAGTAAAGATGCGAATGCAACACATAAGCATTTTAAATATAAACAACGCTGTATATCTACAACTAGCACTTTATCAATATTTTAACAGGAACTAAAGCAAATATTTTCGGAAACGATATTTTGAAACTCCCATCTGCATTTGGGTTTATGAAGTGTTTAAGAGGAGAAAAACATTTAAGATTTTTAGAAACGCTTTCAATGTACTAATGCATATAACGATGCGTTAATATAATGCATTATTTGTTATGCATTCTGTGTATATTACAACTACAGCTCAAACCATCAATTTCTCGTGGGAGCACAACTTTATCGCCAAAGTCTGGTTTGGTATATGAAAAACATAGAATCGTACAAAACAAACTGCAAGACACAGTTGTGAAGTACTTCTAACATTTTAGAGAGAGGGTCCTTCGTTTGTTTTTAAAACTTTTCTTCGGCCCTATATAAAACTCTTTCCTCAACTTCTTGCAATAACAGCGGAGATCAACTATTTTCAAAGTTCCCCAGTGTACACGTGCTATATAAGTTGACATAGCGTTAATACAGAACAATATAGATTTCATCCTAAAATATTGGAAATGTTTAGAGCAATTCCTTGTGCAAATCCATTACACCAGCTGTTAAACTTAAACACGTACACTCTGGAGGAAACTGGGCCTTTTAAGTTTGTTGTTTTTTCGTTCCATTTATCTCCCGCCTTTAACTGCAAAAGTCATATCGACTGGCTTAACCTCTGGAACATAATGCCCATTGACATTGGTGTTTAACTAGAGTACATTGGCCCTTTTTACTTTCTCTACACTTACTATGTACATAGTGTATAGACAAGATATTGCACTCCACCGAAAAATTCGATACCGAGATTTCGCCGGAAATATATGTTTTAGGGTCCGCTATATCCAAAAAAAGCATTTTCACAAAAAGATCCGTGTGTGTGTGTGTGTGTGTGTGTGTGTGAACACGATAACTCAAAAATGAAAAGTCGGTAAAATACCAAACTTGGTATTTAAGTTTAGTATCTTCCAGGGATGCGACATGAAGATTTTGAGAAAAATCCCCACACCTCCAACTACCCTTTACATGGAACTTTTTTAGAAAATTTTGATTTTCTAAAAAATGGCTCTAACGATTTTGATTAAAATATCGTATATTAAAGATATTTACCTGACAAATAAAATGTATACCTTGAATTTTCTGGGAATAGCCTCTGACGACTACTTTATTCTGGATGCATTTTACGGAATTTTGCATAACTGCTAAACCGTTAGAGATGGACAAAAACTTGCCATACAAAAAAAAAAACACACACACACACAATTTAAGCTATACACATCTTTTTTCGTGGAGTCGGTCGTTTTTGAGATATTCCTTATGTTTGGTTTCAGCTTTGAAAAACATATTTGTCTCATACAGGAATTTGTCAACTCCTGTCCATACAAACAAAGGAACTTCAGTCACATAGCAATCAACTTTTGACTACCACTTTAACTAATGGTACTCCCTTATTTCGCTTCTACTAACAAGGAAGCAAGTAATAAGACTATTTCTGCTAATTTTTTTCTGGATTATATGAAGTAAATAGAATAATTTGTTGCAGAGATGTAGAGAAAGTCATGTGAATGTAACAATCAGATTTTTCTTTATGTTGTATACATTAGAATAAACGTACATTCACCATCTCATTTACACTCCCAAACTCTGGGATGATTAGGAAATAATCTAGGCGAAAGAAAAATTCCAAGCCCCCACTCGGGGGGACCCCTCGCACAATAGGCACTCATTCTACAGACTGAGTAACCTATAGGTTTCGTTCTGACATATAACACTTTAGTTACTTTCAGTGTATAGAAAGGGGTTACTATTGATTTATTTAGATATATTTTGCAAAAAAATCATATCAGTAGAGATAGCCGAGATCGTTAGGCACTGGCTCGTGAACCGAAGTCTGGGATTTAATCCCACAAAGATCTGACTGAGACTTTTTCCTTCCCAATTATCATTACATTTCTGACTTTGGTGCGTAAGCGTAAGTATGGGTGTTAATAGCTATAAAAACATCAATGTACAATATCTTATTATAAATCACTCTAAATATAATGTGCAATAGACAGTTTCATGCCTGATATTTTAAAAGCCATAATTGAGGTATGGGGATTAATATGTTTGAACATTTTGCCAAATTTCATTATTATAGCCTGGATTAATACGCGTACCCAAATACAAAATACGTACAGCATGTATTAAATATGCACTATGGTATGCAAAAACAAACGATTAATTTTCAAATAAATTCGGTTTCATATTATCAATACGAGTAAGGCTCTCATACCTTGAAGGGAAGCAAGGCTCTTGAAGCACGGTTGTCAGGCCGTAACGAGCCGCAATGAAACCACAATAATCTCTGGCTTCAGAATTTAATTTAAGATTAGACTAGGGTGTCTGTAAACTGAATTCACGTTGGTTAGTAGGAAAATTCGTCATCTTAGTGACAAAGAAAGCATGGGTTCGACACCATTCTTTATTTTGTACTTTCTCTAGCATGTATGACCAATGTACATACTAGACAGAGAAGTTATTGTATTCCAAAAATTCGATGTCGAGATTTCACGGAAATAAGCATGTTAAGATCCCCTGACTCAAAAAAAATTAGAAAAAGGTCCGTATGTGTCTTTGAACAACATAATTCAACAACGAAAAGTTTGTCAAATACAAAAATTGGTATTGCAATAAAAATTCCGTTTTATTTCTTTAACAAATAACTCTATTTCTTGCACAAACTGATTACAATCAGAATCTGCTTGTAATAAATCTATTTTTTTTATCCTTCCGCAACAATTCTGCAGTATACTTTCCTTTGGACTATAGTTTGCTGCAGGAGTGGCAACTATTATATCACCATAGCTGATTAATTATCAGATAAAGATAAAATTTGTAAGGAAAATGAACAAAATGATAAACAGAAGATATCCTATATTTTAATCAATGGAAACATGGTAGATGTAGTTTCTCAAATTCTCCAACTGATTTTAGACCTTGTGATCCCTTGATACAAGAGTGGGTATTTTGTTGTTTATATTAGCCAACTTTAACACCAACAAACTCAAAATTATTTTTATCACTTTGCAACCTCCCCTTCTACATAGACAAACATACATTGAATCTGCTACAAATTCCAAGGATCAGCACATAATGTTCTAACTGCAACTCTAGTTGAATTATAAGAGGTAATAGTTTCAATTACTCCTTGAATAAATATATATATATATATTATTTCTCACAATGTAAGACTTGAAGCTTTCACGTTATTCATTATGGCTTCTCACAAGTATTTCTGCACCTGAAGGTGATAATTTATATAAGCAGTGAACAAAAGTGTGGAATGTTGTTCTTAACAATATATTCAAAATGTTTCTTAATATATCACACTTCCTAAACTTGCTTAAGAGAAGCCTACAAAATGGGTCTTTATTCATTTTTATTATTTTTAAACTTTATCTCATAGGTGCTCCTTAAAGATTGTGTTACAGCAATGCAGGGCTTGAACCACATCCTTTTTACATTCCCTAATAAGTACAATGCACAATGTACATTGAAGGTAGAGAAGTTAATTGCTTTCCATTCAACAATGTTATACTGAGATTTAACCAGACATGCATGTTGTGAGACCCCTGAATAAATGTTAAAAAAAATTACAAACAAAATGTGTATAAGAACAACATAAGTCAAACATTGAAAAGCCATAAGTAGCAAATTTAAGTTTGGTATTTAATATGTCTTGGGATGCGATAAGAAGATTTTTAAGAAAATCACCCACACCCCAAAATATCCTTTACATTGAACATATGTCAAAATGTTCTAGTTTCTCAAAAATGGCTTCCATATATTATAAGATAAATCAAATGTACTTTTCTTGAATATTCTGGGAATAGCCTCTAAAGCCCTCTTCATTCAGGATGAACTGTTGAGAGATAGACAAAATATTTAGATCTCATTAGAAAATGCAATTTGTCAAATATATGTATGTGTATGCATGGATGTGTGTGCGTGTGAGGGGGGGGGGGGGGTCCTTTACTGCTCCTGACCATGCAAAGAGAATTAATTTTAAAGCATCATAGTGCTAAGCTCTTAAAACCATTTCTGCTAATGTATACCTTGATTTCCATGAAATACATAAAAGAGAAAGCTTTTGTGACAATAGTTTCATGCAGAATACTTATAAAAAGTCGTGAATATAACACATCATCTTTTGTTTATACAATCTTATGTTTAGGGAGCAACATTTCAAAAAAGTATTAAGTTTTTTCTAATGTCTGTTTTTTTTTTTTATGGGTGGCATCTTCCGTTTCATATTGGAGGTTAAATGTAGCTGAAAGAGGCAGCATTTTTTCATAACTTAATATTTAGATGTCATTGATGCAACTTCTGTGGAAGCTAACAAAGGCATAAAATGTCTGCACACAAACATTGATTGTTGTGTTTTATATAACAGCACTAAAAATGAATAGCCGATAATGAGAAATTAATTTTTTTATGAAATTCTGAATAAATATTACATGCAATCATTTTTAAAAATGGAGTTACATAAGAATTCAAAACATTGTTCGCTCTTTTTATACCCAATTCAAAATAAATGCTGAAAAGTTCATCCTTGCCTTTGATCACCCACAATTGAGAAATAATATTTCCTACTCTCCTTAAAATCTGGCATTTCATTTGGAAAATGTATTTCATTAGCTATATCTACCATAACAAAAGACACATATTTTGTAAATATTTCACTCATTTCACAAAGATGAACTCTGCATACGCTGGATTTATTTGTAGAAAAAAATTAAGATGCTTTGTATTACTGTTGACACTCTTAAATTTACACCAAAATGCTTATAACATGAGATCAAAACTGCCTATACCTTCAATAAATGTATTTCCCATTGGCAAGGTGTTCACCCATAGAGGGAAATTCAGAATAATAATAACCTTTTATATTATTAATTCGATTGTATAAACTCTTCAAGCCTCTGTGTCTTTTCGATGTCAATAAAACACCCCACATTCACAGTTGCAGACTATAAAGACTATGGAGAATGATTCTAAACTTCAGCAGGAAATTGGACTAAGTGTATTAGCTGAGAAATCAGAACAGTGACCACCTGTATAACTCCTTACTGTATCATCACTGTTGTAGAGATAAATAGCGTATCAGAAATATTCAATATTATAGAAAAAGCGCAAGTGTTTAGGCAGCTAGCAATATTCATCACTTACATAACTACAGATATATTTAAAAAAAATTTAAAAGATTATCAGAGTTGTCTTCGAGTTTGGTATAAATCTCTCGCTGAAAGGATTATAATGCTCATTTTGAGCTTGACAGTCAATGAAAATAATCACCACTTTATGATTTTGGAATACACCACACCAAATATAAGGAACTAAGTTTATAATGATTAATTTTTAGTAGGTATACATAATTGAATAATGTTTTGTACATTAATGATTGTTACTCTCCAATATGTAGTCAATGTCAAAAAATATATTTCCAAAATTTCAAATCATATGTATATATTTTTTATCCCTGAATTGTTGGAAAATTTGTATTTATTGGAATAAATTGTAATTTTTATAAGAAATGTTTTTTTGATTAGGTAGATTTAAGTAAAAATTGCACATTCAAATATTTTTATTTATTTTAATATTATTAAGAGGAAACTGAACAACCTGTGTCTACAATGCTCTATACTTTTAAATTGTTGTTTCAAAACTATGCTTGAAACCTTTTCCTGCTTAAAATGAGGATTTAACTTTGCTTCAAGCTAAATTTTCTTTGACAACCATTAGTTTGATTGGGAACAATGTTTCTGTATATTTTTCATTGGGTTTCAGCTGTTTTAGCTACTGTGATTGAATACTTTTGAAAACATAATATCCAAACTGAATTATTATTATTATTATTATTATTATTATTATTATTATCATATATATATATATATATATATATATATGTATATAAACACATATATAAATGATTTAACTTGACAGAAACTAAAATTAAATAAACTTCATATAAGCTCGTTAATTATGCAGTTACATATTTTTATTAACCATGTAAAATGTTAAAAAAGCAAAGCAATAGATAATTTTTGTAAAAAAAGTGATTCATAAATGTAATAATTTGACAGTGTGGATATAGTGTACACATTGACTTATAATGCTGCCATTCAATTTTTCTATTAATTACTATACAAAAATCATTTACATTTGCATGACAGGCTTCGATGTTTGGCAGAGAATTCACTTGCTTCAAACATTTGTTGCAAATGAAGCAGCTAAATCATAACAACTTTTCCCAAAAAATGCAATATTAACATATATTTAATGCAATGTCTCATACTTCTTACCCCATATAAAGTTTCTTCTTAAATATGATAGTATGAAGATGTTAAGCATTTTAAAAAATCTGATGTTTTCTATGTGACTATCTATTCTGCAAACAAACTATTCTTAGAGACAAATATTCTTTAATCCATATACATCATGCTAATCAAGATAAATATTACCAGAAATGGTCTTATTTCTTAGTTCCTTATAAGTAGCAGGAAAATAAGGGAGTACACTATGCTAAAGCGACAGTCAAGTCTTTTAGAAACATTCGCAATGGGATTGTCATCGTAACCAGTTTTTACTCCTGATAACGTAAAACAAAACAAAGATGAAATGGATGAGGGTTTTCTGTTTCAGAAAAGTTCAAGTATTTTAAAATTGCAAACAATAACAGGGATTTTCTCAGAAATGCTTAGCTCTGGTGTATATGGCATAAATTGTTTGTTTTAAAAATATTTATATATTTTTTTAAGTAAATTTTTGTCTTCTCTTATGGTTTATCATTTTTGCAAAAATCAAGAAATTCAGGAAATAGATTTATTTGCCTTGTGGATATCTTTATATACAGCATTTTAACTAAATTCATTAAGAGCTATTTTTGAGAAAATATAACATTTCTAAAAATGTTCCATGTAAATGGTAGTTTGGTGTGGGATTTTTCTAAAAGAAACTTGAAAGAAACTGAACTTAAAAATCAAGTTTGGCATTTAACAGTCTTTTTGTTTTTGAGCTATGCTGTCTAGACACTAACACACACACCTTTTTATAATTTTATTTTGATCCAGGGGTCCTCAAAACATATATTTCTGGTGAAATAACGGTTTCGAATTTTTTAACGGATTACCTTCTCTGTCTGCTATGTACATTGTGCATACATGCTAAAGAAAATAAAAATAGGTGTATTCACTACCAGCATGATATTCTTTATATTCAACATGCTTCTTTAAATTCTGATATTCTCTCTAAAAACGAAGGTAATGGTGCAACTTGTCAACTAGAAGACAACACAGAGTAGCTAATATCGTTATTGTAACAAAATACAAAGTTGAGTCGTGCTATTTTAATTTAACTTCAAGTAAAAATTATTTCAAACAAATATTTCTTTAGGAAATATTTGTTTCATTGGGGAACTTTGAGTGATACAGGGTTGAAATTTTGAGCAATGCAATGGAATCTTTTAAATAACTGAGTTATAATGCTTGTAAACTATAATCTGTCTCAAAATATGAGAGATAAATTTGGCTACTAATATCTGAAAGAGCTACATTAAACTTGAATATTGATAGTGTCTAACCCTTTACTTCATTCCCATGAAACAGAATGCCTTAAAATGGAGAATCAAAATGCTTAAGACTGCTTTGGAGAAATAGTTTTAACATTTTTTTCTAACACAGTTTGTGAGAAATAAAAAAAATAATAAAAAAAAAAACCTGTATCAACATAACTACAACTCATACAAAATAGATTTACTTTGAGGAATAACTGCACATACACATACTCATACTAAAAATAATTTAGGCATATCTTTCCCAAGAATATAATTAAACACTAATAACAAACAGCAATGCTGAGATTATTTAATGGCACCCATTTACTCCAATTTATGATTTATTTTCACTTAAATGTAATTGCATGAAGAAAAGCCTAGTGTTGGTTCTCATTTTCAGAACTAAGTCAAATAACCCTCTTATTTGAGCAGTAGGCTATCAACAAGTGGTTTACAAGAACAAAAATCTGCTGACCTACAGTGCAACAACAAAAATGTAAAATTCAAATCCAAAACATTTAAAAAGGTCTGCTTTCTATGTAGAATGGCTTTGGGGTAGCTCTAAAACACCTCTCGAGAGCATCAGTTACCCAATCAATAACTTTTGTAAGAAAAAGTAATTAAGTATAATTTTAACAAAAAACATTTCAAAAACGTTATCAATCTACTTGGTTATCTAAACTTTAACTTGTAAAGTAATCTAATTTAGCGTTTAAAACAACTAAAATCAAATGAATATGAGCATACAGGTAAAATTTTGCAGAATTATTGAGGTTATGTTATTCAAAGTTGATTGTAATTTGTGCAACTGAAGGAAAACATTCTGTAAAGTTTTAACCATCGACAAGTTAAGAAAGTTATTATTTGTACTCATTTAATAGTTATTTGTTTCATAACCTTACAGATGATTGTGGTGTAACAATGTGACTGTTGAACTTCACATTGATAGTATGCATTGAATTTAAGGTTATTCTTAAATTATAATTATTATTATTATTAACTTCAATGATCATGGAATTTAATTAAAATATATAAATGATTTTATATCATGACAATGGAATTAAGGAAACTACCCTTTCCGCATCAAAAAGAGAAATTGTGTATTTACAAAGTTAAAGTTAATATATGTAAACATTCACTGAGAATGTAATTTTATCCTTTAGCATTAACGTAACAAGTTCCTAAAAAGTAAAGTGAACTACTTGTTAAGCACTTATTACAGAGCTAAGATTAAACTGCATCTATCCCAAAGGTGTCATAAAATGTCCTATAATACTTATTTAACATTCTGAAACTGACTTTATATTAGACTGTGCCAAGTCCAGTTCTAAGAAAATGTGCTTCTACAGCTTTTTTACAAATACCCAGTTTTAATTTTATGTGTGCGATTTCTAACTTAATCTATTGTTCTGTATTTAAAATGCATAAACATTTCAAAATTATTAATGGCTTAAGAAAGACAATTTTGACATATCACTATTTATTTTAAACACACAATAAATTCGGTTTTATCAAGAGAAAATGTAATTTGTTGCTTTACTACATCCTTAATTGTGTATAACTTTAAATTATCTATATCTTTGCCCTGAAATTTTCATCAAATTCAGAAAAAAAAAATCTCTCTACATAATATGTTGCATGATGAAAAATATTGCTAAAGTGAATTGCCAAAAAAAAGAAGAATTTAATACTTAGTTGTTGGTATAACCATCCGCAAATTTCCTGAATCCAAAGTTATTAAAAACATCTTAAAGTAGTATTAAACTTTTTCCCAACTTCTTTTCTAAGTTCCATTTGTACATTACTTTAATGGGGTAAATGAAAGTTTTAAGGCCAAGGAAAGCATTTGATATCAGTTGGGCCGTATTTAGAGTTCAAAAACCACCCCCTTCCGAAATTTCCGACCGCCTTATTTATTTAAATTCATGTCAAAGTAATTTGGGGAAATGTCGTTAGACAACAGTTCCTCTATGTTAGTAACACGTTTACAAGAAAAAGGCTCATGGTAATGGTGTAGGGTACCTTCTGTTAAGTTTAGACCGAGTTAAGAATCCCCTCTAATCGAATATTTTTTTTCTGGGTACGGGGACAGTCAGAGCAATGGATATGATTGCTTTTAAAGATAATTGTGTCACTGCTATTTATTCTGTACAAAACACTTTTTTCCAACAATCTCTTGTCCAGTTTAATTTCCCTGTCATTCAAGTTCGCCGGTAATGGTATCTTTATATAATTTAGTAGAATTAATACAACATGCCGGAAAAGTATATATTAAACATTGTCTAAATCTAATGAAAATACAAATATGCTTTACTGTTAACACGTTTAAACGCTACAAAGTTACATATTTGGGTAGATTTCAATGCATAGCATACCGGTATAGAACTTCTTGCCTAAATCCAAATTACTCTACCAGGTATGAGTATGCTTATTTATGTATTTACGCGGAATTAACCCTCAGTATAGGAAAGATTTTGCTATAGCTTTAAATTCAAATGCCCTCTGAACTTTCATAGGCTTCTCAAGTTATACACAGCTTATTTTTATATTATCTGAGAGATTATCACTTGTTACTCGAAACATGAAAAGGAAATGGGAGATATCAAGGTATGCGGACACTGATACATAATCACTTTGGTTCACGCCACTTTCAACCATCGCCTGGGGTCGAACCAAGGCCACCCGCTTAGAACGCCACATAACTTCACAAGTAAACTCACCGAGGTCGAATACGGTTGACAGCTAAGTCGTATGCCGTCTTGACTTAATTTCTCCTTCAGCAGTAACTTGAGTTGGATTTTGGGGATCTTGACCAGTTCTGCCTTGCCCTCCTCATACTCGTCCAGGTATTTGCCGAGTTCCTGGGCACTGTCCGCCGAAGAGGAAGCTGGACTGTTACCCGTTGCACAACGTTGAGACTGCTGTTGCTGCTGCTGTTCCTTATCCGATGAACCTTGGTGTCCCGAAGACGTCCTGGAAGACCTGGCGCTAGAGTTATCGCACTGACAGTCCTCGTGAACGGCTGTAGTCTCCTCCAAAGTAAAGTATACGGAAGCTGCACCTTCTTCTCTCAGTGTACGAACCGACTGGAGAAGCCGGTTGCGATGCGAAGGGTTGAAGACACCGATCGCGTCCAAGTCCGGATCGCCTACCTGTTTACATATCTCCAGGTCGTCATAACCATTGTCAATGAAGGACTCGGAGTACTGGCCCAGATGCAAGGACCGCAGCCACTCCACCACGATGTTGCTCGACATTTTCACACCCGCATAGCACGCAAGACGCCCGTACAACGCGACCGAACCACGCCGTCTTCCCAGCACGACAATAACGCATTACGAGACAACAACGTTCCACACGCCAGCCGTCATATTGACATTCTCTTTCAAGTTGCGCGGCCGGCCGCACGATGGCAGCACGTGTAGGGAGGCGCACAACACTTGAGCAACGGAAGCCCTGTCTTCCGCGCAGGACCGTTCCCACAATTACTACAATTATTCCCATCGCACCAGTATCTCAGATGGACGGGGAAGAAGCTTCTCGCAAAAATTCGACGATTAATGGGAATACTTCTGACCATGTTGAAATTATGTTCTGGCAGGAAAAAAAAATTCAAATAACTCCACACACGAATATTTTAATCACTCTCCATGCGAATGATCCATGAATTAAAATTCAAGCCTTAGTGCTCAAAAAGGCACTCTACGGAGCCTTGATACAGTTGGGATTAGAAGAACGTTTATGTTACAAAACATGGACCTACAGCATATTCTTGTAATAGAGGATTTTAATACATTTTGTTCGCTATCAAAAAGTACATTAGGTTTGTATCTTGTAATATTTTGCGAACCCAGCATGTCGGAGATATAAGAGTGCCTCAGAATGATAACATGGTGTGATGATGTTGAACGAATAATAATAATAATAATAAGCTACGTCTTCCATAATATTTATTGCATAATTAATATGCACAATCGTTAAGAAAAGTCATATTCAAATGTATGATAAAAACGTCTAATCTACACTTCTGCTATATTACTTTCTTCCTAAAGGGTACCGAATATCTTGTTAGGGATCAAATTTTTCACTTTTGCCTTGATATTTTAACATTAATATTCTGAAATTTCATCTCTTAACTCCAACTGAAAACGCCCTTTAAAAGCAGATATTTAAACTCAACAACTAGTTACGCCATCTTTTCTGCTCTCCTTAACTCTAATTCTGCAGCTGTATATCTAGCAAGCCTTGTATTCGGTTTATGAGCGTACCCAATATTTGAGTGGGGAGTTTCCGTTTCTTGTAATATATATATATATATAAAAGCAATGATATATAATAACGTAGTAGCCTCAGTATGGTTTAATTACAAAATTATAAAACTGGTGTGGGATATGTAGGTACAAAAGAGAACGGGATGATTGGTGTAAGGTTTCAAGGAAAAGAAATTAGGATATGGTAGAGGTACTGGTGGGGTTCATAGACTTACAGGAATTGAAATATAAGTTACAAGATTATTCTGGCAAAGCAATAAGGGATAATGTTGACGATGTGGAAAGCATGAGAAAGACAGTGTGGGCTACTTTCATAAAGTTTCCACAGATAAAAATCTAAGTCGTGGACTCTGCCCTAAAAACTCATGGTACAAGTATAACTCTCCTGATAGGGCAAAATGCAAACATCATGGTTTGCCACAAGTCATCATGAAGAAAATCATGCCAATTTACAGAGATCTTAGCCCACGCAGATCTACTCAGAATGCTCGGTCGTACACAAAACCCTAATGGGTCATTCAACAATCTAAATTGGACTAAGGTAACAAGAATGTGTTTGTGGGATGAAACATTAAAACTAGGTATTCTGGTAGCTGGTCTGTCCTTTAAATTGGGGGATACTGGAACATCAAGGTCCTGAAGCAAATGGAAATTGTTCCGGAGCGACAAAGCGAGGTCATAGGTGTTGTTAAGACTCAAAGATGTTCTTAGGCAGGCTGGACAGACCACCGAGGAGGCAAAGAGGGAGCAGAAATTAAAAAAGAAAGAGAGAAGACCGTAAGGACCCTGATTATAGAGGTGGAATGTTCTAAACCTACAAAAAATAAGGTTATTTTGTGCTCAACTTTAACATTAATTTTCTCTGTTCGACATTTTTAGAACTTCAGGTACGCTCAATGTGAAAATAATTCAAATTGGAAACTTATGCCTTTTATCACTAATTACTATTAAATTACTCTCTGAATTAAATATAAGATATGTTTGATTAAAGAAAAACTTAAGCTTTAAAATATTAACTTCAGATTTTTATGGAAATGTTTTGGCATTTGGGGGAAAAAATCAAGAAAAATAACGGAAGTGAATAATAGCAACTTACTTATAATTAATAGACAGTGAAAGGTATAAGCATGTCATGATTAAATTTCATTTCTTTAGATTGTACCTATAGTTTAAGAACTGAGCGTACCAAAACATTGCGCAATTAACATTATGTAGATGGGAGGTATTCGGTCCCCTTAAGTGTCGCGTTTTGTTTTGCATAAACATAAATTTACATTTAATTCTAGGTCAGCTGATTGCCGGTTCTTCTAAAGATTGTTACCTAGATTTTACGTATTTATTTATTTGCTTTGGATATTTAAACAAGTTAAATCTTAAACTTCTAAATGAAATTATTTATTTTGTTTTATTGCATGTTCGTAAATTGTTAAATAATAATAATAATTACTAAATGTAAATGCCGTGTTATTTATGGGCGCTTTTTAACTACTGTGGTTCTCAGCGTCCCATTCTATACTGAGCGTGGAAGACCGCTTAATTTTGCTCAGAGGCCTCTCTACCAGGATTGAGGTTCTTTTACGTGCCGTAAATCTAAGACACGGGACCAACGGCTTTACTTCCCTTCCGAAGGAAGCCATGCTAAGGATTTTACACCCGAAAAAATTCAACGTCCTCCGCCGGGTTTGAACTCGCGACCTTGGGTATATGAAGTCAGCATGGTAACCATTACATCACGGAGGACGACAATTACTACTACTATTATTATTATTATTATTATTATTATTATTATTATTATTACTTTTTACAATGAATGCTTCGGTAAGCACCTGAACCTTTTTATATCTGCTAGTTATAAAGTACTGCATCTGTTGTTTTTACATTAAGTGTAAAATTCAAAATTAAATAAGTATGTTTCGACTTCTACTGCTTTGATTAAACATTACAAATGTGTAGATGTTCTCTAAAGCAAATGCTTGTCGGAATGTTAATAGGGCTATTAAGAAGCTCATTATAGAAATTCTTGATTTCATTCATGGTATAGACCCATTGTTAAAATTAATAGGAATGGAATACAGATGTAATGATTATAAAATTTTGAGCTATAAATTGGATTGCAATTCATTTTGGAAAAAAAATCCTAAGAATGGTGATAGCCCCAAAAAATATGTAGCCTGGCCTGTGATCTTTTAAACAAAATCAACGCGGCACAGTTTCGATTCCTGCTTCTGGTTTGGAGTGAAATTTTCTCGGGACTTTGGATCATATTTTTGCAAAACAAACAAGACTAAATAACGATGTTTCTCTTATAAGCGAAATTCGTAATTTTGCGTAACCTGTAAAGATGAAAATGCTTGTCATTAATGTAAAACTCAGAGTTTTAAGTAGTAACTGTTTTATTTACTGTTTGTTTTCTTTTGTTAATGGCTTGTTGCTATACAACATGGAGTGTCAAGTGTAATGAACATGGATTGTTATACACTATCAAATGTGTAATTTCTACATTCGTATTCTAATTGAATTTAGAATATTTAACATATATTTATCTTTTAATTCTCATATAATTTAGAGAGCTCTTATTAAAGACAATTGTAGGTACCACATACGCAAAAGCTTTAACAGACTCGTCTCGTATTCTGACTCGTCGGAAACACCACAGGCTTATTTTACCTACTTAATAGGTACATAAATAAGTAGAATACAAAGCTGCAGACCTTTATGGCAGTACATTTCACACGGTTTAAAAACAGCGGCACACTCTGACGATAGGGAAGTCTTCTGTTGCACTAAAAATAAATTCATGAGTCCACAACACCAAAAGCGCCGACGCAAGCCGTCTCAGTAAAGGTTCTGAGCGGTACTATACACAGTAGAGATAGCATCCCACCATATTCAGTGTGTGTATCAGAGCTCTACTAACACTTGTGAAGACGAGGAATGTGGCGGACCAAAAGGATGCAGCAGAGCTTCCTGCATCGGGGGATAAACTAACACATACTTTGGCATTCTCTATTTATTCCCATAATCTGGTTTTACAAATGGTAATTTTCCTAACACTTAACCATTCTAAAATACATTTTTCCAACATTATCGTTTATTAATCAATTTCTATGAACGAAAGTTTAAATTGCTGCATTCAGTATTGGTAACCTACCCTACCTGCGTACTCAATTTTATCCATAAATCTTTTAATATATTATTATTGCATTTGATAACTGAAGTTCACCATTTAAATCTTATTTGGATCTTTACTTCCTATTTATCTGTTATTTCTACTAACGTTTTAATTCATACATCGAACTAAGTATGAGCTGTAAGCTACTAATTTTTATGGTCCACAACCAGGCTTGGATATTGGATCGCCAGTTCGCCACCAAAGCTAGTGCTAGTAACCTTGTTACTGGAACCAACATGTTTCAAAAGCTATTTCATATTAGTTATACAAATTACACCATTTTTACATTATATTTCCAGGTGGTTCTAAGTCAGAATTAAAAAACAAAATCCCTGCTTCAGCTGGGAATCAAACCCGGGATCTCTGGTTTGAGAAACAGAACGTTAACTACTGGACCACAAAGGCAATGAAATAACTAAGTATACCTACTGCTGCTTCGATAACTGCTGCTTTTTCGACCAAAAGTTTACACCAGTATTCGACAAGAATCGCAATTCATTGCAATTTCATTAAAACCAGTTCATAATATATTGTAATTTTATTAGAAAGCAATAACTTTAGATAAATCTTATGGTTTCCAATCATATAGCTTTCTCTTCATATTCTACAAACAAGCCGTACTTACATTATGCTAATCGGGATAAACACTAGCAATATTTGTCTTATTACTTGCTTGTAAATAGAATATAAATAAAGAAATACACTCGGTTAAAGCGATGTCAATTTTTTTAAAAGATGGCTTCCGAGTTGAAGAAGGCAGTTTAAAACTGAAACATATAACAAGGAATATCTCGGAAAAGGTTTGCTCTAGAAAAGAAAAGCTAAACAAAAGCTTGTGATGTAAATTGTGTATTTTAAGGAGGTCTATGTTTTGTCTATCTCTTACGATTTAGCATTTATACAAAAGTCATCCAGAATGCAGAGGTTTTCAGAGACTATTCCTAAAAAATATAGACATTTCATTTACCATAAAGTATCTTAAACCTATATAACCCTTTAATAAAAATCGTTAGTCATTTTTGATCAAATTAAAATTTTAAAAAATGTTCCGTATAGCTGACGGTGGAGTTTATTTTTTTTTTTTTCTGAAAATCTTCGTGTCGTATCCTTGAAAGATATTAAATAACTTGAATACAAGTATTTAACCAACTTTTCGTTTTTGAGTTATGCTGTCATCAGACATGTACACACGCATTCCTGCGGACCTTTTTCTAAAAACGGTTTTTTTATTCGGAGGGCCTAAAAAACTGTATTTCTGGTGAAATCTCGGTATCGAATACACTATCGAATGGGATGGAATACAATACCGCTCTACGTACTATGTACATTATACATACATGGGAGAGAAAGAAAAAAATTAATAAAAATATTAAGGAATATAACGTAGAGTATTTAAGATAACTTGTCATTAGGATCACAATTTAGGAGTTTAATATACTATTATGAGAAACGTTCAGGCACATTATTTTAGTTCGCGTTGATGAAGTACACTAATCCACACTAGAATTAAAAAGCAACATGCAACTTAAATTGCAAAAAAAAAAAAAAAAAAAAAAATCTGTTTTTCAAGTTTTGCAAAAATAAATATCTTACGTAGAAAAAATTTAGACGGGGGTGCTGGCAAACATAGAACTTTTAATGTTGAAACTTGAGGTACAAATTCAGATACAGCTTTCGATGTTTTAAAATAAAACTTATTATTTTTTCAACGACATACAGAAATCTGTGATGCGAATCACAGACTTATACGACTTATAGGCTCTGTTTATTTTACTTAATCATTCCCCTCACAAACCGATCCATCTTCCCCTCAAAAGTCGATGCATTTAACAACATTCTGATACGATACATTCACATGACTTTCTCTACCCATTCATCAACAAACTTATCTTGAAAAAGCTCAATAAGCATTTGCAGATGCATCGAAATTAGGGAAACACAAAAGGCTTAAGCGATAGCTATTTATAGTCAAATCCTCAAAGAGCTCATTGCTATGTGATCGGTCGCTTGACTAGCACCAAAAGAAAAGAAAAAATCTGATGTATTCCATTCACATGACTTTCTCTACATCTCTGCAACAAATTATTCTATTTACTTCATCTAATAGAGAAAAAATTAGCAGAAATAATCTTTTTACTTGCTTCCTTGTTAGTAGAAACAAAATAAGGGGGTACCATAGGTTAAAGTGATAGTCAAAAGCTGGTTGCTATGTAACTGAAGTTCTTTTGTTTGTATGGGCACGAATTCACAAAATCCTGTATGAGAAAAGTATAAGTTGAAACCAAAAACAACGAATATCTAAAAAACAATCAACTCTACGATAGAAATGTATATAACGTATATTGTGTGCTTTAAGGTGCTCTACATTTGTTGTGTGCTAAGTTTTTGTCCATCTCTTACGGTTTAGCGGTTATGCAAAATTCCGTAAAATTGATCCAGTATAAAGTAGTCTTCTGAGGCTATTCCCAGAAAATTCAAAATATACATTTTATTTGTCAGATAAATATCTTTAATATACGATATTGTAATCAAAATCGTTAAAGCCATTTTTTCGAAAATAAAATTTTTCGAAAAATGTTCCATGTAAAGGGTAGTTTGGGGTGGGGGGATTTTTCTCAAAATCTTCGTATCGCATCCCTGGAAGATACTAAACTTAAATACCAAGTTTGGTATTTTACCAACTTTTCGTTTTTGAGTTATCGTGTTCACAGTCACACGGACACACTAACACACGGACACACTAACACACGGTCACACACGGACCTTTTTCTGAAAATACTTTTTTTGGATTCAGGCAACGAGTTATCGTGTTCACAGTCACACGGACACACTAACACACGGACACACTAACACACGGTCACACACGGACCTTTTTCTGAAAATACTTTTTTTGGATTCAGGCAACCTTAAAACACATTTCCGGTGAAATCTCGGTATCGAATTTTTTGGTGGAGTGCAATACCTTCTCTATACACTATGTACATAGTACGTATAGAGAAAATAAAAAAAGATTGAGTAACTATTTGACAAAATCATAAGTATTACCAGGCATATCTTGAAAATGGTTAACTACACATACACACACACACTCACACACAATATTGACATAAAATGCGTGTTTTTTCACGAGATTTGAATTGTTTGTATAGTAAGTTTTTGTCTATCTCTTATGGTTTACCAGCTATGCTAAAGTCACCCAGAATGAAGAGAGCTTCAGAAGCTGCTCCAAGGCAATTCAGATATACATTTGTTGTGAAACTATCTTAAACATGTAGTATTTTAATAAAAATCGTTCCACAAATGTTTTATAAAATCCAAATTTTCAAAAAGTGTTCCATGTAAAGGTGAGTTGAGCATGTGGGGAATTTTCTTGGAAATCTTCGTGTCACACCCTTGAAAGATGCAGAACTGAAATATCAAGTTTGGTAACTAACCGACCTTTCGATTTTTACTTTCTCTATATGCACTATGTACATAGTGTATAGAGAAGGCATTGCACCCCACCCAAAAATTCGATACCGAGATTTCACCGGAAATATATGTTTTACGGTCCCCTTTATCTAAAAAAAGTATTTTCGGAAAAAGGTTCGTGTGTGTGTGTCCGTGTGCCTGTGAACACGATAACTTGAAAACGAAAAGTCAGTAAAATACCAAACTTGGTATTTAAGTTTAGTATCTTACAGGGATGCGACACGAAGATTTTGAGAAAAATCCCACCAGCCCCAACTACCTTTTACATGGAACTTTTTTCGAAAATTTTGATTTTCTCAAAAATGGCTCTAAAGATTTTGATTAAAATTTCATATAGTAAATATATTTAACTGACAAATAAAATGTATATCTTGAATTTTCTGGGAATAGCCTCTGCAGAGTACTTTATTCTGGATGAATTTTACGAATTTTGAATAACTGCTTAATCGTAAGAGATGGACAAAAACTTACTACACGAAAAATGTAGAGCACGTAAAAACACACAATTTATGTTATATACATTTTTTTCGTGGATTTCATCGTTTTTGAGACATTCCTTGTTTTTGATTTCTGCTTTGAAAAACATACTTTTCTCATACAGGAATTTGTCAACTGCTGTCCATACAAACAAAGAAACTTCAGTGACATAGCAACCAGATTTTGACTATCAGTTGAACCTATGGTACTGCTTCATTTCACTTCTACTTACAAGGAAGCAAGTAATAAGACTATTTCTGATACTTTTTTCTGATTAGCATGAAGTAAATAGAAGTATAATCTTTTTAACAATAATTTGTTACAGAGATGTAGAGAAAGTCATGTGAATGGTACACATCAGATTTTTGAGTTATGTCTTTCATAGACATACGCACACCACACTCGCGGATATTTTTTTCTACTATTCACTCGCTTCTTGTATTTCCGGTGAAATCTCATATCGTATTTTTAATGAAATGGTATACCTTTACCTACTGTGTACATTGTATGTGGTAGAAAAAGTAATACATTTCTGAGCATGCAGAATGCTAATACGAATTATAGGATTCGTTTTACGTTCTCTCCCAATCTATATAATGGTATTAGAGTTTGTTTTATTCAAGTACGATATAAGATTTTACCGCAATACATGTTTTGTGGTACTCAAATCCAAGTTTGATCCTTTGGAAAAAGAATCCCGCACACGTGTGTGAGGGATAGATGGGAGAAAGTGTGTGTGTGTGTGTGTGTGTGTGTGTGTATGTGCGTGTTGAGAGAGAGAATGAGAGAGAGGGGGAGAGAGCGATAACTTAAAAATAAACAGTTTGGATGCATCATATGGTAGGGCAAATAAAGCGTATAAATTTTACTATATGTGTGGTATAGTGCACAGACTTCAAGAAATAAGACTCGACTGGTACACGACTAAAAATTCTATAAGGTGCATGATGTACCAGTGTTGAGCATGGTTCTGAAAATTAGGTATTAAATAGATCTGACAGAAGGAGAATTGAAACAATTGCTAGCCTTTCACTGCTTCATCAAGTAAATAATAATGAAGTCAGAAACCTGAATATAAACATGAGTCCAAATACATTGTATATTACGAATGGACAATAATAAATTACACACCAGAAGGTTATAGTGAAGTTGGACATCCTAGAACTAGATGGTTCTCTATTCTCTCTCTGAACAATCGACACAGGATTTAAGATCTATCATACTGATGATGATGGTGATGACGCTAATAATGATGATAATAGTAATAATATAATAATAAATACCAAACTTAGCATTTAAGTTAAGCAACTTTCAAGGAAAGCTTACGAAGGTTTTCCACAAAACTTGCTCCATTTTCAAACTGTAGTATAGTTTTTAAATTAGTGCACATAAAGCTAAATTATAAAGCTATAACATTTATTTTCTTTTCCTATTTTTAACTCCATGGCACGACAGCTCACGGGGAACCGTGGCCTACCGCCCGGCCGCTGCGTCCCCCATCTCGGTCCACTACAGACGTCATGGATGGGGTGCAGTATTGGAGGGCGAGACGTGGTCAGCGCCTCGAGCCCCCGGCCGGTTAATGCGGTCTTCATGACCTGGAGCCACTACTTCTCCATCAAGTAGCTCCTCAATTGGCCCCCCCCCAGGGACCTTACGAGGCTGAGTGCACCCCGGGCCAGGTCTCCCAGCGGGGGAAAAATCTCCTAGTCGGTACTGGGGATTGAACCCAGGTCTCCCGCTTGGTAAGCAGCTGCGCTACCACCGCGCTAAGGAGACGACCCTTTTTCTATTTTAGTCAAGCTTAAAAACAACAATATTTCTGTTTTAGTTTTTCATTAAACATTTCGCTGAAAATACACGAAAAAAAAATACATTTAGAAATAAACACCGCTAGCGAAGTCAATATTGTTCCAGTAATGTAACAACAAATTCAAAGTGGTATTAGTAAAATGCGCGCGTTCTATAGTTACTTCAAAAAGCCGTGAACTTACGGATATTTTCGCACCACCTGCAAGTAAAAAGTGCTGCTGTCAAACGTGCCCGCGTTTCAGTGTTTTTCTACAACTCTATGAAACATAAAAACGCAGATATTCATATGTTTTGTTTTGTATTTTGATTTTATTTTTACTTTCTCTACACGTACTATGTACATAGTGTATAGAGGAAGCATTGCATTCCACTCAAAAATTCAATACCGAGATATCACCGGCAATACATGTTTTGAGACCCCTGAATTCAAAAAAAATCAATTTTAGAAAAATGCCATGTGTGTGCGTGTCTATGGGCAGCGTAGCTCAAAAACTTGGCATTTAAGTTTAATACCTTCCAAGCAACACAAAGATTTTAAGAAAATACCCCACCCCCAACTTCCCTTTACATGGACAATTTTCGAAAATTGTGATTTTCTCATCTAACAATTTGGATTAAAATGCCGTATATTAATGGTGTTTACATGTCAAATAAATGTATATTTGGAATTTCCTGGGAATAACTTCTGAAGATTCTGGATGGTTTTCGTACCTGGCAAACAGGAAGAGATACACAAAACTTGCTGCACAAAATATAGCTCATATTTAAATACACAATTTATGTCATATACATGTTTTTCGTAGAGTTGAAAATTTCCGAGTCATTGCCTTTTATTGGTTTCATATTTAAAATACTTAAACTTTTCTCACAGGGGAACTTGTCAACTCCTGACCATGCAAAGAAACGAATTTCAATCCCATAGGAACCAGCTTTAAAAAGACTTGACCACCGTTTTATCCTACTGTATTCCCTTATTTCCCCTTTGCTTATAAGGTAGCAATTAATAAGACAATTTCTGCTAATGTCTATCTCGATTGGAACAATGTAGATAGAACAATAAGCTTTTTAAGTATAATATGTTACAGAAATGTAGAGAAAGTCTTGTGAATGGAACAAAGTAGATAGAACAATAAGCTTTTTAAGTATAATATGTTACAGAGATGTAGAAAAAGTCTTGTGAATGGAACGCATCAATTTTTTTTTTCAGTGTACTCACCTAGATCTGCATCTATTTGAAAGAATGCCATTTATATTTTATCCTTTCCACCAGTCTTATGGGATCTATGGAGTAAATACATTTAATGAGTTAAGAAAGCTGTATAAGTGTTACGCATAAGATCTTTTGAGAATGCAAAGCATCCTTACTTAGTAGGTAATTTATCTTAAGCACTAAATGTGGCCTTTTTTGTACTTTCTCTATTTAGTACATAGTACATAGTACATAGGTAGAGAACTCGTTGCACTTCACCCAAAATCCAAAACTCATTACTGAGATTTCACTGGAAATGCACGTTTTTGGATCCCCTGAATCAAAAAAAAAACTAAAAAAGGTTTGTGTGTGTGTCTATATATATATATATATATATATATATATATATATATATATATATATATATATATATATATATATCCGTGTGTCTGTGAACGAGATAACCCAAAAACTAAAAGTGATGTTGGTATTTAAGCTCGGCATCTTCCAAGGATGCGACACTGAGATTTTTAAGACCCCAAACTCCCTCTACATGGAACAAATTTCGAAAAATTAGATTTTTTCAAAAATGGTTCTAACGATTTTTATTAAAATACCGTGTATTAAGATATAGACATGGCAAATAAAATTAATATCCCAAATTTTCTGGAAATAACTCTGAAGTACTCTTCATTCTGAATGACTTGTACATAACTGGTAAACGTAAGAGATAGACAAAATCTGACTGCACAGAAGAATGTAGGTCTCGTTAAAACACAGTTTGTGTGAAACACAGTTTATGTCACACAATTTTCTCTTTCACCGCATGTAATATGTACATAATATATAGAGAAGGAATTGTATTCCACCCAAAACTTCGAGCTGAGATTACACTGGAAATATATGTTTTGAGGTGCCCTGAGTCCGAAGCAAATACATTTTAGAAAAACGTCCATGTGTGTGTCTGTGGACAGCATAGCTCAAAAATGAAAAGACCGTTAAAACCAAATTTGATATTTATGTTTAATATCTTCCAACGGTGCGACACGAAAAAATTTAAAAAGAGTTCTCCAACCACAAACGATCTTTTATATAGAACTATTTTTTTTAAATGTTGTTTTTCTCAAAACTTGCTCTCACGATTTTGATTACAATATCGTATATTAAAATATACGGTAAGTATATTTTGTATTTTCTAGGAATTGTCTCTGAAGAACTCTTTATTCTGGATGAGTTTTGCAGAATTATGTATACCGGATAAACCATAAGATATAGACAAAAACTTAAAACACAAAAATGTAGATCTCGTTAAAACTCATAATTTATGTCATGTAGGATTTTTTTGTAGAGTTGACTGTTTTTTGAGATATTCTTCGTTATTGCTTTAAGTTTTTAGCTAACTTTTATCAAACGGGATCGTGTAAAGCGAACCGAACCTCAGTTGTTTCACATAGCAACCAACTTTTAAAAGATTTAATTATCGCTTTAGCATAATGTATTCCCTTATTTTCTTTCCACTTACAATGAAGCAGATAATAAGACCATTCTGCTAATGTTTATCTCAATTAACATGATATAGATAAAATACAGAAGTTTTTTTAGAGATAACAATTTCCATGATATTCCTTGTTATTGGCTTAACATTTTAAAACACTTAAACTGTCTTCATGTAAATGTTTGTCAATCTCTGGTCGTGCAAAGAAAACGTTTTTTTCAAACTCACAACCACCGGTTTTAAAAGATTTGACTATCGCTTTAGCCTAGAGTGTTTCCTAATTACCCTTCTACTTATAAAGAACTAAGTAATATGACTATTTCTGCTGTTTCTCGGTTAGTATAAAGTAGACAGAAAATGAACTTTTAAAGGATAATTTGTTACAGAGAGAGGTAGAGAAAGTTATGTGAATGGAACACATTAGATTTTTTAAATTTTTTTTCGGAAACAGTTTTTAAGTGAAGCCGTATGCTATACTAGAAAATCGTTTACATATTGGTTGGATTAGTTTCAACTTATCTTCAACTTTCTAAACCCAAGCTATTTATAACAAACGATAAAATATACAGAAACACTTCGCGAGATTTTACATGCATATTTGCTAGTAAGTGCATGGCATAATGGAGTAAACAAGTAGAAGAGTGTATTATCTATCTACAGAGAGGAAGTACTAGAAATCTTATCCAACTTTAGCAGAAGACATGCAAAGGAATTGCATGCCTCGTCTAGTACCACATAATCTGATGGTCTCTAGGCAACCTTCTTCCTGGAACGATGTCACTAGCATGTTAACCTAGTCTTTCCCGTGTATGCAAGGGAAAAGGGCCACAGAACGCTGCGCTATTTCAGCAACCCTTACTCGTGCAAAAACTAAATAGAAGCAGAGGATGTTCCAACCCGAATATTAAGATAGAGAGATTGGGGTTCTGCTAAGCAAAAGGAACACATAGATAACTTTTTACATGGAATAACAAAACCACACACACACACACACACATACACACACATACACACACACACACACAACATACACACACATACAGAGATGTGCGCGCACACACATACCACGCCATACCACACACACTCACATATGACTGTATTATTTATATACACCGTTGAAATCCAATCACCGAAAATAGGGATTTAATTTGGGAAATCAGTTTTTATCAGATACGCTCTCTTTTCTTCCCCCATTCCCCCCCCCTCTCTCTCTCTCTCTCTTCTGTTCATTTCAGACAAATTCTTTGTTACTGTTTTTAAGAAAGTTAAAAAGAAATGGAATCCCAAAACAGCAATTTTATTTGTGGTTTATTTTAGAGAAAATAATGACAACTTGTATTAATCCTTTACATCATTAAATGTGTTTCATTATCATGGGACGAGACTCACTACACATGTATAATGAATAAAAATTATGCCATTACAAAAATTATGGGGTTTAGACTATTTACGTATCTGCCATAGAAAGTAACTGAAATTTAAAATGAAGCAGAGGTGAAAATTGAAAAATCGATTATATTAATCTGATATTTTCCTAATTTATAGTGTGAATTAGCATTAATACTAGTATCGCTTGACATATTCTCGGAATAAAACCCAAATTAACAACCCATCTGATTCAAAGTAGTTTTATTTTTCATTGTACTTTAATGCCCTTGGTCCATTGATGTATCAATGTCTTTATTCCATCTCGAAAATGAGATTCCTCCCGGACTGAAAAATACTCGTCAACTCCGGTTACCAGTTCTTCATTTGAAGACAATCTCCGTCCACCGATAAAATTTTTGAGCTTAGGGAGGAGATGCAAGTCTGATGGAGCCATATCAAGTGAATAAGGCGGATGGGGCACCAAATCGTACCTCAGCATTGTCTAATGAAAGATGACCTTCTTCCTTGCAAAACCTCGCATTTTTTGGTGTACCTTTAGCTGTAGTTGGTCCAAGAGTTTAGCGTAGTAATCTCCCGCAATTGTTTGACGATTAGCAAAATAATCTATCAGCAGAACCCCTTTCGCATCCCAGAAACTTATGCCATGACCCTTTCGTCCGACTGTATTACCTTTGCTTTCTTTGGAGGTGGAGAATCAGCACGTAAATTGTTTCAATAGTTTTGTTTTTGGTGTATAGTAGTAGACCCACACTTCATATGTGGTCACGGACTGGTGCAAAATATCTTGTGGGTTTATCTGAAAGCGGACAAAAATTGTTCGGAAATTAGAAATGTGATGCATTTTTGATCTTGTATTAACAGTTCCCACGTGCTCGCGTAGGAGGGAGGCTTCGATCTCTTCAATTGCTCCGGTGTGAGCGCTGCGGAACCCGAGCAGCCGAGGTACTTCTGCCGTAACTAGCAGTAGTCGGGCCGAACACCAAGTCCCTCCCGAAAGAGACTATTCGGATTTGGTTGAGCTCGACGTAGTAGTGGCCCGATACAGGTGGTAGATTGGGTACGTCATAGCGGTGAGCCTGGGCGGGGTTGTGAGACGCCGTAATGTCCTCCGGCACTAGCCTGGGCAGTAAGTAGACTCAAGCTAGTGAAGATGCTGCCACAGAGGTCTTCGGTAGTCTTCCCCTCATGGGTTGACACGCATAAGTGGCATAAGTGGCAACACATGATATCGCTACAGCATAGCAATTTCTCGCACTTTCAGTCGGTGATCCTCCAAAACCATTTCTGGGGTGCTAACGCATTTTGGCCGACCATTACGGGGATCGTCTACGATTGGTTGGTCCACTTAGCAATAATTGAATATGAAGCAGCAGAGTCTCCCTGTATTCAGCAAGTCGGCATGAATTTCATTTGCTTTCATACCTTTTTTTATGAAGTACTTTATCATGCTCGAATCTCGATTTTTTCCATCTTCAAAATTTCTTACATGGGAACAACAATAATAAGTCGTCTGCAACACTGCTTCCCACCCATAGCACTGAAACGCCACCTGCACACTCATGTGGCAACAGTGTCTTTAGAAGAACGTAAATTGTCAATTCTGAATGCTACATAACCTTTTGTTTGCCGGAAGTCTTCGGCGAAATAAGGAAACAAACAAGTGCCGTCGGATCGTTCTTCATGAGGACAATGCGAGCGCTCACACATCTCGTCTAACAACCCACTATTTGAACTTTTAAATAATCAAATTGATGACCCATCTGCCGTACAGTTTTGATTTGGCACCCAATTACTCCTTTTGTTCCCGAGAATCAAGAATAAAATGCGTGAACAACGATTTTCGTCGGTAGAAGAAGGTGTTGATGCGTTCAAAAACCGTTCAAGTACATAGGAAAAACTGCTATGACAAATGCCTCGAACGCGTGCAAAAGTGAGCAAGCATAAAAGAGAATATTTCGAGACACATTAAAGCTATTTTCAATGTAAATTTCTGTTATTGCTAATTACAAATAAATAGTTTAATACGTTTATGCTTTAAATTCTTATTACCAAAGAATTGTAATTTTTTTTTTTTAATTAGCAGGAAAAGACAAGACAAACTGATTGCCCGTGTAAAATCTCTATGCTCATTGTTCTGTTGTTTGCTTATATATATATATATATATATATATATATCATATTTAATGACAAGTGGAGATCACTTCAACTAAATTCAGTCGATATTTTTTCTTGCATGGTTGTATATAATGGAGGAGTACGGTTGTGCAACTTTAAACGGTGAATCGCAGCCATCAAAAATAGCAAAATATAGCCTAGGCGTTGAGCTCAGCTATGATTAAGGGAAATAACTTCGTTCTCGGGTAAACGCTAGTATAACTTGATAGGCGAGACAAAAGTTGCGCATTGCATTCAAGGGCTGATTGTGGAAGAAGTTGCGTCAACATGTATGCGCAAAATACATAATGTTTCTGTCCACGAAGAAGTGAAGTACGCGCTAGCGCTAGTTTTAGTGCGGCATTCTTTAGTAATAACACAAATAAACACCAGCGGATTATTATTAACTTAGAAGAAGACAGTGATGC
Source organism: Hymenopus coronatus (assembly GCA_030762935.1). NCBI lineage: Eukaryota > Metazoa > Arthropoda > Insecta > Mantodea > Hymenopodidae > Hymenopus > Hymenopus coronatus. Next base: position 79,615,044 of record CM060881.1, on the reverse strand, counting down.
CGACGAAATCAATACCTATGTTTGGTTATGAAGACGAACATGGTGCAACGAGCGGGATTTAGGAGCTTTAGAAATATGTGGGGAGTACATTAATATTGCACATTGTTTGGTTATGTTCGTGATTGCCAACTCGTATGGTAAGTTAGATCACAATCGAAAATAAACATAACGGAATTCCTTCAAGGAAAATACTCCGCCTTACACTCTACATATTACCAATGACATATTATATATGGATAAAAAAATAGTTTTATCACGAATAAAATGATATCTCTATAACTACGGACGTGTGCCAACAATTACTTTCATGAGAAAAATAATTGTTTAACTCTGCACGCTATTGTGATTGTTTTTAGTCATTCGCGTCAAGCTGACACCGTTGTTTCCACTGTTGCAGAGAGGGAGAGAAGGAAAACAACTTCCCCTGAGCGCAAGATTTGTTCATGTCTCACCTCACGACCTATGGAATGTATGAAATTCTTACATTTTTACTTTCTCTACATGTACTATGTGCATAGTGTATAGAGAAGGTATTGCATTCCACCCAAAAATTACCTACCGAGATTTCACCGAAATACATGTTTTAGGGTCACATGTATCCAAAAAAAGCAGTTTTTTTTAGAAAATGTGTGTGTGTGTGAAACATAATAACGCAAAAACGAAAAGTCGGTAAAATACCAAACTTGGTATTTAAGTTTAGTAGTTTTTTAGGATGCGACAAGAAGATTTTCAAGAAAATCCTCCTACACCCAATTACAACTACCTTTTAGATGGAAAACATTTCGAAAAATTTGTTTTTCTCAAAAATGGCTCTAACGATTTTTTTATTAAAATGTCTTATATTTGAGGCATTTAATGGCAAATAAAATGTATATCTTGAATTTTCTGGGAACAGCCGATGAAGAACTCTTTAATCTAGATGAATTTTTCTGAATTTTGCATAATTGATAAACCGTAAGAGAAATGATGTAGATTTTGTAAAAACACAATTTATGTCACACATTTTTTTTTTTTTCGTTGAGTTGACCGTTTTCGAGATATTCCTTGTTATTAGTTTCAGTTTTAAAATATTTGGAACTTTTCTCATACGAGAACTTGCCAACTCCTGGCTACCGTCAACTTCGATCCCATAGCAACCATATTTTAAAACATTTGACTGTCGGTTTAGCCTACTGTATTCGCTTATTTCCCTTTTAGATCGTTTCTGCTAATGTTTATCTCGATTAGTATTAAGTAGATGCAAGAGTAAGCTTATTAACAATAATTTGTTACAAAGATGTAGAGAAAGCATGTGAATGGAGCACATCAGATTTTTAAATTTATGTTTCATCACAAATACCTAACGGAAAACGGAAATCGTGTGCTGTGAAAATACAATACCTAGGTAAAAATACAAAGTAAAATACATAGGAATGAAGTAAAACATCATGTAAGTTGTTTGAAAATCACTGATGAAAATGTGCTTGCATTTATTCATACACATAACTGCCTCGGTCAAAATGCTGTGAAAAAAACACCCTGCGATTTGTAAAACATATTTCAACAGCCACTAGCGTTTCTAGGCCCTGAAATTGTAGGAATTGACATGGCTCAAAATCCCTGTAATTGGGATTGGTGGGTGGTTTGGCAATAGCATTTGTTTGCATCATATAGATGTTCATAAAACATATTTAAGTTGTATCGCCCTCCGTGGTGTAATCGTTACCGTGCTGACTTCATATACCCAAGGTCGCGGGTTCCGCCGGACGATGGATTTTTTCGGGTGTAAAAATCCTTTGCACGGCTTCCTTCGGAAGGGAAGTAAAGTCGTCGGTCCCGTGTCGTAGATTTACGGTACGTAAAAGAACCTCAAGCCTGATAGAGAGGCCTCTGAGAATCACTGTAGTTAAAGAGCGTCCATGAATAACACGTCATTTCATTTTTTAAGTTGTTTCTCCACTATTGGTCTGTGGATCGTTCTCTCTCGTTGTTTGCGGCACTCTCTTCTTTGGTGGCGAATCACACTTATCTTACTATGTGCGACAGCTCTTCATGTTTGTGTTATCTGATTTATGGGTTACTTTTAGTGTTCAAAATTTATGATTATTGTTTCTTTTGTCTCCGCCAGCTCAATTTTGTTTTAAGTCGAACAAATATCTATGCGCTGGGTGTGATCGATGAAGGAAGTTTTATTGATAACAGGTATGAGTTCCACGTTTGAATTTTATTTAATAATTGTAATGAAATTGTACCAAGTATCTAAAACTTGAATTTCTTTAAAAACCATAGAAGAAACCGTATTTGCTAGACCATTATTCTTCCAGCCCTGCGCGTTGTTTAAAATTGCATTAAACTTACAAATGGAACTTGAGTTTTCTCGTCTCACATTTCTACGTGGAGTGTTACAATGTAACTCTCATAGACTGATCTGAAGAACTGGTGCCTGTATCTGTTGCATTTGGAATATATACGTTTCTCCCTTGTATAAAAACTGACCATGATTCACTTTACTTTGGCGTGTTTGGTAGCGTTCTATTTCTTAAACCAATCGCTGCGTGTAACATCTACTTTTGGTGTTTAATCCCACGCTAACTTTCTAAAGTTTAAAAGTATCACAAAGAGCCTCCACACTTTCTTTTGTCTTTTGTATCATCCTCCCAAAGATTTCTCTTTGACACAGTTTCAGCAATGGCATCGTTTTTCTAGATAGAATCTTACCACTAACTTTTTTTAATATGTATATATGATTAATTTTCAACACGTTAAAGCTTTGGTTTTAATTATATAAAAGTGGTTTTACTATTAGCATTTATTGTATTTAATTATCGTAGTGGGTGATTAATTATTTACATATCGGCATTATAGTCACAATACTGCCTCACATGTCTATGTTGAATATCGCGAGAACGTACCAGGACTTGGATACTTTCTGTCAAAAAAATTCACTTCATATATAGGGGCGTTAATTTATCATGTACGATTTACTGCATTGTTATTTTTTGTTTTGTACCATTTATCACCATGTCATTCTTTTGTTTAGTTAGTGTCGTCAGATTATTATTACTTCCTCTTCGCGTACTGTGTACATAGTCTATAGAGAAGGTATTGTAATGCATCCAAAAATTCGATACTGAGATTTCATACATGTTTTGAGATCCCTGAATCCAAAAAAAGCAGTTTTAGAAATATGTTCACGTGTGTGTCTGTGTGTTTGTGTCCGTGGGCAGCATAGCTCAAAAACGAAAAGACTGCTAAAAACCAAACTTGGTATTTAGGTTTGGTATCTTCCAAGGATGCGACACGAACATTGTCAAGAAAATTCCCCCACCCCCAACTACCCTTTACATGGAACTTTTTCGAACATTTTGATTTTCTCAAAAATGCTTCTAACAATTTTGATTAAAATATCATACATTAAAGATATTTAAACGACAAATAAAAGTTATACTTTGAATTTTCTGGGAATAGCCTCTGAAGACATCTTTAATTTGGATGAATTTTGCGGAATGTTATATAACTGGTAAACCGTAAGAGATAGAAAAAAACTTACCGACTAGATCATGTAGAGCAGACAATTTGGTTACATACATTGTTTGTAGAGTTTATCATTTTCGGGATATTCCTTGTTATTGGTTTCAGCTATAAAATACTTATACATTTCTCATACGGGAAATTGTCCACATAAACAAAGGAACTTCACTCACATAGCAACCAACTTTAGATTATCACTTTAACCTATGGTACTCCCTTATTTCCCTCCTACTATTATTTTAACTAGCTCAAATATAAAAATATGAATAATTACAAGAATGTTATTCTTATTAATTTTAACTTACATGGAAGCAAGTAATAAGACCATTTCTGCCAATTTTTTGTCGACTAGCAAGAAGTAAATAAAATAATAAGCTTTTTAACAATAACTTGTAGAGAAAGTCATGTGAATGGAACACATCAGATTTTTTGTTTAGATAATTTTCACAATATTGTGCAATTCCCTATCAATTCAGTATATAATAAATACATAAAATTTCCTTCCCAATTTTATTTTATATTTTCACGAGCAATCAAAACATTACATACAGTCTTTCTCAAACAAATTTTGGTTTAATTCTGTATGTGTGAGAGAGAGAGAAAGAGAGAGAGAGGAGAGAGAGAGAGTGAACGAACCGAGTCGATATCTTTTCCCCGCGTGTACCGTCTTCTACACCGCAACGAATAAAATGAACGGAGAGATCAACTAGAACCATTATTATTTCACTAATTGCAATATTGAATGTACATTATATTTCTTACCTTTCCAAAGAAGATGTTGGAGATGATTCTCCTTGTGCTCGAAGACAGGCATTGCAGCGACTTAACAGATAATTAAAAACATGTAATTCCTGTTGAGATATGTAGATTATTTCTTCCCGCATATAATTTTGTAGTTCTTGTAATGTTCGGAGATTAGATTTATACACCTTGTCTTTCAAACTGTCTCACAAAAGTAATCGTTAACTTCGAGAGAAAATTTCTTGTCGAACGTTCTAACCACAAACCTATATCATCTATCTTTTCCACTATTAAAATGTGACATTTTTTCCCCAATCTAGCACTGATCCGGTAATTTTAAATTCCTGACTTTTTACGAACTGTACTCCTGTTAAACGAATATATATCAGGAAAACGTTCTCGAAATTATCTAAGACACAGAGACGGAGATTCATGTTTTATAAGTTTCAACAAATGAAAACTCCTTGTTCTGTAGTATATTGAATCATGACTGCACCAACACACAACTAAAAACCACCATACGTGACATGAGACAAAAGGCACAATGTATGTTACGCAACTAGTCGACTGCAAACTTAAACGTTTAACTTTCTCTATCACGTATATACATATAATGTGTATAGTAGTTAGAGAAGGAATTGTATTCCGCCCAAAAATTCCATATCGAAATTTCGCCGGAAATATATGCTTTGAGGTCCCCTGAGTCCCAAAAAGGCAGTTTTATAAAAAGATCCGTGGTGTTTGTGGACAGTATTGCTCAAAACCGAAAATACCACTAAATAATTAACTTAGTATTTATGTTTAATATCTTCCAAAGATGCGGCATGAAGATTTCCAAAACAAATCCCCCCACCACAAACTATCCTTTGCATGAAAAATATTTGATAAGTTTTTGTTTTTCTCAAAAATGGCTGTAACGATTTTGATTAAAGTGCCGTATATTAAACATATTTAGTTCACAAATAAAGTGTATATTTTAAAATTTCTGAGAACTATTCTGAATGAGCTTTGCAGAATTTCGCACAACGGTTAAAGCTAACAGATAGATAAAAGGTTAATACACAGAAAATGTAGATTTTGTTAAAACACACAATTTATGTCATTTACGTTTTTCTTGTGGAGTTGAACATTTTTTAAATACTCCTTGTTATTGGCATCAGTTTTAAATTATCTAACTTATCTCTAACGGGACCATGCAGAGCGAACCGTATCTCAATTGTTTTACATAGCGACCAGCTTTTTAAAAAAATGAATATCGCTTTAGCATAATATATTCCCTTATTTACCTCTATTTACAATGAAGCCTTGTAATAATAGTTTATATTTGGAACAGCTAGACAAAGTAATGTGAATAGAAAGCATCAGATTTCTTGTTTTCATGCTGTATCGCAGACAGATTCACGTGAATCCTTTTCTAAACGGCATTATTATTATTATTATTATTATTATTATTATTATTATTATTATTATTATTATTATTATTATTATTATTATTACTATTATTATTATACTTCCTCAGCCTAGTACTTAGCAAGAGAAAATAACAATTATTATTCGTAATCTTTGGAATAGAAAGGCTGCCGCAGAAATTGTCAGAATTTGCCAGACGTAAAATTAATTCAGAGTAGGTAATAACTGTTCTCGTTAAGTGAGTCCGGATGAACTGGAGCGTGAAAAAGGTTGGAGCCCGGTGCCATGCTAAGGAGAAAGTTACCTCTTGCTGCACACAGACATAACTTTAAACACCGAAATGCAATTACTGCTCTTGGATGGCGAAATTTCACCAAACTTGCCAACTAAGTAAAATTCTAAGAAACGGAAATGTTTCAAAATGTTCCACAAGTTTTGATATTACTTTCGGAGCACTACCTTTCCATTTCTTCTTAGGAGATACCGGCATTCTGACCACAAGCTCTTTGTATTATTCACAGTCACGAAAAGTAATATAAGCAAAGGTATTCATGGAACAAAAACTTGGCAAACGTTATAAAGTAATTTATGAACATAATCGATAGATTAAATAAAAAAGTCCACCATACTGCCAATACAATAATTGCGGATATTACTTGTGAAGGTTCATCCTATGATTAGAATAGGATGATTATGGCCTAATCATAGGATGATTATGGCCAACTTATGATTATAATAGTGATAAGAACAACAAACGCAAAAACTTGTCAAAAATTTGTGCTCCATTCGCATGACTTTCTCTAGCTATTCTGTAATAAATTATCCTTACAAACGTAGTGGAGATAAACATTAACAGAGATGCTATTGAAGGTGCAAGGGAAATAAGGGAATACAACAGACTAAAGTGATAGTCAAATCTTTTAATCCCTGGTCGCTATTTAATGCCCATGAAATTTTGCGCTATTTAAATGACAGAATGGGAACAAAGCATAACGACTTCCCATTAGAAAAAAGTATAAGTATTACAATTTAAACAAATAAGTAGTATAAGTCTTGAACCCTTCACGGCGAGAACAATTATAATGGGTTCATGGGTGATCAGATGTAATCCTCACTATAAAAATTGCTAATGAAGAAATTATTTTTAGAACTTATAAATAATAAATATATTCAATCCAATAATAGTTATAACAATAAATGAAAAGCATAAAAATGTCATGAAAACCGGGAACCTTGTGTAGCTACTGCATCCTTGTTGCTCGAGCTGTCAGCCATTAGAAGCTTCATGGCCTTCTTCAGGAGATAGAAGATGGATGAGTGGTACCTAAAGGATAATTGGGGTGACGGATTTTCTTGAAAAGCTCCATGTCGTATCCTTGGAAGACATAGAAGACATATTATTCTTGGAAGACATGTTAAAAATCTTATGTGCTCCATTAACATAACTTTCCCTACATTTCTGTAACAAATTATTGTCAATAATCGTATTCTTCTATCTATTTAATGCTAAAACATTGGTAGAAACGTTCTTATTACTTAGTTCCTTTATAAGTAGAAGAGAAATAACGGAATACATTAGAATAAACCGGCAGTCAAATGTTATAAAATGTGGTTGCTATGGGATTGAAATCCGTTTCTTTGCGTAGCCAAGCGTTGACAAGTTCCCGTATGAGAAACGTTTAAATATTTTAAAACTGAAAGCAATAACAAGTAATACCTCGAAAACGGCGAACTGCACTCAAAAAATGCATATGACATAAATGGTGTGTGTTATCGTGATCTACATTTTTCGTGTAGTAAGATTTGTCTAGCTACTTTTTTTTTTTTTTTTTTTTTTTTTTTACCGGCCTCGTGGAAGTATCTCGAAGTTATCTACATTCGAGATGTTTTCACTGTACTGTGCTTGTGTGCAGCGGTCGTGCGGCGACGCAATACCAAGTCTGATATTTAATGGACATTTCGTTTTTGAGCTACGCTGCCCACAGATACAAACACACACACACACACTGACACACACGACATTTTTCTAAAAATGTTTTTTTTTTTTGTACTCAGGAGGTCTCAAAACATATTTCCAGTCAAATCTCGGTACCTATCGACTTTTTAGGTGCAATACAGTACTTTCCGTATACGCCATGTACATAGTACGTGTAGAGAAAATAAAAACTACATTGACTAAAATTGTGTGCTTTAACGAGATCTACATGTTTTGTGAAATAAGATTTTATCTATCTCTTATGGTGGAATTTTTTGATACAGGGGCACTCAAAACCTGTATTTCGGTGAAATCTCGGCATAGAATTTTCGTTGGGATACAATATTTTACGTAGAGAGAAAGTCAAAATATAAAGATACTTAAAATACACAGACTGTGTCAAGTAATTGTCTCTGTTTTGTAGGGGAAGTCGTTTTGAAAATATTTAATATTGCATATTTACAGTTTCCGAAGACATTTGATGCGAAATGCTTAAAGGATTGTAATGCTTCTTATTCTTCTTTCTTCCCACTGCAAGAAATGCCTATCACTACTAAGAATTTGAATAGCATCTAAGCCCACAGCAAAATAGCATGTGACACTTGAAAACACAAGAAAAAAATCAGGACTGGAGGCATCTCAAATGAGATTTTCAAGTCCCCTAATGGGTATAATTAGAAAATATGGACTCAGACTTGTAGATATAAAAGTAGAATTAGAGGAACAGAACATTGTGGAAGAAATTAAAAAGACTTCAGAGCAAGTAGAAAAATACGTTTCAAAGGATGGAACCTTCGAGATTACCGCAACAAACCTGGACAAAGAGACACTGGACAGCCACGTGTGAGGTGGAGAGAACAGTTTGTTTAGCCTTGGAGCACATCTAAAGTCTTAATCCATTAAGGAAGAGGAAAAAGATTTTGAATGTTGTTTTAGAATCTCCTAACTATGCACTTAATGCCTAACTTAAAATTATTTCCTAGACATATGTGAATCGTCCACCAAATAAAATGGATACAACAATTCTTATAATAACGGATATATTAAAATTTGTAAAAAGTGAATTATATACACATCATATTATTAATTTCTCTAGACTACAGAGTAGGTATATAAGATATTACATTCTCCCAAAAAATCCATATCAATATTTCCCATAAAATACATGTTGGCCCTAAATAAAAAAATTCTCCACGTTTAGTATGTGAGGGAAGCATTTTATTATACTAAAAGTTTATGTTGAGGTTTTACTGGAAATATATGTTTCGAGGCCCCCTGAATCCAAAATAGTATTTTTTTTTAAAAAAAAAAACGTGTGTATCTATGTGTGTGTATGTGTGTGACTGTAAACGGCATAATTCAACATCAAATGTCGGGTAATATCAATCTTTCAAGTTCAGTATTTTCCAAAGATGCGACACGAAGCCTTTCAGGAAAATTTTCCCACCCCATTTTACCCTTTACATGGAATAGTTTTTGAAATGTATTTAGTCATAAGTACCTCAAATGATTTTGATTAAAATACCACATATTAAGAACATCTACATGACTAAAAACATGTATATTTTTATGTGCTGTCTAGAAATAGCCTGTGAAGTTCTCTTCATTCCGATATAATTATGTATAATATTGCATAACTCCTATACGTTAAGCTATAGACAAAAACATTACACAAAAATTGGTAGCTCTTTAAAAAAGCACAGCTTATTTTAAATGACCTTTTTGTCACAAAAGCCATTTCGAAAACTTCGTTATTAAAGGTTACATTTGTTCGACACTTTGTCATTCTTTTCAAGTCCTTTCAACATCCAGTTCTTTTTCCCAAGTCATAGAATGTATAGTGTGTATATGTATAGAATGTGAATGTAGCATGTCAGATTTCTTCAATGGATATTGCTTCAAAGCGATCAAAATAAACAGGATTAAGCCGACGTATCACAAAATACTTATATTTTAAAATGAAGCAATTATAGCAACCATTTGTCATTTTCTACTTAGAATTTCCAAATTTCAAAAACTGAACCATAAAGCTGCGAAAAAATGTTTAACTTCAGCGCATCTTCCGAAGGTTCAGTTGGAAAGAAATTAACGATTAAACTGGCCAGAAAGTGTTGTTTTCCCTGAAGTGTTAGCAGACTTGGCTCCATGCACCTAGGAAAATGCGCGGTCGTTAAGGAAACTGCTGCTACCAGGCCTTAAAGGGCTAATTACATGCTTGATGTATAGGTAAAATTAATAACGAAACAGAGGTGTTCGCCTTTATGGACCGTTTATGCAAAATAAGACCACCCTTGTGAGCTTAAGGGCGTTTAACGCAATTAAAGTAATGCATATTCTGAGGCTAATGATGCCTACGTGTAAAGCTTTCCATAACCTAGGCATTTGTTTTCAGAGCTTAAAACAAAACACAACGCTTTTGTCACTCTATCCGACTTTCAAAAACGATACTACAAAATAATTAGCATATATTATTCTCGCAGAGAAGTAACTAGTAAAGTAATATTACTTTCAATGTTATCCCCCTCTAAGGAGGACATTAAAGCTCTTCTGAAATTTTACAGCAGCTCTTTCGAATTTAAACACAACAATGGAAATCTTGTGAATTGCTTTTTGTCGCATTATAATTCATTTACGGAGTAATGGAAGTATATGGCAATTAATATACATATTTCATTATATCCACTTTTTCCTTAAATGCTTCATTTTGCCCTGGTTTGGCATTTTGAAGTACCATGAACGCCTGGTATATAGATGGTCAGCAAAACTGTACATAGTTTTTATTTATTTACACTGAATGTAAAAATAAATAAAAAAATCTGATATGTTCCATTCACATGACTTTCTCTACATATCTGCAACAAACTACTGTTAAAATACTTCATGTTAATTCAGAAAACATTAGCAGAAATAGTCTTATTACTTGCTTCCTTGTAAGTAGAAGCAAAATAAGGGCGTACCATAGGTTAAAGTCATAGTCAAAAGCTGGTTGCTATATGACTGAATTTCCTTTGTTTGTATGGACAGGTGTTGACAAATTCCTGCATGAGAAAAATATGTTTTTCAAAGCTGAAACTAAAAATAAGGAATACCTTAAAAACGACCAACTCCACGAAAAAAAATTATATAATATAATTTGTGTGTTTTAGTGTGCTCTACATTTTTTGTGTGATAAGTTTTTGCCCATCTCTTACGGTTTAACAGTTATGAAAAATTCCGTAAAATTCATCCAGAATAAAGTAGTCTTCAGAGGCGATTCCCAGAAAATTCAGGATATACATTTTATTTGGTAAGTAAATATCTTAAATATACGAAATTTTAATCAAAATCCTTAGAGCCATTTTTAATAAAATCAAAATGTCCGAACTTTTTTCCATGTAAGGGGTAGTTTATGGTGGGGGGATTTTCTTGAAAATCGTGTCGCATCCTTGGAAGATACACAAACTTAAATACCAAGTTTGGTTTTTAACGGTCTTTTCATTTTTAACTATGCTGCCCACACACACACACACACACACACACACACACGGACATTTTTCTAAAAATTCTTTACATCTCTACATCTCTAACAAATCATTGTTAAAAGCTTGTTCTTCTATCTATATCATACTTATCAAGATAAACAGTAGCAGGAATTGTCCTTATTACTTGGTCCCTTATAAATAAAAGGGGATAAAATATAATATGTTCCGTTCACAAGATGTCCTCTAGCTGTTTGGTAAACAAACATTTTATTCAAAAGATTAATCTGTTATATACATCACGCTATTCAAGATCAACATAAGCAGAATTAGTCTTATTACTGGCTCCTTGTAAGTAGAAAAGATATAAGAAAATGCATAGGCTAAAGCGATAGTCTTGTCCTTTAAAAGTCGGTCGCTATGTGAAACAATTGAAATTCTAATCTGTTTGCTTTCCAGGGGTAAACAACAACAACAACAACAACAAAAACGAGAGGAAAGATGTAATCCGGAATATCTCGAAAACGATTAACTCTACAAAAAAGTATGTAATATAAATTGTGTTTTAATGGGATGTACATATTTTGTGTTGTAAACTTACTTGTCTTACGGTTTGTCAATTATACGAAAGTCATCCAGGATGAAGAGGTCTTCAGAAGCTATTCCCAGAAAATCCAAGATATACATTTGGTTTATCATAAAAATACCTTAAACATACGGTATTTTAATCAAAATCGTTAGAGTCATTTTTGAGAAAATCAGAATTTTCGATAAATTCGATATTTTTCTAAAAATGCTTTTTTTGGATTCAGGGAGTCTCAAAACATATACTTCCGGTGAAATCTCGGTTTCAAATTTTTGGGTACAATACACCTTCTCTATGGACTATGTACATAGTACGTAGGTATAGAGAAAATAAAAATAAAAAATTTTATGTGTTCCATTCACATAACTTTCTCTACTTATTCTTAGATAACTATTCCCACAAAAGCTTATTCTTCTATCTAATAATCGAGATAAACGTAAATAGAAATAAACTTTTTACTTATTTCCTTGTACTACAACAGGAGTAATAGTACGCGATATTTATTTAAAAAGCTGGTAACATATGATAATAATAAATTCTGTTCCACTATACACTTGAGGAAGGAATAAACCAAATTTAAACCAATCATAATGAATATCTCGAAAAGGGTTTAACTGAAAAAAAAAAAAAAAAAAAAAAAAAAAAAAAAAAGCAATTTTACATATATTGTGTGCTTTAACGAAATCTACATTTTTGTATTATAAGCTTTTGTCTATCTCTTAAGTTTTCCCAACTATGTAAAAGTCATACAGAAATAAAGAGGTCCTCAGAGGCTATTCTCAGAAAACTCGAAACTAATTTGTCATGAAAATATGTTAAACATGTAAAATATATATTTTAATCAAATTCGTTAGAGAAATTTTATAAAATCACAGAAAAGAAGGAAATAGACGGATTTTCTTGAGTACCTTTATGTCACATCCTTAGAAGATGTTGAATTTAAACGTAAAGTACATTATTTATACGATTTTTTGTTTTAGAGTTACACTGTTCACAGACATAAACGACACCTTTTTCTTAATGTTTACTTTATCTACGCGTACTACATACATAGTGTATAGAAAAGGTATTGTATTGCACCCAAAAAGTCGATTACATTTCACCAGAAATACATGTTTTGAGACCCCCTGAATCCAAAAAAAATATTTCTAGAAAAATATCGAATTTCCGAAAATTCTGATTTTCTCAAAAATGACTCTAACGATTTTGATTAAAATACCGTATGTTTAAGGTATTTTTATGATAAACCAAATGTATATCTTGGATTTTCTGGGAACAGTCTCTGAAGACCTCTTCATCCTGGATGACTTTCGTATAATTGACAAACCGTAAGACAAGTAAGTTTACAACACAAAATATGTACATCCCATTAAAACACAATTTATGTTACATAATTTTTTGTAGAGTTAATCGTTTTCGAGATATTCCTGATTACATCTTTGCTCTCGTTTTTTACTTTCTCTATACGCACTATGTACATAGTGTATAGAGAATGTATTGCACTCTACCCAAAAATTCGATACCGAGATTTCACCGGAAATATATGTTTTAGAGTCCCCAATATCCAAAAAAAGGTATTTTCACAAAAAGGTCCGTGTGTGTGTGTGTGTCCGTGTGTCCGTGTGTCTGTGAACACGATAACTCAAAAACGAAAAGTCGGTAAAATACCAACCTTGGTATTTAAGTTTAGTATCTTCCAGGGATGCGACACGAAGATTTTGAAAAAAATCCCCCTACCCTCAACTACCATTTACATAGCACTTTTTTCGAAAATCTTGATTTTCTGAAAAATGGCTCTAACGATTTTGATTAAAATTTCGTATATCAAAGATATTTACCTGGCAAATAAAATGTATATCTTGAATTTTCTGGGAATAGCCTCTGAAGACTACTTTATTCTGGATGAATTTTGCATAGGTACTAAACCGTAAGAGATGGATAAAAACTTAACACAAAAAAATGTAGAGCACGTTAAAACACACAATTTATGTTATATACATTTTTTTCGTGGAGTTGATCGTTTTTGAGATATTCCTTTTTCTTGGTTTCAGCTTTGAAAAACATACTTTTCTCATACAGGAATTTGTCAACTCCTGTCCATACAAACAAAGAAATATCAGTCACATAGCAACCAGCTTTTGGCTTTCACTTTAACTTATGGTACTCCCTTATTTCGCTTCTACTTTCAATAAAGCAAGAAATAAGACTATTTCTGCTAATTTTATCGATTAGCATGAAATAAATAAAAGATAAGCTTATTAACAATAATTTGTTACATGGATATAGAGAAAGTCATGTGAATGGAACACATCAGATTTTTTGGTGTTGTTGTTTACTCCTGGAAAGCAAACAGATTAGAATTTCAATTGTTTCACATAGCGACCGACTTTTAAAGGGCAAGTCTATCGCTTTAGCCTATGCATTTTCTTATTTCCTTTCTACTTACAAGGAGCCAGTAATAAGACTAATTCTGCTTATATTGATCTTGATTAGCGTGATGTATATAAAAGATTAATCTTTTGAATAAAATGTTTGTTTACCAAACAGCTAGAGGACATCTTGTGAACGGAACATATTAGATTTTTTTCCCTTTTACTTATAACGGACCAAGTAATAAGGACAATTCCTGCTACTGTTTATCTTGATAAGTATGATGTAGATAGAAGAACAAGCTTTTAACAATGATTTGTTAGAGATGTAGAGAAAGTCATGTAGAGATGTAGAGATTGTAACACATCAGATTTTTTTTAGATTCCGAGGATCTCAAAACATGAACTTCCGGTGAAATGTCGGTATAATTTTTTTGGGCAGCATGAATACTTTTTCTGCTTACTATGTACATTGTACGTGGTAGAGAAAGTAATAAGACACAGTAGTTAAAATTTTTAAATATAATATTTACTTTGTTTTATTGCATTTTCTAAAATTATTGAACAAAGTACCCAATTTATTGTATGTGGTCTCACTGAAAGCATCGATAAGCACCTCAAATGTGTTGTATGTAAACGTTATAAAGCACCTTGCCTATTTTATTTTTACAGTAAGCGCATATTAAATATACATTTACATTAAAATATTCAATTAAGCGTGTTTTCGGTTTAACTTTTTTCATTAAATATTTCTCTGGAAATACTATAGGAAATCTGCCCTTATCCGAAATTATGCTTTTTGCAGCCGATGATAAGATTGCTGAAGTCCTAGTTATTTTACCTGTATTATACTACAAGAAGTCATACTATTCTGATCTTCACATTCACATGGTTTTCTCTATCTATTTGGCAAAAAATTATTCCTACAAACGTTCATCCTACTATCTAGCTCATGTTAATCTAGATAAATGTTAACAGAAATGGTTTTACTACTTACTTCCTTATCAGTAGAAGGGAAATAATGAATCACATAAGCCTAAATCGATAGTCAAATCTTTTAAAATCCCGCCTTTGTAGTGTAGCATGTCTGTCTCACGTGCAAGAGTACCGAGATTTAATCTCAGTTAGGATGAGTAATGTTTATTTTCGGGATTTTATTTTATTTTAAGAAGACGAATGTAATCGGGTAACTGTAAGCTGCATAGAGCCCGGGCTCATTTGAGCATCTTATTACCGATTTCATTCATTCATCGTCCGATATGCCATACCATTAATAATAATAATAATAATAATAATAATAAATTAAAAGTCGGTCGCTATGCGATGCAATTGAAATTCCCTTATCTTTGCAACACCAGGATGTAAAAATGAAAAGCGACTTCCCAATTAACAAAAATCTAAGTATTGGAAATTTTAAAATCAATAACAATATATCTCGCAAGGGATTAGCTCTAAAAATGATGTATATTCCATAAATTGTGTATTAAAGAGATCTCCATATTTGTTTGATAAACTTTTGTCTGTTTCTTACGGTTTACCAATTATGCAAAAGTCATCCTGAATGAGGGGAAGTTCAGAGGCCATTCCTAGCAAATTAAGATATACATTTTGTTTGTTATATTAATATCTTTAGCATATGGTATTTTAATCGAAATCACTAGAACCATTTTTGAGAAAATAAAATTTCGGCAAATCTTCCATGCGAAGGGTAGTTTGGGTTAGGGGGATTTTCCTAAAGATCTTTTTATCGCATCCTTGGAAGATACTAAAATTAAATACCAAGTTTTGTATTTAAGGACTTTCCGTCTTAGAATGAGGCTACACACACACACACACACACACACAGTCACACAGGCACACAATACATATATGTGCGCGACGTTTTACTAAAAGTGCTTTAGGGGGGGGGATTCAGTGGTTCTCAGAGCATGTATTACCTGAGAAGTTTTTGGGTGGAATACAATACCTTTTCTATCTACTCCATACTCTGAAAGTACTGGAACTTATCGATTATATAGTATCGGTAGAGCAAGTAAAACCCTCGAAATAGCTCATTTATTTAATTATAAAATAAAGGTAAACAAATACCCTGCAATCAGTTCTTATAAATTTCAGTAATTTCAGTTCGACATACACATACTTAATGTGGCATGGCAATTATTATTTATTACTTACACACCTTGTCTGTCTCAATCTTGTGAGGAATACTAGGAGCTATGAAAATCAACGATCTATTGATCAACGAAAAGTCGAAAAGTAACATTCCGATAGCTGAAATCCTGACGCTGATCACGTCATCTGTCCATATCGGTTGAATGATACCACACCTAAGCTGTACTAGTCAATAGATGACTTGGTCGACAGCGACCGGTCATTGCTGCTGTCACAAATTATTATTATTATTATTATTATTATTACTATTATTATTATTATTATTGGTAGGTAGGGAGCAGCAAGAAATTCAAGTATGAATCAAATTAGAAATTAAAGAGAGAGAAGATCAAAGTAGACAAGAATATTCTTGAAGTAATTGAAGAAAGAAATTTGAGATGGTTTGTACACTTTAAAAGGAAGGGAAAAAGACGGAATTCTGAATATGAAGAAGATGAATAGAAACAAACCGAATATGAAGGAGAAGAAAAAAAAGAATAGAAGAAGAACCGCGGAAACAATGGATGAATGGGATCAGGAAGAATAGCAAGACAATTTTCAACACAGAAATTTGAGGAAGGACAAAATTAGTTTGGGCTGAAGGGAAAACTACTGTAGTGTAGAACAATTCCCTAGTACATTTATTTTTATTATTAAACAACCTGATTATTAGGACTAGATTACACAAGTGAAGAGCATACCTCACGCATCGTGACTTAGATTGATCGAGTGAATCTAAAACCTGCATGAGGAAAGGATGAAGTGAAGGAACCACAGGAGGCTACAAGCATATAGTAAATAGGTCACAAAGACCTTCGGAAGTCCCTAACAGTCCCATACTCCAAGACTCGTCCCTCAGTTGGAGCTGCGTAGAGGAGCAATACACGACCCCATTGACCAAGCAGCCTTCTTGTTTCCACTTTTCCTTTGAGCAAACATCTGCGTCATCTGCCCAGCACGCCATACGCCACTAGAAGCACTTCTGAAGAATCAGAAGGAAATGGAATGAAAGGGAAATCATGGGAAAGAAATCGGGAATATGGGAAATCACCCAGAATACTCCTACTGGCCCTGGAACCACGAAAACCCAAAGAGCGGGTGGGCGGCTGACGGGAATCGAACCCTGGACCTCCAGAATGCACTCTACCGTGCAGCCATCGCATTCGGCAGTCTAGCTATTAACCATACGATAGATGCAAAACCATTAATTCGACTAGTTTGAATCCAAAAGTGTAGCCGATGTCAACCTTACAAGAAGGCTGCATTTATTATTTCCACCTCTTTTGACTCCTTGAAGGAACAATTTTACAATAACAATTTCAAAAAGTGGGTAAAGACACACACTATGTAGAGGATAGGGCTATTTGTTCACGAACTTGAAGTACTGTTCCATATTTAAACAGCAATCCCTACATAGACGGAAAATATAGCTCGTATACTGCACTAATACCGTCCAGACATTATACATTCACAGCGGCAAGCAAGCGAGCGGGTGACCGTGTAGAAAACTTAACCACAAAAAAGGAAACTAGCAAATCTATACAAAATGATCTGCCACAGAATTAACGAAATTAAGTTTGGGTGGGCGTGCTACAACTATATGTTCCTTATCTCAGAAAAACAATCTGCCGGACTGTGCACCAAACTTGAACGAGTCATTTAAAATTATAATTCTTTCGCATAATTTAAAGTTAATCTTTGCCAAACGTCCAGAGAGCGCTGTGTAAAGGTCTCTCAAAATGAAATTGGGCGCGCATAGCTCATGGACGACCGGGCGAAAATAGCGGTATAAATCAAGTCGGCGGAGTCGGCAGCCCGTGTGCTCCCGTATAAATTTTAGTTTAGCTTTGCTAATTACGGGCCCTGTGTTTACATTACGGTCTAGCTACATCTCCTCTTGGGGAGTTGAGGGTGGGGGGTAGTAGAGAAGCTAGCCTTTTCGATGTGAGAATTACATCCACCTAGGACTAGGGTCAAGCATGCAGTTACGCTCAACTAAGCTAGTTCCTTGAGTTCTTTCATTACGTAAAAATCATGAGTTAACACTACAAAGAAAATTTCTGTGAGAAGAGGAGTGGACACATCCCACCGATAGTGAGAATCCATTGACATCCTACCACTTGTGCATGTGCTGAGATATTCGTACCCTGAAGGAAAACATTAATAAACTAATGTACTGAACCTGCAGAACTACTTTACTCAATACACACTTTTATTGTTCAAATGTCGTATTAGTCTTGCAAGTAAACTAAGATCATTCATTAAATTACCTCCGTAAAACATGCGATTCGTCAGGAGTTGTTGACTGCAGACCCACCAGACGTGGATGAAACATGCATCAACTCCCAAAAAGGTTTAAACAACTGAGAGGATTTGATTTTCCAACTCAGGCTTTTAGGAGTCTGTCGTAATGGGAGATAGAGCTTCTGCAACATCATGAAACATTTGTAAATGTTTAAAATCAGATGCATACAGAAATTTAAAGAATAAAGAAAGGTGTATGATTGACACACATCAAGAGCTTTTGACTTCAGAATTACCACAGAGTACACTAACTTTCTGTTGTTAATTAATTATCATCCAACATAGTTATTGAGTAAAGAGTTCCTTCACTGTACAGCTAACCCTATCACCTCACACAAGGGTTGCGCCTTAGGTTAGGAAATTTACCGACCATGTATAGCCGTGCAGCGGCGTCTGGTGATTTACTGACCTAGCCCCCGGTCATTTACATGCCTCAGCTTTCCCTTGCCTATTTCTTGATCGACCGACGCTACACAGTCGTTTAAAAATGTCTATGGAAGAAGTCTACTCCTTTGGGGATCTCATGGTCCTATTATATAGTTGCTGAAAAGTTTATACAAAGGGGCAGAAAGTTTGTCTTCTTAATCTCTCTCTCTCTCTCTCTCTCTCTCTCTCTCTCTCTCTCTCTCTCTCTCTCGTGTTGCCCTCCGTGGTGTAATGGATACCATGCTAGCTTTATGTACCCAGATCGCGGGTTCAAACCAGAAGGAGGACGATGGATTTTTTGGGCGTAAAAATCCTTAGCACGGCTTCCTTCGGAAGGAAAGTAAAGCCATTGGTCTCATGTCGTGGATTTATGGCACGTAAAAGAACCTCAAGCCTGATAAAAATACCTCTGAGCAAAATTAAGCGGTATTTTACATCCAGCATAGAATGGGACGCTGAGAACCACAGCAGTTAAAGAGCGTCTATAAATAAAATTCCATTTCCATTTTTTTTCTCACACTCTCTCTCGCTCCATCTGCTGAATTTTGTGATCTCTACATAAACGACAGTATTCACAAAGTATGTTTCCCTAATATTATAAGGTAAATAAAAAAATATATTGTTTTACTGTAGGTAGTTACTCTTTGACGTATCAAATGCATTTATGTATTCATACAGTACATGGGTGGATTGATAACTTTGGTAAAAAAACAACAAAAATTTAAAAAAAATTGCAGCATTATTTTCCAAATCCAAAATGCTATTTGAGCTCAATGCAAAATATGCAAAATACTGATTCACAGCATCAACAACATCGTATTTGAGAAAATGTATTCCATCCAAGCCAAAATTTGAGGTTGAGAAACAGAAAAATGTCAGATGTGGAAAATCTGGAGAATATGGTGGATGGGGAACTAATTCAATATTTTGTTTTTCTTTTTTTTTTTGCCCCCCCCCCCCCATTCTCGTATTCATACAAAAGCATGTAATTCAAATCTATCACACAGTGACATGCTCATTTGCAATTATTTCGTTAAAATTTGGGTTAACTACGATAGATCTATTTTCAGCTGCGTCAGTCAAACGAGATCTGTATTTTAACTCGGCATAATTCATATGTGAAAACAGTTGGTGCTCACACAAACATGTAGAAGCAAACATAGCCAACACTTCAGCTACAAAAATCTTAATTGCACGTATTTTGTAACTAGCAACTGTTTAAATAGATCGACACTTTGTTTACGGGCATAAAAACGGTTCATTTGTTTATTCCATTTCAACCGTTCATAAATCCAAATACGGAAAATAATTTGCAATAAGGAAGACCAAATCTTTATTGTATAGGCTTAGAATCTGCCATAACAACTTTACAATTGGAACTCCGTCCGGTCTCACACTGTTTGCTAATAGATTGCATCGGCATATACTTGTAACGCACACCGAACTCCCGCTACATCTTCTGTCATATGCGGGGAAGGTTAAAAAGACAACACTTATCTCGAACCAGTTCATACCCTGCCTGATGTACCTGAACTGCAGTGACGAATGGCATTAAAGTTGTTATGCATATTAACTGTAGCCTATACGAGGAGCTGATTTACACTAATTAAATATTAGCAGCTCACTGTACTAGAAATTGAATGTTCTAATAGTTCACTCTCCACATTTCTACTTTTAACTACTCTAACACTTACTAATTCGCTATTCACTCCATACTGAACGCATCGTGTTTAAAAAAGTACCTACATGCAAGTAACCTTTAATAGAAAGCCAATTGTTAAGAATATAAATCAACTGAGGAAAGTGGCTTTGAGTTTTCATTTATAAAGGGCCAAACATAAAATCAAAGTAATTTACGCATTAAATTAGGTAAAGTAAATCTCACTATGTAACAGCTAAAGAACCTCCGAGGGTGAGTGGTCGCGTTCTGGCTTCTAACCCAGAAGTTGGAATCAATTCCAGGCTGGGGCGGAAAATTTTTCTTTCACTAAAATAATTCTAAATCCCCCACAGAGTGGAAGTATGCATGTGAGAGTGAATGAGTGTGTGTGTGTTTATTTTTTACAGTAGGTATAAAACACTATTTAAAAAACCCTAAGTTTCCAATACGACTATAGAAGTTAAAAGAGGCTATATAAATTCAACAATAAAAATTACATTAGCTCATCCTCTACTATTCTGGCGATAGAAAGTCAGCGTTTTGACTTCTCAAGCTAGAAACTCCCAGTTTGGGACGCTGGTGAAGGAAAGAGATCAGACCATCTGAAGAAGATGACATGGTAGTGTTTGACAACGCGTACAGTAAATTAATTCAACCAGCAAAGAAGTATAAGTATGGTCATCTCATACAGTTTTTAACTATGAACTCGCTCTTAATATGCTTCTTCTTACCTAAATATATCAGCATCAATTTCTCTTGCTCGTCTTCTTTTCATAGTCAGACAGTTTCATGACAGGGAGTTTACATAGTTTTTATTATCTGACCTTGTCTTGCACAAGACTGGTATATCGCCATTAAAGGTATGCATTAGCCAACAAGAGAAAGGGGAAGGAAACTATGCGAGGAAGGATATTATGTTAGCGGGGCAAAGTTATGTGAAGCAGGGCTTAGTATTGAACGCTCGAAAGGCGTGCATTACAATTCTGCATATACAAATCGTTTACAGTGCCATTTCACACTCCCTTCTGATGATCTAAGGTCATACGGGAATATGACTGTTCTCTCGAACACAGAACGCTTGGAAAAAAGCTGCTTCTCGCTCCCACACAGTATTCTTTGTCATGCTCCCTTACCTTTATCACGAATGCTTAGGGGAAGTTTTAGCACAATGTGCAATTTTGCTAATTTGCAGTGTCGGAGGCATTGATCTCTTTGCCTTTTCAAAGTCTTTCTTATTTCAAATCTAGAAAGCACAAACGAAACACAGCGAAGTCGTTAAATGGTTACATGCTCTTTTTTCGCCTCTCTCTATCTCATGTCTGACATTACCTTCTCCTTTTCCTATGTGTCATGTGTCTCTTGTAAACGTCACATCTAGTTCCAACGCCACTTTCACGTAAAAGTATCATTTGTTATGGCTTGAACAAGCATTTATTTCTTTACCGCAAAAAATTGCAATTCTTTCCACTTTACTAATAGAGACAGAAACTATTCACGGCGTAAACTTTACCGTTGATACAAAAAGTTACCGCTTGATGAGCATGAAGCGTAAATAAAGTTTGCCGTTCATACTGCGCGAACCTGCCGCTTTGTCTACTAATGATATGTAATTGTTATTTCAAAAAAACTCGTTTCGTGAGTAATTTCATACGTTGTCTTTGTACTGGTATTTTTATTTATAACATTGATTTGACGTTACCATAAAAGCAAAAACGGCGTTATAAGGCTTCTATGTGTACTTTTATTTCATATCTGAATTTAACTTTAAAGAAAACCTTTGTGATTGGTCACATAAAAGAACATTATGTCAGGAATAAGTCTAATACAGACAAATCTGGTGATCATAGATGCCAGACAAAAGGACCACCTGGGCCTATCCATATTTGTCCAAATCATCCGATTTTCCCGAATATCAAGTGAAAAGTGAAGAAGTACGCCGGCGTTCTGATACCACTTGTCTTGATGGACGGTTAATGGCACATCTTTCAACTAGCGCAATACCTGTTTTAGAAAATGCAAGTAAATTAGACCCATTAGTTTGGGTATAGAATGTATGGGCCAATCACATGTCCATAAAGAATATCTGCCCACGCAATGATGCCAAATCTGTGCTGGAATTCCTGTAAATGTGTGGCATGAAAGGTTTGCCCAGACATGGCTATTTCGAGAATTGAGAATACCGTCGCCAGTGAATGAAATTCATCTATCAATATAATTCGGCGCGGAAAGGGCTCGTTGTTGCAGCAGTGCAGAAAGCACACAAAAGACAACACATGGTACAAAATCGGATTGCAGCACTGAAGTACCCTTTAAAGGTGGTATGGGTAGTTGTTGCTCATGCAGAACATCCCAGACGGTGCAATGAACAACATTGATTGCACTCGCAATTGCTCGAGGACTCGTTGACAGCTTATCACCAATGTAATGCAGAAACTCCTGTTCAAAGTAACTCCTGTATTCCACAATGTTGTTCGGAGACTATACGACTCTAGGATGGGTCTTGAAAGACCGTAGAAATGAAATAATAAAGTGAGTGTTATTTATGGATATCTTTGACTGCTAAGGCTCTTACCGTCCCATTCTACATTGAGCGTAAAAGACTGCTTTATTTAGCTCAGAGGCCTATTTATCAAATGTGAAGTCCTTATACGTGTCGTAAATCTATGACTCGTAGCCATCGCCTTTACTTCCTTTCTGAAATAAGGCATGCTAAGAATTTTTACGCCCAAAAAGAAAATCCATTGTCCTCATTTGAATCCACGACTTTGGGAACCAAAGGTTAGCTTGTTACCCATAGGCCACGAAGGACGATAGGTTAAAGGGTTGGGTTGAGGTGGATTGACATCAGGTGATCTTTGATGTAAACCTTATGTTGCTAGAAACTAAACGGCTCGCATAGGGGCTTAAACCATGATAGGAAGATAGCTTAGAGATGAACTGACATCAGCTGATCGTCTGACATGAAAACTTGTTACTCGGAGACTAAACGAAACGTGAATGGGGCTCGAACCAGAGTATAGAGGTAGGGTAGAAGCCAAATGGCATCAGCTGCTCGTCTGGCGTAAATACCTCTCGTGGTGAGGTACCTATCAGGCAAACCGACTTGAACTTGTGACACAGAAACTATAAGTTTCCCGATATGGGTTCCTAATCAAAACATAATGTGTTCAGATCCCCTCTATAAGTATTTTTAGGTTTTGAAAGTGAATTTTCGAACATTATATATGCTCATGTTCAAAATATCAGTGAATTCTACGGTTTGTCCTAAATAACACCCTCGGAAAAGGTTGGATGTTTCTCGTAAAGTTTGTCAACTACGCTTAGAAGGGTATTTGTTTTCTCCTTGCTGTTTAACTAAAGGTTTGAATTTTCTATTTCTTTTGCATTGGCGCATCCTGATGGTTGTTACACACTTTAACACTCACAAGCAACGGATTTATTTGAGTCGAAAGTTGGTCATAATGTAACAGGACTGACAGTAAGGCGTGCAGAGGAAATTGCTAACAGCAGTTATTTTAATTTAATGTAAGTTTTGTCAATGTCCAATTCACTCTAACAGTGTGCTCACACCTACATTACCTAATTAATTCACACAAATTGTTATATGCAAGCTATTTCTTCCTGGGCAACCAAGAGCTCTGGTGGCTGATGTGTGTGATTAGGATTGTGTTGGTTCCTTCTAGCTAAGGATAAAAAAAGTGTGGAAGTTATACTCAGACGTTGTGTCATAGCTGCGTATTATTTAAAAAAATGGCTTCTGTAGCCTATCCTATATTTCGTACATTAAATACTTTTTATTGGTGACAAATTATTGGTTCTACGCTTTTATTGTGTTGCTGCAGCGACGGAATATCTGTGCTCTTTGATGGGCGACTTTTGAGACACACTTGAAACCTATTTTACGAGATGTGTATAATGCTAGAGAGCCGCATATGGCCGCCAAAAGTCAACAGTAGCCCCGCATCTAAGTGAAATAGCAAATAAACGTGAAGCAAGGGGAAAAGATGGTTCATGCATACGTAACTACATACGCTTTGAATTTGTGGTAGCCATGCCTTCTCTTGGATCGATGTGAGTGGGCACACTGCACGCTATAAGGTAAGTAAGCAGGCGCGTTTGTTTCCAAAGTGCATTTTTTCTGTGTGTCAACGGTTTGGCCTCTAGCCAGCATCGCTTAGCTGTAATCACCGGCCCAGATTTGGCAGAGAAAAATCCCATGTGTAACCACCACACACTTTCTCTGTGTCATTATTTCACAGAAACTCATCACACTATTCCTATAAAATATGCAGGTTAAATGCGAACACAGACTGTTTTAAATCGTACGAATGTAATAGTCTCATAGCTTTTACTTGAAATAGTCCAAAGTTTGATGTCGCACTTTTTAAACTCTTTTAGATATGCTTTATATAACATGAAAATTACTCATTTTGAGACACACTATATGTGATGCCCAGATAGTCATTCCTAGAGAGTGTTCTTGGCAAACACGTGTCATAAAATCAAACGGTCAGTTTGTCGGTTTATTTATCTGCAAACTTGTCCTAGCTTTTGGTAACGGATCAAAGGGAATTTACCTACTGAAAAAACTACTTATGTTTCAGACAGATTCAATGCTATCTTGAATGCGAAATAATCGTATTTTGCCCTAACCACGAGTTCTTATATTTATTATCCTAATCATTTTGAAATATCCTAATAATATGCTCTCAACAAGTTACTGTAAATATCAACCAGAACTTACTGTTAAATGTGCTTCTGTTTTATTTGGTAATAGGAGAAAAAGACAGCGAGAACTTCTTATCTCGCTGAAAAAGAGATTTATTTTTATTTACCTATGTACGTTCCTTTGGTAGTATTATGGTAGTAATCTTGCCACTGCTCTCTAGTATTAACGAAGTATGCATCCCGTATTGTTTTCCAAGTCATTTCGTTTCATTCATTGTGTGTTATGATGAATTGTGTGTTCGAAGAATAAGAAAATAGTTAAAGGCTATTTCTCGCTAGGTTCTTTAGCCGAAAAAGGATGTTAGCTAACTACTGTGCATAATATCGTCTGTTTGCGAAAGCATTGCTAAAGTATCCAACTCGGAACTTCGCAACCTACCTAGTTGCCTCCGAAGGCATGGGCTAGGCACGCGGCTTTGTTCCTGGGTAACTGCCTAATTCACCATGAAACGTTTTGTTTACGCACTTTTGTTGGCGTTGAAAACTATATTTTCATATCAAATAGAATTTGAGCAAAGACTCCAACATCTTAGTTCGGTGTCGCTTTGATACATCCTGTATATCTGAACACAAATATTAACATAACGGAACTTTCGCAGTATTAGTTTACTAGCTTCCTTTCCGTCATTGCACTGGTTGTTAAATTTCAAATCGTGGTTTTATGAATTCTATTTCATAAGATACTGGAATCAATGTAAAATTATTTAATTCTCTTCCCCTATTCAATAATTGTAATTTCGCAGCCTCGCCATATGTATCACTAATACATGTTGGCCTCGATAAAATGCTAGAATCTATTACATGCAAAGAAGAAAAGCAGGAAGACCCAGAAGAACATGGAAGTTGCCAGAAAAATACATGTAAGTTTGTCGAAAATGCCAGTTGTGGTGCGATAAATAATAATAATAATAATAATAATAATAATAATAATAATAATAATAATAATTTATTTTAATGTTATTCTTAAAGCGCAGAGAAAAAAAGAGATTCCTAAACATCGTACTATTTTTCCACTCCATTATCACACTCATCGTCCGCAAGGCGGACATCGAGGGTGGGTACCGACTGCGTGCGAAAGGATCAAAATCTCCCCAATTGCGCGAAAGGTGGCTAACAGTGCGCTAGCAGGTATACGACAAATACGTCAGATGCTCTGTGAGTCTTTCTTATGTAAGTAACACAAGTGTGGCACTTTAGTAAATAATGTTAGTCATTTGTTTCGAGAATAGTTATGGTTATAGAGATGGTAACACTGTTAACGACTGTCCATTGTTCCGATAGTTCTGGTCTTAGGTTATAGGGCTGGTAACACTGTTAACGGCTGTCGAATGCTCCGAGTGCATAATATGGCGTGCTGTTTATAAAATGGTATACTCATCGTGTGTGTTTCTATAGAGCAATGGATTCCAGCACTTATCTGCAAGTTATAAAAAGTCAAGGAGATAAAGTTTGGTTGTTATAGATGGATATAAATTTCGCAGAGATAGAGAAGCCAGCGAGTAGTATCGTGGAGGTAAACTGTTAAAACATATAAGTCCCTATTTAAAGTACTCATAGTTTATTCATTAATGAAGTAAGTCATAGTTTGGATAAACAAATAATATTTAACAGTGTAAAGCGCAAATTTGTTCCTGACCATTCAAGTTGATTCGCAAAGAAGTTACCAGTGAAAGAGTTAACATTTTAAGTAAAGACGCAAATTGCATTAGGAAATGTATTTATCGCGCTAGAAGGTCAATTTTGCCACCATTACCAAAAACGTTAAACGAAATTCACAAAGCTTTGCAGAAAATGACAGTTTTTAAGTATGAAGAATGAAAACTTGCTTCTGATTAACGATAGTAACTTAAACATCGGTTGTTTTGCGACGGAGAATAATCCATGAATGCTATGTGAAAGTAATGAACATTTTGTAGATGGTACTTTCGAGTACTGTTTCTTTTACCAATTCTTTACAATTCATGTATCCAATAATGGTCAGTATATTTCATTAGTTTTGTGCTTATTGCCAAACCAAACAGCAGTCACGTATGAGAAGGTGCTGATTGAAATCGTAAATGCCTGTGATAATATTAATATTAAGTTTAAACCTTCAGTAGTTGTGGTTGATTTTGAAGTAGCCATAATAAAGCAATTTGTCAGGTATGACCATCAGCATCTATAGTATGTTGTAGATTTCATTTCACACAGGATTTGTGGAGAACAATTCAGATTTTAAGACTACCTTCTGAATATTAACAAAACAGTACTGATGTCGGCAAAATTTTTGACTTTGCTCTCTCCAGGGGAAGTAGGAGATGCAATTGTAGAACATTTAATGAGCATAAAAATCCTAATGTTTCAAAATTTGCAATTATTTAACAACAGCTTTCATAAGTTCTGATTCTGCGTTTCCTCCAGAAATTTGGGTTTCTATCAATGTCATATCAGATAGAACAACCAATGCATGTGAGGCATTCCACAGGTGTTTTGGACTCAGCTTTAGCAGTGCACATCCACATACATATAATTTTGTTGATCCTATCATTCAAACGTAGACAAGCACTCACATAAAAATGAATGATATTCCTACTTGCAAATCTAAATCTGCCTGCGAAAAGCGTAGGCAGCACATAGGGGAATTAATTTTAAAATACAAACCAGGACTTATGTTACAATTGCATTTCCTATAGAGTATTTGTTATTATTACAAGAAAGGCACATCATTTAAATGCATGCTTTAACTTTTTACTTTCTCTATACGCACTATGTACATAGTGTATAGAGAATGTATTGCACTCCACCAAAAAATTCGATACCGAGATTTCACCGGAGATATATGTTTTAGGGTCACCTGTATCCAAAAAAAGTATTTTCAGAAAAAGGTCCGTGTGTGTGTCCGTGTGTCAGTGTGTCCGTGTGTCTGTGAACACGATAACTCAAAAACGAAAAGTCGGTAAAATACCAAACTTGGTATTTAAGTTTAGTATCTTCCAGGGATGCGACACGAAGATTTTGAGAAAAATCCCCCCACCCTCAACTACCCTTTACATGGAATTTTTTTGAAAATTTTGATTTCTCAAAAATGGGTCTAACGATTTTGATTAAAATTTCGTATATTAAACATATTTACCTGACAAATAAGATGTATATCTTGAATTTTCTAGGAATAGCCTCTGAAGACTAGTTTATTCTGGATGAATTTTACGGAAGTTTAAATAACTGCTAAACCGTAAGAGATGGACAAAAACTTACTACAAAAAAAAATGTAGAGCACGTTAAAACACACAATTTATGTTATATACATTTTTTCGTGGAGTTCGCCGTTTTTGAGACATTCCTTATTTTTGGTTTCTGCTATGAAAAACTTATATTTTTCTCATACAGGAACTTGTCAACTTCGATCCATATAAACAAAGGAACTTCATTGACATAGCAACCAGCTTTTGACTATCACTTTAACCTATGGTAGTCCCTTATTTCGCTTCTACTTACAAGGAAGCAAGTAATAAGACTATTTCTGCTAATTTTTTCTGATTAGTATAAAGTAAATAGAAGTATAAGCTTCTAAAGAATAATTTGTTGCAGGGATATAGAGAAAGTCATGTGAATGGTACACATCAGATTTTTCTATGCGGATTTACCTGTACAAACAGAAATGTTATTATACTCAGAAATTTCACTACTGCCGTTTTTAACTTTCTTCTGACAAATCTATTAATTGCTCAGTGTTCTGATTCGAAAATCAGTGTGGATACCATCGTAATTTTGTAACACTTCATCATAGTGTCCTTCCCACATTTGTTTTTAATACACTCAGTACATTAGTAGGATATATATAAAAAATACTTGCCCACCTGGGTAGTGTGGTGGTAGCGTGTCTGCCTCACATTCGAAAGGTCGTGACTTCGAATCTCGCTTAGGGTGAGTTACCCGGATAAGTTTTTTTCGGGGTTTTCCCTTATCCTGAGAAGACGAATGTCGAGTAACTTTAAGCTCCATGGACCCCGAGATCATTTGAGCATCACATCACCAATTACATTCATTGTCCGATAACCAGGTTAAAGAACGTTAAGCAACAAAAAAAAAAACGTATTTTGTGGTTTAAATTTTCAGAATGCAATGACATATCATAGCCTAATTAATTAAAATGCTATACTTTAGCAATATTTATGTCGCGATAGTTTACATCGCATTTGATGCAATATTCCATGAGTTTATTCGCTGCCAACATAGCAGTGGATTTCTGACTATGTAAATAATTGATCGTCCACAAACAAAACTGTATTTAAAACTACATTTCCTATTTTAAAATTAAATCTAAGCTGTTCCATCCCTTCAGGGACAGCAGTATATGGCGGCAATATTACGCCTATATTAATTCTTCCGGATTTGATTAATATTTCTATACTTCCTTGAATTTATAACCATTTTTGCGCTTTCTCTACATAGTACACAGGTGGAGAACGTTTAGCACTCCACTCAACAATTCGATATCGAGATTTCACTGGAAATGCACGTTTTAGGGACCCTGTATCAAAAACAATTAAAAAAAGCTCTGTGTGTGTTGGTGCATCCGTGTTTCCGTAAACACAATAACTGAAAAACAAAAAATCAATAAAATATTTAAGTTTAATATCTTCCAGGATGAGACACGAAGACTTTGAGGAAAATCCCCCACCGCAAAATAACCTTTACATGGAAAATATTTCGAAATTTTTTATTTTCTTAAAAATGGTCTAACGTTTTGACTCTGAAGACTTCTTCATTCTGAATGACTTTTATATAGCTGGTTAATCGTAAGAGATAGACAAATACTTGCTATACAAAAATGTAGATCTCGTTAAAACGCACAATTTATGTCATATATATATCTTCGTAAGTTGACCATCTCCGAGATATTTCTTGTAATTGATATAAGTTTTAAGGTACTTAAAATTTTCTCATACGGGAATTTGTCAACTCCTGGCCATGCAAAAAGCTAATTTCAACCACTTAGCAGCCAGCGTTTAAAAGATTTGAATATCGTTTTAGCCTACTGTATCTACTTATTTCCCTTCTACTTACAAGGAAGCAAGTAATACGACCATTTCTGCTGATGTTTAAATCGATTGGTATGAAGTAGATAGAAGTATAATGTTTTCAACAATAATTTGTTAACAGATATAGAGAAAGTCATGTGAATGGAATGCAACATATTTTGGACGTAGATTCCAAATTCGTCCATAGAATTGCTGTATAGCATCAGGTTACTAAGTAATTTTAAATTTCCTGTATTCTTAATTTGTTCTGTTAAAGACTAAATATTATAGTTATACTATTGGCACATTTTTATAATTACAGAAACAACAAACGAAGGTTTCAACTTTTAAATGAAGGATAGCAGTGTTGCTGCATATTTTACTACGCAGACTTCAATGTGTGTATGCAGAGATGTGAATGGTACAGGATGTCCACATATTCCACAGGGATGCTACTATTTATTGATCAAAGAAAACCAGCTGAAAAGTGATGCTAATGCACAATGGTAACAAACTCTCATCAGTGTGGCTTATAGTAAGGTCATAAAAACCACGGTTTCCTGTTGAAGGCAATCAAATATAAATTCAATGAATGGCAAATATGCTGTGATTTAAATATTGCAATACTTACCAGTTTACAAGCCAGGCTTACAAAATACTGGCCTTTGAGGAAGGCGTACGTAGAAAAGACAGTGTAAATTATGCTCCTTGGTTGAGCCCGGTAGAGTAATTCTACATGCGCTTCATATTAAGCAGGGTTCTACGAGAGTACAAAAGGCTCTTATTAAGGCCTTCAGTCATTTGAAAACAACGTTTCAAAATATCAGTGAAGCAAAACTAAGAGAAGGCATATTTGTTGGACTACAGATAAGGAATTGATTTAATAAGTATAACGAACTATTGTGATCAATTAGTGTTGATTTAATTGTTTTTTTTTCACACAAGTCATGTATAGGACAGGAGTTAGATAGGTAGAGTCAGACTAAAAAATAAGTATCATATCCGGGATTTGAACCACGGATCTCCCAGTCTCTAGTCGGTTGCTCTAACATGTCAACATGCCGGCGTGGGATTAAATTTCTTATCTGACTCGCATGTTTCCCGGTAAACCACAAGGTGATCTCAAATTATTTTGAGATGACATCTCCCAATGGCGAATTACAATGTCACAAGTCCCAGAATTCATAGTATAGCCAACTATTATGGTCAATCAGTGTTGATTTAATTGTTCTTTTTTTTCCATGTGTAAGATAGGAGTTGGATACAGATGGCATTAAATGTTTCAGTCTGACTACTTCTCGAACAAGAACTATAGAAGATGTATTCAAAGTACATCTTTGTTAAAGAAGGTTATAAGAATATTTAGCGAATGCAGTAACAAAAGTCAATGTGGAAAAAGAATGGGAGAATCTAAAGGAGTTCTTCTAAATGCAGAAAATGAAGAAATAGGAGAGAAAAAGAAAATAGAAAGAAAAAAGGGTAAAGAATATGGAATGACCAATAGATATACCAGTAAAAGAGAAAAGCATACATAAAGTTCTTGCAGAATAAAACAAAGGAAAATGAAGCTATGTATAAACAAAAAACGAAATAATTCAAAGCAACTTGTAAAGAAAGTCTATCAAGATTCTTGGGATCAACTTATAACTAATATAGAGCATGATATACCTGGACCACAAATCCTCGCTTATAAACTGATGAGACATTTTAATCAATCTGAAAAGGATACTGCATAAATAAATATAACAAAGAAAACAATATTATCAAGATCTATTGAATAATCATGAAGTAACAATAGATAATGAAGCTACGTTACCTTGTTATAATAAAACAGTAGACTCAATTAGCTTAGACGCGTTACAAATCGCTTTGAAAGATATGAAAAATAGGAAGGCCTGTGGACCATATGGAATAAACGTAGAATTAGCTACTTAAATATTCAGGTTTAATGTGCCAACTAAGGCTATTGCATATATAATGAGTGTTGGAGAAGCTATAAAACACCCGAATCTTGGACAGTTGCCGAGATAATTCCAATATTTAAGAAAGGTCGGAGAAATGATCCAAATAATGACAGAGGAATAAGTCTTCTGAACTAGCTTATAAGGTTTATGCTAACATAGACAATAATCGCTTAAAATCTATAACAGACGTTATTTTAGAGAAAGAACAAATTGAATTTAGAAACGGACGTTCATGCGATATCTTTAGTATTAAACGAATTTTAGAAAAAAAGACGAGAGGTCAATTTAGAGACTCATATTGCTCTTATTGACTTTGAAAATAAGTTCGATTTGATGAACAGAACTATTTAATGGAAAATAATGAGGGGATATCCCTGACACATTTTAGAGGTTTTTAAAAGCATATATATGCTAAAGTTTATAATTTAGGCACATAAAAACCGAAACCAATAATAAGCTAGGAGTAAGACAACGATGCAGCCTGTCACCCACTTTATTAAATAAATACATAGATGATCTTATAAAAACAGGGTAAAAAAGAAGTGCATCCAGGAATACGATTAAAAAGGGATTCATATGTAAACATAATGTTATACGCAGACCAAAGTAATGATTCATCAAGCTGAGAAGAAAAATATGTAGAGAACATAATATCCTGGAACAAGTAAAAGACGCCCAAGAAAAAGATAGAAATAAAGTAATGAATGCGAAGACGGAACAGGTGTAAAGCCTAATCCTTGAAGTGTAGAAGAAGAAGAGTTAGCATATTTAACATTGCTGGGTTAGGGCTTCCAAACTTTCCTTAATAATAACACACATTTTCATAAAAAAATAAAACATTTTTAATTATGTTTAACACCCGCTTTTACTACATGGCGATGACACTGATGATACATGAAAAGAATATGGAGAACCGGTAAAGAAGAACCTGGAGAAAACCCACCCCTGCGCCACTTTGCCTACCACGATTCCCATATACGGTTAGGATCGAACCGCCGCCTTGGTGAGAGGTGAGTGGTCTAACCACATTTTCAGGTTGAGTGGCCCATTCACTGGTAATGCATAGCCAAATACTTTTCAGGAGGAATATACGGTTACATTATCCTAAATTTATTTTCACAAGCAAACCCCTAAGTCGAAACGCGATCAGCTGAGTAATGAAGGTATGCAGGGAGAACTTCTGTTGCTCCTCTATGACCATTTTCTCCCTGTGTCTTACTACGGTTTCTCTCACACCCTAATTAGCATAATGAGCTTTACATTCGAAGTTAATTACTGCAAGACCGCGGTAAAATGGGAGAAGCCAACAAAATCAAATCCATACAACCCATATGAAATTTCCGGACCTCCGACACACCAACTGGTTTTTGAAGTTTCAATTTACTTGATTCAGCTGAGGATGACTTGGAAAGAACTCGGGATGACACAACCTGCATTTCCTCCAAACAAAACATTCACTTAGAAAGTTTTACATTATTTATTTATTTTATTTAAAAAATGCGATTGTTGTTTTTGTACTTTAACGCCCTTTAGCCTGGTAGGTCATATCGGACAATGAATGAAGAAGTCACTGAATTAATGATCCGTTGAGTTAGAGTCTTCTTAGGATAAGCAAAATCCCTGAGAGGGGGGAAACAAAATGAATTCTTATATCCCTTATCCAAGTAACTCACCGTAACCGAGATTAGAACTTGGGACGTCTTGAATGTGAGCAGACATACTACCCCCACAAAGAGGCGGGAAAAAGTATTACAAATTGGGCTTTATTTATGACGCTCTGCAACTGCTGTAGTTACTAGTGTCCCAGTTTATATTGGGGTGAAAGATAGCTTAATGTTGCTCAGAGGCCTCGATCAGACTGCTACATTACGTAAATTTACAACACGGGGTCACCGACTTTAGTTGAAAAGCCATGCTAAGCATTTGTACATCTTAAAAGAAATTGCACTCCACCGGGTTTATACCCGCTAGGCAGAGTTCCTCTAGACCCAGGAGGATGATATTAATGTTATGCAGTTATATGACATAAAATGCTTGCCTGTGCCAGAAGTATCGCATTTCACTTAAAAATGTCATGCTAATATTTCAAAGAAAATACATGTTTTGGTGCCCTGAATAAGCATTTTAAGAAAAATGTCTACGTGTTCGTGTCTGCAAATTTCATAATAATTTCAAAACGAATTGTTGAATAGATAACAGGCATACCGCAAATTTTCAAGAAAATCTCTCTAATCTATATCTTTGCATGAAATATTTTTAAAAATGTTTTATCTTCTCAAATGTGCCTACACCATTTAGATTAAAATACCATGGATTTAAGATATTTACATGACTAATAAAATGTATATCTTGAATTTTCTGCGAATAGCCAGCGAAATCCAATTTGTTCTAAATTAATTTGGTATATTTTTATAACTGATAAACTCTAAGATGGGAGCAAAGATATTTAATAAAAAAGTAGAGTTCGTTAAAATACACAATCTATCAAATAATTTTTGTGCTAAGCATTTTCTGAGATATTAGGTTATTTTTTAAATTGTCCAATGCTTTATACATTTTTTTTTAAATGTAAGCATTTAATTATTTCTCACGATGTCGTGGAATTTCAAATTCAGCTCATAACAACCAGATTTTTAAACTCTTGATTATCGTTTTTGCTCCAGTATTCTCATTGTGCTTAAACGAAATACATAATGAAATGTATAATGAAAACATTTCTGCAAATGTTAATCTAATTAATGTGAAATAGAATAATACGCTTTATTTGTAGGAGAGTTATAAAAATAAACGATTATGGCTATAGTGAACCTAAAACATCAGACATTTTTCCCAGATTACCCGTTTTTCTTTCCCAAATACTACCCAAATAAATAATATACACCTCACTGTTGTTATAAAAGAAATGTACATATCAATATGAACGGATCAGTCATGAGTTCGATATATTCGACAGCTGGCAAAAGACTACACATTATTACAGGCTACTAATCCTAGCTGACCGCGGAAACATACGAGCATCGCAAACTAAGAGCCTTAGCGTATACTTTATGTGATTCCATTGGAAATGAAATCCGAGGTCCGAAGGGCTTGAGTATAAAATATTCCGACTGGGGGACCTGGATTTTCCTGACTGTTAATCTTCATTCAGAGGCTCTTGTATATATACTTACATAATCCAGCTACTGCTGCTGCTGTGGCGATCGAGGACACTACTGGTTTGGTTATCTGAGCCGTGCGGGTTGCAGAACATGTAGGGCTGACGTTCATTACCACTTCAATATGGCAGATAATGCTATTAGTGGCCAAGTTTTACTTTCCGCTGTTATAACTCCATGTAAACATGTCCGCATAGGAGTCCTAACTTGATTTTGGTCGCATAGCCCCTGTGCTGTGTCAGCGCTGCTGTAAACGTATGCAAATTAGTGATATTTCGCCAATAAATTGCAGGTGCAATATTCATAATGTCACACTGCATTCACAGATGTTCTGCTCGCAAACAAGGAAATCCCAAGCGTCAAATTAACCCATACATTAAATATCTCAATCAAGCTACTTTGAAATGCTTTTCTCTGTATAACGATATTGATTATTTCTCCCCTTCCAATAATGAATATAAGACTTCTTTTTCATAGCTGTTTCAAGCGATCTGTGGCTAGCATTAGGAAAATCTTGGCTCTTCTGTTTTTTCTTTCTTTTCTACTTTCTTCAATCTGGCTATATTGAGTAGATGAAATATTACAATATTTTACAAAAGAAAAGGTACAGGTGTCCACCTTTAAATTTCTGAGAGAACTCATTTAGAGAAATAAAATGTTGAACTATTCCAAGCATTTTTATAAAATTAAGTAATTTATAAATCATTATTTGATAAAACTCTGTCGCTTAGAGACGGGTGTTAAGGGGAGCCAACATAAGTTCTTATTTTTACTGTCTCTATAGGCACTATGTACACAGTGTATTGCATAATGTATTGCACTCCACCAAAAAATTCGATACCGAGATTTCACCGGAAATATATGTTTTAGGGTCCCCTTTATCTAAAAAAAGCATTTTCGGAAAAAGGTCCGTGTGTGTGTGTGTCCGTGTGTCTGTGAACACGATAGCTCAAAAACGAAAAGTAGGTAAAATACCAAACTTGGTATTTAAGTTTAGTATCTTCCAGGGATGCGACACGAAGATCTTGAGAAAAATCCCCCACCCCCAACTACCCTTTACATGGAACTTTTTTCGAAAATTTTGATTTTCTCAAAAATGGCTCTAACGATTTTGATTAAAATTTCGTATATTTAAAATATTTACCTGACAAATAAAATGTATATCTTGAATTTTCAGGGAATAGCCTCTGAAGAGTAGTTTATTCTGGATGAATTTTGCTAAATTTTGAATAACTGCTAAACCGTAAGAGATGGACAAAAACTTACTACACAAAAATGTAGAGCACGTTAAAACACACAATTTATGTTATATACATTTTTTTCGTGGAGTTCGTCGTTTTTGTGACATTCCTTATTTTTGGTTTCTGCTATGAAAAACTTATACATTTCTCATACAGGAATTTGTCAACTGAGGTCCATACAAACAAAGGAACTTCAGTGACATAGCAACCAGCTTTTGATTATCACTTTAACCTATGGTACTCCCTTATTTCACCTCTACTTACAAGGAAGCAAGTAATATGGCTATTTCTGCTAATGTTTTACTGATTAGCATGAAGTTAATAGAAGTATAAGCTTTTTAAGAATAATTTGTTGCAGGGATATAGAGAAAGTCATGTGAATGGTACACATAAGATTTTTAATTGTGTAGTTATAGTTGAACAAAATAGAATAAAGGTTTACAGTATCCCCTTATTATTTAATAGGATAGTTTACCCTTAAATAGCTACTATGCTTCTCCTCTAAATTAGATTTTCTCAAAACCTGTACACTTTTCTCTGAAATTAGTGGGATAATCGTAGTGAAACTTTACAGAAACATGTAAACATAATGCCTACTTATTTTGAAATATAATAATCTACTTATCTTGAATAATATGGACATTAGTAAAACAATATATGCGTTTTAACTCCTAGGCCTTACATGTCGGTGTGGCATGTGCCAGAAGCCTGTCGAGGAAACCAACGAACTTTAATCATAGTATAGCGAACCAGTTACGAGGGATCGGCTCGCAGCCAGGCATGAGAGTGAAGAAGTATGATATGAAATGTAGGCTAAATAGGGAGATAGTGGAGATGATAGTGCAGCTATTAATGAAATGGATGGAGGGAGAAGACAGAGAACCTGAGATAACCCGCTCAGACGCTGCTTTGTCCGCCACAAATCCCACATGCGGGGCTCTGAGGTTGAATCCAAGGCGCCTAGGTAAGAAAGGAGCAGTCCAACCACTCAGCCAAGGTGCCGCCACAATGTGCAGAAACATACTCGAAAATATTTCATGTCCACGGTCAGGATTCGTACCACGGATTCTCTGTCTCTAAGACAATAATGATCAGATGGCCCTGCAGGCATTCAACCTGTTCACTGAATCAAGTATCAAGTATTCCGGTCATTCTTCAAGGAGAATTTAAGTATTTGAAACAATCTAAATATGATTCAGTTGGAAATTCCTAGGCATGTCGCTTAATGCTTCCTCCAAAAGGCAATTCTTTTAAACGAAGTCCTAACTCTACATTGTTCTCTCTTTGCCTCCGTATATGAACCATTTGTGTCTATCAACTTCCTCTGCCCTGAATCTTTTTGTCCTTTATCTTTCCAATCAATTCAATTTTAGTAGATAAAATGCGGCTAAACAAGAGCCGAAATAATTACCTTCTTGCAGCACTCCAAATTGCCTTTAAGGTGTTCATTTCATGGTTGCAGATACCCTGAATTCACGAATCAGGTACCAAAGTTCCAAACGCGTTCGGAAATGGATCGCGGTGGCTTAATAGCAAGGCATCAAAATGCTAAGCCGAACGTTTGGTATTGGAATTCGTACTCTGACCGGAATTTTGTGTGAATCAAATTTTATGTATATCAAATGGACATTCTTACATCCTATTATCGCTCAAATGCCCTCTCCTCATAAACATGTATATAACTGTTGTTTCACATTTAAAGGCTGAATCAGATTTGAAAAATACCACGCATAAGGCATTGGATTTTTTCAAATAAATTCAACTTTCAA
This sequence comes from Hymenopus coronatus, assembly GCA_030762935.1. Lineage (NCBI taxonomy): Eukaryota > Metazoa > Arthropoda > Insecta > Mantodea > Hymenopodidae > Hymenopus > Hymenopus coronatus. The sequence goes on along the minus strand of CM060881.1, from coordinate 79,576,597 downwards.
AAAATTATACTTGTTCGTCCTTGATTCAGTGCACCTCGCATCCGATACAGTTAGACAACGCTAAGTTCCCATGACTCGCTCTTGCGGGGAGGACAAGGTCGCATCTCTTAGGCTGTTGCACTTTGCTGGTCGGAATTTCATTAATTAATAATCATATTGTTAGCTCAATTCCATCTAAATGGGTTTGACTAAATTTTCATCTCAGGCGTAGCTCTTGCTCGACACGCAAGTCCCTTGGCACTTCACATCAATCATGCATTAACTTATAGCGGCCGAGGCAGCAACCCCTGGCATTAATTAGCATTTGTAACTGAGGACAAAACTATCATTAATGGCAACTAACAACATAGCGCCAGTCCTAAGTCCGGCGTGGTTTACAGAAATCCCAAGCAAACACTGCACCAGAATTACGAACAAACTTGTGCGTCCGAATCTCAAACACGGCTCTCTGTTGCTTCTAAGAGCTCAGTGTTGCTAAGGAGCTAATGTTGGGAGCGTTCGGTCATCTATTAGCGATGGTTTGTTTGTCCATCTTTATGTATGATTGGAGCTTTTCCAATAACTTTTGAAGTGATGCGGCATAGACTTTAGACATTTTTCTGAATACCGCAATAATTATTTATCCGCGACCGCTTAATAATGGTTACTTACCCAACGTATCACCACGGTAATGATTTAATATACTTACCATAGGTAACTTGTTGGGAAAGGATTGTGTAACAAAGTTGAATATTAATAAAATGTATTTAAGCATAGTATAGAACGAGTAATTTCATTTGGCTAAACATCAAATAAATGGTTCATTATTTAAAACATGAAGAAAAATAGAATAAATCAATATAGCAAAGCTTATAAATAATAATGATATATACTTTTATTAATATTATTATAAAAATTGAAGAATTGAATCAAATTACTAACAGAAGATCAGTAATACCAACTAATCAAACAAAAAAGGGTACACAATGTTATTTACATAAAATAATATAGTGTTACAATGTCTTTATGATTTGTTGAGAATAATCGATCACTTAAATATTTTCAAGACATCATGTTTTGCTGAGTATTAGTTTACTGTTCTCCAGCGTAAGAGTTGCAAGAGTATCTCATTTTATTCCTACTAGTAACCGAGGTCGTTAAGAGTTGAACTCGTGAACGGAAGACAGCGATTGAAATCCCGACAGACCGTGCTTCTTGATTCACATTTCCCCCAGGTTTCCCTAATTTTTCATGAGTGGCAAACTATCCTGAACTAAGAACGTAGACCTGGAAGGTTACTGTCCAAAATTCCTTTGCCCATCTAACATTTCATTTCATGTATCAACAGTGTCCACGAACTGTGGTGCCTATGCAGTTAAAACGGGTGTTAAACACAACTAAAATAAAATGCTTACTTATAAACTCATCTGCCAATAAATGGAGATTTAAGGAATCTTCACCATTACAATGGATAAAGGCACACAAATGACAAAAGTAATTTTAAAAGCCTGGGCTTCCTATTACTTATATAGGTATGAGTATAGTCACAATCTTTAAAAATGGATGCAAAGCGATTCCTATATGTGGATTTATCACGACATACAAATGGCATTTTATTTTGCATTACACTTTACTTTGAAAACTGGCAGAGATCTTAAACCTGCAAAATAGTTTTTACAGTTGGGGAAGAATTTACGAATGTGTCAATATAACAATAATTCACTATTTGTGTCCTCGATTCTGATACGATGTTAACTTAAACCTAGGTTGTGTCACATAGTTTTTGTTTAATAGTTCAACTCAACATATGAAATAAGGGTAATATTTTACAACTCCGTTCAGTCTATTTAAATATTATGCTCCGTCCACATATGAGATTTGGGAAGGGGGCAAATCCTTTCAATAAAGTAATTGAGGGAGGAGCGATTCCTGGCTTTTCTAGTTAGAGGGACAGAAAACACCTTGCTTCCCCTAATTCGGCGCCTATGATACTTGCATAGAATAATGTAACCACAGAGACGAAGGTTTGTAAGATTGTGTTAAAAGTAACATAAGCAAGCAAAGCTTTCTCATACACGATATTGTTATATATTTAACCTTGAGATTCATAATCTATTTGCATGTTTTACTGTTCCACATTGAAGTGCTTCTCAACGTGATTTAGCCCATTGCAAGTTGAAATTCACGGCTTAATTTCGCTCTTCTGGTAAAACCTTTTTAGCCGGCTTCATCATTACAAACTCTCCACCACGTGGTGCAGTTTTTATATTGTTTGAAATTTTAGTACGCAAAAAGATATCCAGGCCATTTCACCCTAAAATTTGATGTCGAGTTTTCACCCGAAATATATGTTCTGAGGTCTTCTGAACGCAAAAAAAAAAAAAAAAAAAAAAAAAAGTAGTTAGAAAAAGGACCTGGGTATCTGTGAACAGCATAATTCAAAACAATATATTCAATAAATACCAAACTTGGTATTTAAGCTCAGGATCTTCCACAGATAAGACTCCAAAATTTTCAAGAAAATGCCTAACCCCAAACTACCTCTTATATGGACAATTTTTCCAGCTTATTTTTTCCAAAATTATCTATAACAATTTTAATTAAAATACCATTATTAAAGATATTTATATTACCATAAAATGTATGAGAGACATGGCTGAGGGCAGGTAAATGTCATTGCATGAATTTGAAAGAAGTAAAACAGTGGATTGATTTGGAAGATGGTGAAGGCAAACTTAAAGTGACTGGTTGAAAATAGAGAACTAGTACATCAACTCAGAGCAACAGCTAAAATTTCTGATGAACTCTGCAATCAAATGCAGGTTTTGGAATCATATAATCAAGATGCAAGACCGGTCTGGTTTCCTCTATCCCCAGTTCTTCAGATGGTTCAAAGTTCAGACGTGACTTGTAAAAAAGTGACAGGATATATGAATGAACGTCATCGTGCTTTAAATTTCTGAAAGTAAGTCCAGAATTTAAATGCAGCATTAGCTGTTCCTGAGAAGACGTCTTCCATTTTTGCTTCACGTGAACGGAAATGCTTCCCTACCATTGATGTTCCAGTGGAAGAAATATCAACATATGCAGCAATGGACATGGAAAAAATTTGTCTTCAAATTCTGCTTATCCTTCTAGCAGAAACAGGCCTATCATAAGTAAGCTAGCAAAGAAGACAATTATGATCCCTCCGTCCTTTGCTTCAGTTGACAGAAGTTCTTCTAATCTCTTTTGGTCTCATATCTAACAGAAGAAAATCTGCAACTCACCTACAACTTGCAATTAATCAATATTAGTTTCAAGAGGATGGTGTTCATCCGGAGATTGCGAGTGACAATGATAAGGATGACTGCATTTTCATTTATTTCATTACTAGATTGCTTAGGCCCTACAGTGTGTTCTTAATAAACTGCTGAGTATTAAGATAGTAAGCCAGCCTGCGAACTAACACTGCTCACAAAAAATTCAATTTGTTAACATAATATACATAAACGCATTTGACTTAAGTTTATTGATATAATATGCAGTATTATGTATTATTTATGTTAAAATAAATACTAATAAAAAGCATAATTTGAAAAAATATATAAATGATAATTATCAAAACAATGCAGTATAAAGTGCTCTAGTTATTACCCATCATGGTCTTTTTCATTGCGAAATAACATCAACATATTTAAGTATAATGCAATTACAATTTTTGAACAGTTAGTAGTATCTTAATATTTCAATTGATGCAAAAATTAATTAATATATTTTAATATATGTCTTGTTCATTCCATTATTTCTGTGTTTATTAAATTACTGATGCGCGTTATTACGAAAATATTTGGCACCTTATTGTCCTTGTGTCTTTGCGTACTTTTTCTCTTTCTCACACATGTACAAAATAATACTGTAAAATACATTAAATATTTGTTCTAGTGGTTGGCTTTTAATATTGTCTCACTGAAAAAGGTTGAGTGATACATAAAATTCAAATGTCATTAAAATGTATAATATATTTCAAATAACTTATTTATGGAGTACTAAGCTATTGCCGATATATCTGTTGTTGTTGTTGTTGTTGGCTTGAATTGTTCAATATGTTTGTCACTTATAAAGTGATATGACTATTCAATGTGTCTCCGACTACAAGGAAAGAATATAATATTTTAAGATCAGCTTTTAGAATCCAATTCTCATGACTATCGATATTTCATTTGTATCTATAACAAAATGTGCAATGTAGCTATTTCTACAAGATTTATCTCAATTAAAATGAAGTAGATGAATGCTTTTGTAAGAATAGTTTGTAGAAGTAATATAAATATAAATGATACTGGATAGATAAAAAGCAAGTGAGTATAACACAACAGATATTTTTAAATCTATATTTTGGCAAAGCAATACATATAATTGCGGCTGTTTTGAGAAAAAAAAAGGATTTTTAAAAATTGAATCTTCTTCGACATTAAAGTTTTTCCCAAACTTTCACTTTTCCAAAAGGTTTCAAAATAAATTATAACTGTTTACCTAAATATATTAAAATATATTGAAATGAAATATAACCATCTCTTTAGGAACATCAAATAAAGTTATGATATGAATTGCAATTAACTTTATTGAAAATGTGAAATTTAAAAATGTCAGTATAGAATTTGCATATTGTGATTTAAATGACTAGTGATTGTAATAACCAACTGGGTGTAACGCGTATTCGCCTAATATTGTTGTTAAATGGTATTAAGAATTTGCATGTGATAGTTGAAAGTCTGCGCCAAGGCGTATTGTGCTGGAGCGAGGCGCTGTGGTTCCTAGTCACCCTCGGCATCGTGAGGAAAGTGAGGAGCTGAGAAAGGCAATGATCCCGGCCGAGAAAATCAACCTTTCGTCTCAGAGAAGCATGATCATCTCCTCATTGTTTGTATGATCACCCACCTCTTCTGTGCGCACGTGAGCGTGAGGCTGGCAGTCGGGTTGACAGGCCCGGACCAACATGCAGGTTGTAGCGTCAAAGTGTTTGCAGCTGAACGTAAAATGAGGGAAATCCTGTCCGCCCGCAGCCTGTAGTCTCTTTCATTTATCCTTTCCTCCTGGGAGAAAAATATCCCATATCTCTGCAGGTTGTGCAAGTGGTGTTTCCCTCCATTGTAGCTATACCCTATACCCTTAATTTATACCATCTAATTTTATATTATGCATTTTATTTTATCTTATGGGATTTTTAATGCGTGTAGAAAAGGTAAGACGCATTTAAAATCGATTTTTTTTTCTTAAAGGAACAGAACATGAAGAACCAGATGGACGAATAGAAAAGTTAGAGACAGTAGAATCGCTTACGTAAAACAAAGTAATAAGAGAAAGAAACTAAGCACATGAACAACATTCTACTGTCTAGCTAACGACTAAGTTCCCAGATACTTCTCTTGCAGTCATGACAAAGCCCCTAAGTTCAAAGAGCGGCTCTTGAGAGTTCACAATCTGGGATGTATTTCGCACACATTTAATCACATCCTGTAACCTGTCGGCAAAGGCGCCTCCCCCGCACAGAGGCCATTTTGCAAATGAGGTCCTTTCCACTGGCAGGCATTGTCACCAAGAAAGAATGGGATGATGCTGCGAGACGAATTTGAAGGGGCAGCGGCGGAGAAAAAATATTCATGAGATGAAAGAGAAAAACATGGAATAAGGAAATGGAAACGTGTGCATAACTGCCAATAGGCTCCGTGTCGCGAGTTGATGTTATGTGGGTGCAACAGTGCATTAAGTGACATTGATGTATTCAACTGAGGCCTTTCTTTCGTCGTTTCCCTCCCAAAAGAATAATAAATAACAAGTAATTTAAGGAAGGAATGGTGTAAAAAACTTCCCTCAATAGGAGTCTATCCATCACACATTACAGGAATCATGAAGTACTGAACTATATACTGAGGCTAAAGTCCACGGTCTTTTAAAACCAACAAACTCCTCAGTATACATACAAATTAGATTAAGTTTAGTGCTTAATGCAATACTCTTTCTCTTAAGAGGATCGATCTGTAAATCTTCCAAAATTTATGGTATCCCACTGAGTGTTTTGAACTTATTAGACACCTTATCCCTGTATAAAGAAGTGTGGTTGCAAAGTCTGGTCTCGTATAATGTGTTACTAGTCATTCCTTCCTGAATTAGTGTTTTAAAAGACGAACAACATAATTGATTCTTCCGATTCAATTTTCGTAACTTTTAAACAGCATTCCAAAGTTAGTTCCTTGAGGAGCTATATAAGTTTGATAAATATAATTTAAAATAATTTGGCTAAAATATCTATAATAGGTTTGATAAATATAATATAAATTAATTTGACTAAAATATAATTGTTTAGATGCAAGTATTTTAAAAATATATGCTCAACAAACTGGAATGATAATGTTGGCCTTAAGCCTGGCATAGAAAGTTCTAGTTAGCACATATTGGAAAAACTAATCTCGAAACATTATAATTATTAACTGATTCGTAAGGACTATTTTAAAAGCTGGAACATGTCTAAATATTACGACAAAAAATAACAAAAAAGTGTAATAAACCCTCTCCTGGAATTCTGTTATGTATTATTACTTTCTATGCCGAAATTTTAACCGGAAATATACGTTTTGAGACTCCCTGAATAGAAAAAAAAGCAAAAAGGCCCGTCTGCGTATGTGTCTACGAGTCTCTGTGTGTCTTTGAATATCATAACTCAAAAACTAAAAATAGCTTAAATACTAAACTTTGTATTGAAGTTCAGTATCTTGTAAGATGCTACACGAACATTTTCAACAAAATCTCCCACCCTAAACCACTCTTTATATGGAAGAGTTTTCAAAAAAAAGTTCTAAAATGGTTCTACGATTTTAATTAAAATACCCCATATTCAAGATAATTTCCAAACAAATGAAATGCATATTTTGAATTTTCTGGGGATATTCTCTGAAGTCTTCTTCACTACGAATAGCTTTTGCATAACTGGTAAACCGTAACAGATAAAACCTTCGCATACAAAAAAATGTATATCTCGTATAAGAATACCTACTATTTTTGTTGGATACCTATTTGGAAAATAGTCATATATTCCTTGTTATTGATTTAAATTTTTCAATACTATACTTTTCTAAAATGGAAAATCGCTTTTTTTTTTTTTTTTTTTTTTTTTTTTTCATCCTGACCATTCAAGGAGAACGGATTACACGCTATTACATAGCGACCAGTTCTTAAAGGTTTGGCTGTCGCTTTAGCCAAATGTATTCTCCTATTCCCATTGTCTCTACGAGGAAATGTGTAATATAACCATTTTTGTTAATGTTACTAGATTAGCACGACGAATTTAGAAAAATAAGCTTTTGTAAGAACAGTCTGTTGCAGAATAGGTAGAGAAAATCATGTGAATGTACTCATCGGATTTTTTTTTATTAAATACTTTGCATTATTACTTAAAATATATAATTTATAAACTATTAACATTATTTTGCGCATAATTTTACAAAAAGCTACTATAAGATATGGTAAAAAAAATTAGGAATATCAGAAGAAAACATACGTACATGACCTCTCCTTAGAGAAGGGAAAAAATCTGGTGTGTTCCATTCACAAGATGTTCTTTAGCTGTTCGGTAAACAAACTTTTTATTCAAAAGATGAATCCTTTATCTACATCATGCTAATCAAGACAAACATAAACAGAATTAGTCTTGTTACTAGCTTCCTCGTAAGTAGCAGGCTAAAACGATAGTCTAGTTCTTTAAAAGCCGGCGGCTTTGTGAAACAGTTGAAATTCCATTATCTTACCTTGCCAGTAGTAAACAAACGAGAAACGAGAAGAAAGATGTCTTACCGTTTGAGAAAAGTGCCTTAATTCGACCGCACCACTGAAGATGTCCACCGCAGTTGTGGACGAAACGTCTGGATCATATTACTCCAGCAGACCACGGTAAAACAGCCGGAAATAACTCCTAATTGTATGTGACATAAATTGTGTGTTTTAATGAGATCTACAGTGTTTGTGTAGTATGTTTTTGTCTACCTCTTACGGTTTGCCAGTTATACAAAAGTCATCCAGAAAGAAGAGGCTATTCCCAAAAATTCAAGATATACATTTCGTTTGTCATAAAAATATCTTAAACATATGGTATTTTAATCTAAATGGTTAGAGTCATTTTTGAGAAAATCAAAATTTTCGAAAAATGTTCCATGTAAAAGATAGGGGGGATTTTCTTGAAAATCTTCGTGTCGCATCCTTGGAGGATACTGAACTTAAAACAAGGGCATTACCTATATGCTGTCCTTAGAATGTCATAGGCATTCAATGATATCGTAAAAGATGACAGAGCTTAAAAAACTAGTAAGGTCTTAAAAAATGTAACTTATTAATAACGTATATCTCGAAAATGAGTGTTTCGTAAAATTGTGTGCTTAAGACAAATCTACATTTTTTGTTTAACATGTCGTTCGGCTGTTTTCGGGTTCCGTCCCGGGGACCCTGGAGGCTCAGTGCTTGTGGGTTTGACCCGGGCGATTTCGGAGGCATTCAATTTGGAATCGTTAACGACTCCTTCCACGTCTTTCGGATCTAGTCGACCTTCTGGTCTCTCTCCTCATTGGCCCCTCTCTCCCGAAGGTCTCACAGTACTTGCTCATCCCCTCCGTATGACAATCCAATTCAATATATTTTTTTCTTTCTATCTCTTAATGTTTACCAGCTATGTATTTCGAATTATACAACATTCTTTCCAAATGAAGAGAACTTTACAGGAAAATTCAAAGATATAGTTTTTATTTGCCACACAGGTATCTTAAACAAATGACATTTTAATCAAAATGGTGAGTGTAATTTTTGAGAAAATCAAAAATACCGAAATATTTTTCATGTAGTTTGGAATGTGACATTTTCTTGAAAATATTTGTATCCCTTTTTAGTTTCGCTTCACGTAATATGTACATAGTGTATAGAGTTGGTATTGCACTCCACCCAAAAATTCGATACCGAAACATATGTTTTGGGGTTCCCTGTATCCAAAAGAAAAACAACATTTTTAGAAATGTGTGTGTGTGTGTTTGTGTGTCCGTCCGTGTGTCCGTTGTCTGTGAACATGATAACTCAAAAACGAAAAATCTGTAAACTACAAAACTTGGCATTTGAGTTTAGTATCTTCCAGAGATGGGGCACGAATATTTTGAGAAAAATTCCCCCACACCAAACTACCTTTTCATGGAAAATTTTTTGAAAAATTTTATGTTCTCAAAAATGGCTCTAACAATTTTGATTAAAATCTCCTATATTTAACAAATTTACTTGACAAATAACATGTATATCTTCAATTTTCTGAGAATAGTCTCTGAAGACATGTTTATTCTGGATGAATTTTGCGGAATTTTGCATAACTGGTAAACCGTAAGAGATAGACAAAAACTTACCACACAAAAATTGTAGAGCACGTCAAAACACGCAATTTATGTTATATACATCTTTTTCGTAAGGTTGGCCGTTTTTGAGATATTCCTTGTTATTAGTTTCAGCTTTAAAATACTTATACTTTTCTCATACGGGAATTTGTCAACCCTTGTCCATGCAAACAAAGGTTCTTCAGTCACATAGCATAGATTTTAAAAGCTTTAACCATCAATTTAGCCTATGGAACTTTTTTAGTTCCCTTCTACTTACAAAGAAGCAAATAATAATAATAATAATAATAATAATACCCTTTCTGCTTTTTTTTCTCGATTTGCTAATTTTTTTCTCGATTAGCATTAAGTAAATAGAAGAATGAGTTCTTTAACAATAATTTATTGTATAGATGTATAGAAAGTCATGTGAATAGAACACATTAGAATTTTAAAGGTAATAAATAAATATCGAGTTTATTAATCTACTTATCGATTATTTTATTTTTAGTCATGCTGTTCACAGACACACATAAATACACATGGGCCTTTTTCTAAAAATACTTTGGGGGCATTCAGTGGATTCAAAGCATGTATTCCCAGTGTAATCTCTATATCGAATTTGTTGTGGACAAATCTTCTCTATCTACTCTATACACTGGCGGGCATAAAATGAGGCCTATAATGGAATGCACTTATTTATGTGTTCAATAATTTTTTTAAGTTTTAAGAACTTTATCTAGAGAAGATAATACACCTTAAAGTTCATCATTATGAAATTTTGGCTCTCTACTAGCTTTATGGTTAGGAGTTCAAATTATTACAAGATTGTATTTAGCAATACGTTATTCGGCAAATGTTGATTTAGCCTAGGTTCTAAACAAATTAATTCCATGCTCTGCTAGCGCGACCTCCTCTGTATAATTCTAGTCCCTGAATTGGCAGGGTACTTTTACTTCCTCCAAAATGTCTAAAGGCAACATTACCTGCATCTTAAATCTGTATTTTCATGCTACACTAGTTATCTTAATATCTGTTTTCTTAGAGTTGTTCGGCAATAACTGGAACCTTAGTATCCATGTGGCTGATGAAACCTCCCATATACAGGATTACTACAAAAGAAATAGACAACTTCAACTGCCTGTAAAACAAAAACTATTACAGATAGCAACCTAATTATTTTGGAGGTATGTTGAGAAACTCTCAAAGTTTTGTTTGTTACTATTAGTAACGCTGTAGTGTTTTGTTTGTTGTTGAAGAAGCTGAAGTGGCGGAAAATCCTGTGGAAAAGGCATATTGCGTGTTGGAATTTGCTAGAACGCAATCAGCAACTGTTGTCCAACGACATTTTAGAACACGTTACCACAAAACGCCACCGACTAGACAGTCAATCTACGACTGGTATATAAAATTCGAGACAGCGGGATGTTTGTGCAAAGGGAAGAGCTTGGGAAGACCAAGAGTTTCGGAAGAAAACGTTGAACGTGTTCGTGCTGCCTACATAAGAAGCCCACAGAAATCGACATCTAGGGCAAGCATCCAATTACAAATTCCACAGCAAACTGTATGGAAAATCTTGCGGAAGCGACTGCACATGATGCCTTACAGATTACAGATGTTGCAGTTTCTGAGTGAAGAAGATAAGGTCATACGGCGTGACTTTTGCATCGACATGTTGCGTCATGATGAAGACGATGCTGGTTTTTGTGAGCGCATCATTTTCAGCGATGAGTCAACTTTCCACCTGAGTGGAAAAGTGAATACACGAAATGTCCGAATATGGGGAACTGAACCTCCGAGGGCTGTATTGCAACATGTGCGGGACTCTCCTAAAATCAATGTGTTTTGTGCGGTATCTCACACGACGGTGTATGGCCCCTTTTTCTTTGCAGAGCAAACAGCCAACGGTGCTAGGTATCTTGACATGTTACAGATCTGGTTGATGCCCCAACTGAATGAGCAACAGGATGACTTTGTATTCCAACAAGACGGAGCACACAGATGTTGGAGATTACCTAGATGAAGTCCTAACACATCGTTGGATTGGCCGTGCTACAACCGACAATAATGCTCTTGCATTTTGGCCACCAAGGAGCCCTGATCTCACATCATGTGACTTTTTTCTATGGGGATTCGTGAAAGACCGTGTTTTTGTCCCTCCACTTCCTCATAATTTAGACGACTTGAAACAAATTATCAGACAAGCCATGGCAAGTGTTGATGCAGATATGTCACAAAAGGTTTGGGATGAACTTGATTATCGCATGGATGTGTGTCGTGTGACTGGAGGAGCCCATATTGAACATTTGTGAGTTCACAATGTAAAATTCAAAGACTCCTCTACAAACCAGTGAAAACGGCGTCAAATTGCCGTAAATAGTTTTTGTTTTACAGGCAGTTGAAGTTGTCTATTTCTTTTGTAGTAACCCTGTATATATCTTGGCTGTGTCTAGTCCAACCACACTTCTTCATCCCTTCATCTAGAAGGCCGAGTTAAGTTGAAATTGGCTTAGCCTTTCCTTGTGTAACAACCGTAGTGGAACTCTTAAGTAGAGATTGTATCGGAACCACCCCTTGTTTTGCATCGATTACAACATCCTTAATTGTTACATTTTGTGCCTCTGAATTGTTTTCAGGCTATTCACATAATGGAACCAGCGAGTGGAGTCAAATGTTGGTTACCTGAAGGTGGAAACTTTATGAAGAGAAAATTGCGATCTATTGCGATCACTCTTTATGCACGACAATGTAGGTGGTAGAGAAAGTAAAAATAAACAGGGACGGCAGGTTTACTTGATGTACGTAAAGCTGTACACATTTAAATATTCCATTTTATAGTTGAACATGTGAAAACATCATTTTTCCCTCTGTCCCAATTTATGTTCTCCAAATATAATTTGAAAAACGTCTTAACCACACTGAAGCAATGCTCTTTGAGATGGACGCGTAGAGGAGCAGATAAGAACTAAAGTATACGGATTTGCCAGTTTCGCAACAAACCGAATTTCTCTTAGTCTTTGTGTTTTTCTTAAAACCCATTCCTTTGCTGAAAGATAATTAATTCTCCGAAGAAACATAGCATTGCACCTCAGAAGACTGAAACAAAAACACTCTAGAAGAGCTTTTCCCCTTTCTTTTTGCTTATATTTCTTTGTTACCTTCTTTGCTGCTATATTTTTTAGCAGCTTGGGTTTCTCAAGAAGAGAGAATAAGCTCTCGCGGAAACGACGTTACCTCGTTTTTTTAATCAAACACAAATTCACCAGAATGGAAACTAACGACAAAAGCGTTTAGCAGAACAAAACAAAACGCATGAGTCCGGCTCTCTTTAAAACAATTGCACTACGAACATAATGAGATTAAGCAGGGGATATTCCAAACTTCTGGTTTTCTTTTCATCCACGCTTTCCATCATTTATCATCCTTGTTTTGTTTTGCTGACTACTTACTTCTTCACGATTCGTCACTCTGCGGAATATTTGTTTGCAAGACATATAAACTGCATTGAAAATAACATTAATAGTACATTAACATTAAAGAGCTAGTCATAATGAACTAGGGCCAATAGTAGTGGCAAGACGGCTATAATACAAAGTTCAGAATAACTCTTTCTATTTGTCGTAATCTTAGAGATATATGCTGGTTACTAATATAGAAAATATAATTTACTGCAGTCTTAATATCTTACGATAATCGGAGAAATGTAAGGGTACTAACAAAAGCCACTCAGTTTGGACTATACACCTTATTTATTAAAGTCTTCCCTCCCTCCTTTTTTTCTTTCTCTCTCTCTCTCTCTCCCTTTATCTCTGTCTTCTCTACCTCTTTTTCGTCGTGTCTACTTAAAACCATGCTTCAAAAAGTGATAATATTGTTCCTTTTTCTGGGTATATTTAAAACCGAAACATTCATTCAGCTAATAGATATCTTTAAAATAAATATAAATAATAAAATTTAAAAGAAAACTCTGAGATATGTCAGGTAATAATTTTTATACCCATGACAAATTCATGTTCGTTATATATTATAGTCTTCATACACAAGTGATTCTTCTATGTACGTTATGTTATTCATTATAGGTGTTTCTTTAGAAAATATTTCAAATAAAGCAACAAGTGATTCGTTTATACAACATGCAAAGAGCGTATCCAACTGTTTAGCAGTAAAAAATATCTTACAATGAAAAGAATAAAGAATAACATTTGGTTTTGTTTTTTTTTCATTTATTTTTAACTTGTGTGATAATTTCAGAGGCTTTTTGACTCCAGAAAATACTGCTGGTGTTCTTATTATTGAATGTAGGGTTTTTTAATGTTGTTTTTCAATATGATACTTAAACACACATACATATACTCACTCATATATTCACACTTCCAGACTCTCTGGAGATGGGGAATGCCTCTGGTTAAAGAAAACTTCTGCGCCGGAGTCGGGAATCGAACCCGGGACCTCTGGGTTGAGAAACGAAAACGTTGACCAATCGATCGCAGAGCTGTCAAAGAATAATAAACCTTCAATCATGTTTTTCAGATGAGGTACCTGGGAGAACGCAAATATTAAATATGCAACAAGGACTCTTCCAAAACGGCTTACATTTCTGCAAAAAAAACAAAAAAAAAACATAAATCGTTACATTCACATGACTTTCTCCACCTTATATAGTTTATTAGTGGGTATAAAAGTATTCTACCTTTGCAACCTTATCATACACACAGCTTGTGAAAGAATAATTAATCCTATTCTTACTAAAGTTTATATTTCTATCTGTTTCATTTAAATCATGATAAACATTTCTACGTCCTATATTACCTATCAGGTTAAAGGATACTATATTTAAAAAATCTGATGTGTTCCATTCACATGACTTTCTCTACATCTCTGTAATAAATTATTGTTAAAAAGCTTATGCTTCTATTTACTTCATGTTAATCGAGAAAAAAATAGTAGAAATAGTCTTATTACTTGCTTCCTTGTAAGTAGAAGCGAAATAAGGGAGTACCATAAGTTAAAGTGATAGTCAAAAACTGATTGCTATGTGACTGGAGTTCCTTTGTTTGTATGGACAGGAATCGACAAATTCCTGTATGAGAAAAATACAACTTTTTCAAAGCTGAAATAAAAACAAGTTATATCTAAAAAACGGTCAACTTCACGAAAAAAAAAAATAGCATAAATTGAGTGTTTTAATGTGCTCTGCGTTTTTGTGTGATAAGTTTTTGTCCATCTTTTACGGTTTAGCAGTCATGCAAAATTCCGTAAAATTGATCCAGAATAAAATAGTCTTCAGAAGCTATTCCCAGAAAATTCAAGATATACATTTTATTTTCAGGTAAATATCTTTAATATATGATATTTTAATCAAAATTTTCGAAAAAAGTTCCATGTAAAGGGTAGTTGGGGGTGGAGGATTTTCTTGAAAATCTTCGTGTCGCATCCTTGGTAGATACCAAACTTGAATACCAAGTTTGGCATTCAACGGTATTTTCGTTTTTGAGCTGTGCTGTCCACAGACACACAGACACACACACATGCACACACATAGACACACACGGATCTTTTACCAAAAAAAAAAAAAAATGTGGATTCAGGGGGACCCAAAACATGTATTTCCGGGTAAATTTTGGTATCGAATTTTTGGGTGCAATACAATACCTTCTCTATACACCATGTACATAGTACGTGTAGAGAAAGTAAAAATAAATAAATACAATCCCACAACAGCTACACTACATGTATCAGCATATATGCAAAGAGAATAGGGATAACCAGATCATAAAGAACTAAACCCAGCATGTTGACATTACAATCCCATACACTTTCCATGCAACCGCGAGAAACATCTGAAGTATTGGACACATTGTATCATTAACGATGGACATGTCGGAAATGGCTTATGCCATAAAACAGTGTTTGAAATAAAGGTTGTGCTTTAAAGAGCCCTATATTTCTTCAGTGACCTTTTGGACATCCCTACCATTTATGCAAGATTATACAAAATACTTTCCCAATGAAAGGACCGCATAAGTCATTCCCAACACATTCCAATTATAAATTTTATTTACCATGTAAATATCCTTAATATATGGTATTTTAAGCGAAAATTTTAGAGTTATTTTTTTCAAAAATAAACATTTTCAATTCCAACAAAAAAGTTCCTTATAAAGGGTAGTTTGGAGTAGAGGATTTTCTTTAACAACTTCTTCTCGCATCATTGGAATTTACTTAAATACTAAGTTTGGTAATTTTCATACCTTTCGTTGTTGAGTGATGCCTTTTAGATAAAAGGGGACTAGGGTGATAGCCAAATATTTTAAAAGTTGCAGCTATATAATGGCTTTGAAATCATATTTTCTTTACCTGGCAAGACACTGAGAGAGAGAGAGAGAGAGAGAGAGAGAGTGGGGGAAAACAATAATGAGTTTCCATTTAAGAAAACGATGAGTGCTTGAAAGTTTAGATCATGAGTAATAACTTGGAAATTGTTAACTCCACAAAAAGAATGTGTTTGACACAAACTGTGTGCTTGAATATATCTTGAACATCTTGAACGTAGCTTCAAAACATATTCTATATAAAGGATAGTTTGAGGCGGGAGTCACTTTCTTAATAAACTTCGTGATGCATCCTTAAAGATGCTGAAATTTAAATACTAACTTCGGTATTTAACTACTTTTAGGTTTTTGATTTATGCTATTCACAACACACCGATACACCCTCACGCACGTGATACTTTTCCTTGAGATTGTTTTGGGCGGCGGGGTTAAGGGGACCTCAGATCATATATTTCCGGTTAAATCTGGACACGGAATTTTTGATGGAGTACAATACTTTCCCTACTCACTACACATAGTGGAGAAAGTAATAAAAAGGTATACCTGTAAATTGACATTAAGTGTAGAAGATTCTTCGGCCGTTACACATAGAATTTTTTTGCACTATGTATGGATAAAACATAAGTTATATTTATAACGGAATTTGTCTAAAACACTAATAAATTAAGAGTGTTGGAGATGATGACACAAATAAGATGAAACCTCTCGTCGACTACTTAGTGATATTTCACTTTGAGTTGCGGCAGATAATTTCCATTAAGAGGAAAGAAGAATATGCAACGGAATAATAACGAACTTTGCGGTATGTTAAGCTTACGGAAACATAAGATGATGGGAGGGGGGTGCATTTTGCTTCATAATAAATTCAAACCGACTTTTCCTTCATATCCCTGTAGTGGCCACAGACTTGAAAACCAAGTGCTTACGGTATGAATTTTTAATAACAGAGAGAAGAAAAAAAAAAAAAAAAAGAAAGGAAAGGAAAGGGGATGGAAGAGAAAGAACGGAGAAGTTGGCGAGATATTTGCGATCTGTAAGAAGAAGGGAAGACGTGTCAATGTGAGAAACGTGTTCAAACTTTCTTTTATATTCTCCTCTTTCAAGGCGCAAATTACTGTCCTTAGCCGTTCCTTTTAATTTCTCGACACCTGAAAGTAAACTAACGGCAAGTTTCTTCTTGATTGCGTTCTCTTTTCAATAGGGGATATATTCTTTCATCCAGGGTAGCTCCGCCCTTTTATGTGGCGTGACTTTTCATTATCAAAGAGTTGATGACATCGTTGCCTTTAATAGGGTGCTTCTGCCATCTTTTTATTATGTCTCATCTTTGATGGTTCCTCCTCTGAGAGGAACAACTCCCTCTTTTCTGTATCTGTTCGCTTTTAACATCCAGACTCGATGAAGCGCAGTGAGCGATATATTTAGATGTTTAAATGTGATGAAACTTCAAGAAACTCTCGTTCTACTCCCGTAATTACAGAAAACTTGCATGCAGATCAACAATACTTTTAAAACGCTTACGCAACGCTACGTAAGTAATTCATATCATACTCCTAAGTACTAGACGAAGACTTCACCTTGGAAATGTAGGTACGATTTGTCATTTTACATTATACTCCTAAAATAACTTTCTCTGTTATATAACAAATTATTCTTACAAAATCGTCTAACTACTCCATACTAATCAAGATGAACATCAGTAAAAATAGTATTTTATTCATTGTAGGTCCATCAGCCTAAAGCGGTACTCTTTGCTTGAACAGAGAGAGAGAGAGAGAGAGAGAGAGAGAGAGAGAGAGAGTGAAACGAATAACGTCTTTCCATTTGAGAAAACTATAAGTATGGGAGAATTGAAACCAATAATAACACGTAAATTCTTGGAAATGGCTAACTCCACAAAAATTGTATTTGACATATACTGTGTGTTTTGACGAGATCTACATTTTTGTATGGTAAGTTTGTGTGTATACATCCAGAATGAAGAGGGTGTCAGAAGACTCTCCCAGAAAATTCAAGATATACATTTCATTTCCATGAAAATATCTAAAACATATATTTTAATCAACTGTTGAGAAAATCACAGTTTTTTTTTTTTTTTTTTTTTTTTCCAAGCAAAGGGTAGTTTGAGCTGCAGAGTATTTCTTGAAAATAAGAGATATACAAAATATTACTACATCAAAATCTAGATCTTGTTAAAGCTCAGAACTTATATAAAATTATTAAGATGTGTATATGTTATCAAATGTTGGAGTCACTCTATGTACTTATAAGTCCGAATATTTAGAGTTAATACGTCGTCAGGAAATCTTCAGTATTTACTTTATTTTAACCGTTTCCGATCTTTTATTGGTTTGGATTTGCAAATATGCATTTATATTTTTACTTTCTCTACCACGTACAATAAACACATTTGATAGAGAAGGTACTGTATTCCACCCAAAAATTCGATACAGATATTTCACCGGAAATACGTGTGTTGAGGATTCCTGAATTTTAAAAAAAAGTATTTTAAGATAACCTTCCATGTGCGTGTGTGTGTCTCAACAGCAATATTCAAAAACGAAAAGTCGGTTAAATTACAAACGTGGCACATTTATTTATTTATTTAATTATGTTATACTTCTATTTATTTTTTGTTTGTATGTATTTATTTGTTTATTTATTAATGTGATTTAACCTGGTTAGTCTATCCTTGAAATAATGCTGAAATGATCTTGGAGTCATAGAGCTTAAAATTAATCAACATTCGTCTTTTCAGAACGAGAACACGCGAAAAAACCTAAACGAGTAACTCGTCCTAAGCGAAATTCTAACTCGCCACTTCTTGAATGTGAGATAGACACGCTACCCCCACACTACCCATGAGGGCGTGAGCGTCTCATTTAAGTTCAGAATTTTCCAATGATATAATATGAAGAGTTTTAAGAAAATCTCTCACCCAAAACTACATGAAATTGTTGAATGCTTCAATTTACATGGCAGATTTCTGAAAGTTATTTTTTTTATCAAATGTCTACAGACATATTAACGATATTTATCAGAAATAAAATGTATAATATGGATTCTCAGGGAATGGTCCCGGGGCCCTCTTCATTATTAGTCAAAATCTGGTTGCTATACGACTGAAGTTCCTTTGTTTGTATGAACAGGAGTTGATAAATTCCTGTATGAGAAAAGTATGTTTTTTAAAGCTGAAATCAATAACAAGGAATATCTCAAAAACGATCAACTCCACGAAAAAAATGTATATAACATACATTGTGTGTTTTATCGTGATCTACATTTCTTGTGTAGTAAGTTTTTGTCTATCTCTTACAGTTTAACAATGATGTAAATTTCAATAAAAATCATCCAGAATAATGAGGTGTGTGTGTAATAAAATGTGTTTATTATTATTACTATTATTATTATTATTATCATTATTATTATTCAGAGAAGCCAAAAACCAGTATCGATTTTTTTGGTATGTCATCTACTTACTATACGCAGTAGAGAAAGTAAAATGTGTAAATATTTCTGAAAAGTTTTGTATTTGATTAATAAGCAGATAGAAGAATAAACTTTAGCAGGAACAATTTGTAGAAGATTGGACAGAGAAAAGTATATCAATGCAACTTATCAGCGTTTTTTACTGCATTATTATTCTTGAAAGAGAAAGGTCCCTGGACTACATAAGCCATTTTCAAGTCCAAAAATTGTGATTTCGTCATATATGGGATGACTTGATCCCTTGTCACCATGTGCACATAATGACGAATTAGAAATTTCCTGATCAAAATCACTGTAATGGTGACAAGGCGCGATGGAGTTGAACTGAATTGCAATATTATTCTTTGTGTGGTAGAGAAAATGCACAAAACTGAGTTGTATTTACTAGCCACAATTACCGTTTGTTACATCGTTTACCACTGTAACTTATGCAGCGTGGTAATACTTTTATTTTCTAATCTATACGTAAGTTGGTTTGTAAATTTTTCGTCTACAGCTGCCGCGTACGTGTAGTAAAGTTGTGTTTCGTATCTATTGATTCTCGTGAGCGAATGGAAGCGATTTTGCCAGGTGGATGAAAAACACTGGTCCTATTTGCGCCGGGTCTTTTCCTGACTTGCTGAACACTGTTTAGCCAAGAGCAGGGAGTATCATTACTGGAGAATCCATTACGGTGCTAGCGAGGGCGGCATAATGGCATGGAGAAAGAGGAAGTGGATGTAGGAATTATCAAGATCCGACTTCCTCCTGACAAAAGGGGCGTGCAGACAAAGTCTCTTGTCAGATAACGTCTGTACCACTGAAGGTAGGAAGGGTACCTATATATCCTGTACTCAGGTCGTCCGTCGCATTTACTCTCGTGTTGGTTATGCAATGTGGGCAAGGTGGCACGTGGGCGCGCAACCCCCTCATGCAAGCAGACATGTCACTGTACTGCCCCCCCCCCGCTTCTCTCTCTTTACGACATAAACAAAAAGGCAGAAAAAGTAATGAATTCCATTAAAATATGATGCGTTATACTCACATGGCGCTCTCTAGCGTTATACAAACCCTTACAAAAGATTATTCTTCATTCTACACCATATTAATCGAGATAAGCATTAACAGAATACTACTACTTAGTTCCCTATAAGCAGAAGGGAACTAAAGGAATGTACTATGCTAAAGCGATATCAAATGTTTTAAAAGGCGCCGCTGTGCGATTGTCACTGAAATTTGCTTTTTTGCTTGGCCAAGAGTAAAGAAGAAGGAAAAAAAAAAAAAAAAAAAAAACACGGGCGACGCAACTGTCTGAGAAAAGTATTTTATACCAATGATAAGAAATATGTCGCAAATTGTTACCTCTACAACAAAAAGTAAAGGACAAATTGTGTGTTTTGACGAAATCTACATTTTTGTGTACCTACTAAGTTTTTGACTATCTCTTACCAGTTATGCAAATGTTATTCAGAATAAAGAGGACTTCAGAAGCTATTGGCAGGAAATTGGAGATATACATTTTATTTGTCATGTAAATATATTTAATACACGGTAGCGGTAGATGTATTTATCAAAATCGTCAGAGCCATCTTTAAAAAAAAGTAATTTTCGAAAATTTTTCCATACAAAGAGTAGTTTGAGGGTGGGGGAGTTTTTTGAAAATTTTATTGCTGCATCCTTGGGAGATATTGAACTTAAATACCAAGTTTGGTATTTAATGACTTCTCGTTTAAGGAAACCATAAGTATTGGAATAGTTAACTTTATAACAAGCAATATCTCGGAAACGTTTAGCTCCACAGCAAAAATGATTCGACATAAACCGTGCGATTTGACGAATTCTACATGTTGGATAGCAAGTTTGTGTATGTGTATGTGTATGTGTATGTGTGGGTTTGGGTGTGTGTGTGTGCGCGCGCGCGTGTCTTTAATATGCGGTATTTTAATTAAAATCGTTACATCTATTCTTGAGGAAATTAAAATGTTCGACAATTTTTCCATGTAAAGAATAGTTTGGAGTGGAGGATCTTCTTGAAAATCTTTGAAGATGCTGAACTTAAATATCAAATCTGGTATTTAATCGGCTTTTCGTTTTTGAGCTATCGTGTTTACAGACATACGGACGCGAGCGCGCGTGCGCGCGCGCGCACACACACATATGCACAAATTTTAATTTTTTTTTTATACAGGGAACCCTAAAACGTGTATTTCCAGTGAAATCTTGGAAGCGAAATTTTGGGTGGAATGCAATACCTTCTCTGTCTATGCACTGTTCTCAATAGAGAAAGTAAAAATGGTCACTTCGTTTTCCATGAGTGCAGGCTAAAATCTGCGAAAATGTGAACGAATAGTATTGAATATTTAATGAATTTTCTTCGCTGTTTGACGTGAACTAATTTGTTAACATATTTTTCTTAAAATTACTTTTTTTCTTGTACGGCTTCCCATTTATAAAAATAATTGAGATCAAAGACAATTTTGCCGCCTGTTTATACAATTTTATTTGTTATACCAATACCTAAAGCATGTGACATTGGAATAAAATTGTTAGTCGAATAAATAAATTCGACGATAATTTGACATTAACGGATTGTCTGGAGTGCGTAAAACTTTTACGAAAATCTTCGCCTCACATCCTTGATATTTAAGGGTTTTCTATTCTCGTCTCTGTCTGTCTATCTGTCTCTCTCTCTCTCTTTCTCTCTCCCTCTCCTACACATATGCACACAAATATGTTTCTAACAACAAAAAGACTTTCAGAACTCTTGAAAAGTTACTTCTAGTGACATCTCGACATACTTTACACACTTTAAGGCAATGCAGTAAAAGTTGGTAAACATGATCTTGACAATGTCTAAACGTGTGCGTACATCTTTTACTTCCATTCTACGCCATTGCTATCTTAATATCGGCCATTTTAAAAGCTCCAAAGAAAATTCAAATAACCTCATGCCATCTAGATATAACATGGTGTTAAATTAAAAATCATCTTTTCCTCAGTATTTTTTCAGCATATTTATTCGAAATGCTCTGCGTATTAGGCCAGAAATTTTCAAAATATCTTTAGATATAAATGAGTTAAAGTATGTTTTGCAATTATTAAAACATTTTCAGTTCAATTATAATTTCAAATTAAATGTCTTCAATAATTCATACCTGTAAAACTGAAGTTAAAAAAGACATATGCAAAATTATATTTCTACCACGTTATTTAAACTAATCAAATTATTCAGTAGTGTTTGTTTTTATTTTTTAAGAATACAAAATAACATTCGTTTCAATATAACATATTTACAACAAAAGTAAAACCATTTGACAGAAAGAGCATTCTGTATTAACACATCAAATGTGACTAAATAGATTACTACATTGCTTCAAAGTAAACTAGAATGAACATTTACCTCATAAATCAATCAATCATAAGAATATGAATCTAAAGCACACACCTATTACCAAAATGTTAGGTTTTCGATTTATCTTTTATCGCACATATATTTTTACTTAAGATGCGAATGCCAGAGTAAAATAGTGTATTTTGGTACTGACTAAGGGGAGAATGAATATAGCTGCACTAACGTAGTCAATGTAGCGAAGCCATGAGAACACCAAACCAAATAAATATATATACATTTATATAGTGTATATATATACAATGTATGCATTCGATTTATTTTTTACTTATTACCAGATTTTTAGGTGCGCACCTTTCCTCTTAGGGTGAATTAAAGCTTTTCGAAAGGATACAATAATGTGAAATTTTCTTCTAGTTGCTTAAGAAGGCATTTTATAACACATTTTTCCCTTTTCTATACTTTATCATTTTTTCTCCACGGTGCCCATTATCCCATAGTTTCTCCTTTTTATAGGTACCGTAGCTTTTCAATAATTTTTCTAGGTGGCATTTTATCTTTGCAATGAGAAATGACATTTGATTTTATTCAATATACTTCCAGTAAATGCGGGACTGTAAGCACACCTGCAACAATGGAAAATAGTATTCGGTGTGTGTAAATCCTCTTTCTCTCACTACCATCTTCTTAATGTCACTAGAATCAGTAGTCTATTATTCGTGAGTGCAAGTTTGTTACTAACGAGTGTGTTATTAGATTTTGCCATGCAGATGTCCATGAGCCGATTCTTTTCTCTGTCTCAGGAATTCAAACACGATTCCATAGAAACAGATGTAAGTGAACAATGGTGTAGTATTTGTGATTCAGGAATTTTGTTAGATGAAAAACACCAGCAAGCCAGCAAGACCGTATCAAACAACACATTTCCAGTTCTAAGCATCAAAAGAACAAGACTCTTGAAACAGCACGACAACCTTTATTACGAAATGTATTTGAACAATGTGCTTAAAAAATTTAAAATTTGAATGAATTCATCATTGATTTGCGTGCTGCTCTTCACAAGTGAGAACTCCACTTCATAAGGTAAACCATCCAGCTTTCAAAGGATTCCTTGAAAAATACACAAATATGTCAGCGCCCAATGAGAGTATTATAACAAAAACTGCATGGAGGCCGTTACCAGGAAACCATACAAATAATCAAAGAGAAAATGACATTGTAATATACAAATAATTTTGGATTAAACAACATATTCAGTGGAACGATATATTTTGAACATTTTAGTTCTTCCCCTATCAGGGAGAAAGTTAAGCCCATATTTAAAATGTATGAAATGGAAACGGCAATGCCAGTAATGCAATCAATCAATACATCTGTCAAAAGATGTGGCTAAGTGGTATCGCGTTTGAAAAACTTCTTCTGGTGGTTAAGGACTTGGCTCCACACATGGTTTCAGCAATTAACCAATTGATACCTTTGTTCCCTAAGTTAAAGAATACGACAGACCCAGCTCATGCCCTTTACATGGTTTGTGAATACATTAGAAATGGATACGATATCGCAAATGAATTCATCTCTGTGCTGAAGAGATTCTACGGAAAACTCCGAGTCATTGGCCTGCCCCTTCCAAATTTGCCAGTAATTACTCGGGGATCATGGATCCGGTGTGCTGCTACGTTGTATGAGAATTTTGATAAAACTAAGGAGCGTCTGCTTTCATTGGATCTAGCCAATGCAAGTGTGATTTCCAAACAATTTCTGCTACCGCAAAAAAAAAAAAAAAAAATTTGCAGAAAGAACTATTTTGTGTTAACGGTTACAAGTACCTGACCGCAGCTATTGAACAACTGGAAGACAGGTCGAAAAGTAAAACCAATGAAATATTTTTACCTCAGTGAGGGACCAGTTAGAGGGCTTTGTCAAAGACAAACTTGAGTCTAATCCTCTGAAGAATCCGTATATTGAGGAATTTACAAAATCTATAGAGTTGCCATTCTGGATGAATACGAAATTTGTTCTACTGGTTTTGTGGATGTTGAAAGAAGTTTTAGCATCTACAAACACGTTCTATCTTCTAATATAAACACACTTATTTTTAAAAACCTGATGTGTTCCATTCACATAACTTTCTCCAGCTGTTAAAACAATTTTTTCTTACAAAAGATTATTCATGATAATTTAGATAAACATCGGCAGAATTGGTCTTATTACTTGCTTCCTTGTAAGTAGAAGGAAATAATGAAATGCATTAGACTAAAGCGATAGTCACTTCTTTTAAAAAACTGGTCGCTATGTGAAACAATTGAGGTTCGGTTCACTTGTATGGTCCCGTGAGAGAAAAGTTAATTAGTCTAAAATTGAAAACAATACCAATAAATATCTCGAAAACGGTGAACTCTAAAAAAAACTATGTGATGTTAATTATGTGTTTTAACGAGATATACATTTTTTGTGAAGTAAGTTTTTGTCTGTCTTTTACGGTTTAACCGTTATGCAAAATTCTGCAAAACTCAATCAGAATAAAGGGCTCTTCAGAGGCTATTCTCAGAAAATTCAAAACATACGTCTTATTTTTTATATGAATACGTTTAATATACGGCATCTAATATAAATCGCTAGAGCCATTTTTGAGAAAATCAACATTTTCGAAAAATGTTCCATGTAAAGGTTAGTTGCGGTGGAAGGATTTTCTTGAAAATCTTCGTGTCGCATCTTTGGAAGATACTGAACTTAAATGCCAAATTCGGTATTTAACCGACTTTTCATTTTTGAACTGTATTGTCCACAGACACACACGGACCTTTTTCTTAAAAAAACCTGACTTAGGGGACCTCAAAACACATATTTCCGGTGAAATCTCGGGATCGAATTTTTCGGTGGAATACTACACTTTCTCTATCCATTATGTACATTGTCTACAAGGACTAGATTAAGTAAAAATGTACAGATGCTCAATGTCTTAAAATACAGCAGCCTCCTGTAGTTTTTGGTAGTGTTTAACGCCCACTTTTACTACTTGTAGCACCGCAGGCGACAGCCTCCTGTAGTTTCCTATTTCTGGTAAGTAATGATTTGATGTATTTGTTTTTAATTTAATAACCTAGAATAGAAGATAATTTTTTTTAATTAGTTGAATAAAACAGCGCCTTTTTGTCCATTTTTATTTTCTTTTTGCACCTGCCCCCTTCCTTTTCTCATATAAAATTTGCATTATTGATTTAATTAAAAAATTTGGAAAAATGGACAAAATAAATATAACTCGAGTTACAAATAATCCCAAGATATATCCCGCGCTCTGGTTATATTACAGATATATATATATATATATATATATATATATATATATATATATATATATATATATATATATATATATAAAAGCGCGTAAAATGTGGTGTATTCATATGATCTCTTATTAGTTTCACGTTAATAAATCAACACCTGTGGGACCGATTGGGATCGCTCAGGCCGTTTCGTCTGAGGTGCGCATTCGGGAGGTCACGGGTATGATCCCCGTTGACCGTCGACTTGGGTGTTTTTCGTAGTTTTCCCTTGTCGCCAGCCGAATGCTGGGGGGCTTTTTCTAACACCACGATTTTTCTTTCCGGTCCCTCATTCTTCCATCATTTCATTTTATATCATCTTTCGGGGTACGGACTTGAATGGATAGTTTGGTGGTGCGCGGTGGATATTCGTTCTGTAACTATTTCCTCCTCTTCTGGTACGGAACCAGGATAGTTTGGACCCATTCGTTAGGAGTGCTGAGCTGTCGTTTAGGAATCTCTCCATCTGTGAACTTTAGGAAGCCCAAAATATCTGCACCTCCACTAGTTGGTCCGGGCAACAACCGTTCAGATCTTTCATCTCATCCCTTCCTTCTGGAGGCTGCATACGACACAGCCCTCTAGCCGCAGTTCTTAAATCCTCCTCTGCCCTTTGCGCGAAGTACAGAAACACTTGTTGGGATCGTACTCTGTGAAGTAACTTTGCTATGTTGGAAGCCAGAACTAAGTAGGCTTAAAACATCTTGTGCACATCATGAAAATAAACCTGCTAAGCACGCTGCAAAAAATGTTATGAATTGGCAAGAAATTGGCTTTCAAGATTCCACAGAAGTTGATATAACTTTGCTCATATATGAACATGTTGTATGAAAAATGAACTTGAAGATTATTAATTAATGTTAATTTGTTTTTCTTCCACATATGCCATATAGAGGCCAAGATTCCACAGAAGTTGATATAACTTTGGTCATATATGAACATGTATGAAAAATGAACTTGAAGATTATTAATAATGTTAATTTGTTTTTCTTCCACATATGCCATATAGAGGCCAAAGTTTAAAAAGGAGGATTAGACTGAAAAATGCAATGCCATAAACGGGATTTTAACCACGAATCTTGAGCTCACCGTGCCGCTGATCTGGCCAACATACCGGCACGACATTAAATTAAAAAAAAAAGAGATTCGCTTTTTCGGTAAACATAACAAGACGTTCTCAAATTATTTTGAGGGTACATACCTTAGTAGTGACTTATAATTTCGTATGGGCTTCTAAATTAATCAACATTAGACCAATCAATGTTAATAAATCTTCGATCTTGAAGTTTACTTTTATGTTGAATCAACTCTCTTTGCTCCTTAGAATTCACAAAAACATTGATTTAAATCGCGTATGAATATTTACAAATGTTGGGCATATGTTGTACGTGTAGGTTTTTCTTAACGGAGAAGGAGTTATACAAATGGTTGAATAATTTTCAGGCTTGTGTAGTAGGAGGAAATGTAAATTGCCTTTGTCTTCTTTGTAGTCCCGCAGTTTTGAATAATGTAATTCCGTGTTAAAGGACAAAAGAACTCTTTAACTAAACATATAATGAAACTGGAGAGAAACTGGATGATACGAAGTATTTCCACCACCAATATGTTCCATTCAAAAATTTTGCAAATTATATATTTACTTTATAATCGCCGACAAGACCATATCATGTTTTCAGTTATAAAAAAAAAAAATATATATATATACACACACACACACACACACACGCACCAATGGAGCAGTTTCTGAAATTACCATGCGTATTACACACTTTATTGAACGGATTGTTTCATCAAATGTAAACTTGACTGCACTATACACTATAAAGCAAATAAAAGAAACTTCCTAAACGTAAAGGTATATAATTAAAATGTTTCGAAATTCAAAACTTCACTATACACATGACACCCTCCGTTGTGTAGTGGTTACCATGCTGGCCTCCTGTATCGCGAGCACAAACCCGGCGGAGGACGATGGATTTTTCGAGCGAAGATTTTTTTCCTTAGCATGGCTTTCTTCGAAAGGGAAGTAAAACCGTTGGTCCCATGTCGTAGATCTATGGCACGACAAAGAACCTCAAGCCTGAAAAACAGGCCTCTGAACAAATTAAGCTGCCTTTCACTCCCAATATAGAATTGGACACTGAAAACCACAGTGATTAAAGAGCGTCCATAAATAAAGCTCCATTTCATTTCACTACATACATGGGATGACACTTTCACTAAAGAAATAAAATAATATCATATGCATTTATTTCGGTTATAAACAGGGCGTGTGTTTTAAATTCCATATGTCAATTACGTCACACTTTAATAAATGCAGTTGGGAAGATCTGCCAGTAAAACAATGCACTTTTTTACAGTGGATAAGAAGCTGTTTTCAGCAAACGCATTCAGTAATAAATGAAAATTTGTACTCTAAGCCAACAGGCACTTGTCATCTGCACATATTAGACAACTTTCTCAGCTTTTAGGGGTATTTCCTCTCAATTCTATAGCCCTTGACTATTTTCATCTTATCGGGGGCTTTTACTCTTCGAACCTATTCTAGGTCTTTTTACACGTATATTCATTCTCACATCCACACTCTATGGAGGATAAGGAATAATCTTAATTAAAAAAAAGAGTCCACCCCCGACCGGCCAGAAATTGAACCTGCGACCTCCGGGAGAAAGGGTAATTTGTATAAGCTCTTGCATTAATCAAATAATTTTGTGTTAGAACGTATTAATTAACACAATTAAAATATTAACGATATGCATACAGACGTTCAAGTAATCGAATTAATGTAACTAACGTTCTCCCCTTCTATTTACCGGTTCAGGCAGTTTATTTTGTGGCCCACATTTGGGAGATTGCGGGTTTGATCCCCGTGGTCTGCCTACCTGATCCATGGATTTTTTTTTAGATTTCCCCGGGTCGCCACCTGAATGCTGAGTAGGTTTCTTTCATCGTCCGAATTTTCTGTCCCTCAAAAAGGTTTTGTTGGCAGATAGCAATGGAATGAAGGACAGCAAATTAATTTATAAATCTATTCATGTCATTCCCATTGTCATTTCATTCATCTTTCATCTCAAGGTTGGAAATGTCGGCGATGGTGCCCATGATGCAAAGATGCTCATTGTGAATCTCTGTTCTCTGACTTCGGCTGGTTGCCGAGATGAATACCGCCCTCTGTGTAGGGGATGGCAGGCGATGTGCTTCTGTCTGGAAACAGTAGAGCCCTTGTAATTGCTGTGCCATTACTCCTGGTTACGGCCGCCCGCGTATCCTATCGCTTCACTCCTCCCTCCCGGAATCGCCCTCTCATTAGGCATAGCTGCAGTAACAAACACTAGGTTCAGTGCTGCGTATCCTGTTCCTATTCTTCTATGTTATTTTATAGCGTTTTAACTACAGGATCACATCCCGTCGGATCTGTTAGGAGGTACCTCCTGGATCAGTATGTGTGGATAGTTAGCCTTCTATTCCTGTAGTATATCATTTTGTTTTGTCAGAGGCCTTGGTGCTAGGCAACTGTACTTCTGTTTCGGTACATAGCAGTCAGATGGCTACTTCGACGAGTGTCCACACTCTTTAGGCAACTGTATTTCTGCTTCAAAAGAACATATGGCATTATGGACCGTTCAACCTATCTGCTTTCATTATTATAAAAATATAAAAAAATATCCAATCCAATATTCATTTTGGTGACACAGAGCTTTCCCCTCCCTCCCCCAAATCGATCGTCAGATCGATCAGCTCACGAGATTTGAATCCAGAAACTCCAAAATGTAAGCCATATATAGAGCCAATCCGTTCGGTAAGAGAAAAGTATAAGTAATTTAAAACTGAAACCAATAACAAGGGATAATTCAAACTCCACTACACGAAAAAAAATAAAAAAAAAACCTATATAACATAAATTGTGTGTTTTAACGAACTCTACATTTGTTGTTACGTAACATTTTGTCTATCTCTTACGGTTTACCAGTTATGCATAATTCCGCAAATTGATCCAGAATAAAGTGTCTTCAGAGACTAGTCTCAGAAAATCCAGGATATACATTTTATTTGTCATGTAAATATCTTTAATATACGGTATTTTAATCAAAATCGTTAGAGCCATTTTTGAGAAAACAAACGTTTTTGAAAAATTTTCCATGTAAAGGGTAGTTGGGAATGGGGGATTTTCTTGAAAATCTTCATGTAGCATCCTTGTAAGGTACTGAACTTAAATGCCAAATTCGTTTTTTAACTATGCCACACTATGCATACACAAACACACACACATACGCGCGGACATTTTTCTAAAAATGCTTTTTTTGGATTCAATGGTTCTCAAAACATATACTTCCGGTGAAATCTCAGTATCAAATTTTTGGGTGAAAAAAGATACACTGTATATATGTATATATACTCCTCTAAACACTATATACATAGTACGTGTAGAGAAAGTAAAAATTTAACTAAAATCATTGGCTACAGTAGATTCAAATACAATAGGTATAATTCTGTGATTAGCACTACATGTGATCATTCTCCATAAAATACTACAGGACGATTAAATCAAAAAGTTTCTTGATTTAATCGTCCTGAAGTAGCATCAGCTTTTGCCACCAAAAATTATCTTGAATCTAAATCAATATATTTAGTTGAATCTAACCAATTATCAAAGGCTTCTGTCAACATATTGAAGTTGGAATTAATATAAATCCAGTATTCAAATATCTTATATACAGTATATAACATTGAAACTGTTGGTGAGATGATTATTATTATTAATACATTTACATGTACCTAATAATAAGTACATCATATTTTGAAATTATACCGCGTGTCCTATATTTGACGTGTGGAGATATCCCTGCGTTAAAATAGTTGCAGAACTCCACGGGTCTATTTCGAGTTAAACCCCGCCAATGGAGGATTGGCGAGAGCGACCTTCACTGTATTCGACTTGCTTATTAGCGAAGACGGTAAGTGGAATAACAATAATAATAATAATAATAATAATAATAATAATTATTTCCACAAAGTTTATCTCTCTAAATCTGATAACTATTATGGCCATCACCCTTCGTGAAAACAACCTGAATTGATAGCATTAGAGTTAAGATGACACATAGAACACGCTCAATTATAGAATCGGTAATGCCTGCATGTTGACAGGATTGAATCGATATCAGTGGAAATATACCAACATGCTAGCAAAGATAGACCAGTGGATGAAGGTCTTGCTCTGGCACACTGTAAAGAGGCTCGCTTACTCATGAGTCATGACAGACGTTAAAAAAGTAAATGTGCAGAAGGTAAGAGAGAAAGAATTGCGAAATAAAAGAGGTTTATTACTGTATGCTCAACGAATCTGTATCACAAACACTGCCAGACAGCTTTTATTTGAAGGTCAAAAAATTATTTTTCAGTTACCATAGGAATCATGATATGCGTAGCACTGTGTTCTATTCCTGTTAAAATATGTTCCAATATTCGATTTTTTTCATGTATTTATGAGTACGATAACTATTATTTTTGTGCCATAATATTAAACCAGTGAAAAAATTAATGATTGGGCCATCTTTGTAAGAGAGTTCTAACAGAATAAAATTTTGACGTGGTAAATTCACATGACTTCCTGTGTCCGTTATTCAGCAAACGTCTTTAAAATCTGATGTCTTCCATTTACGTGACTTTCTCTGCAAACAAACTGTTCGTACAAAAGATAATTCTTGCATCTACATTATGCCTATCGAGATAAACATAGCCGCGCCTTGGTCGAGTGGTTAGACCACTCGCCTCTCCCAGGCGGCCCGGATTCGCTCATAGACGACCACATCTGGGATTTGTGGTGGACAAAGCGGCGCAAGGCGGTTTTCTCCGGGCTCTCCGGTTTCCTCAAACATTGCATTCCACCTGTGATCCATTTTCAAACCAGGCAATATCAGTCATTGCCTATGGTGCCATAAGTAATAAAAGAGGGCGTTAAACACTATACCTATAAAAAAAGATAAATATTATCAGAAATGGTCTTATCATTTAATTCCATATAAGTAAAAGAGAAACAAGAATATACTAAATTAAAGCGATAGTCGCTATGCGATTGATTTTGAAATTCGATTTCTTTACATGGCGTAAAACAAACCAGAAACGAGTGACTACTTTGCTTGAGAAAAATATACCTACGTATTTTAAAATTGGAACCAATAACAAGGAATATCTCCGAAATCGTTAACACAACACAAAAATGTAGGTATATCACAAATTTTGTATTTTAACAAGATCAAGTTTTGTATCTCTCTTTCATTTTACCAGCTATAAAACGGTCATTACGGATGAAGAGGACTTCATAGGCTATTCTCCGAAAATTCAAGATACACATTTTATTTGTCATGTAAATATCTTTAATATACGGATTTTGATCAAAATCGCTACAGCCATTTTTAACAAAATACACATTTTGAAAATGTTTCCATATAAAGGATATTTAGGATGGGAGATTTTCTTGACAATCTTCATGTTGCATTCTTAGAAGATACTGAACTTATAAATATCCAATGGCTGACTTTTCGTTTTTGCAGATACGCACGCGGACCTTTTAAAAAAATACTATTTTTATACAGATAATTCCAAAGCTGTATTTCCTGCGAAAACTCGGTATGGAATATTTGGGTGGAATTCAATAAATACCCTCTCTACCTTTACACTATTATTACGAAGTAAAGAAAGTGTAAATTTAAAGACTGATGGATTAAAGCAAATCAACCTCAATTTCTGCAAGGGAAAATCCTGGAAAATACTAATAGGCTACAAATCAACAGACCTGAAGAGCCAAGAAAAATTTCGAACATTAACAGGTCATGAATATCTGACCGCTCATCTACACCGGATCTGATCTACTCTTCTTCAGAGTATATCTTGTTGTGAAAGTGGTTCAGTTATGAACAAATGCCATAAGTTTACTTTCTCTATACTCACTATGTACAGAGTGTATAGAGAATGTATTGCACTCCGCCAAAAAATTCGATACCGAGATTTCACCGGAAATATATGTTTTAGGGTCCCCTGTATCCAAAAAAAAAGTATTTTCAGAAAAAGGTGTGAGTGTGTGTGTCCGTGTGTCGGTGTGTCAGTGTGTCCGTGTGTCTGTGAACACGATAACTCAAAAACGAAAAGTCGGTAAAACACCAAACTTGGTATTTAAGTTTAGTATCTTCCAGGGATGCGACACGAAGATTTTGAGAAAAATCCTCCCACCCTAAACTACAATTTACATGGATTTTTTTTCGAAAATTTCGAAATAACGATTTTGATTAAAATATCGCATATTAAAGTTATTTACCTGATAAATAAAATGTATATTTTGAATTTTATGGGAATAGCCTCTGAAGACTACTTTATTCTGGATGAATTTTTCATAACTACGAAACCGTAAGAGATGGACAAAAACTTAACACACAAAAAATGTAGAGCTCATTAAAACACAATTAATGTTGTATACATTTTTTTCGTGGAGTTGATCGTTTTTGAGATATTCCTTTTTCTTGGTTTCAACTTTGAAAATCTTATACTTTTCTCATGCAGGAATTTGTCAACTCCTGTCCATTCAAACAAAGAAACATCAGTCACATAGCAACCAGCTTTTGGCTTTCACTTTAACGTATGGTACTCCCTTATTTCGCTTCTACTTACAATAAAGTAAGAAATAAGATTATTTCTGCTAATTTTTCTCGATTAGCATGAAATAAATAAAAGATAAGCTTATTAATAATAATAATTTACACAGATATGGAGAAAGTCTTGTGAATGGAACACATCAGATTTTTAATTGTAAAGAATTAAAGCACTGCACACAAGATTTAACAGTAATGTATTATGAAGGAAGAAGGTAAATTACATTGTATCAACTGCATGAAAATAGTCCTTAGACATTTTTACTTTCTCTTCACGTACTGTGTATAGAGAAGGTATTGTAATGCATCCAAAATTCGATACTGAAATTTCACCGGAAATACATGTTTTGAGACCCCTGAATCCAAAAAAGCATTTTTAGAAAAATGTCCGTGTATGTGTCTGACTGCCTGTATGTGTATGTGTGTGCAGCATAGCTCAAAAACGAAAAGTCCGTTAAAAACCAAACTTGGTATTTAGGTTTGGTATCATCCAAGGATGCGACACGAAGATTTTCAAGAAAATCCCCCACCCCAACTACCCTTTACATGGAACTTTTTTCGAAAATTTTGATTTTCTCAAAAATGGCTCTAACGATTTTGATTAAAATGTCGTATATTAAAGATATTTACCTGACAAATAAAATGTATGGTATGTTGAATTTTTTGGAAATAGCCTCTGAAGACTACTTTATTCTGAATAAATTTTACGGAATTTTGCATAACTGCATGAACAGTAAGAGATGGACAAAAAAATGTAGAGCACGTTAAAACACACAATTTATGTAATATAAATTGTTTTCGTGGAGTTGATCCTTTTTAAGATATACCTTGTTTTTAGTTTCAGCTTTCAAAAGCATACTTTTCTCATTCAGGAATTTGTCAACACCTATCCATATAAACAAATGAGCTTCAGTCACATAGCAACCAGGTTTTGACTATCACTTAACCTATGGAACTCCCTTATTTCGCTGCTACTTACAAGGAAGTAAGTAATAAGACTATTTCTGCTGTTTTCTCAATTAGCACTAAGTAAATAGAAGCATAAGCTTTTTAACAATAATTTGAGGCAGAGTTGTAGAGAAAGTCATGTGAATAGAACACATCAGAGTTTTCCACATCAAGAGATTGTATCTTACCATTTTGTTATTGGTCGACCATCATTAATTTACCTTTGAGTTGGCATTGGGATAATATCTGTGAAGCTGTTGGATGGCATTCTTTTTATGCGTTGGAGCCGGTTACATCTTACAGTTTTAATTCTTTCACACAAATTATAAATGTATAGTCCTCTTATTTCCTCACTGTATTTATTTTATCTAGTAATGTGAAATCTGCTGTTGAACATAAGAACTTATTGCCCGTCTGAAGAATGAATGCAGACGGTCACGAGTGGAAGCTTGCGTAAACACAAACGAGAAGCGGTATTACGTAAACACCCCCGGTGTATGACCTGTATAGTTCGGCAATACTGGAATGTAGCAGTTGAGTCTCTTACAGTGGACGGCTTCGAATCAAGTAAAAATGCAAACACCGTCGCGCGTAGTCATACGCTCACAAAGTAGATCATTAATATTCATTAGTGATAAAGAAAACAGCAAGTTGTGGATCGTTTAGTTTTTCCTGTTTACGTACGCTTTGCTGATGTTTTGATGTTCAGACCTATATCCCAGCCTTCTCTGACCGCTTTAAACCGTGCCATGCTACACCAGCGACCTCCCCTAAAAACTGCATTCTTTCGTCGGACAGGTTATATATATTATATATATTCAGCAGGTTATAATCGTTTATCTGATCTGTTGAGTGTTGTTTTTGCAACTGTATGTTAGTGTGGGTACCACCCTTGTTTTATAAAATATCAAAGTTTTTTATTTCAGTGTTCTTATTGCACTGCACACGTGGTAAATATATTTAATTTTATATCGATATAATTTTTCTCAGTATGAACGTTGAATCCCACATACTGAAGCTCTTGGCCTATTTATGTGTTATTATTTTGTCGTCCTAGTTTTCTCTCGTATCAGATATGTTCATATTACATATTATGTTCGCTTGCGAGTAAGTATAGTTTATGGGTAGCAATTTGTAACTCTTCTTCCGTTTTGCTACACATAACTTGGTCATCTTCAAAAAAGTTAGTCAACTGCCTGGGCATTACATAAATAAATCAATAAGCAATGCTTCCATGAGTTCTGCAGTAATCACTGCCAAAGGTAAAATAGTGGCTGTGTTTAAGGGGGTGGGGCATCCTGGACGTGTGATTAAATTTCAGGTATTTTCTGATGGTTTTGAAATAAAAGTTCATCAGATACTAACTACACAACAAAGAAGAAGCCGCCTAGAGAGTGTGGTGGTAGCGTGTCTGCTTCACTTTCAAAAGGTCGTGAGTTCGAATCTCCCTTAGTTGCTTGGGTAAGGTTTTTTTTTCTCGGGGTTTTCCCTTATCCTGAGAAGACGAATGTCGAGTAACTTTAAGCTCCATGGACCCCGTGATCATTTGAGAATCATTTCACCAATTGCATTCATCGTCCGATATGACCAACGAGGTTAAAGAACGTTAAGCTAAAAAAAAGAAACAAATAATAACAAACTATAAAAACCAAAATGTTCACCATTTTGATTGATATCCCATCCTAAGTTTGTATTCATGCAATAAAAGCCCATATTTATAAACACTTTCACATTAAGCATAGTATATTTAAATAAATATTTATATAATATATATAATTAAAAATAAAATCTGATGTGTTACATTTACATCACTTCCTCTATCTATTCTTCAACAAACTATACTTACAAAAGTTCATTTTTCTCTCTGCTTCACATATAACAATAAAAACATTAGCAAAAATGCGTTTATTACTACTTTCTTGTAAATAATCGGGAATAAGGAAATACACTAAGCTAAAGTGATAGTCAAATGTTTCAAGAGCTTGTCGATATGTGATACTTGACATTCTGTTCTCTTTACTTGACCAGAAGAAAGAGAAATTAACATAAAATTTCCATTTAAGAAAGTAGATATTTTAATACTGAAACCAATAACTAGGAATATCTTGGAAAGTTTAAAAATGTATTTGACAGAAGTTGTGTGTTTTAACGAGATCTACATTCTTGTGTAGTGAGATTGTCTCTATTTCGCGTAATTTACCAGCTATGCAAAATTCATCCAGAATGAACAGGACTTCCTAGAAAATTCAAGATATACATTTTAATTCACAAAAAAATTATTTAAATATGTGATATTTTAATTAAAATTGTTAGGGCAATTTTGAGAAAATAAAAAATATTCTAAAAAGTTCCAAGTAAATGCTAGTTTGGGGAGGCTGGATTTTTATTAAAATATTCGTGTCGCATCCTTGGATGATGCCAAACTTAAATATGCAGTTTGGTATTTAACTCTTCGTTTTTGAGTTATATTATACAAGAACCACAGACGAACATACATTCACACGCATATTCACATACACATACGTACGCGAACCTTTTTCTAATATCTGATGTCTTCCATTAACCTAACTTTCTAGTTGTTATGCAAACAAATTATTGCTACAAAAGAGTATTCCTCTATCCCGCTCATAATAATCGAGACAAACAGTGGCAGAAATGGTTTTATTTCTTAGTTCCATGTGAATAAAAGGGGAATAAGGGAATACCCAATTTAAAACGGTAATCAAATTCTTTTAAAAACTGTCACTATACGATGAAACATAAATTCGATTCTCTTCGTATGGTTAACAGTATTCAAAAGAGATGTGAAACGAGTTGCCATTTGAGAAATGTATAAGAATGTTAAAACTGAAACGAATAACAAGGAATATTTTCGAAAACGCTAACTCCATGAAAAAGCATATCACATAAATGTGTGTTTTAACGAGTTCTCCAATGTTGGTGCAGTAAGATTTGGTCTATTTCTTACGATTTACCAGTTATGCAAAAGTCCTCCAGAATGCAGAGGGCTTCAAGGATATTCCCAGAAAACTCAGGCTATGCATTTTATTGCCATGTAAAATCTTTAATATGTGGAATTTTAATCAAATCGGTTAAAGACATTTTTGATAAAATAAAAATTCTCGAAAAAGGTTCCCTTTAAACGGTACTTTGGAGTCAAGATATTTTCTTGAAAATTTTCATGTCGTATCCTTGAAAGGTGCTGATCTTAAATTCCAAGTTTGGTATTTAACGCACTTTGTTTTTGAGTTACGTTGTGCACAGGAACACCCACGGGTCTATTTCTAAACATCTTATGTGTTCCATAAGACTTTCTCTACCTGTTCTGCAAACAAACTATTCTTACAAGTGATCATTCTTTTATCTAAATCATGCTAATCGAGATAAATAGTAGAAGAAATTATGTTATTACTTACTTGTAAGCAGAAGGGAAAAAGGGAACACTTTAAAGCTACACAACAGTGAAATCTGTCTGAAACAATTGAAATTCGGTTTTTCTGCATGGCTAGGAGTAAAACGAAATATGTGAAACAAAAGAGGGACTTACCGTGTGAGAAAATTTTACCTGAGTATTTTAAAATTGAAATTGGATTATCTCAAAAAATATGAACATAACATAAAGTGTGTGTTTTAATGAGTTTTGGATAACATGTTTGGTCTCTTACGGTTTACCAGTTATTCCAAAGTCATCCAGAGTGAAGGGTTTTTCAGAGATTTTCCCAGCAAATTCAAGATATACATTTAATTGCCATGTAAATATCTAGTATAAAGTATTTTGATCAAAATTGTTACAGCCATTTTTGAGAAAATCAAAATTTTCGAAAATGTTGCCATGTAAAGGATAGTTTATGAGATTTTCTTGACAATCTTGAGGGTTTACATACTTGGAAGATGCTGCTGGACTTAAATATCAAATAGAGAATATAACTGACTTGCAATTTTTGCAGGCACACACGCACATACACACGAACGTTTTTCCAAAAATGTGTTCCATTCACATGACTTTCGTTATATTTTTTTAATAAGTTATTGTTAAAAGACTTCTACTCATGCTATTCGAGATATACATTAGCATAAAATGTCTTATTGCTTGCTTAGTTGTATCAGGGAAATAAGAGAATACACTTGGCTAAAACGATATTCAATGTTTATAAATCTGGTTGTCATTACTTGAAATCCGTGTTTTTGCATGGCCAGGAGTCTTCAAGCTCCCGTGTGAGAAAAGCTTGAAATATTTTAAGACAAAGCAATATCTTGTAAATGGTTAACTCCACGGAAAACTGTAGGTATATAACATAAAGTGAGTGTTTTAACGAGAATTACAGTTTTTGCATAGTAAATTTTTTCTAATTCTTACGGTCTACAAGTTATGCAAGTAATTCAGAATGAAGAGGTCTTCAGAGGCTATTCTCAGAAAATTCAAGATATACATTTAATTGGACATGTAAACATCATTATTATACGGTATTGTAATCAAAATCGTTAGAGATATTTTTAAAAAAATTAAAATTTTCGAAATTTTTCCATGTAAAAGGTAGGTTGGGGTGGGGAGAAATTTCTCAAAATCGTCGTGTCGCATCCTTGGGAGACACTAAACTTAAATCTACCAAGTTTGGTGTTTTACCGACTTTACGTTGAGTTATCAGTTATCGTGTTCACGGCACCCCCCCTCACACACACCCACACAGACCTTTTTCTAAAAATCTTATGTGTTCCATACACATAGCTTTCTCTGCACCTCTGTGACAAATTACTGTTAACATTTTATTCTTTTATCTTCTTCAAGCTAATCAGATAAACATTAGCAGAAATGTTCTTATTACTCGCCTCCTTGTAAGTAGAAAGTAGAAGGAAGATAAGGGAAAACACTAGGCGAAAGCGATTGTCAAATCTTTTAAAAGTAGTTGTAAAGTGATTGGAATCAGTTTCTTTGCATGACCAGGAATTGGTAAATTCCCGTATGAGAAAAGTTTAAGTTATTTTAACATTGAAACCAATTCCACAGAAAAAATGTATATGTATGACATAAATTGAGCTTTTTAACGATATCTGCATATTTTGTGAAGCACTTTCCTTAAACGGAAAGTCGTAAACACTCACACGAATGCTTTTTTGAATTCAGGAGACCTTAAATAATATATTATTTAATTAGGTCAAAAGTCGAACTTTATTAATGAGTGGGTCAAGTTAGATCACGACCGCAGGGAGTGATATAAGATCCACGAGTTTATAAAGCTGATTTTGCACCAAGTTGAATACGATACTTTATATACCTTTATTTAATGAAATGCGTTCTTAATGCAGGAAACAATTATGACATGGCATATTAAATCTTATATCGTGAACAATTTTAATTCTATAACTATTCATGTCGTGAACTTGATTATTGTTGTGGTAACCATTGTAGTTAACTGAAATCAATAAATGGGTGATTTTTGTGCTGTGGCGGAAGATTATGTAGAAGACACAAGAAAAGTGTTGCAAGTTGCATTGTTATTGGAAATAAATTAAATTCTGATTTTGGTGGTCCTATTGAATGCGATACTATTGATACACGTAACCAGATTTATGAAGAAGTTGGTGTTAGCGGTATAACAAATGAGTTGATCGAAAAAATGTCTTCATGTGATAATAAGGCTTCTCAAGTCAATGTTAAAAATTGTACAA
The DNA here is from genome assembly GCA_030762935.1 of Hymenopus coronatus. Taxonomy (NCBI): domain Eukaryota; kingdom Metazoa; phylum Arthropoda; class Insecta; order Mantodea; family Hymenopodidae; genus Hymenopus; species Hymenopus coronatus. The sequence continues at coordinate 79,536,508 of CM060881.1, read as the reverse complement.
ATTGTCAGATTACTATAAATTTCCGTTAGAATGTTCTTGTGTGATTTGTAGTTGAACTCGTACTTAATCTTTGTACGAATATAATTTATGGTTGAACTCATGCTTAACCTAAATGTTATAATTTGTTTTCATGTATGATTAATTGGCAATAATCAGTAGAAGCATTTCTTTTTCTTTTTTCAATGCCTTCTATTGTACTCGAGGGAAAAATATACTAAAATTTTTGAAAGGGAAATGCTTATTTCTAAGAATCATGCCGTAATTTATAAACTGCATGTTATTTACTTTATACGAAAATAAATAGAAGCTTTTGCAATAGAAAATTATCAATTAATGGCCTGCTTTTGAAACGGAAGTAGATAAAGTATATTTCCAGTGAAATCTCGGTATCGAGTTTTTGGGTGGAACGCAATACCTTCTCTAGCTATGAACTATGTAGGTATGTGCTAAAGAAAGTAAAAACTTATTCTTTTATCTACTTCACATTAAATGTGATAAACACCTGCAGAAATACTATGACATGTTTCTGTGTGGATTCAACGGGTTTGGAAGAACCTATAGGTTTAAACGATAGTTAAATCTTCAATAAGCTGGTCAGTGCGGGATAAATATACCGTTTTCTCTACTCTACACCGTTTTCTCTACATCGTTTTCTATACTTCCATTTGAGAAAAATATGTAACTACAGTAAAACAACAACCATAACAAGGAATATCTCGGATATGGCTAATTCCACAAACATAAAAAATTCTGATGTGTTCCATTCACATGAGTTTCTCTACATCTCTGTAAGAAATTATTGTTGAAAAGTTTATGTTTCTATCTACTTCGTATTAATCGAGATAAACATTAACAGAAATGCTTTTTTGTACACTTAAAGGAAATAGGAGAATACATTAGGTCACATCTTTTAAAAGATGTTTGTCATGTGGATGAAATTCGTTTTTTTAACTTGCCAGGAGTTGGCAAATTCCCGTATGTGGAAAGTTTTAAGTATTTTAAAACTGAAACCAATAACAAGAAATGTCTAAAAACTGGTCAATTCTACGAAAAAAATGTATATGACATAAATTGTGTATGTTGACGAGCTCTACATTTTTGTGTATTAAGTTTTTATCTATCTCTTAGGGTTTACTAACTACGCAAAATCCAGAAACATTCATCCAGAATAAAGAGGTCTTAAGAGGCTATTCCCAGAAATGTCAAGATATACGCTTTATTTACCGTGTAAATGTCTTTAATATATGGTATTTTAATAAAAATGTTAGAACCATTTTTGAGAAAATCAAAACTTTCGAAAATTTTCCCATGTAAAGGGTAGTTTGGGGTAGGGGGATTTTCCTCAAAATCTTTGTGTCGCATCCTTGGAAGATACTAAACTTAAATATCAAGTTTGGTATTTTACCTACTTTTCGTTTTAAAGTTATCGTGTTCACAGACACTGATACACATAGGAAACGTTTTCTAAAAATTCTTTTTTTGGATATGGCGGACCCTAAAACGCCTATTTCCGGTAAAATCTCGGAATCAAATTTTTTGGTGGAATGCAATAGCTTCTCTATACACTATGTACGCAATACGTGTAGAGAAAGTAAAAATAGAAATACTATTAAATAGCAAATTTGATATTTAAATATATTTCAAGCATGTAACACGAAAAATTTTAAGAAAATCCCCCACAGCAAAAAGTTTTTCGAACATTTAACATATTTTGTTACCAAACTTTCATGGCGCATAGCTGTATATTCTGGAAGACTTTAGCATTATGGGTAAACCGTAGAAGGTACGAGATAAAAAAATCTGTGTTACACTCACATGACTTTCTCTAACTGTTCTACGAACAAACTTCTTGCAAAATATTATTCTTTCCACACCATGCTAATCGGGATAAGCATTAGGAGATGTGCTTTTTACTTAGTTCCTTATAGGTAGAAGGGCACTAAAGGACTGCGTGCGCTATGCTAAAGCAATGTTTTAAAAGCTATCGTTATTGGACTGTTTTTGTAATTGGCTTCTTTGCTTGGCCAGCAGTAGAACTAAAGAAAAAACGGTCACTTCCTGTCTGAAAAAAGGTATAAGTATTTTAAAACTGAAACCAATAACAAGTAATAAAACCGTTTCTGCTAATGTGTATTTGATTAGTATGAAATAGAAAAGTAAGCTTATTAACAATAATTTGTTACAGAGATGTAGAGAAAGTCATGTGAATGGAGTACATCAGATTTTTTATTTATGCTTTTCACAAATACACGGACAGTTTCCTAAAAACGTTTTCTTTTTGGATTCAGGTGACACTAAAACATCTATTTCCAATGAAATCTCGACATCTAATTTTTGGCTGGAATAAGCTATCTTCTTTTGCTAGTACCTGGGAGAGAAAGTAAAAAGTTATTAATTAGTCATGTTATACCTAACAAAGCCATATGAGCCTTCCAGTTCTCCTTATTAATTTTTATCCCTAATTCTAGTCATATAAACATATAATTATTCTCTCTTTCAACAATAGATTTAAATATACTATGAAAATGCAGATATCATGAAAATAATGAACTACAACTCTTCCAGATCTTTGCTTCAATAATATATTAATATTTCCTATATTTATTATAACCATTTTGCCTATATGACATGCTGACAGACATGGATTTTGCTTTATAAAAGTATTAACAAAATAATAATAAGAAGAAGAAGAGGAATAAGAATAATAGCTGCATTTAGCCTTTAGATAATAAAATTACAGTGTATGATTATATAAACCAGAAAACCTAATACAAAATGATAAAAATCTCATTGTTTTATATAGTGAGAAGGGCAGATTAAATTTTCTAAAGAATGCAAAATAACATCACAATATAACTATAACTATTATGCAATACGTTATTAATTAATCACTCCAAGATTGCACACATTCAAATTTAGAAAGTTCTAGAAAGTTCTGTGAAGTCATTTTCTACCTAAATGAAGGAAGAATTGCGAGCCGGTGTTTGTTGTGTTGTACATTGAATAATTTTACTGAGTCGCGAGTGACTAGAATGTTAGCCGCATTGGTGCGCGAGCCATGGATCGTACAGCGTAAATTGTCAGTGCGTCGAAACGTCGAGTAAATTATTTGCAGCCTTAATTAAAGACTTTATTTGTAAACATTTTTGAGTCAATAAAAACATTTGTTACATTATCATTGGTTGTATTGCAAGAAAAATACAAGAACAACGTACAATTGTATGAATTACGAATCTAAGAGAGAAAGAAAGAGAAAGAAAAAAAGAAAGCAAAAGAAAGACAGAAAAAAAAAGAAAGGAGAAATATATGAACATAAGTGTATTCATAAATGGATGTATGCTAGATTTCATATCTGAGACATCAAATTCATAGAAAATACAATAATGATTAAGTAATAATAATTCAAATTCACAAAGCATTCCATAATGTATTGTAAGTTAAATTTTAGGATCAGATTTATGCTGGAATATTTGTTGGTCTATAGCAATGGGCAAAATGCAAAAGAGATCAATAAGATCTTCACCTTTTTAGATATATCTAAACATTTTATTCTCTTCCAGGTGCTTAGACGTGTCTTCAAGCAGAGATTGGAAGTATGTGAGAAAATATTACCAATTTGAACGTAGAAAGAAAACAAACTGTGCAATTATATGATTATTATTGTAAAGCAAAATACAAAGAAATATTGTAAGCACTGAATGATTTAATAAGCGATATCAGTTAAAGCGTAATATATGTATAACTTCGAGACATAACGCCATCCAATAAAAAACATTTCGACTTTCTCTATCTGTTCTGCAAACAAACTATTCTTACAAAAGATTATTCTTCTATCTACATCATGCTAAATGAGATAAAGATTAACAGATTGATCTTACAACTTAGTTCCTTATAAGCAAAAGAGAAATGAGGGATACACCAGACTAAAGTGATAGTCAAATATTGTAAAAGCGGGTCGATTTGTGAGCAATTGAAAAAATAAAAGAGAAATGAAACGAAAGGTAATCCCGTTTGAGAAAATGCGCAGTTTAAATTGAAACCAATAACAAAGAATATCTCGGAAACGGTCAAATCTGCAACAAAAATGTATATGAAAACTGTGTGTTTTTAACAAGCTCTACATTTTTTGTAAAGTAGGTTTCTGTCTGTCTCTTACAGTTTAGCAGCAAAATTCACCCAGAATGAACAGTTCTTCAGAAACTATTCCCCGAAAATTCAAGATATTCTTTTTATTTGTGATATAAATAGCTTTAATATACGGCAGTTTAATCAAAATCATTAGAGCCATTTTTGAGAATTTCAAAAAAATTTCCGTATAAAGAGTAGTTTGGGATGGGGGGCTTTTTTGAAAACCGTGTCGCATCCTTGGAAGATATTAAAACTTGGATACCAAATTTGGTATTTAACGGTCTTTTAGTTTTTGAGCCATTCCGTCCACAGACACTTACACACGGGCCTTTTTCTAAAAATTCTTTTTTTTTTTTTTTGTACTCAGGCGACTTCAAAACATATATTTCCGGTGAAATCTCCGTATCGAATTTTGGGTGGAATACAATACTTTCTCTATACACTATGTACCGGATTAAAGCAGTCTCAATACTCATCGACTGATGCCAGTATATTTGTGGTATCACACTATAAACATACCGGTCGAAATTGAAATAATAAACAGCGCAAGCAGTTGTTACTTACCATCCTTAACAATTAACTACAAAGCTAAATAATCAGATCACCAACCTAGCAATCACATTAAGTGGAGAGCTAGCGGCAAAAATAAATCCGCTAAATCCCTGTTCTAGCAGGATTCACTTCCAATTCAGCTAATCGAACCAGAGGATCGTATTTCGACCCACGGCAGACCGATCATAAGTAACTCATTACCGCCAGAGTGAGTACTGCGTATCTTTATAAAGCTTCCTACACATGTCATTACAACGTGGGACTTCCTCACCATTATTATTAATTCGTATTCATAATTTAATAATAACGGGATATATATTTCAGCATGCTGGTTTAACACGATTTTTAAAAGAACATAAACCTCGGAGGTTCCCGTCTCTGGATGCCGTCGCACAGCTCTTTAAAAGAGAATTCAAAATATAAGTGCCATAGTATTCCTTATTTATTCACATTCCTTCTGGCTGTAGAACAGTTTAGAATTCACAAAGGAAAACCTCCTTTCCCAATCTTACCAGTCAAACCAATACTGCACAGATTAGATTATATTCTGTAGACCCTAAATATAAAACAGTTCAAAGCATAAAAATTAAATACAGCATTTAAAGTTCTCACATTACAATTAATAGTAAATATCTTAAAACTTTCAAGTGCATTAAAACTTAGGACACGTATTAAACTTTAAAAATAATAGCGCTTGGCTTTTACAGCCTATGCTTACTATACAGTGCCTACATCATTATATACAAAAACCTGATGTGTTCCATTCACATGAGTTTCTCTACATCTCTGCAAGAAATTATTGTTATAAACCTTATGCTTCTATATATTTACTTCATGCTAATCGAGAAGAAATTAACAGAAATAGTCTTATTTGTAAGTAGAAGCGAAATAAGGGAGTACCGTAGGTTAAAGTGATAGTCAAAAGCTGGTTGCTATGTGACTGAAGTTCCTTTGTTTGTATGGACAGGAATTCACAAATTTCTGTATGAGAAATGTATGTTTTTTAAAGCTGAAACCAAAAACAAGGAATATCTAAAAAACTATCAACTCCACGAAAAAAAAAGTTATATGACATAAATTGTGTGTTTTAACGTGCTCTAAATTTTTGTGTGGTAAGTTTTTGTCTATCTTTTACGGTTTAGCAGTTATACAAAATTCCGTAAAATTCATCCAGAATAAAGCAGTCTTCAGAGGCTATTCCCAGAAAATTCAAGATGCACATATTATTTTTCAGGTAAATATCTTTAATATATATTTTAATCAAAATCGTTAGAGCCATTTTTGAGAAAATAAAATTATCTAAATTTTTTCCATGTAAAGGGTAGTTTGGGGTGGGGGGATTTTTCTCAAAATCTTCGTGTTGCATCCCTGGAAGATACTAAACTTAAATACCAAGTTTGGTATTTTACCAACTTTTCGTTTTCGAGTTATTGTGTTCCCAGACACACGGACACACATACGGACTTTTTCTGAAAATGATTTGTTTGGATAAAGGGGACCCTAAAACATATATTTCCGGTGAAATCTCGGTATCGAATTTTTGGGTGGAGTGTAATACCTTCTCTATACACTATGTGCATAGTACATATAGAGAAAGTAAAAATGTCTAAATTTATGCTAAGATTTACATTCTGAAAATATTAAATATGTACATAAATTTGTTGTCAATATCATTTCTAATTTGATAGTTATTACTCTCAAAACAAATTACAGTATTAAAATACATGCAATAAATATTAATTTTCTAGTCCATTCAATATAACAATTACTAAACATAAAAATCTTCACTTGACTTTTAGTCTGAGTCAAATCACTTGGCGTTTACATTCTTACTTATGTGCACGGAATGTCAAAATTTGGTATTAAAATACAAATGTTTTATTAAAATGTGGGTATATTGACATATTAAAGGCATTTAATGCTTACATCCTTAATTGTATGTAAAGAGTGTCAAAATTTCACATTAAGATATACGTTCCAAAAACTTTAAGTATGTATGTAGGTATATAAACATAAAATCACTTTAATAGCCTAAGTCACTTCACTTAGTATTGGCATTACAAGAAAAGAATTAAGCTGATTATTGATATAAGTATTCTTCTATTCTTATCGCAAAGGTACTGTTTCTATTATATCTTATGTACTTCTTTCCTTTACCACAGGCACATTTGACTGCAGTAGTTGTATCGCGACGTTCGGCTTTGAATGGCTGGCCAGTCCACTTCGTATCGCATTAACGATCACAATAATTCAAATATGTATAAGCTCATATCCGAAGTATAAATACTAATGCAACAGACATAATAGAGCAATTATTGTTCTACCAGTCATTAATCTACAATAATTGTATTAACCTATGAAAGGTGGAATACGTATTTCAAACGCAAAATGTTGTAAACTGCCACAACACTAAAAGAAGTATATGTTAGCAGCAGCATCGAGCAAATTTGCTCTCTTTATTTTACTCAAAGGGCAAAGAAATGGTTATTCCTGAGCCACATGTCGGTCTGAGTAGCTCAGTTGGATAGGCGTTGACCTTCCAATCTCAAGGTCGCAGGTTCAAATCCGGCCCAGACCGATGGTTTTTAATAGGTAATAAGTGTGATAGCTATTATACCAACACGATGGTAAATGTAGGTCAGAGCTTATAATATGTAGATAATATTAGCATTGTGTTGCAGGTAACACAGAATCGAAAACACCTACCTGAAGGTACAGAGTAGTATAACAAGGTAAACAATAAAAATGTTCATAGGGCGCGCAGTTATAATGGATCCAACATGCACTGGGCCCATTTTAACACTGACAAAACCAGCACAATGCATCAGATGGACTCAATTAGCTACGCATTACAAGTGAATTACAATTACACAACTCATTATAATTTTAAACCTGCTTTTTCTAACCTTATATACTGGCTGTTTAGAAACGACACCGCACGAATATAACACTCTTATAATTTAACTAGTCCGAAGTTTGATATCGCAGCTTCAAACTCTTTTAGGAATGTCTATATGTATCATTGAAAATTACAGCGTTTTGCGATTAGGCAGCACAAGCACTAGGGCGTGAAGCCCACATATTCTTGACAATCACATGAAAACAAATGAGTTTCTCCTTGTTCAATGTCGTTTCAAAACTCTCTGAATAATATGTGTATAGCCATGATCAAGACTGGCTGATGAAGAATAAAAAGTCATTACTTTTGCCAACACAGTAAAATAAGTATTTACCGCGAACAATCAGAAAGTATTCCTGCAAGAAGATGTTAGCGAAATGAGATGTTTCTTTAAATCCGGGAAGGAGTCGGCTGAACGAAGGACTGCCCGATACAGTTTCTACAAATTTACACAGTTAACACACGCACATCAAACATTGGAAGCAGGACCTAGATATTTTCCGTTTGAATCATTACAACGTTTCGCGACTATACTAAATTAATGATGAGATGGAATGAAATGCCCCTAACTAAATTACTAACATCAGCATGGTGATGATGGCAAGTAAAATAAGATTAAAATAGAATTTGTATTTTAAAAAATACACATAAATCCCTGCTAAAATCACCCTGACCCAATGTTCCAGGAAAATACAGTAATTAAGCGATATTATGGCAAACGTATAAATGGCAGCACACATATGCAGGGACTTGAAATCAGCCTGTACCGCCCTAGGGAGATGCATGAATCTTATTTTATGAGATGCAACTTACGTTTATCTTGAAATCAGCTAACACTCGGTAAGCTAAATACCAATATTCGGCCCTTTCTACTCTGCGAGTTTGCAGATCTGTAAACATTCCAGAACAGCAGATAACAGACTTTTGTTTAAGTAACGTAACACAAAAGACTTCCGAGAGTGTCTCTGTGATCGTATGTCACCATTCAAGCTTCTCAATTTGGAAGTTCCGGGTTCGACGGGGGAAATTTTCTTTAAGCAGAACCATTTTCCTAGCCTTCATAGAGTCTGGAAGTAATGAATGGAGACTGAACGTGAGCGTGTTTCATCATATAAGATAACAAAAACCTAATTGTTCTTCAAGATAAAGCCCCCGATATGTCGTAGAAATTAAAGAGGGGGGCCTATACAAATTGGGGGGTCCAGCTTTTATATACTCTCTCTCTCTCTCTCTCTCTCTCTCTCTCTGCACTAAATTCTTTCGAAACCATGAAAGAAATCAGGACCGATTGAATCCAGAAGTCATCCAGAATGTTTTTCTTCTTTTCAACGTTCTGTAACCGGATTAGAATTAGTTCTTATCGAACGGTAAGTGAAAGAAATGGTTGAAATTATGTTAAAATGGGTCCAAGGTCCTAAAATTACCTGACAAACGTCATCTCAGAATAGGGAAAAACCCAGAACCTTATGCGGATACCTCTTCCTAACCGAAATTCAAGCTCGGAATCTCTTGAATGTGAGGCAGACACGCTACCCCTACACCACAGAGGTGAAAACCGGAATAACTGGCCTCTATCCACCTCATTTTAACCTTAAAAGAATTATACAAACTAGTTGAATGATGAACGAATTACTAAAATAATGAATTGGATAAGAAAGTAGTATGTAGAAGAGCTTGCGGTTTTTAGTCGAACCTAACAATTAAGATGTTACTACATGCTGATGATAAGTCCCTTAAAGGAAAAAAAATGTCACAGTTGTATTTTACTAAGCAGTTCTAGTCTAGTTCTACCCTATAGTTGTATTGCGACATACTCATATAATAGAATCAAACTAATGACAAAAAAGGTATTTAAATTTAGCTAACTGATTTAAATTATTTCCATCTATTTCAACATTCATTGAACGTTTCTAAGCCGATTGGCGTCGATGCTTAACGAAGTGGGTGTGAAATTCATGATCCCAATTCATTTATCCCAACCTACAATTTAAAAAATTGAAATGCCTAGGCCTAAAACCATATAGGTTTTCAATGACGAACGATTTAATTCATAATATTTCAGCAAATAAATCCTGTAAACAATAAAGCAATTAAGTATTTTTAAATTTCCAGTTAACAAGGAATGGAGTGAATAATTACTCCATTAGCTTTTCAGTTTATGTTTCTATTCTGAATGAAGCCACATAATACAAGTTTGGATTATGATTAAGAACGAAGCATGATAGAGAATGAGAAATGCTCTGATAAATAAATGTAAAACTCACAAAGCTTTAAAATAATCAATCAAATAAAAATCTGATGAGTAGAATCGCATGATATTTTCTACCCTTTTAAGGGTATTTTCATAGCTATTCGATAATTTTTCTTCATTTCCTCCGATTTCTCTTAATTATATGAAGTTTGGTCAAAATCTGTGCTGTAGCTACACATAAGCCTATAACGGCAACTAAATATTTTAAAAGTTGATTGCTATAATTGTGCTGGCCTGTTTCCATTTTTAATTATTTTTGACACTTGGTTTTACTCCATACGGCACTGTAGGCGATTACACACGATATGAAGATGCAGCATCAGTAGAATGTGCTGGCGGGGGAAACCGGAGATCCCGGAGAAAACCCGCCCCTGCGCCGCTTTGTCCACCACACATCATACATGCGGTCTCCTGGGATCGAACTCAGGCCGCCTGGTGAGAGGCAAGAGGTCTAACCACGCGGCCACGGGGCGGCCTCCCTGTTTCCAAGAGCTACGAGAAAGAAAGTATCTTAGCAATTAAAAACTTCACGACTTAAAATAGCTGGAAATTCAAAATAAAACAGTGAATATCTCAGAAATGGTTAATGCCACAAACGTTTTTATTTGGCATTAATTGTATATGTTTAAAATACCAGCTTTTTGTAGTGTTTGTCTTTCTTATGGTTTCCCAGTTACCAATATAAAATTAAATTTGAAGCAAGAGGCTTCAAAATAAACCGAGCCTTATTTATGGACGCTCTTTAACTCTTAGCGTCCCATTATATGTTGGGCGTTAAAGACCGCTTAATTTTGCTCATAGGCCAATTCTTTCAGGCTTGAGGTTCTTTTACGTCACGGGACCCCCGGCCTTACTTCCCTGCCGAAGTAAGCCATGCTAAGGATTTTTACGCCCGAAAAAATCAATCGCTCTCCGCCGTGTTCGAACCCGCGACCTAGAGTATATGAGGCTAGCACGGTAACCACTATACCACGGAGGGCGACGCAAGAGGCTTCACATCAATGTATAGACACATAAAGAAACGTCAAGTTTATTATTCTTTACGCTAATATCTCAAATGTCGTTTGAGCTGTTTTGAGAAAATAACACATAACGAAGATGTATCCACGTAAAGTGTAAAATGGGATGGCAGACATTTCAAAAACATAATTGTGCTGCTGCAACATTGAAATATTCTGTATTTAAATACGAAGTTTGATATGCGTTGAAATTTATAATCGCCTAATTAAATTAAGTACATTGTAGTTATTATATTCACAAACTGTGTTCCTGCTCTGTATACGGCTTATAGAAATGATAGTATAGTTGTAGGATGGTTGGTTTGTGATTTTGGGGGAGGGGTGGTAAGTAGGTAGATATGTTTTACAGGCTCCTCAACGGATGCCTTCAAAATACGTATTAACGAAAAATCTCTGAATCAATTTTTTGGTTGAAATCTATGCTCCCGCCACCTAATTATAAACAATTAATTTTTAATCCTACTGCATTTAATTTAGCTTTTGAAAATTTCAGGTCGTTCAAACCAACCGCGAAAGCACTGCTTCTTCAATGTCACTATAGATGGCATGATTTCTCATACGCCGGATGCTAAGGCACTGCCACACTCTATCGACCGCTGCTTGAAGCTATACTCGTAGTTCCATAGAAGTCCATTGATAGCGCTACAGTATTTCTTTCTAGCTGTCGTTTTTAGATATCCAGTTTACATTAAAATCCATGCTGATTATTTTTGACAGGCATCCCAAAGTGACATTATCAGTTTACTTTTACTTATCTACGCTAATATATCTCTTTTGAACCAAATGCCTTGTATTTCTAACCTTAAATGCATAAGCAGTACGATTTAAACACCTATTCCGTATATAATCAATCAGTGTAAGTTTAGTTTATATTTCCCTGAATTTTCTCAGAAGGGACTGGCCCTCTTGCATAGAATCTCCATATATTTTTATTAAGATTCACCTATTTTTCGGCAATAGATGTACTGTTTACATCATACTGTTCTGCAATCAAATTTGTAACCAAATCATTTAAACTGCATTGTGCAACCGAATTAACAAGTATTCCAAATATATCCAAGTGTAATGATTACTTGTGTCCTGCACCATACACAAACACTAAAACTAAATGTCATTTCATCTTTTTTACTAGATTGTGTAATATTTGCTTACCGTATGCAGCTGATCATATCTCGGCTGCATGCGAAAATGTGGTTACAAAGCTTCCAGACGAATGGTTCATACTGAACAAAGTGGTGCACAATGTTTGTCATAATTAATTTCATTAAAACAACAAATAAAGTACTGTCAAAGTATAATTTTCAGGTGGACATTACAATAACACACGATTACAATCATAAGCATGCGACTTTGGCGCTGCGTTCATGTTACGATTAAACAATTCGATTTTCATTTGTTATCGCCTTCCTTGGAGGCACGCCTTCAAAAATTGAAGAAAATTGTGTGTAGGTTGATTACCTATTTAGACATTTTTGCCCTGGTGCGAACGCAAATTTGAACCCCACTTGGTTATCCGTGAGAGATTTTGCGTGAGTTTCCCTCGAACCTAGGATCAATGCCAAATAGTTTTAGAGGTGTATACGGCTCATTCTCTATTCAAATTATTCATTACCCTATAAATCAGGTTTTCCGCTATTAAATGCAAAAGAAATTAAAGTAGAAAAGAGATGCACTGATCCAAATTCTCAGTTGTTTGCGTTTAAAGCAAAATTATAAAATGCGGTATCTAATTAAAATATTTTGTTAAAAAAATTGCTCCATGCGTTTTTCATATTTTTAATATGTACCTATAAGTATATCAATATTTTATGAACCACAAAAGAAACGAATCAGCCATGCCTTTTTTTTTTTTCTTTTCATTTATTTGATATGAGTTGTTAACCACACAAGAAACACAAAATTCAACTATGTTTAATGATGCAGATCATTTCCTATCATCCAAGGAAAAAAAGATGTGAAACTGAAATCTGAAATTATTTGGTTTATCTCATAGGCTCTTTTGCTCATTCCTTGTATGTGTTCATTCATTGTCTGATATAAGCTTTTGGTTTAGCAGGCATATTGTATTGTGGTAAGAGCAACCAAACAAAGACCCCGAAATCCATGGTTCACATCTCAACAATGACATAGTCTTACTCTTTTTAATCTTCAATTGTTTATCAATGCAAACTTACATTTTAACAACCTTATAGGCTGCATTATTTTGTTACTAACATTTTACCGTATTCCTTTTTTCTGGTGAAAATAATTATGTATGGATTTAAAAGAGAGTCCTAAATAATTGTGGCATCAGAGTCAGCACATAGTGAATGTCAGAGCAATAGAATAGGGGAAGCTTCTCTACATGGATACCCCTTGTTGCACACCCTACTCAAAATCCTACTTTCGGAATTTAGAGGAGAACTGACTCCATAAAAAAGACGGAAATACATAGTAGCAAGAGGAAGAATAAAACCCTAAAAACCCTACACAGTCTTTCCAAGGGATAGTTGGACTCAAAATTACAAATTGTCTTCTTTTCTATTTCTTTGTCTTCTTCTCCTTCTCCTCTACTTCATGGCATGGGCACAGTGTCCATTTGAGCCATAGTTGTTCCCTCCACCTCTTCCTGGGTTGGCCAACATCATTCCTTTCTATTGGTTAGTATTGAAATGCAACTTTAGATAATTTTAAATTAGCATTCTTTGAATATGTTCCCTCCATTCATTCCGATATTTTTCCATTTTACCATTTATTGAATAGATATTAAGTTCTATCCTTACATCTCCACTTCACATTTGATTAAACTTTATGCATCCTATTGTTTTCCTTAAAAAGTTCATCTCTGCAATCATCTTTTAATTTTCTCCAATAATGATCCATATTTTACTTCTACCCTTCTACAGGGTAGGAACCACCAGATAATATACCCAATAAATAAATGGAAAACATGTTACACTAGTAGTGCAGAAGGGCTGTTGCACCCCAACTAGCAGCCTTCAAGGTGTAATTTTGCTACCACCCTTCATTCCCCCAATTCAAACATATATTCCACACTTTATCCCTTATTCTACCCATTAAGAGTTTAAACCAATCATGGACATCAACACTCCCTCGACTGGACTGCAGCCAGCCTTGGATGGACTGATGTTATGCCACCGCTAGCTAAGAGAAAAACATCATAAGGATCATAAAGTGGAGATAAATGGCATTAGGGAAGAATATAAATTAAAGATAAATTTCAAAAATTAAAAAGTCAGAAATATTCCATTCACATGACTTTCTCTACCTGTTTTGCAAACAAATTATTCTTACAAAATATTATTCTCTTATATCCATCATATTAATTATTTAGTTCCTTATAAGTATACAGGAAATAAGGTACACCAATAGTTGAATATAAATAGTTAAAATTGGATATGATAAATTGAATTCCAGTTCTCTTTGCATATCCAGGATTAAAAGAAAGGAAATATGAAACAAATGATGACTCTCCATTTGAGAATAGTATAAGTTTTTAAATTCAAACCAATAACAAGAAATATCTTGAAAATGATTATATCTACAAAAAAGTGTGTATGATATAAATTGTGTGCTTAAAGGAGATCTAGATTTTTTATTTAGTGCAGTTTACCAGTTATACAAAAGCCTTCCAGAATAAAGAGGTCTTCAATGGTCATTCCCAGACAATTCCAGATATACATTATGTATTTGTCATGAAATTATCTTTAAACATATAATAGTTTAATCAAAATTATTAAGAGTTATTTTTGAGAAAATTAAAATTTTCGAAAAATGTTCCATATAAAGAAAGAGTGGTGTGATATTTTTAAAAATCTTCATGTCACATCCTTATAAGATGCTGAACTTAATATCAAGCTTGGTATTTAACCCACTTTTGTTTTTGAGCTATGCTGTTTTCACACACACACACACACACATGCGCCTTTTTCTAAAAATACTTTTTTGGGGAATCCGGGAATCTCAAAACATATATTCCCTTTAAAATCTCGGTATCAAAACTTTGGGTATAATAGAACACTCTCTCTACCAACTATGTACATAGTACACATGAGGCAAGAAAGAAAAAACAAATTATTGCTATTAGGGGAATATAACAAAGATACACTTACAAGTTGAGGAGGTGGAGCGAGCAGTCAGGTTGACAGGTAAGGTAAGTACTAGCGTGTAGGGCAGTCAAAGAGAGGACTCATTCTTCATTACATATACCTAACATTATTTGCCAACATGAACCCATTTATACACTTCACTACACATGGTCTTAAATGTTCCTTATAAGTTTCTTTATAAGTATAATTTCTTTACACATTTTTGGAGAATTCAAAATAAAATGCAGAGCAATCTTTTGGTGCATCAAAATGGAGTGAAGAAGACTGATTCTATATTTTTTTTTACAGATGTATGGTTACTCACAATGTCGCTATTATTAAGAAGGCATATAGATGAACTGTTAACTGAAATCAGTACAAGTACTTTTTTATATAATATGCCCTATTCTGCCCTTGATGCACATATTTGAATAAGTTATGGAATGTTATTATACAGCTATTTCATATTATTTAGTTTTTCTAATAGTCTATATATGGTGACAAAGAGTGTGAACATACAAATTAAGATAACATCAGAAAGTATAATTTATTGTTGTGCCACATCAATGGCCAGTAATGCTGTGTACAAGCTAGATACGGATAAGAAGGTACAAAATATATTATTTTTGTATTCAGGTACATAGTTGAGTGATTATCAGTAAAATTTAGAAAGCCATCCATATAGAGTGAAGAAATCCATTATAGTTAGCAAAAATTAGTTCATGAATAAAGTGCATTGTTGAAGTAAATATTCAGGATCATTCTTGATGAAGTTTCATGGCAGTGTTATATTTATGCAAGAAGTGACCCATGTCCAAGAGGGATACCTATTTTATTTTGTATTGAAGTCTGAGTAATCATTATATTTTCCAAATTGAATAGTTTATTACTGCTTTTGAAGAGAGTCGATACAGTCTAACATACTGTCATCGCCATATTTTACAGGTAGCTGAATGTATCTTTAAAGATTTAATCCAAGTTTGTTTCTGTGTATAGAGATGGATCGGGATTATACTTAATTCTATTTCCATAGGTTTGATTGTTGTACACATAAGAGTCAACAGCACCATGCCATATTTTAAAACTGTATATTGCAATCTTAATGTATTAATTACAGCACCCCATTTTCTATTTTAAGTAAATTTAAGCATGCATTACTGATATTTATGGTTTGAATATGAGTGTTCCATAATAGTGTCTGATCCAATATTATTCCTAATATCTTAAGTGTACCGTTGCATTGAACCATACCATTTACATATAAGGATTATTGGTTTGTATTTTTCAAACTATACTTTCAGGCTTTCCAAAGAGATTTTAAGATTCTACTTCTGAGTCCATTTAGGATATTATCGACTCCTCTTTGTATCAAAGGTCTCAGAAGTATTTTTCTTCGTTTCATTTTTTTGAACATTCTATCACAGAAGACTTGCTCCTGCTATTGATATTGGATCACTTTGACCTCCTATAAGAATTATCCCTTTTAATGCCTTACTCAGCTTCCATCAGATCAAATTTTGTGACTAATAAAGTGATATCATTAGTATAGACAGACAGGCAAGCAGACAGGCGGGTGGGCGGGCAGGTAGGCAGGCAGGCAGGCATGCATGCTAATCTGTACTTTACATGACAGTATTTCATGTATGCCATGAAGCATCATGTTGAATATATAGGGCTAAGTATTGGCAATGGGGAGAAATAGTAAAATTTTTAAAGGGAAAGGGGAGATGAATAACCCAAATAACTACAGAGGCATTAGTCTATTACCAATGATAGGAAAATGTTTACAGGGGTACTAGCAAAGTGACTACAGGAATGGGCAGAGAGAGAAGGTAAATTATCTGATCTACAAAGGGGGTTTAGAAAGAGAAAATTGACAATGTTTTTATAATAAGAACAGTATAGATAAGTAAGAAAAGAAGTAAGGTATATTTATTTTTTGCAGATCTAGAAAAGGCCTTTGATACCATTCAAAGGGATGCTTTTTGATATAAGTTGGCAACAAAGGGAGTGAGCAAGAAATTTGTACATCTATTAGAGAGGTTGCATTCAGATAATAAATCCTAGGCTTGCCAACAACAAAGTAACAGATTGGGTACCAAATAAAATTGGTTTAAGGCAGGGTTATAAGTTAAGTCCCATTTTATTTAATTTATTTATCAAATGGCTTACTTCAAGAAGAGTTACTTAGATAAGGTTTTTTTGGGGGGTTTCCCTTATCCTGAGAAGACGAACGTTGCATAACTTTAAGTTCCATGGACCTCGAGAACATTTAAGCATCGTTTCACAAATTTCATTCATTGTCCGATATGACCAACCAGGTTAAAGGACGTTAAATTACAAAGAGAGAGAGAGAGAGAGAGAGAGAGAGATGTGGAGGTTAGAGGGGAGTGAAATGAATAAATAAGTTTGATTACTTAGGAGTAAGGCTAAATAACAAAGCAAAATGGACAGAGCAAAGAAAAACTGCACTAGCTATGGGGAAATTAGCTATTAATAGCATAAGAACATGCTTAAAGAAAATACCAAATATGAGAGTAACTGGTTAGAGAGAATACATGCAGCAACAGAGAAATCAAGAATGATGCATGGAATAGAGAATTGGGGGATTGAAAAAGAGTGGGAAAGTATAGATCAAATTCATAGATCCTTTTGCAAAATGATATTGGGATTACCAAGAATAGCTCCAAATGGAGTAGCATTAGTTGAATTAATAAGAGCTGAGAGAAAGGATCAGTAGTAAAATGGATAGTGAAATATTGGAACAGAGTCCAAGTACTAGGGGAAGGGAATATTATCAAAGACTGTTTTAGGGCATAAGAATCAGTAAAATGGAAAAGAAATTGGATGTGTCAATTAAAGGAAATTGTAAGAGAAGTTGGATTAGACAAGCTAGCCAATCAACAGACAATAGAGGGACAAAAACTATGGAATAAAGTGAAAGTTAGGATAGACGATAAAGAGAAACAAGAAATAATAGGTAGCTTAAGGGATAAGACTACTTTAATATTATATATGAATGTTAAGAAAGAATGGGGAAGAGAAAAATACATTGATGTCTATGAAAAAATTGAGAGAGTAGGTCTGGCATAGGCAAGAACAGGAACAATGTTACTAAAAGGTCTAAAAGTTGATAAAGATCTATGCCCACTATGTGGCATAGAGAGAAAAAGGGAATAAAAACTGCGAAAATTTGCCATCAGATATTGTACTTAAATTTTTTTTAAACAACTAGGTAATTTATATAGGAAAAGTAAGAGATAAATAGGGAAGGAAAATTGTCAAAGAAAGAAGGATCTTAATAATAATAGAACTTATGAGGTTGTAACTTAAAGAGATACAACAGATTAAGTTAGTAGGGTATAAAAATGTACAAATAGAGGGAATGATACTTAATACATAAATACATGGGTGTTAACTGTATATGATACCAAATTCAGCAACTCCAGGAAAGTAACTAATATATGAAGTTTGTAACTTGAAAAGATTAAATAAATTATCTGTCCATTTAGGGCTATGCACTGCCTTGAGGTAATCCACAAAAAATCTATTTGGAACTGGATATTTTGTTATGGACAGAAGTTTGATTATACTTGCTATTCAAAAATGAGTTTACAAATTCAAACATTTTTCTTCAGAGTCCTAATTTCACGAGTTGTAGGATGAAACATTTATGAGGTTTAGAATCAAATGCAGCTTCCAGGTGTATCATTACTGCAATTGTGATGATACTTTTTGTGAATCCCATGCAAATAGACAGAACAAATGCAATAGAGTATCAGAGTACCATGATATAGTCAAAATTCAGATTGATAGGAACTAAGAAGGTTCAAGTTTCCAAGATTATCTTTTTTGAACCATTCATTCTAAGGATTTAGATAGGATGTCCAGGAGATTGGTCTATAAGATTTGCAGAGTGTCTATCTGTTTAAGTTTAAATATTGGTGTAATGGTCACTTTTTACAATCACCCAGTCAAACTCCTATTATCTATAAGTCATTAAAATGCTGAACTAATATGATATTAAACTCTGTATTTATGTATCATCCTTATAAAAGAATAGTAATTCAAGGTTACAGGTAAACATTGTACATATTTATTTAAAATGATGATAAAATATTTGATTTCTCAACATAATACCTATTTATAGTTCAATTTTATTGATATGTTCTCTAATTAAATTATTATTTGCATCACTTAGCTCTTTGATCATCATACATATCTTTCCTTAAATTGCTTTAATAAATCTCTTCTAAATAGAAAAGGACAGAGTATTAGGGTTTAAAGATGTTACAAATTGCTGTCCAATTGCTCTTTTACAAGCAAGGAGATTGTTTTAACATTGCTTTAGCTTTCTTGTAGCTTATTTTGAGTATGTTGCATCTATAACTTGCAAAATATTTGTACCTCTTTCCAGACATTGCTCGGAGTCTCATTCCACTAAATGTTCATAGGTTTATATGTTGCTTTTAAGTTTTAGGAAAAGATAGTTTAGCTGCTTGCAATATGAATTCTGTTATCTGTGTGGTAGAAAAGTTATTTTTATGTATATATTCAGAATGTAATTTTTATTTTCTCTGCACATACTATGTACATAGTGTATAGAGAAGTTATTGTAATGCATCCAAAAATTTAATACCTAAATTTTACCAGAAATATATGTTTTGAGTCCCCCTGAATCCAAAAAAAGCATTTCTGGAAAAAGGTCTCTGTGTGTGTGTGTGTGTGTGTATGTGCTAGTGCGTGCATGTGTGTGTGTGTACAGCATAGCTCAAAAACGAAAAGATTTTTAAATACCAAACTTGGTATTTAAGTTTGATATCTTGCAAGGATGTGACACGAAGATTTTCAAAAAAACACATACTCCCCCAATTACCCTTTACATGGAGCTTTTTTTTAAAATTTTGATTTTTCTCAAAAATGGCTCCAATGATTTTAATTAAAATATTGTATATTAAAGATATTTACCTACAAATAAAATCTTGAATTTTCTGGGAAAAGCCTCTGAAGACTACTTTACTCTGGATGAGTTTTACGGAATTTTGCATAACTGCTAAACTGTAAGGGATAGACAAAAACTTACATGACAGAAAATGTAGAGCACATTAAAACACACAATTTACTTTATATAATTTTTTTTTTCGTGGCGTTGATCATTTTTTAGATATTCCTTGTTTTTGGTTTCAGCTTTAAAAAACATAAGTTTTCTCATTCAGGAGATTGTCAACTCGTGTCCATACAAAGGAACTTCAGTCACATAGCAACTAGCTTTTGACTATCACTTTAACTCCCTTATTTCGCTGCTTCCTACAAGGAAGCAAGCAATCCCATGCAAGATGAAGCAGCCTTCTCCAGAAGCTAAGAAGTCACATCAAGACACAGTCGTGAAATCCTACTTATCTATTTAGCAATATATCTCTCTCCCAACTACCTATCAGAATGAGCTCATTCCAAAAAGCTGTTATACTCCGCGATTCAAGCTTAGCAGCCCAAGCACTAGCAAAGTATAAATACCCTACATCATCAAGAATAATAGAGATTAAAAATCTACTTAAAAAAAAAACTGGAAAGAGGGGGAAAGGAAATTAAAGTGCAATGGACTTCATCTCACATTGGATTAAAAGAAAATGAGGAAGCTGATAGTTCAGACTAAGAAATGGGCCAGCAACCTCAGTAATAAAAAATCTCTATATCAGAATTACTTCAAAGTGAAACTGTTGCAACATTGCAAACAATAACACATGACTGTTTTGCACACTATCTACACCGAAACTTCTTAAATCACCGAACTGCATGCTGTGTCAAGAAGACACCATCCAAAACTGGGAACATCTTACTTTTTGTCTATGGCCCACATTTGGGAGGTGGATGGCCTAACTGACCCATGCAGTTTTTGGGGGGTTCCCAGGTTGCCAGACAAATGCTGGGTAGGTTTCTTTCATCCCCTGAATTTCCTGTCCATGTTCTTTCCATTGTCATTTCATTCATCTTTCATCCCTTTGGTTTCTTTCAGGGTTGGAAGTGCAGTGATGGTGTTCAGGGGAAAAGGATCTTGTCCCTCGACTTCAGCTGGTTGCTGGATTAAGGACTATCCCTGACATAGGTGTTGCACCTAATGTAGGATGGGGGTCCATGGTCTGCATGTCCAACTGTTGGGGTGCTTCAATCTGGAGGCTGTAGGGAACCTATCATTGTTGTGGCATTACTCCTGATATATCCTCTCACATCTCCCAGGGACACAACTTGAGGAGTTCTCAGCGCTAGAGAAAATCTTCAGTGGATTTTGCATAATTTTCTGGTGTTTTTTGAGGCGTGTCCTGCACTAGCAAATGAGATATGGCCACCATTCATGATAAGAGGCCCATATGTCAAACTAAATGCACTCACTGTACCTCTTTCAGTTATAGCCACTACAATAGGGAGCGTAAACATATATTTCGTTTCTATACCATTTTGTAACCCTTATTGAGGTTATTGGTGTAACCATGTAGCAGGAGTGGCACACCCCTGCACCATGACTTAAAGCAACCTATCATGGTTTATAACAGCATCATACAATGATAAATTATGTGATGTAGACACGAGATACAGTGAATTTTCTTTGATGCTCTTTCTACAATAACCACCTAAGTTCAGTGCTGAGTCCCCATCATCAGTATCCTATTCCTATTGTTTAGTAACCAGTTGTATAAAACAATACCTTATTGATTTTGTGGACCATTATTCCAAAATTTATGTTTGCTATTGAAGTCTTCAAGAATTAAAAAAGTCTTGTGGACTTAACCCACATTGGACTGAAGCTTTTTTTTTTTACATTTACATTTGATTTTATGATTAAATGATCCTTAGGGATCATTAATATACGTGCATAAGTTATTTTCTCGAAATTCATTGTTTAACTATTAAAAACTGCATGTCCTAAATATAGGGCGCTAGTCATGCTGATGTGAGATGTCCTATATATAGGCCATCAGTCCTTTTTTATGTATAAATTATTACCCAAAGTATGTTGTAAGTTTTGGTGTAATTATTGAAAAACAAGTATAATGCACTTTATTGGTAGTTAGGGGGTGAATAATTTATTTACGTAGCTTTATATGGATAATAAACTCAAATTAGTTTTTTTTAAAGTAAGTTACAAAAACACGAAACTCTGCATCCAATACAATGAATATTGAAACATTTTGACCTCTATAGTGTATGGTAAGCCTGAAAGCACTTAACATGTGGTCCCACATCACATTTCAGGCATCTTATTGTCGTCTTAGAGTGGCATTTTCGACATTGAGTCTGTTTTTCCTGCTGCACAACCCAATGTTCCATTCCATCAAATCGAGAATCATGATGCTCATTTTTTGAAGGATGACCTTTGCTCTTATTAGCTTTAGCAGTTTTTTCAAGGATAGAAATAACCAGGTGTCTACGGAAGTCTCGATAATCCATAGTTCCTCCTTCTAACCTATGCAGCAATCATGCAGTTTGTTCTGCTACATCAAAGCAGTGTGTTAGGAGACAAAAATATCACTTTTTGCCTCTGATTGAAGTTTTATAGAAACTTATGTTTTGGTCTGCCCTGTCAACACCACCCATGTGTTTGTTGTAGACAAATATGTTATGAGGTTGTTTGACTGTAATCCTTTCTTATCCTTTTGTGAATATCTAGTTGTATTGTGAAATGGCTGATATGGGATGCAGTTTGAGGCCACTGAGACAACATTTTTATCATTCCATCTGGTTATTGCTATATTTGATTCTGTTGCCTGCTTTACTTCCGAACTTTCCCTGGAAGACTTTTTAAAAGACGTAACATCAGAAAGAGGACAACCAGCAGTTCTATTCTCTCTTATTGTTCTAGTGCCTCGAATGTTCCTCTTTCCCAGCTCTTCTAAAAGTGGCACTGAGTTAAAAAAGTTATCAAAGAAAATGTGGTATGGTAATTTCTGATGCTGGTACAAAATATCCGCAAACTGAAGTACCACGCTCGTTCCCAGCCCTAACACTTGATATTCCTTTGAAACAGATGAGTTAGCACCCTGGTAGGGATCCATCCAAGCAATGTACCCATTCGAAGTGGCACCTGTCCACAGCTTGAATCCAAAGCGCACAAGTTTCCCCCGAAGAAACTGTTTGCAATCATGTTTTCCAAAGTAAGGTACCCTGGATTCATCGAGTGAATGATCTTCATAATGTGGATCATGGGCTACTAATCTTTTATTCACTTCAGAAAGCAAAGGCCAAACTTTTGCAAATCTATCATTTTTATCCAGATCATCATTGTTACACACATGAAGGTTACTCATAATGAATTTAAATCAGTCTCTAGGTATTGCTTTTGAGACAAGATTATTATGAATGTCTGGGGTATTTTCCCACAGCATGTTTTTTCTAGGGAGATCAACGTAACCACTCAAAAGAAGCATAGCAATGAAGATTTTCATTTCATTTTCAGTGATATCACCAGAAAGATTCTTCTTAGCTGCATACTGATTTGAATAGGAAACAGTTAAGCTTAAAATATCCTCATCTATAAATAATGAAAATAGTTCTTCAAGATTCAGGGAATTTTTTGGGCCAAACAAAGAAGGCCACATTGTTTAATCTCCCTCTATATGTCCATCTAGCTAATGGTATTTCTTTTTCTTTTTTGGAGCTGGTAGCACACATGAATCAGCATAGATGACGCATTCAGTTTCTGCAAGTGCGTTCAGTTGGTTTCCAGGAAGATTGTCTATTGTTGTTTGTTCTTCGTCCCCCAAATTTTCATCAGTAACTGCCTCACAGGCATTGACTGGAGGTAGAACAGAAGCTTCAACTTCTCTCTGCTGTTTTATTCTCTCATCAATTTCGTTATCTTCATCGGAACTGGCATTCAATATGTCAATCACTTCATTCAAGGTCAGGCCCCTGTAATAATAAACATCATTCTTACACACTAGCATATGGATTAATTTATGTGTTGCTCCAGTGGAATTGCTGCCTTAAAATTAATACCATATGTATACCCAAAAAGATAAAATATGCTCACAACAATAGAGATTTTCAACTCCAGTGAGCCTGGCATACTATATGTAGGTCACACAAATAAAAAAACCCTCTGTAGATAACATTGTTACAGGTTATGAGCTTATGATTGTTGTACATGTTGAATTGAGGCGTATTCAAATAAACAATAATAATGGCAACCAGTTTCATAAATGTAAGATTATGTTTGTAGACGTAGTTGTGTCCAGTCAAACATCTTCCAAGGAATGCTATCTTTGTACTCTTGTACACACAACTAAAAAAACATAAGAAGCAAGTTTGCCAACACTATCCCTTCTGCAAAGCTTCTTCCTTCCATAGACAGTACTGACAACATCTGAAGACAAATTGTACTATTACAAGAGGATTTAAAGAATGAACAGGCAAGGTGTCCTACTAGTAGGACGTCGGTCCTAAAAGAGTTAAAGTAGTGGAATTAAATCAGTTAATTCATCATTATTTAGGCATTCCCAAGAGGTAGAATTATTACTAACTCTTAATGTCATCATGCTGGGGAGTAAGATTTTAGCTCTATATCTTCTAAATGATCTGCACATTGAGCAGCAGAATCTAGGATAGTAATGACATCATGAATTATTCTAAAAATGGCACCACCTCTATTGGCATGAGTGGATAATACTATATAACCTGGAAAATGATATTGAGTTAGTTCATAGCTGGTTGACCAAGATTCCTAAATGCATACAATTTGTGGGCTTTTTTTATGTGAAATTTCCTGCTTTAATATTTTCATCTTATTGTTAATGATCAGGTATTCCATTAAAAATTGCATAATTTTTGTCATTAAACTTTTAGCTATTTGCTTTTACTCTTGTCTTTCTTTGTTTGTACAACCCATTGATATGTGAGATTTATTAAGTTTTGTAGAGTATAAATATTTTATGTTTCTGTTCTTAAATGACACCACACTTCTATTCATTTGAAAGGTTCTATGCCTATATGTTTGAGCTTTATATTTTTTGTGCATATAGAATTTTTCAGACTTCTTTAATACTAATTTTTTGCTGTTCCAAATTGGTGTTTTTAATCTATTTTTATTGTAGTTCCATCTTGAAGGTCTGATTGTGCAACTATATGACCTCTGATAATAGTTTTACAATGGAAGCCTCCATAATATTATTAATTAATATAGTGGGACTGAATAGAAGTTTTTGCAGCATCCCTGGACACCTCCAGTTTTTTTTTTTTTTTTGGTAGTGTTTAACGCCCGCTTTAACTACTAATGGCACTGCAGGCAGCACCTCCAGTTACTTGACTGTTTAAACCTCATCAGTATAAAGATGAGAGTCCACAAGGGGTGTAGTGTAGATGATTAAATAGCATCTCCTCTATTTTTGATGGGGTTATACCACCATTTCTAGGTTCCCATAACCTAACAAGGCTACATCATAAGCAGGAGAGGATTGAATTTGGATAGGATAGGTTATATGCAGAATGAAGTTCACTATCCCTTGCAACCAGAGGAAACAAGGCAAGGAAGCTTTTGTTATCTGTGGAATCTTGCCACAAATTGAAATTAATATAGGATACATAGTTTGTCATATGTAGGTATGTAAGTACAAAAGAACTCTTTTTGTAAAGAAGCGACATAATGGCACGTATATATTCAATTTAGAATAAAGATCTACATTTTATTTATCATGTCAATATATGTAATAGATTTTAATAAAAATTAAGTAATATTTATATGACAATTAATTGTTCAGTTCAATTGATTGGCAATGATTGACCTAACAGCTTATTAAAGCCACCAGAAATTAAATTAGTAGGGGATATTTTGAAACAGCGATTTGAAAGAAAGTTCTGCATGTGCTAGATAAAGTAAACATTACTTTTATTCAGGGACCTCAAAATATGCATTTTGGAATATAACTTCTGATGAAGCACCTTCTCTGGCTACTACATCCATATGTACACTACTATATATATATATATATATATGTCTTGAAAACGGCTTATGACACAAAAATGATAAATGAACTGTTTCTGATCAATAAATGTTAAATGAGTAATAAACTATTGTATAATTTGTAAATTGTATTAGAATGTGTAAAATATGAGTTTTTAAATTGTATTAGTATGTGTCTGTATGTCTGTGTGGGCGTGGGCATGTGTGCGTGCATGTGTAATTTATTGGAAGTCCAAAACCAAATGTACTGATATACTGAGTGTACTATATTATCATCATCATTTGATGCTCATCTGATTTGTTTGATTTTAATTATAGAGAAAACATAAACACATGCGCACATGTTTCTCTAAAACTGCTTTTTTTAGTTCACAGAGTCTTGAAATGCACATTTCCAGTCAATATCAAATATTGGAGAAGAATACAATACTTATTCTGCTACCCAGTGTTTTAGTTGTAAAAAAAATATAGGTGGTACACACCTTAAATTCAGTTAAGATTTCAGATGAATTTAAATTGGTCATCTTGTGGCAGGCCACGTTTCCTGCACACTATTTCCTCTGGTGATCATCATCTGCATCTGAGACAAGACTTTGCATAGCTTGGGGTTTTAATTTTTCAGTGGTGGTTCAGCACCTTTAAGAAAAATTAGTCCACCACTCTACCAACAGTATGTTTCTCTTCTTGTTGTGAATGTCATTCATCATCATGGGTGAAGTTGTCCATAAGCAAAGCTTTGCTCCACTATGATGCCTTCTTATAAACTTATACAGTAGTTGTAAAATGTTTACCATGAAACCTGTCAAAATACATTATTCCATATTTTTCTTTAAAACATTTCATTTCATATTATTTTATTTTTGAAATTTATAGTCATAGTTTTGTTCATTACATGCATTTACATAAAGAAATCTTAACATATGTTAAATCCAATCTCACTGGTCTCATTGATAATTCTGAGATCCATACTCATAACATGGAGAATAAAAATAAGTCGTATATTCATACTCATAAAACTAAACTATTTGAAAAGTAATTGAAATATAGTAGCCTAAAACTCTACAATAATTTACGATCTAGTCTGAGGAATATAGGATCTGTTAAAAAATTCAGAGCTGACTTAAATAAATTCTTGCTTTCTAACCAATTTTACTCAGTTGAGGAGTATAATCAATATTGTTAACCCAATCAATAAGACTTTGGAAGCAATATAATATTTAAAATCCAAGTAAATGCTGGGCTCCATTTTCCAGTATACTCAATGTGAAAATTATGTTTTTATTCAGTTAATAGATTTTTTTGAATTCGTTTAGTTAAGTAGTTCATTATGAATGTGTATTATGTAACAGATATATATGTTAAACGTGGTGTCTGCAATAACATGTATATGTTTCAAAGGATGAATAAAAATGAATGAATGACCAGATTTTAGGTTCTATGGCATATTACCTTGTACCATCCCTGTGCCTACCAGAGGTAAGTGGTAGAATTTTCAGGGAGAATGTTGTATTTATCTTCTAGTTTCCAGTCTGTTTACACCAATTTGTATGAGAAAACATTCTCCATCCATATACTTATAAACTTATCTTTAAGCACAAAAAATAAAATGTTTCTTAAAATATTTGTTAATGATGCAGACAATTGCTAGATCACATCAGTGCTGCTGGTGTGGCAGAACTTCATCCGTAGGAGTTCTTTACATGCCAGTAAAATTACTGACATGAGGCTGTTGCTTCTAACTACACATAAGCAAAAATGCACTAAATATGCAACTGAGGAACATATTAACCAATATGAAAATAAATATTTTAATTGAATTGATTCATCAGTTAGTTGCAACACTGACATAAAATTTAATTTGGAACATGTTTCAGAAGTATTTACTTCCATCTTCAGCCTTGATCTGACTGGCAACACTGGTGACAAAATTACTGGCAATGAATGTGGAGATGATGTCACTTCATTTCTTTATGAAAAACTGCTGAGGGCAGAGACATAGATTGGGAAGATTTTGGGAGTTAGAACACCTTTCTAAAAAATCTGATGTGTTCCATTCACATTACTTTTTCTACATCTCTGCAACAAATGATTGTTAAAAAGCTTATGCTTCTATTTACTTCATGCTAATCAAGAAAAAAATTAGCAGAAATAGTCTTTACTTGCTTCCTTGTGAGTAGAAGCGAAATAAGGAAGTACCATAGGTTAAAGTGATAGTCAAAAGCTGATTGCTATGTGACTGAAGTTCTTTTGTTTATATTGACAGGAGTTGACAAATTTCTGTAGGAGAAAAGTATGTTTATTATACCTGAAACCGAAAACAAGGAATATCTCAAAAACAATCAATTCCACGAAAAAATATCTATTGCATAAATGGTAAATTATAATGTGCTCTACATTTTTTGTGTGGTAAGCTTTTGTTTAGCTTTTACGGTTTAGCAGTTATGCAAAATTCCGTAAAATTCATCCAGAATAAAGTAGTCTTCAGAGACTATTCCCACAAAATTCAAGATATACATTTTATTTGTCAGATAAACATCTTTAATATACAATATTTTAATCAAAATCGTTAGAGCCATTTCTTAGAGAATAAACATTTTAGAAAATTTTTCCATTTAAAGGGTGACTTGGGGTGTGGGGATTTTTCTTAAAATCTTCATGTCGTATCCCTGGAAGATACTAAACTTATATACCAAGTTTGGTATTTTACCGACTTTTCGTTTTTTAGTTTTTTCATCAGTGTGGTGTGTACATTTTCTGAAAATGCTTTTTTTTGGATACAGAGGACCCTAACATATATTTCTGGTGAAATCTTGGTATCAAATTTTTGGTTGGAGTGGACACTTCTCTACACTATGTATATAGTACATGTAGAGAAAGTAAAATGTAAAAAGTAGGTAATAGCAGAATTCTAATTTTAATCGCAATTACTCTACCTTAATCTGTGAGTATAAAAGGGATTTTTTTTTAAATAGACAACTTAAGATTAATTCATAGTTAGCATTTGAATTTATACAAATTGCTTAAAAAATTATTTCCAATGCACTAAATGCCTTAATATTTTTCTGGCTATGTAAATTTTTGAGAGTATTGAAGGATAAGATTTTGAAGTTCACCACATGCTATTTTCTTTCAACAATGTGGATGTTTTCCCGAATTTTTGGTTCAGTGGCATACTCATATTTCTAATTAATGAAATTTTTTAATTGATCTTTGATTTGCAGTCCAGAAATGGTTCACTATAGCCAATTTGTCTATTTACTAGAATCCATTGAAATGTTCTTCTCTTCCAGTTTCAATGTGTCTCTTTGTTTTTTCTACATTACCCAGGTTACAGTTTTCATAATTGAATAGGTAGATACCTGATTATTTTCCTAATGGTATTTTATCTCTTAGTGATAGAGCATATAACAAATCATGAACATTTAACTACTGGATTGATAGAACAGAAATTTTGGAAAGTGCAGGGCAGTCTCTTGTCCCTTACCCTACTAAAGTAAATTAACCAAACAATGAAAAATAGAATCAGGCTAAAAAATTCAATGCATTGCCAAAGATCCATGGCACAAATGCTGACTATGCAATGAATTTTTCAGTCTGATTCAATCTTTATAATTTTATTCCGTGTGGTAAGTGTGGAATAATAATTCATTAACATTAAGCTAAACATTGTTAGTGCATAATAATGGCACACATTTTTATAGCCATAATAATGTGAGAAGTAGCTATTCTATCATCAGACACCTCCTAGGTGGCAGATAGGGAATGCTTACCAGGTATTATGGGTATCAGAGAATTAAAATTCCTGGGCAGACCAAAAGCATTACCTGCTGTCCTGCATTGGTTTGTCAAAAGCTACAGGAAGAAAACTTTGATCACAAATTATCTGGTCATTCAGGTTGGTGATGAGGCAATACTAAAACTTGGTTCTCTTTGGATGGCTAGGAGTAAAATAAATGAATGACAATTTCCTGTTTGAGAAAAATATAAGTATTTTAAAATTTAGACCGATAACAAGGAATATCTCAGAAATAGTTAGCTCTAAAAAAAAAAGAATCTGTCATAAATTGTATGTTTTAATAAGATCTACAGTTTTGTTTACTGGTTAGGAAATTGAAATCAAAACACCCCAACTTGGGAAACATAATCATGAGCAAATCTGAAATTAATTTGAATGGAAACCATATTTTTTTTTGATTTGACAGCTGTATCATCCATACCCAACCTTCAAAATGTTTGGAGACCACACCTGTCTTTGGTCAGCATGTCCATCAGACCTAACTGTGAAGTTATGATTATAAATTTACCATCTGTATCTCCAAGTTCCTTCTTTGGAGTCACTGTTTATTGTTATGACATGCTATTAAGAAAAGAAAATACGAGTTTAGAAAGAAGAAATCCCTTAGGCCTTGAATACTCTAATACCTTAGGCATCTGAAATTATAAGATAGGCATAAAGAAGGAATCTGGTAAGCAAAAGGAAGGATACTAGATTCGGATATTAAATACATCAAGCTGACCCAATTCCTTTTCATGACCAGCCCTCTCTTTAGTTCAATATACATAAGCACTCATTCCAACAGCTGCATCATGGGAAAGTAAGGAATAGGATCTTATATTGTCCAGATTGGTTCCTTTAAACCTCTATTTATAAAGAAATTAAGGGTTCTCCTCTCTGTTGGATATCAGCTACCTTACTTAGCATTACAAACCATACATACAAATTATCCTTCTTCATGGATCCTTCTTCTCTTAGATGAAAATGGAGCAGGAACTGGTGGAAAGGTCAGTTCTTCTCTTTTTATAAACTTGCTGGAAAAGATACTGCATATTTTGATGGTGAAGTTTTAGTTATTTATCTATCACTCCAAAGATTTTCAGTTGACTCCAACAATGCAAAACTTTTGTTATCTTATCAGACTCAAAAGCAGAAATCTAAGCCATATCATCTTATTCAAAAGTGAAGAAAATTATAGAAGTACAAAATAGATGCTTGCCAAGTGGGAGACCTGGGTTCAATTCCCAGTACCGACGTGGGGATTTTTCCCCTGCTGGGAGACCTGGACCAGGGTGTACTCAACCTTGTGAGGTCCCTGGGGTCCAATTGAGGAGCTACTTGATAGAGAATTAGCGGTTCTAGGTCGTGATGGCCGTGTTAACTGGCTGGGGGGGGGGGGGGGAATCGAAGGGCTGAGCATGTCTCACCCCCCAGTACTGCATGGTAATCCATGACGTCTGTAATGGACCGAGATGGGGGACGCAGCAGTCAGACGGTAGGCCAAGGAGTCAAAATATGATCCATAGTATCAAAATTTGGTAAACATATAGTGTTACAATAGATTCCAACCTATTGTGGAATACGGAAGAATGAAAGGGCTGATATATAGTGTAGACCAAAGAAATGGCAATTTTAATTTGTTAATAGAAACACAGAATACTCTTGAGAAACTGTTAGATACAAAACTATAAAGCAAACAAATTAGCATTGAATTTTACACATAGCATTAAGGTTTTGAAAACTTTGTTCCTAAGATAGCCTCCATTTTGCTGCATACTTTTTAATGTTGTAATAATTGTGGATACCTCATTATGCAACATTTGGACAGGAATTTGAGACACTTCATGATGAATTCTTTATTGAGTTTTTTACATTTTGTGGTGGAAGATGACAGAAGACTTTGCTTTTCAAATATCCTTATGCACTTACCAACAATTGTAATGAAAGAGTGTTTTGGAACAATGATATGTATGAATAGACTATTTCTGAGTTGGATTTGTAACACTTAAGTATCACTTATGTATAGTTCTTCCAGTTTTCCGAGTTATAAACCATCAACAATGAAGGCCATATGGCTCCAAAACTGGTTTGGCAAAACTATATGTAAGTGTTACAAATCCAATTCTGAAATATTCTATCCATATGCACTATTCTGCAAACAGTGAAACATAATAGTGGCATTGCATGAACATTTAATGGTCCTTACAACAACATTTTCCAGTGTTTGCACACTTATTTTCCTTGGAGGCTTTTTTTTTTTTTTCTTTTCAACATCTTTAAGTCAAGTTTTGATAGCATGAGCACATCATAATGGTGGATGTTCTAATGCTACCAAAATGTGCCCTGTGCAGTAACAAAACTATCACCATTCTTGTAATAAGCCTAATTGTAATAAGTCCAATTCTCCTCATGACTAAATGGTACATGCTTGACAACACAATAACATTGTGAACAGTTGAATCAACATGAGCGTATCAGAAAAAATCAAGATAAAATTGCCCATTTCTTTGGTCCACCTGTATTAAAAAAAAAAAAAAAAAAAACCAACAACACCAACATAAATGATGCCTATAATTCAAAGTTAACTGAAAAAATTGGGAATAGGAATATAAAAATACTACTAGGACAGAAATCCAAAACTACCACGAAAGTCTGCAATTACTGGTATGAGACTTACCATAGGATATGACTGCCTGGGAAAACATCTACATAGAATTGGAATACTTACATTCCAAATTGATAATACATTGCCAAGGGGTGGAAATAAATAGACAACATCTAGAAAATGATGTAGTTCCTCAAGCCTATCAAGATCTGACTTCTAAATATTAGGAAGCAAGAAGGAGAATGACTTCATTGTCTACTCCAGAGCATTACGGATGCATGCCCAACATAATTTTTTGTGTAGTAAGGTTTTGTTTATTCTTACAGTTTGCTGACTATGCAAAAGTTCTTCAGAATGAGGCTATTCCCAGACATACATTCAAGACTATACATGACTCAATGTCAAAATTGTGTAACTGGTTAAATTATAATAAATTATTGTTAAATGTTAATAAATCAAGCTACTTAAATTTTGAAAAGTATCCAAACCTCACAAATCAATTCCAAATACTTGTAGAAAATAGCCAAATAAGTCACCAACATTCCACTAAATTCCTTGGTATTACAATTGACAACACATTAACATGGAAAGATCACATTCTCATTCTTAGTAATAAATTGAATCGTTTAACTTACGCAATAAGAGTGTTAAGCAAAGTTTGTAGTAAAGAGGTAATGAGAGTGGTATGCTTTGGATATATACATTCAATAATTTCATTTGGAATACTCTTTTGGGGGAACTCTACCCAATCAAATATAGTATTTAAAATACAAAAGAAAATATTAAGAATAATGAATCAGGAACCACCCCATGCTCCAAGTAAACCTATCTTTGAAGAGCTTAACATACTCCCTCTACCATGTATATATATATCCTAGAAACAGTCTCCTTCATTCATAATAATATGCAATGTTTTAAGAGAAACAAGGATTATCATGCCCATAATACCCGAACAGCTGAAGCAATACATCTACAGTGTCATCGACTTAATAAAACTCTCAATAGTGTATCCCACAAAGGAATAATTTTATATAATAAGATACCCAAATCTTTAAAAGCTGTGCCAGGAAAATTCTTTAAATCTAAAATGTATAAATGGTTATTAAAACACAAATTTTATAGCATGAATGAATTTCTTAACTTAGATATTTAACTACTTAACTGTATTCTGTCACACTTGTATATTGTATATTTATATTTCTTGTAATTAGTTTGTAAGTCTTGATGAAGCCATATGTACAAATTGTATATCCTCGGTGAATAAAAAATTGAATTGAATTGAATTGATATATGTTTTATTTTCCATGTTAATAACTTAAATATGTAGCATTTTAATTAAAATCATTAAAAACATTTTTGAGAAAATCATACAATTTGTAAAATGTAATCTGGAGTAGGGAGATTTTCTTGAAAATCTTGCATTCTTGGAAGATACTTAAATACCAAGTTTGATACTTCCTTTTTTTTTTTGACGCACACATGCACACACCCACATACACACCACTCCCATCCCAACCCCCACGCATGCACACATGCCTTTTTCTAAAAATGCTTTTTTTGGATTTAGGTGTCCTCAAAATAGTGAAATCTCAGTATCAAATTTTTGTATTCACTCTCTACCTACTATGTATATAAAGTAAAAATGTCTCTGGTGTGTGTTTGAATGGCATAGCTAAAAAACCAAGGAGTCCGATAAATAGCAACCTTGGTATTTAAGTTTGCAATTTCCAAAGATATGACGCAAAGATTTTCAAGGAGATCCCCCAACCACAAACTACCCTTTACTTTGAATACATTTCATTAACAAATAAAACCTATATCTTGAATTTTCTGGGAATGGTCTCTGAAGTTCCTGTCATTTTCACTTACATTTTTACATAACTGGTACACTGTAAGAGATACTCAAAAAATATAGATATTGTTAAAGCCAAATAAATTTGCTGTGACATTCACGATTTCCAAGATTTTTTGTTATCATTTGATTTTTCAAATATTTTCTCAATTTTTAAATTGCTATTTGTTTTTATCTCATGATCATGAAAAGTGAACACAATTTAAAAGTTGTATAGGAGCCCACTCTTTAAATATTTATCACTTTATCTCCTATGTTCTTTGAATCCATTTGCACCTACAAATATATATATATATATATATAAAATAAAACGTTTGCCGCAAATGTTTATCTTAATAACAGATGCGATTGAACCTGTTTTATACATAATCCAGTTGTAAGTAATTTGCATTTATACGTCAATTTTCATAGGTCCCGGCAAAATGTAATTTAGAAACCTGTTAACAGAACCTTATTTATATGTAATTTGCTGTTATATGTATTAAATCTCAGTTAAATACAACTGAGTTTCACATAATTATAATGAGCATATGGCATACACTATCTTAAAAGAAACTTGAGAGTATTTCCCTTATCTCTGTTGACAAAGAAGAAAGCTGAGCAGGCAGCTTTCGGCCTCAGAAACAAAAGACAATAATACGTTTGCTGGTAGTGCGAAACAATGCAGCAACAAATGAGAAGTAAAGATAAAAATGTTTGGTATCTGATGATTATTGTTAAACAGCAGTTTGTCTTTCAGTTCTCAGTTGCTTTTAATCAGCTATGGAGAACAGAAAAAGGAGTATTATATGCTAGATTAGAAAGTGAAATTCACACGAGAGATGGGGCTTAATCCACACAAAACCAAAACCGAAATTACTTCAGACCTAGGAATTACTTACTCCAAGCTGTGTACAGTCATCAGTAACAAAAATGTTATTTTCGATGAGTTTTTAAAATTGGGTGCCAAATCAACAAAATGCAGCCGTCAGCAGGAAGGGAGATATGCTATTTGGAAATGGCACTTTTCATATGGTTCCAGCAGAAACTGCAGCTCTACCAATCAGTGGCGGCATGCTGAAAGCAAAAGCGATAGATTTAACTAAAATAATGAACTTCATGGCTGTTTTAAGGCTTCATCAGGATGGTTGCAAGGATTTAAAGATCACCATGGAATCACAGGGAAAACAATTTGCAGCGAGTCAAATGCTGTTATATGCTAGATTAGAAAGTGAAATTCACACGAGAGATGGGGCTTAATCCACACAAAACCAAAACCGAAATTACTTCAGACCTAGGAATTACTTACTCCAAGCTGTGTACAGTCATCAGTAACAAAAATGTTATTTTCGATGAGTTTTTAAAATTGGGTGCCAAATCAACAAAATGCAGCCGTCAGCAGGAAGGGAGATATGCTGATTTGGAAATGGCACTTTTCATATGGTTCCAGCAGAAACTGCAGCTCTACCAATCAGTGGCGGCATGCTGAAAGCAAAAGCAATAGATTTAACTAAAATAATGAACTTCATGGCTGTTTTAAGGCTTCATCAGGATGGTTGCAAGGATTTAAAGATCACCATGGAATCACAGGGAAAACAATTTGCAGCGAGTCAAATGCTGTGGATGACATCACGGTTCAACACTGGAAGAAAGAGGTCCTACCAGGAATCATAAGAGATTATCAACCTCTACAACTGTGATGAGACTGACCTATTTTACAATCTCCTTCCCAGCAGAACATTCGCTGAAAAGGGTGACCTCATGCCATGGAGGGAAGAAAAGTAGAATTCGCGTAACAGTTCTTCTTGCCACCAATGCAGACGGATCAGACAAACTTCCCCCATTTGTGATAGGAAAATCCAAGAATCCGGGGTGTTTTAAGGGTGTGAAAACAAAACTTATGGAATATGAATCCAATAGAAAGTCTTGGATGCCTATGATTTTAATGGAACTGTGGTTAAAGAAACTGGACATTAAAATGAAAAAAGAAATAGAAGAAGATCCTTCTTTTTATGGATCAATAAACAGCACATCCACCTCAAATAATTTTGGAAAATGTTTGAGTGGAATTTTTCCCTCATTTAGTAACACTGACTGATGCAGGAAATGAAAATCTCGCCATTAACTTACTACAAGCCATAGAATTTATTTCGGCTGTCTGAAAGCAGGTGTCATCCTCCACAATCAAACACTGCTTCATTAAATCTGGTGTCTTACAAAAAGAGGCTGTCTCTAATGATGGTAATGATATTAGTAGTGATGAGCCTGTAAATGAGCTAGCTCTACCAGAGGGTGCAAATTTTGATAACTTAATGGATTTTGACGACAATCTAGCTGTGTGTGGTGAACTACTGGGATTGGAGATTATTGCTTATATGTGCCAAAATTATTCTCATGATGTGTAAAAAGTATGGAATCTCAAACCCAGTGTAAAAATGACCTGCAAAAATTTGATTATCACTTCAGCCTCATATATCCATCCTACAATAAATCATGGTCTGAAATCATTTTTGCAAATGTTTATCTTGATTATCATGAAGTAGATTTTAGTTTGTAGAAGAGAAATAAAAGTAAATGATAGAGGGTAGTGAGATGCATATCAAAGTAATACTTTTTTTTAATTCAATTTGTATTACAAAACAAAAGATAAAACTAAGGTTAAATACACTACTATCAAAGTGATAGTGGAATAACATGTTTTGTTGTATTCCTCTAAAATCATATACAGAGGCCATCATTGCAATCTGTATTTAAAATTATAGCTAATTACTTTCTCTATATGTACTATTACATAGTGTATAGAGAAGGTATTGTATTCCACACAAAATTTGATTATGAGATTTTACCGGAAATATATGTTTTGAGGTCACCTGAACCCAAAAAAGAAGCATTTTTAGAAAAAGGTCCGTGTGTGTATGCGCACAGCATAGCTCAAAGACAGAAAGTTGATTTTGATTAAAATACCTTATGGTTAAGATATTTGTATGACAAACAAAATGTATATCTTGAATTTTCTGAGAATAATCTCTGAAGACCTCTTCATTCTGAATGACTTTTGTATAACTGGCAAACCGTAAGAGAAATACAAAAACTTACTACACAAAATATGTAGATCTCATTAAAAAAAAAAAAATACAGTTTATGCCATATACATTTTTTTGTAGATTTAATTGTATTTGGGATAAAATTGAAACCAATAAGGGTTTCAAATGTAAGCCACTTAAACTTTTCGCAAATGGGAAGACATCTTTCTTCTTATTCTTGATTGTTTACTCCTGGCAAGCAAAGAGATTGATTGGAATTGCAATTGTTTCACATAGTAACTGGTTTTTAAAGGACTTGACTAATGATTTAGCCTGTGCATTTTCTCATTTCTCTTATTCTTACAAGGAAGCTAGTAATAAGACTAATTCTGCTAATATTTGATTAGCATGATGCAGATAAAAAAATAATCTTTTGAATAAAAGGTTTGTTTGCCAAACAGCTAGAGAACATCATGTGAATGGAATCATTAGATTTTTTTCCCTTCTGCTTGCAAGGAACCAAGTAATAAGGACAATTCCTGCTAATTTTTATTTTAATTAGCAAGATGTAGATAGAAGAATAAGCTTTTTAACAATAATTTGTCACAGGGATATAAAGAAAGTCATATGATTGGAAAACATCAGATGGATGAGAGCCAGCTTCTATACTCCTACAAATGAGATGTAGATATATTCTACTTGCATGTGGTTTGCAATTACTTTGCTAATATTGTCATTATAGTTAAATTCCATGCATAACAGGCTGACGTTCACAGTATATGTTTACTTCTCTATCGAGCACTATGAACAATGTACATAGTAAGTAGAGAAGGTATTGCATTCCACTCAGAAATTTGAATCCAAAAATACAATTTTTAGAAAAAGGTCTGTGTGTGCATGCGTGTGTGCAGCATAGTTCAAAAAGAAAAAGTCCATTGAATACCAACTTAGTTTTGAAGTTAGGTATCTTCCAAGGATTCTACACAAAGACTAT
This sequence comes from Hymenopus coronatus, assembly GCA_030762935.1. Lineage (NCBI taxonomy): Eukaryota > Metazoa > Arthropoda > Insecta > Mantodea > Hymenopodidae > Hymenopus > Hymenopus coronatus. Next base: position 79,498,392 of record CM060881.1, on the reverse strand, counting down.
CAAGAAAACTCTCCCACCCCAAATTCCCCTTTACATGGAACATTTTTCAAAATTTTCAATTAGAGTTCAAAAATGGCTTTATGCTTTTGATTAAAATACTGTATGTTAAAGATGTATAAAATGTATATCTTGAATTTACTGGGAATAGCCTTTGAAGTCCTCTTAATTTTGAATTACTTTTGCATAACTAGTAAACTGTAAAAGCTAGACAAAAACTTATGTACAAAAAATGTATATCTCACCAAAACACACAATTTATTCCCTAACCATTATTTATTATTTTATATATATCAAAAATTTCAAAATATTCCTTGTTATTGGTTTCAATTCTAAAATACTTAAATTTTTCTCAAACAGGAAGTCCCTTGTGTTTCTTTTGTTTTGCTCCTGACCAAGCAAAGAAGCAAATTTCAATGACAATTGCAAGACAACAGATTTTAAAACATTCAGCTACAGCTTTGTATTCTGTTAGTTCCCTTCTACTAAGTAATAAGATCATTCTGTTAATGTTTATCTCAATTAGCATGAAGTAAAAAGAAAAATGATTTTTTGTAAGAAATTTATTGCAAAGCAGGTAGAGAAATTATTGTGAGTGGAACACATTAGTTTTTCCTGATATATCCCACATATGAGGTGTAAGAAATATGACTTTTGAGCACAACATTCAATGGAGAAAAGACAGAGGATTAAAATGATCATAAAAATGGTTTGAACCAAATTTATAGGAAATAGTTATTCATAAACGTTTCTTATCAGACTGACATTTTTGTCATCTCTCTTGAGATCAAGTAAGGCAATTTCTTTGAAAGTTTGTTCCAAAAATATTTTCAAAACATCTGCCTGTAGATGAGGATTTAAATTTTTTTAGAAGTTTTTAAAAATCAAAATATTCCAACTATTGAAGAATTTAGGATCCAAAATGTGCTCCATTTGGCATCCATGTAACTAGTATATTGTATTATACCAATAGTGTAAATGTATTACAGTGGATTCTTAATGAATAGAATTTCTAGTTAGCAAGGTCACCACTATGTGCAAATGATGGTAAGGGATAACGCATTGCCCCATAGATGGCACCATAGGATGAAATCATTTCTTGCAGATATGAAAATGACAGAATTTACCTCAGGAACCATTTCTTTCAAGGTTAGGGTTCTTTTACTTGCAAGTAAACACTATGCAAGATCAACAGCTTTCTTCCTTTCAAATAATAATAGATAACTCACATTTAAGGATCTTGAGTTAGCTACTTCTATGGGTATCTAGCTTTCAAATGCTACAAGTGGATATCAAAAGTATGTACTTTGAGTTCTTTACCTGACAATTTTAAAAGTAAACTAGTAACAAATGAAGGATACATTCAGTGCTGTAAATAGATAGCTGCATATATCCACATTTTGAATTCACAGTTAGCATGCATTGCAATAACAAAGTGCAGACAACAGAAGTTATCCATTTGTAGTAGGTATTTATCAATGTTTGAATGTTATGTGGAAAATAATTTAGATTGCTGCTTTGTTTGCATAGCAAATGTAAGTCACTTTTGAAACATACACGTTAATCAAGATGTTCAAAGGCGAATAATTTAATTAACTTTACAAATTGGTGAGTGCGATCCTGATTCATAGGTACATTTTTGTGTCGAAAAACTGACAGAGAGCTAGTCTACCTGGTATTATATTAATGTAATTGAATTTCTTTAAGACTAGAATTGTTCCGAACAATAGACTAACAATCATGTAATTCCTAATAGACTTATTGCATGATGTATCTAAATGTTCATCCAGTCAGGTCAGTAAGCATGGTGATACTAGTGTCTCAGAATTGGTCTATTTCTATGAAGAACAGGAGCGACTGGAAGAAAATTATAAAAATATTGACCACTTTGGGGCAAACTATTATGAATGAGGATCTAATTCAGAAATGGATTATTTGGGATAAGTATTGCTAATGAAAACAGAAAGAAAATGAGGATTTTGTTAAAGGCCTACTAAATTCTGACTAAATTCAGCAATCATTATAGACTGCTGTGTCTGAATATGAACTTGGTTAAGACAATCTTAACCCAGTTGATCTAGTGAAATGACACCATCTTCAGAACGTGAACCTGTAGGTAAGGAATTCATTCAAAGTAATCAATAAAAAGAACACCTGTGCATCCCAGAAAACACTTGCCATAACCTTGTTAGCTGACAAAATTTGTCTTTTTTGAAGTTGGTTCACCTGGCACAATCCACTGTTTTGACTGTGATTTACTTTCTGGGGTGTAGTGATGTATCCAAGTGTCATCCATGATAATAAGCCATCTCAAAAATTCACTGGCATTTTTATGATAGAGCTCCACATTCTTAACACAAACAGTGTTTCTTTGCAACTTTTGATCAGGTGTCAACAAACACAGCACCCATCTTGCACACACCTTTTAATCATTGAACATGAAGGGGCAATCGTTCAATGTACTGCCCATTTCCTCTTTGATTTCTTTAGGCACTAAGCCTTTCAAATGGAAGTATTTAATCACTGCTCATTTTTCCAAATCCTACATTTTCACGAAAACTCTAAAGCTGACTTGTTTAAAATGCTGTCATTCAAAAACTTAAAAAGTTATTGACCTGTAACTATGGATACAAGCTAGTCTAGAGTTAAACTATACAATGGTACCATCTTACTGGCCTAGTGGCACCAAATCTGTGTGAGGCCAGGGACTTGTCATCTTTTTTTCAAATCATTTTTTGAAAACTAAATCTGGTATCAAGCATTGTTGCAATAGGTTTTGCATAACCAAAAGAAATAAAATAACATCATCCTAGGGTGTGTGTGACTTAAACCTGTTGGACTTTGATATTTTATCTACTCCAGTTATTGGATCTCCTGCACATTGGCCTCCTCATATCTCTCTGGAACTGGATGTATTGAGTTTGATCTGCATATATCCACACTGGAAAAACACATTGAAAGATTTTAGAAATCCAGTATGTCCAGGAACTGGAAGTATACTCAAATAACTTACTTTCCTTACAGAAAAGTTATTAATGAACTGGAAATAATACACTAACATATATATGAAAACAGAGGCTGACATCAAAGCTAAATGGAATTAACAAGCCTATTTTTGTGCCATTGAAAATAATACTAATAATTTTAAATATTGTGAAAAATACATACGATGAAATTATGACTTATCATGACTGGATTAAATTGCCAAGCGGTTACTTTCTAGCCAAAGTTTTTTTGAGCTTCTGTATAACACTTGTTATTCATCAAATGAAGACTTTTATGATGTATTAAATGTGGTTTGGAGGTCTTTTATTGGAAACTTGGACTTTTAGCTGAGTCATTTAGGATATAATGCATTTTGATTGATATTTAGTAGCACAGATGATTTTGAGGTGTAGCAAATGAATTAATATTATGGAAAATTTGTTTAATAATAGGTACTTAATAATTGCATTATACTTCAACAGAAGTAACAAAAGGTTTATTACATTTCTGTCAGAGTATGTAGAGTTTTATCAAAAATAAAGTCTTAATATCTATGTGAAATAAATAGTTACATTTTCACTGGAGAAATTAAATTTTCAAATCTTTTTCTTTTCTCGTTCTATGATTATTTTCCTCTCCAACTTGCACACTTAAATCAATTTTTTTTTAATATTTGGACTCTAAGTTAAATTCATATTTATCATTTGAGTGTATACAAATTATTAAAAAAATTAATCCCTATACATAAGGGCACGGTGCCCTTAATATTCTTCTTGCTATGCCACTACTCCTAAGAAGAGAAAGACAGAATAATAGCTGAAGATTTGGTGGACTTCACGCAGATTCTTGCATTCAAGTTAGAGGACAAAATATCATTTTTTGTATTTACTGCCTTTCAAAGTTCTGTTTGTGTATTGTATACCTTATATCACTAGAGTATGCTCTTGCTGTAAGAATGATACGCTGTCAGAGTAATATAAATTTATATCAGACTCATTTCACTGAGACTTCCTGATACAAAGCACTTGCATTTTACTTAAATTGGAACAGAAATGTGTGATTGACATTAATATGTTATAATGATATAAGAGGGTCGGCTGATAAGTCCCTGGCCTCACACAGATTTGGCGCCACTAGGCCAGTAAGATGGTACCATCGTATAATATAACTCTAGACTAGCTTGTATCCATAGTTACAGGTCAATAACTTTTTAAGTTTTTGAATGACAGCATTTTAAACAAGTCAACTTTAGAGTTTTCGTGAAAATGTAGGATTTGGAAAAATGAGCAGTGATTAAATACTTCCATTTGAAAGGCTTAGTGCCTAAAGAAATCAAAGAGGAAATGGGCAGTACATTGAATGATTGCCCCTTCATATTCAATGATTAAAAGGTGGGTTGCAGAGTTTAAAATGGGATGTACGAGCACTAGTGATGAGCCTCGCTCTGGATGCCCTGTAGAAGTGACAACTCCAGAGATCAATGAAAAAATTCATTGTTTAATACTAGAAGAGATTAAAGTTGTTTGAGATAGCAGAGGCTGTAAACATATCAAAAGAATGTGCAGGTTATATTTTAAATAATGTTTTGGGCTTTCACAAGGTCTGTGCAAGATGGGTGCTGCATTTGTTGACACCTGATCAAAAGTTGCAAAGAAAAACTGTTTGTGTTAAGAATGTGGAGCTCAACCATAAAAATGCCAGTGAATTTTTGAGATGGCTTATTACCATGGATGACACTTGGATACATCACCACACCCCAGAAAGTAAATCACAGTCAAAACAGTGCATTGTACCAGGTGAACCAACTTCAAAAAAGACAAATTTTGTCAGCTAACAAGGTTATGGCAAGTGTTATCTGGGATGCACAAGAGTTCTTTTTATTGATTACTTGGAATGGGGTAAAAGTATCACTGGTGACTACTATGCAAGCTTACTACAATGTTTGAGTGATGGGGTAAAAAGAAAAAAACCTCATTTGGCAAAAAAAAAATCTTGTCTCATAACGACAATACTCCGGCCCATTGTTCAGTCATTGCAATGGGAAAAATGTGTGAATTAAAGCTCAAATTGCATGAACATCCACCCTATTTGCCAGATTTAGCACCCAGTGACTACCACCTGTTCCCAAACCTCAAAAAATATCTTGGAGGACAAAGATTTCACAGCAACGAGGAGGTCATTGATGCGGTAAACAGCTATTTTGAGGAACTTGATAAATTGCACTACAGAGATGGTTTAATTAAATTAGAACACTGATATGACACATGTATTAGCCTTTCTGGAGATTATGTTGAGAAATAAAGCAAAAATAAATGCTGTTTTCAATGAGCGGCCTGGGAGGATCTGCTCAATTATTTAGTGGAGCAAAACCAGTTTTTGCCATTCGTTAAAATACTATTTGAAGAACCATTGCTGAGTGGATTACTTATTCCCACAAGAATAACATATTGAAACAGAAGCATGCAAGCACAATAATGTGAGTGATGAATAAAATATAGCCCTCATTTGCTGAAAATGACAAACTCAATAGCTCCCATAAGCCTAATAACTGGGCTACTAATAGAACACCATAGATTAAGGGAACTCATACGTGCAATGGAATTAATGGGATCTTTAAACAAGAACCTGTGAATAAGATAAAACTGCTCCTTGTATAATTTTTACATGTAAAGTATTAAATATATAAAGATACAACTTACCGATGTAAACCCAGAGGAAGATATTTATATGAAGAATAAGCTTAAATGTATGTGTTCCATTCACATGACTCTCTTTACCTTTACAACAAATTATTCTTAAAAAGGCTTAGTCTTCTCTTTACTTTATGTTAAGGTGATGCATCTGTGAAATTTGAACACAAATTGTGGAAAAAAAAAAAAAGTTTTTTTTTTTTTTTCATAATAAAATATAATCTTAAACTTTAAGAAAATATATTGTTCTTTTCCCAATTGGCACATTTTAACTACCAATTAATTGAAGTTATAAATGGGTAGGTGAATGCTAATTAATAGGCACTCTCAAATTTAAAACTTTGTAACACTTTTCCACACTTAAGATGATGCATGTGAAGCAATTTTTCATGAATTTCTTTAAAATATGTTATACTGCTTCTCAAAAGCACATTAAGGGAAATGGTTATATACTTTTTCATAATACTAACACAATTTTGAGAAAAATATTATCAAATTTGAAAAATCACACTAATTAGGCGTAATATAAAAAAAAAATAATATGATAGATCCATTTGTAAATGCATTTGCAGTAAAACTGTTTTTTTATGTGAATGTTTTTAAAAATATATCATGTGGCTCATTTTTACTTTCTCTACGCATACTATGTACACAGAGCACAGAGAAGGTATTGTATTCCACCTAAAAATTTGACACGGAGATCTCACCGGAAACACATTATTTGATTCCCTCTGAATCCAAAAAAAGCATTTTTGGAAAAAGATCCGAGTGTGTGTGTGTGTGTGTGTGTGTGTGTGTGTGTGTGTGTGTGTGCATGCATGTATGCATAGCTAAAAAATGAAAAGACTGTTAAATACCAACCTGGTATTTAAGTTTTGTATCTTCCAAGGCTGGGACACCAAGGTTTTCAAGAAAATCCCCCCACCCCAAACTACCCTTTACATGGAAAGAATTTAAAAAATGTTGATTATCTCAAAAATGGCCTTTAACTATTTTGATTAAAATTTCCTATCTTTAAGATATATATATGCCATATAAAATGTATGGTCGTCTCCTTAGCGCGGTGGTAGCGCAGCTGCCTGGGTTCGATCCCCAGTACCGGCGTGGGGATTTTTCCCCCGCTGGGAGACCTGGACCGGGGTGCACTCAGCCTCGTGAGGTCCCTGGGGGGCCAATTGAGGAGCTACTTGATGGAGAAGTAGCGGCTCCAGGTCGTGAGGACCGCATTAACCGGCCGGGAGGGGCTCGAGGCGCTGACCACGTCTCACCCTCCAATACTGCACCCCATCCATGACGTCTGTAGTGGACCGAGATGGGGGACGCAGCGGCCGGGCGGTAGGCCAAGGCTCCCCGTGAGCTGTCGTGCCATGGAGTTATATAAAATGTATATCTTGAATTGCTGGGAATAACCTCTAAAGACATATTTATTCTGGATGATTTTTATTGAATTTTGCATAACTGGTAAACTGTAAGAGATACACAAAAAATTACTACACAAAAAATGTAGATCACGATAAAACACATAATTTATGTCATATCCTTTTTTTGAGGAGTTGATAGTTTTTGAGATATTCCTTGTTATGGGTTTCAGCTTTAAAAAAAGCTTATAATTTTCTCATACAGGAATTTGCCAACTCCTGTCCATACAAAGGAACTTCAGTCACATAGCAACCAGCTTTAGACTATCACCTTGAACTATGGCACTCCCTTATTTCGCTTCTACTTACAAGGAAGCAAGTAATAAGACTATTTCTGCTAAATTTTCTCATTTAGCATGAAGTAAAAAGAAGAATAAGCTTTTTAACAATAATTTGCTGTTTAGATGTAGAGAAAGTCATGTGAATGGAAAACATCATATTTATATTAGAATAATGAACTTAAGACAATAAAAATTATTATTTAAATAACCATGAAGCTAAAATTTTGATACCTGACAAAAATATTACTATTATTATGTTTAATAACTTATATAAACTTCAACTAGACATCTTACATGCTGTGAATTTTTCAAATTTCACAGATATATTACCTTACTCAAGATAAACAGAAATAAAGTAATAAGCCATGTTAAAATGATAACCTGCTTTTTAACTATATAAAGCAATTGAAATTCCCTTCTCTTTGCATTACCAGGATGAGAAAACTGAGTAAGGACTTTCCATTTGTGAAAAGTCTAACTATTGAACAATTTTAAAACCAATGATAAGGAATATATAAGAAGTGGTTAACACCACAGAAAAAAAATGTGTAGGACATAAATTGTGTGTTTTGAAAAGAACTGCATTTTTTTCGTAGTACCTTTTTTTCTAAAGTCTACACCAACAAAGACTAAAAAGAGACATATCAACTGTTTTGCCTTTTATTTTTTTTTTTTTTTAATTCTATTTTATGTTGCTTTAAAAACTTAGTCATATTATGACAGAATTGTTCAGTAAAGTGCCTCTTTACGGTAATTGTTGGACAGTAGTCTTTTTGGGTCTCATCCCTGTTCCATACAACCATAGCTTGGTGTCAAGCAACAGGCAGAGGGGTTAGAGGTGCTGGCCAGTCTGCTTGCACTATCTGTGAATAGATGGCAGCACAATCACAATTATTCTCTATTTTCACTGTTTGCTATTGTTTTTTTAGACTGAAGGGGGAACTTTGGGTCATGATATTAAATATCCAATCCAATATTTATCTTGGTGACTGAGGGAAACCACGAAAAAATCCCAGCTAGATTGGTCAACCCATGGGACTTGAACCGAGGACCTCCTGAATCCAAACCTCAAACGTTACCGCCTCAGCCATCCTGCTCGGTCTTTCTTTCTTGTTTATGCTTGGGGGCGGCCATAGGACTGCTCAAAACATATTTCTTATGTGTTTACATAAATGTTGTATCATAAATGTATGGTACATTATGTATGGTAAAATTATCAGGAATATTAAAAAAAGGAAAAGGTTAGTAATTCTATAAGTAATTAACTTTTCAGATAATAAATTGGTTATTTTGGAATATATCTTCATATTGATTGTTTTGCATTTAGTCATTTTGAGGACAACAGTTTTTTCATTGACCATTGTGATCATAAAGCCATCTTATTAGTAGTCTGATTATTTCTTCTGTTCTATAGCTCCTCTGTGACTTTTTAGTTATGATCATGAGTATATTCATGAAAGAAAACCTACTGTAGCATATTCGTGAATTGTTGTTACAACTGTTACCACTAGACATTCCAAATTAACACAATAAAAACATGGGAAATGCAAGCTATTTGAATATGACCAACAGCCAAATCTGACACATTTCTCTGAGATAAATGTGTGTAGTTACATTTGATGACATTCTGCTTATTCAGTTCTTAGATGATTATTAAGATTGTTGTTAGTAATTTCTGTTTTGACAATAGAGGACTAACAGCTTGTTATTCTATTTGTTTATTTTACTACGTACCAGTAGCTACTCCTAAAATATATGCATTTTAAAGATATGGCCATAATTGATGTTAAATGTACCTGTTCTATCACAGTTCAGGCATTCTTGAGTTTATAGCAAATAATTCTTGTTGCAAAGAGGCAGCTGTGTAATAGTGTACATTTTTTTGGAATAGCTGTAGTTCTTAAATAAGTGTTCCATGCTTTTTACAACACATACAAGAAGTCAATACAATGTGACATTTAGTACTGGGAGGCAATCTAATTAACTTATATTATTCCAAAGCAAGATTTGATTTACTGACTGACTTGAAACTACTACTTCTCTTTGGTGTAAATTGGAGTTCTTGGGAATTGCCATTAAATTGATTCCATTTAGTCAAAGTGTGAAACTGATAGTCGATTGGACAGGAAGGAAATGTAAACTCATTAAATAGCAAACATTCTCTACTTTACATAATTTTCCTTCTCTGTGTATTGCTTCTGCTAAGTATAAGCTTCCCACTAAGTTGCTAGTAAAGGCATTATTTTGAAATTAAAAATAAAAATGTTCTCATGGAACAGGGAAAGTACTGGGGTGGCACCAAGGTTGCACCACTAGGGTGGTTTGCTGGTGCCACTACATCCTTGGTTATGATCATACATTTGCTTTGAACAAAAAAGCATGCATTAATGATTTTGCAAAACAGAAGACATTTTAAAATAAAAGAGCTTATTGAAATGTGCAAAAATATTAATTTTACATTAATAAGTCTCATTTGTGTAGGCAGTTTTCAGTTCATTGCTGTAAATATTTATTTGCCAATGTACTATAATCTCAGAGGAATCCTAACCTAATATACTTACATAGGTAATTTTAAGAAAATGTCAGTAGTAATCATGTAAAAAGGTTTGGTACTTCCATTGACAATTAACAAAGAAATTCTTTCAATGCAAGGGGTGTTTTTTTTTTTAATTTTTACAGTGTCTCCAAACTTTATAGATCAGGCAATGTTTGTATCTATGTAGTTGCAAGATCAAAATATATTCTTCCGTTTCCTCTGCACATCTTACCCATTGATTCCTGAGATGATGTTATATCATCTGACTGCACTAGATACATCACACATAAATGAATTGGCTGCCTCTGCTTCTTAGTGTTATTAGTTTCTGTCTTCTTCTCTACTTCATACTTACACTGTATCACTGCAAGGAGATACTTGTCACAAGAACTACAGCTTCCTCTGTGCCTGTGTGGTGAATCCCAATCAAAGGTGAGATGACTCAGGAAAACGCTAGCCAGTACTCAACCAGCTGTACCAGCTTATATAGCAAATACTTTATTTTACACTATGACAGCAGACTTGATTTACGTCTAAACTTGAGCTATTGCATTTGATGAGATATAAGATATATTACTAATGATTTTGAAATTCTTAACCATAATTTGCTTTCAGAAATCAAGAATCTCTGAAAGTTTAAAGGGTTTGAGATAGTTCTCACTGGTGTATACACAGGGGTATATTCAGATATGGCTATTTTCCACAAATTACTACTACAAAATTCAAGCATTGTTTAAAATGTGTAAACTTTTAAATAAATTAACAACAAATATTTTGGAAATGGTTAGTGTCAAAAAATCTTGTTTAACAAAAGCTGTATATTCTCCTGAAGTAAACTCTTGTCTAACTTCTGCAGTTTGTTATTTAAGTAAGCTTTAATGAAAATGATAGCACTTCATAAGCTATCTACTATGCCACAATGGCCTAATTGCGAGCTTTGACTTCCTCTAACAGTTTCTTGATCAATGGAATTCCTAGTTTATGAGTTCGCCACTATGCAAACATGGTGATGAGGAATCAACTTATCATAGATGGCACCAGAGGACGAAATCATGGCTTGCGGACAGAAAACTGACAGAATTTAGTCCAGGGACCTTTTCTTTCAAATTATTGGACTCTTATACATGCAAATAAATGTTACATCGGACCAACGGCTTTACTTCCCTTCCAAAGAAAGCCATACCAAGGGTTTTTACATTAAAAAAAAAAATCCATCACCTTCTACTGGATTTGAATCCGGAATCATGGATATTAGAGGCTAGCATGGTTGGTAACCATTATCTGTAGTGTAGCCCTAACAAGGTATACAGCCACTAACCTAGGTTCACAAGGAGCCTACCAGGTGAGGGACGATTCTACACCATAGAAATTCAACACTATTTTCAGAAAATTTAAGAGAGAGAGGGATTTGTTTATCCATCCCCACAGTTTTAAACACTAAAATAACAATTGTATTACTAAGTGTGCTCTTTTCATAAGAGTAACTTCAATTATTTATCTAAGCAATTTTCCAAAGAAATGCCAATTTATATTCACATGGTGCAGTGTGTACAGTAGAAAGTGTTTTTTCCCTTCCTCACAGAATCAGATTTGATGGGTACTTAAATGTGACCGATTCATGTCTGTAGTATTGCTGGCAAGGAAAAGAAGATCTGCGTGATAAAATTCCAGGGCATTTCTGTAGCTCATGTGACGTTGCATAACTGATGTTGGTAGTTTAACATAATTATATCCCTGATGAGTTCAAGTATAAAACTGCCTGGTGACAAACCCCTCATAGGCACTTACCTTCTTGTCCTATGGTGATAGGATGAACATTCATAACATTTCATCAAATGCTTGAAATATAGGGACTTTAAAAAAGTCACTTCAAACTTTAAACCGCTGTAAATATTATATTTGAGATAGGAAAAAACAAAAGAAGCTACATAATTGGCAAACAATGGGGTTTTATAAAGATGGATGATGTCCTCTGCTCTCTAGTTCAGCATACGTCATTCTTTCTGCAGCTCCATGCACATCATTTTGCAGATGATGTCTTGGAATATGGTTGATTGGTATCTAATGTTAAACACTTTATAATGAAATCAATTGTTTTCTTGCACTCCAATATTTAGCTGGGAGGTTGTAATCTTCTGAAAAGTCGGACAATGTAGAAGATAATCGTGATCCAATTCTTCATTAAGGTTGCGGAAAAGATATATAGGAGTCTGCTATGCCAAATCTGTAGTCTTTTTGTAGTCATGTCCTATTAGAAGTCTGAAGATTGCTACTGCAGAAATATTGTAATCTTATAAATTTTTCCATTGTTTTTCAGATGTTTTGTTTGTGTATTCTTCATTGATTTTGAGTACTTATTTGATATTATTCTTTTAATAGAGCAAAAAGGAATTAAACTAGGTGTTGATTTGGTGATAATTTTACTTCCCTTTCTGGCCAAAAAATCACTAATTTCATTGCCTATTACTCCACAATGGGCTGGAATCTCTTGGATTGCTGCTCTTTTATGTAAATGGGTTAGTTGTTATATTTTACAACATTCTAGAATGTTAATGTCTTGGAATATTAGCAATTTCTTGGGAGATAGTATTTTTCAGCTACTGTCACATTGTTGGATGTGTCAGAAAAATTTATTCTTTAAGGTAACCCCACAACCATAAATCGGATGGATTGAAATCTGAAGTTTGCAGTGGACACTTCATTGGAATGGAACATGGACCTGCGCTTAAATTGTAGAGTCCTAAATTTCCTTAGTCCTGGAGAAAAATTCCTCTGTCTTTCATAATGGTATGAATCAGCTGTATTCTATCTTTTAATGTGAGAGCTATGATTTGTAACAAACAAATTCTTATAGCAGTACAAATAAAATGACTAATACTATATTCAACAAAACTGTATCCATGGTGAAGGTGAACTGAATAAAAAGAAAGACAAGAAAAAAAAGAAAAAAAAAAAAGAAAGAAAATCAAATTCCAATGCGACTTTTGAAAGCTTCCATATATTCTAGTTTTAAAATTTAAAGTCACTATTTTGCTTTCTTTGCCACATATTCTGTAGGTAGAATAAGTATTGCATTTCACCCAAAAGTTCAGTATTGAATTTTCATAAGAAATACATGTTTTGAGGCTTAATAAGTAAATTTAAAAAAATATAATTTTTTAGAAAAAGGTTTGTGTATGTGAAAGCATAACTTAAAGCTAAAAAGTCAGATAAATACCAAATTTGTTTTTCAACGATCCAACACAAACATATAGAAAAAAATGTCCCCACTGCAAACTACCTTTTACATGAAAAATATTTTAACACCCCCCCCTCAAACCTGACTCTTAAAATTTTGATTAAAATACCAGATATTTGAGATGATTATGTGACAAACATAAGGCATCCCTTGAATTTTCTAGGCACAATCTATGAAGCTCTCTTCAAGCTTGGAATTTCAAGGTCAGCAATTCAGTGACCCATTTTTAAACATTTGAATGTTACTATCTGCTTTGTACCTATAACAAAATGCCTAATTGAAAATGGTAATTAAAATATTTATCTAAAACTGGAATAAAGAAAAAAATTAACTTTTTCTAACTATTCTTAAACCTTATTTTTATAAAAGCTTATACTTATATCTTAAATGCTAATCGAGATAACTGTTTGCAAAAATACTTTAATTCCTTGTAAATACTATGTGAATGGAAAAATACACTATACTTAAGCGAGTCAAATCTTCTAAGAGCTAGTCACTATATAATATGCGATGGTTTTGAAATTCTGTAATGTTTGCTTGACCAGGAACAAAAAAGTGAATGACTTCCCATTGAGAAACATATTAAGTATTGAAAAATTGAAACAAATAACAAGGAATATCTCGGAAATGGTTAACCCTATAAAACTTGTAAGACAAATTACATTTTTAATGAGTCTGTATTTTTTGAATAGTTAATTTGTCTATTTTTTATGGGTCACCAGAGTCATTCAGAATGAAGGGGACCTTATTTACTATTCTCAAAAAATGTTGAAAATGTCTTAGACATATGGTACTTAATTAAAATTATTAAGAGCACTTTTTGAGAAAATCAGAATCTTTAAACATTTTCTAAGCAAAGGGTACTTTCAGATGGAGGGATTTTCTTGAAAAGCTTTGTGACCCATCCTTGGAAGATGTTGCACTTAGATATCAGTTTGGCATTTAAGCAACTTTTCATTTTTAAGTTATGCTTTTAACAGGCACAGACACACCAGACTTTTTCTAAAAATTCTTTCTTTTATGTATTCAGGGAACTCTAAAATATATTATCAGTTAAATTTCAGTGTTATTTGGGTAGAATGCAGTACCTTTTCTACTTACTATGCTTGTGGAAGAGAAAGTAAAAATAAACTGTAGTGGCTACAGAAAGCCATGTGAATGAAACATATCAGTTACTTACTAGTTTCTAATTGCCTATATATTATTTAGGAAAGTGATTCTCAAACAAGCCATGCAGAATTTTGACAGAGCGAAATCAAATAACATTTTATTTTTATGTTCTCTAACAGAGATAGATAGGGAAGTACTGTATTCCAACCAACATTTTGCCAACAAAGATTTCAGCTGAAAAATGTCTTCTAAGTCTCCTTAACCACAAAAAGAGCCCTTTAAGGAAACATACATATGTTTGTGCATAACTGAAAATGCATAAATTGAAACAAAAGGTTAGTTGAATATCAGCCTTTTTATTTAAGTCCTCTTTTTTTAAGGCTGCACATTTAAGAATGTATAGCATTTCCCTCAAAATACTGTTTGCATGCAAAAATTCTGATTAGTTTTATTTTCTCAAAATTTGCTCAATTTTTTAAGAATTTTCATATATTTCAAATGATGGTATTTTTTAAATGTGACTCTGCATGGTGGTATCTGTCAAAGCTTTGTATTTATTTATTTATATTTGCAGTTAGTTTACAGCATGTAAAATAATGCTTACACCCCATAATTAATATCATAAACTGAAATAAATTATACGTTTTTCTTACTCTATAACATTCTTCAATAAAGCATATTTTTCCTTAATGTTGGCTGAATATCAACCCTCTGCCTTCAGGAAATGGAGGAACTAGGATTGTGGAGCTGTTAAAATGTTTGTAGGAAATTATGGGCTCAATTATTCTCGTAGTACAAACTGTTAAATTAAATCACTTTGTTTATTTACATTTTGTTGGAACATTTAAAAATATAATTTGTGATCTAATGATGGAATGATTTTAGTAAAGACGAAAAATACTTTGAACAAACTGATGATCCCTAAAATACAAAGAATACTCCAGATCATGCTTCTTGTTCAGTTTTTGTGTATTTTTTATCTCTTTAATTTAAAATACATGTGCAGCAACTGGGTCATGAACCATTGTTTCTCTGATTAAGCACAAAGCTGCATAATATGCCTTGCAAGTGTGAGGGCAATGTAAACAAGGAACCAAAAATTAAGTTTGATAGCCACAGGTTGTTTAGAATAACCCAAGATGTTGGCTTTTAATTAAATGCACACTGAATACTAAGTAACTTGCCCCCATTTAAATGCTTTGGCGTTTCCTGTGCTGCACAATTTGGCATAAAATCCATGACTAGCCTCTCAAAATCTTACTTTGTTTAACAAGTTAACTGACACATTCAATGCATTACTTACAATAAAACTGAAGAAAAATATATTAAGAAATATATATATACACAGGCTAAAATATTTACAAGTCAACCATGTTGTAATTTTAGAAGTAGTTATCAATACAAGTAACAGAAACTCTGAATATTTACAGCTAATATTATGGAAATCCATTTTCTTCAAATTTCCACGCACATACCGAAACAGTTTTATTAAATCAATGTTATTTCTCAAAATATCATTTCCCCAATAATAACTTTTGAATTGTATTGTTAACTACTTAAAATGCATTTACATGCGAGCTGTAAATGAATATTGGTACAATTCTTTTCAATGCTTTTCTTTGTACCTTGGTATGACACACATACAAAACCGAGCTCAATATGAGCTAAAGAAATACTTTAATCTTCCTACATTCACAAACCTTTTTTTTTCCTTCACTTATTCCACATCATACTTCTGTCAAGAGGAAACAGCCATTGAGACATTTTCTTATTTATATTAATACTTTCTACAAAAATATCTATTTTAAATATTTACAGCATAATATCATAAGTCTTGACTTTTTGTTGGTTTGCATTTAAAGGTATATCACATCCTTTCACTAATGTGACATTTCCGTTTGATTTTGTTGTCACATTCATTTAATTTCACTGAAAACCTTTCAAGTCCCTCCAATGCAAACATATACTGATTGTTATAATTGGACCCTCACAAATTGCTTCTAAATGATTTACTATCTGAATGGAATTATTTGCAACATCTGCCTTCAAAAACAGAAATGCTGATAACTATTAAAATGCTGTTTACTATTATCTTAAATTGGAAATCTTTATCAGTGCTGACTTCAGAAAACTGAAGTAAAAAAAAAAAAAATACTGCAAATGTTTATGCCTTTAATAACACTTCTTTGAAGCTAGAATTTGTATGTTTTGGACCTAATAACATCTTGGCAAAGTGATTGTTGCAAGTAGAAGCAATGCTTTGTCAAATCTATGCAATACATCTTTGTTGTATCAGTCCACATAAAGTAATGTGTTGCACATTTGGTAAAGCATTACATTAGCTTGAATACTGACACTTGCCCTCAATAGAAGATCAAGTAAACCAATTCCTTCAGAAATATTTACTAGCCAATGAATGACATTATGGTATGCATTCTGTAAAGCAAAATGAAGATCAGTAGGGCATGTACGGAATACTAGCTTCAATTAGACAGTTTGCTTACAAAACTATTGAACAGGAACTGCATTTTAGGTTAAACAATCAACTGAAGAAGTGTCATTTTCATCTAAAGGCTTTCTAGATGGTTAAGAGTCTTTGAAAGTAAACCTCTTAATACACGTAGATATTCTTCAGCTGATCCCGAAGTTCTGGTGGAATTGCATATGTCTCATTGATGGGTTTCCTCTTAACAAGACGTTTCCAGCGTCCTTGAAGATTCTTGCGGAAGCCCCGGCAGAACCCTGGCTGCTCCGCTGGGAGTGGGTGTACAAGTGTCTCCTACGAGAAGAAAAAATACTACCGTAAGTCAAACTATGACATAAAGAAGTAAGAGAAGGTTGGGGAGGGGCGCTGGAAAAACAACTAATTGACTGACATTTAGACAATTCACACCGGAATCTACAAATAAAGCAAATTTTATCATAACCTCTTATGAAAAATTTTATTTGCCTTGTACCAACGTATATGGAACCCTTGTCTGGTTATAAATATTACAAACTGATAAAACATATTCAAAAAGTCTGTAATTTTGGAAAGGCCAGTAATGAATATAGTTGCTTCTATGATGATTATATGGCGGGGTAATTTAAATTTGGTTTCGCTCACTGTCAATACTGACGGAAAAAATATAATGATCAACCAACTGCCTTTCATCATAAATTCTTTTTTCTTTATCAGTTACTGTTTTAAAATATTGGAACAGTTATCATTTTCTCACTACTGAGAAGAAAAAACAAAAACAAAAAGAAAACACTACGATGAATGATCCATTCACTGGAAATAACACTGCCACACTCCGTTTGCTTTAACAAATTAGTTTCACTTGGTGCACACATAAACATATAATTTTCACAATTACGAAGTAACCTCTCTTACTATCGACAAAGTAAAGAATATGTACTTACTTTGTCGTTGTTGTACATAGCGAAGGGGTGTGCTGCTGGTAGCTGCCAAATGAACTGCCGGGGTGGCTGCTGGTTGTTAACGTCCTGCGGTAGTGGAGGTGGTGGAGGATAGATGACAGTCGCCGACACGGTTGGGATGGTGGTACCCCCGTTGCACATAGCTGGTAGAGGTGGTGGTTGCGGAATATTATTGTTGTTGTGATGGTGGTGGTTGTGATTGTTGTTGGTGTGGTTGTGGTGGTGATGATGGTGATGGTTGTGTTGCGTCGCCGGAGGTGCAGCAGCCTGGAGGATGACATGGTCCTGAGGATGCCTCGTACCGTCATCCCTCTTCCTCAGTTTGCTGCGAACCATACGAATGGCAATCAATGTAGCGTTTGTCCCCACCATCTTTTTGGCTTTGTGACTGGTGAGAGCCGTGTTTGAGGTAGATACGATTAACTTAATATCTAACAGCTGCGACGTAGCGTTCCCTCACGCTACGACTGGAAGACTACTGCAGGAACAGTACACTTATCTTTGGCTTTGATTATTGCTTTTCGTGAAGACAATTCACGAACTTTCAGACTAGAGCCGATGAGATTCCTTTACTGTTCAAGCACCAAGCACATAGTTAACTTTTCCAAACTTAAATTTCGCTGTTGCACCAAAACAAAATAACAAATCTTCTTCACTATAATAACAAACACGAGTGGCGATTTCTCGCACACTGGGCAGTGGAGTGCCGCTGTGCCGAGTAAGCCACACGAGCTTTCTCGCTATGATCGCACGTCTAAACCTTCGTGTTTCGCCACCACGCGTTTTAAACCATCCGTGTGACGTCAGCGCGACATGTTATCACGATTGGCTGGTAGGTTTAATCTCGACGAATGGCGACAGCGCCTGCCCCCTCCCGGGAAAACATTGCCGCGCGCAGTCACACAAACAACTGAACGAGGGGAAAAGAAAGAAAAAGAAAAACGGATGGGGAAAGAGATCGGGAACTTCCCCCAGCTGTTGTATGTACGTATGGAAAGCTGCTGGAGATTGGCGTCCAGTTGTAGGAAAAAGAAAGACGTTATACATTGAAGATGTTTCGTTTTGTTTTGATTGCAACATGGAGCTTCTGTAAGATCTCATAATCTCAAGCGATGAAGCAAGTTTTAGTTTATCGATTTCATGTTATTTACTAAATTGACCCAACTAAGAAATAAACTAATTAGCTTTTTTCCCCATCACTGTTAGTTATGCACGAGCGCAACAAACAATGCGCATTTCTCCACAGTAATTTTCCATTTTCAACTAACTGGTCACGAGGGAATTAGGGAACAATAAATGGATTAGCACACTGTATTTTTAATAAAAATGTTAGATTTCTTTTAAAATGTCAAAATTGCGTGCGCACAATTGATATTAGTTTTACCGAAGAGGCGATCACCGACACACACACACATTCTCTCTCTCTCTCTCTCTCTCTCTCTCTCTCTCTCTCTCTCTCTCTCTCTCTCTCTCTCTCTCATATGAAAATGAATGCCGCTGTATTTCCAAGAAGGAATTAGAGAAACAAAACGAATGAATGAGGAGGCAAAAAGATACCTATAATGACCTATAACTAAATTATCTTTTAAGCATAGATTCGCAAATACCATTCGAGTCTCATGACAATCGATAGCTTGAAATGTGTCCGCATGCTTTTTATTATGATATTAATTTTAAGTATTTAACTCATTTTCTTTTATTTCTGCTTTATTTAGTCTCTGCAAATTTAACTTACCATGCCAATGTTTAACCGTCATTTTCCAAAAGAAACCAAAATTGTATGCTCTATAAACAGGGGTAAATAAGGCTATAGAATAATTATTTGCAGACTTCTGTCTCACAGTTCTATGACCTAGAACAATTAAAGGTGGCTGTGCTCTGTTGTTGTACTTCTTCTTCTTCTTCTTCTTCTTCTTCTTCTTCTTCTTCTTATTATTATTTCACGGTAATTCATTCAAAGTATTTCCGCAGATGCGATATTTTAGTTATCTGAGTGTCACAATGCAATTTGAAAGTTTAATAAAATAAATTAATAGATTTTGAAACAAAAAATGAAATTTCAAATTTGGTGACCTCCTGTTGTATGTGACTTCAGGAAGTGAATCATTTTGCAAGAAAGGGCATATCCTGGTGTTCCAGACTTTGGTTGAAGTGCCATCCCTTGATCATAAGATCAAATGAGTCATATTACGTAAATATCATCTCAAAGCTGCAGCCGTCGCTAAATTATTGGAGAACTGCACCTTTCTTCCACTTCCTTATAACTTGCGTCACGGACTTCAAGTGTGCATTCCCATTAGTTTGTCCTTGATGTCCACAGACTTGCAAGTCGGTACATCAAATATGTTGCGAAAAAGTATGCTGAATTTTCTAACGAAGAGCACGGCACTAAATAATAAGCCATGTATATTTAGGTAAACTACTGATGGTTTACGGAATGCAACAAGGCACTTTAAACAGCGTTCGTGAGATAGATAGAGCAAAATAAGCTTTCAGATCATCGTTCTAGAATTGAAATTAGTTATGCCAAATAAAAAAATGTGCTTAAACAAAATAACCCTATAATGATACACTACTTATTGCATTTATATTTTATTTATTTTAGTTTTTGAACGCACGCATGCTTACATTACGAAAAAAAAGTAGTTTTCATGTGCATACGAACATTTTCAGATATTTGCCTCTTAGAATTCATCTCCATTTTTAAATTTAAAATTTTAGAATATAGGTATGCTTTAATAGCCAGAAAAGATTTAAAAAATTGTTTCTTTGCATCGACATTTTTTGTAAAATTTAGTGCCACATGAATTATAAAGTGTGCTTAATTTTCTTGATATATTTAATGTCAGAAAATGGTTTACAACATTAGTTGGAAATTTACTGCCTTTAGATTTTCAAATGGTATGTGGATTTGTATAGCTCGGTAAAAGAAATAGTTTCATATATCTTATACCTAAAACGTTAAATCCGGGCTGAGTTTTTCAAAGGATACTTGAAATCTTAGTTAGAACCTTCTACTGAAGACAAGTTTTATTTTGAAATGTATTCTAGATCGGCCTCCAAAAATCCAAAAACTGTACATTATTGGCATTTAAGGTATTAAAGTCGAACTAAAAAGTCCGTAATTTAGCCATAGTCAAGTGTTTCTGAGGCGAAGCAGCTGAACGTTTGGCAGGAGGTGGAATAAATCAGCCATTTGTTTAATTTGATTTTTCATTAGAATCACAATGCAGTCCTGTATAACAGCCTTAGTGGTATTATTTAAGGGTCTCTAAAATTAATGTTTTGCATAGTGGCAATGGCTGATAGTCACCTGTTGCGTGTTTCACTCGGGTTCTGTATGACACTTCTTCTATATGAGGTTTTCCCTTCCTCCTTACTCCTTCCTAATAGTTATCATTCTCATTCATGCTTTTTTTATCGACGACTATAATTACTACACGTCCTATTTTGCATTTATTGTCATGCATTGAGAATTCTCGGACACCAGCTAAAATACGATATAATGTAAGTCAGTACTTATACGTTATGTATAATACACCTGCTTCTCACAAAATTTAGAGAAAGCACAAAGGATATGCCACCTTTTTTTATAGATCACAAGAGCGAAAAAAAATGTCATTACATGAGACGGGATCAGCAATTAAAATAACCCTTATAAGTCCATATGGTCAGAGATTAATGGTAACTTTATCGCCTTTTGAGTACTTATAAATGTTGCAATGATATAAAGCATTCTATCTTGCAAAGCAGCCGTAAAATCCCCTTACTTACACGAAACTGAGTTTATTTGTGGACACTCCTTAACTGCTGTGGTTTTCAAGAACTCCTCTACCCTAGACGGCCTGGGTTTGATCCTAAACGACCGCACGTGAGCTTTATGGTGGACGAGGCGGAGCAGGGACGGGTTTTCTCCGGGTTCTTAGGTTTCCCACGCCATCGTATTCCACCGGTGCTTTATTTTCATTCCATGTGAGTATCATAAATGTCATCGCCTGCGGTGCTATAGTAGTAAAAGCGGGCGTTAAACACTATCACACAAAATACGGCTTAATTTTGCTCAGAGGCCTTATCGAGCTTAATTTTCTTTCACGTGCCCTAAATCCACAACTCGGAACCACCAGCTTTACTTGCCTTCCGAAGGATGCCGAAAAAAATCTATCGCTCTGCACCGAATTTGAACCCGCGACCTTGGGAACTAGAGGCCAGCATGTTGCCCCTAGACCATTCAGGACAACAAATTTCCCTCAAGGATAGATACTTGGATTGAACTGGAGGCAGATAGTAATTTATAATCTCTTTAGATATTTATCAAATTTGTGCAAATTATTCGAACCAGTTATGAGCATAGTTTTGATAGTTGCAGTTCAAGATATATATGCAGCATTTTAACCTTTTTTAATAAAATATTAAAAATCATTGCTTGTTCCATTTGCGTAGATATCTGAGGCTCTCGAGGAACAAATTAGAAATAATTGCAGATTTTGAAAAGACTATTCTAGTTAGACATCTACATATGTTTGGTATTTAACGAAGAAATATATTTACAAGTCAAATAAAATGCATATCCTGAATTTTCTAGAAATAGCCTCTAAAGACCTCTAAATTCTGCATGCATTTTGAATGACTGTTAAACCGCAAGACAAAACTTTACCACACAAAAATGTAGATATCGTAAAAATGCACAATTTATATTACACACATTTTTTCGTAGAGTTGCCAATTTTTAATTTCTCTACACGTACTGTGTACAAAGGGTATAGAGATAGTATTGCATTGCACCCAAAAAATCCGACGCCGAGATTTCTTCGGAAATACATGTTTTGAGACCCTCTGAATAAAAAAATGTTTAGAAAAATGTCCGTGTGTGTCTGTCTGTGGGCAGTATAGCTCAAAAACGAAAAAAACGTTAAAAACCATTCTTGGTATTTAAGTTTGATATCTTCTAAGGATGTTACACGAAGATTTTCAAGAAAATCCCCCACCCCCAAATACCCTTTACATAGAAAAGGTTTCGAAAATTTTGATTTTCTCAAAAATAGCTCTCACGATTTTAGGATAATTACATGACAAATAAAATGTATATTTTCAATTTTCTGGGAATATCCTCTGAAGACATATTTATTGTGGGTGCGGAATTTTGCATAACTGGTTAACATAAGAGATAGACAAAAACTTACTACACATAAAATGTAGAGTTCTTAAAATACACAATTTATGTTATACAAATACATTATTTTTCGTGAGATTAACCGTTTTTGCGATATTCCTTGTTATTAGTTTCAGCTTTAAAGTATCTAAACTTTCCCCATACGGGAATTTGTCAACTCCTGTGAATTTGTTAACGATTTCAACTAGCTTATAAAGCTTATCGCTTTATCCTAATATATTCCCTTCTGCTTACAGAAAGCAAGTAGGTAATAAGACCATGACTGTTAATTTTTATCTCGATTAGCATGAAGTAACTGAAGAATAAGCTTTTTAACAATACATTGTTACCGAGATGTAGATAAACTAGTGGGACTGGAACACGTCACATTTTTTTTTTTAAAAAAATGACTGTACTATTTTGATTAAGTACCTATCGCAAGACATAGAAAAGGTTACTTCAAATAATTCAGTGCACAGCTCATTAAAATATACAAATATATACATTTTATTTCGTAGCGGCAGCCGTTTTCGAGGTCGTCTTCTTAGTACGGTGGTAGCGCGGCTGCTTACCATGCGGGAAACCTGGATTCGATTCCCGGTACCGGCGTGGGGAATTTCCTCCCGCTGGGATACCTAGTCCGGGGTGCACTCAGCATCGTGAGGTCCCTGGGGGGGGGGTCAATTGAGGAGCTACTTGATTGAGAAGTAGCGGCTCCAGAGCGTAAAGACTGCATTAATCGGCCGGGAGGGATTTGAGGCGCTGATCACGTCTCACCCTCCAACAGTGCACCCAATTCATGACGCCTTCGGGCCGAGATGGGGGATGCAGCGGTCGGGCGGTAGGCAAGGTCCCTTATGGACTGTCGTGCCAAGCCGTTTTCAAAATATTTCATACGGAATGTTTCAATTATAATAATGTAATAGTTCGAAAATTTTCCTACTTCAGATCACGATCAGATCATAAATTATGAATAAGCTTCAATAGCAAACCATTTAATAAAGCAAGTTAAAGTACCGAGTTTTAAGTACAGTAATCCTGAATTTACGTTAGTGTGCTTCATTCAGATAAAGGTTTTGGGTTTAGACAGCAGAGGGGAACACCTCGCGATCTGCGCCCTACAGAGAGCATCATACTAAATCCTTCAAAAAGACGGGATAAAATTCGGGAACCACAAGAGGCTACAGGTCGCAAAGAGACAGGTCACAGAGTGACCACGGAAATTACTCTTTCCTGTGAGCATTCATCTGTCATATGTCCGGACTGCTATGGACCCAGAAGCATACCCGTGAAATGAGAAGGAAATGGGACAAGGGGAAATTATGAGAGGAAATCGAGGTATGTAAGAACGCACCCCGCGGCGCCATCTCGCTTGATTTTCATTTGAGTAAATGAGGATTTTTTTATTCTTTATTTTCTTTTATTTGCCTCATTTTATTTACTCTTAAACAATCTGAATAAAATTGGACACGAAAGAAGAAAATAATAAACACAATAGCTCAGCCTCCTTTAACAATTGGGGGGGGGGGGATTTCCTTTTATGCAATTACGCTTGACATAACAATCTGTTCCAAAATAAAAACTCATTTTTTATTTCCTCTGGTACATGTGTATAATAGAACGTGTCAACTCCTGGCTATGCAATGAAACGAATTTCAATCACATAAAAACATTAAAAAGGCTGCCTCGTGGTCGGGTGGTCAGCGAGCTGACTTCTCACCCGGAGGTCCCGGGCTCGATTCCCGGCTGGGGGAATTTTTCTTAAAACAGCGTTATGTCCTATCCCCACAGAGTCTGGAAGCATGAATGTGAGAGTGAATGAACGTGTGTTTAGTAATAACAAAATTGATTAACCTAATGTTCTAAACCTACAGTAATACGAGTTGTTTCAGAAGTAAAAGTCCCCGATATGAAGTATTTATTGAAGTTAAAGAGGGGTATACAAATGAAACAATTAAAAAAAGAACTTTTAAAACATTTGACTATCGCTTTAGCATAATATATCCCCTCTCTCCTCTACTTATAAGGAAGTAATTAATATGACCATTTCTTCTATCTTTTGTTTAGCACGAAGCGGTGTTTCCTTTTAGTGACTGACTCAGCTTAAAACTACTTATGCATTTAAAATGTCTTCTAAATGAATAATACTACCATAAAAAGTTAGTTCAATTTTATAAATTTATTTAAAATAATCTATATTCATAAGTAATTCTTAAAAACAAAATTAATTAGCCCCTATTTGTCTACTACAAGCCATGCCCCCCCCCCCAAGAAAACAGCTTCATATGCGTAATTTATAATTAGGGCAGTTTTTACTTTTGCAACAGAATGGATGTGATGTACACGTAGAGTGACTGAGGGCGAATGCCACCGGCTTGCCGATGGTGTCCCCCAACAAAAACCATTCCAGGACTGTCGTCCTTCACTGGTACGATGATGGTGGGTAAAGTAAAGATACGGTGGAAAGAGGGTGGAACGACAGTGAAGAGGAGTGTTGAATCAGTAATACGATTTTTTATATTTTTTTTAATTTTATATATATTATTTTTTTGTCTTTTTTGTGTATACATATTTTATATATATATATATATATATATATATATATATATATATTTATTTTCTTTTAATTTTTTTTTTCTTTTTATTGTAGAAAGCTTAGCTTATATTTCTTCCTGTATGAACATTTGTAAAAAACAGAGTAGGTATCATTTCACATGAATATATAGTGACAGTTTGTAACACTGCTCCCGATTCACGAAGCTTCCCGTTGTATTCCGTTAACGGAAATCATGACGCGGGCTGGAGCAATGGCCTGTGTACTAGCGGTATCTTTCGGAAAGGGTTAACATATAATGACAAAACTGTTTTACAAGTATCTTATGTTGAGCGACTGCTTATATCCCTTACGGTCGAAGTAGAAGCGAAGCTTTATTCATTTCAATATATAACGGTTTTTGAGCTTATGCAACGTGTAAAGAAATAGATTCGTCTTGAGACTTAACGTTAAGAAAACGATCTTGAACACATTATTACTCCTATACCACTCTTTCGAATAGTAGTCCATTTTAACTGATGCTTTAAGAGACGTTTTTCTTTACAAGTTGGTGCCACTTTTAAGTATGACAAATATCAAATTAAAGTGTTTTTTACTTTCTAAATGGTGCTCTCTTTCTGTGTCTCACACACACATCTAGGCACGCGTAGACCTTTATCTAAACATCCTGCTTTTAGCTTAGGGTAACCTCAAAACGTGAATTTCCGGTAAAATCTCTCTGTCAGATTTTGGGGTGGAATACAATCACTTCTACCGGCCTACCTTCTACTATAGCTAACTAGTATGTAGAAAAATAGAAAAGAGAGACTCTCATTTGGGAACCCTCGTTTCGAAAAACCACGAATTAAAAGAAACTAGCCAAACATGAACTATAGAGCTGCATAAACTGTATGTTTTGAAACTCTTATAAAATCTCTCAAGAGAAAGTTACGACTTGTATAGTTTATTCACTGACATGGGTAGCCGACATCGTTAAAGTACGGCTCGTGAACCGGCCAGGACCGTCATCTCTAAATGAGATTTCTTCGAAGTCTTATTCAGTCCTAATCATTGACAAATGCAGGGGAGATACCCTAACTTAGGCCTGAATGTTTCCTTAAATTTCCTTTCGCAGTTACTTATTTGCTATCATTATTTTCATCAGTGTCCAACACCAACGGGCGTTAAACACTACTATGGTTCACAAAAATATTAGTGAAGCTTGTTTACCACTGGAAGTTTATGGCTGGAAAGATCGTTGATTTGGTTTTCAGCATTGCCAATTTTAAAAGTTATATTGAGCTAATAAAATTAGTAAGATGACCATACTGTTTTGTGTGATTAATGGTAAATCACACGACTTAAGTTGTGCGTCACAAAACCTACTGTTATTTTACTCCCCCCCCCCCTTCCTCATGAAACTTTCAGGCAGTGAGCCTGGTGTTAAATTCAGATGTTGGATCCGCCCTCGGTTTCTTGTTCCTAATGGGTTCTCTGTTGTATACGCGACATTTTTTAGCCTCATTCTCCAGAATAGAAACTCGTGTAAACGTCAGTCTCAAAATAAACCAGAATGTTGGAAATAAAAATTCCCATTGCGCTTAGCCTTTTTTCAACAACAAGAGCATTTAAACACATTCGAGAGAGGAGAATGCCAACTCTGATCCCAGACTTTCTGTCTGTCTCTTGCGGCGCAAATGGTTAGTTGTTTGTCGGCATGGTACATCATCTGGTCCTCTCAGCTCTACGTCTTTCACAAACCCTACCTACACATAAAATAGCTAAGTACGCAGAATAAGGCTGTAGCGGACGAATGAAGTATTTCAGACGAGAGTTAGTCGAGTCAGTAATGGTCATCTTTACGGTTTAGGTCAATCGACCTGTTCCAACTTCAAACAGAATTAAAATTGCCCCTTCCTTGTGTCCTGGGTCTTCCTATTGACCTTGTTCCTTGTGGGTTATAATTATATGTAGTTTTTTTAATTGTTGAATCTGGCATACGCCGTAGACATTCTTTCCGTCTATTATGTCGGTTTTATCATAAAATAGTGGAGCAAATGTCAGCAATATATGTTCAGTTTTACAACATGAACTTCACTTTGGTTATTGACTTCTATTATAATATTTGAATATTGTGTATTTGTGGTGGTGGCGGTGACGACGGTAGTAACAATATTATATGAGCATTGAATTTAGGGCCGTGACAAAAGAAGCAACATCGCATCCCTAGCATTCCGGAAGAGTTAACATTTAAAACTTTATCCCGACCAAGCCGCGTTATGAATGCTCGACTGATATAAATAGGTACACTCTCCATCATACGTAGTTCGCGGTCATCACGCACTAAAGCTAAGGTGAACACCACATCATACATTCAGCTGCGCACTATCAGTGCAAGTAAAACAGATAACACTTGGCAACTCTAAGGCCATCTGTCATGAATAGAGCTCGACCTTTGCGCATTTTGTTTAAATCGAGCGTTTGTGTAGGTATGTAAACACGTTTCATGTTTATTAGAGTAAAATTTAATAATTTTACACTGCCTATAATTCCCTATTTTTCAATTGAGTGCCTTTTCGTAACTTGTAGGACTATGAAGTTTTTTTTCTATATCTCACTTGTTTTCTTTGTTCCCTTTTTCTTTATTTATTTTCTTTTTTCTTTCTTCCCTTGTTTCAAGGTTTTTATCAGTCGTAACTTCATTCTTTTGTTATTCGCGGTCATTTATTAAATGATGTTAACCTTAGTGTTGCAATTAATATTTGCATTCTGAGCTAATTGACCGTTTCCGATAGTATCCTTGAGGAAGTTTGTAATATCTATATTTCTTTTCTAACGTCAGCAGTTGCACTGTGTCGTTTAATACCAAAATAGTGACTATTTAGCATAATAATTGTACGGTAAATGAATGATTAACTACAAAAAATCATTTTTTCGACCTAGCTTATCAATTGTTTTAATATTAAGTCGTCACTTTGTTCATTAATCCGAGTCATTTAATGTTTCCTACTTCCTAGATCGACGAAAACACATTACTAACCTACAAAGACAAGTGTTATGTTACTGCAATGCAACTATAGTCTGTTTAACAATAATATATAACAGCCTCAATATTGATTGATTACAAACGAACATGGGAGTGGAAAATGTAATGAAGAAACTGATACCAGGGTTTGCCATAAAAATACCATAGAAACCGAAGAGTGGAAATTTAAAGAAATGTTTACAGCTTACAATTCGCTAAGAAAAAAGTGAAATTTAGTGACTTTAAAAATGGTATATGGTATCTGAATATTTTATATTTCTCTACCTACTGTTTTATCAGTCAAAATGTATTTTAAGGGCAAATAAAGAAATGACCATGACTACTTAAATGTATATCATTAATGATAACGCCTATATTATTGCTTATTTTGAGCTTATTGTGGTGCCTGCCTATTTTAAATTTTTAATGCCTATTGCGCCGAGCTCTAGTCATAAACTAGCTGGTTCCCTCGTGTACAATAGAATAACGTCTAACATGTCCCAAAATTATTTTAAAAGTAAAGCTACAGTAAACAAATTCATCAAATACATTAATTAAAAAACAAAGCAACACTAAAGAAGAGCTGGCGCTCTGACAGAGTTCTCTGATAGCTTATTTAAATCAGTAGGTAATATTCTTTGAAGTGGCACTCGAATTGTCATTGATGGCTTAATTAAAACACCATTAACGGGGACTTCTATATAAAGCCACAAAGCACCGGAAGTACTGATGAAGTATTACACAACACAGCCTTCGGTGCTTCTTTCCCATTATTTTTAGCGCTAAACTGCCCTGACGTCGTCCTCCAGCAGCGTGTCACGGTTGGGAATGGCCCAGGTAACCAATAAAATAAACGCCAACATGTCATTATCAGTGACGTTAAGCCTCTTACATCTGGCAATACTCTCCTGATAACAAACACCACCAACGTAACGTCGCAGCAGGTAATTTAAGTTACGGTTGTATCAAAAAATACTAAAGAAGAATTGTTTACACTAACACGTAAATTCCGAGGAACTGCTCAGATAGGTAATTTTTTCCTTACAAAAAACTTTAAAAAAATATTGCACGTCATAGGTGCTTTACCTAGGTATGTCAGTACTATTGTTTTCAATATATGAGGTTAATTGGCTTATATAGATTATTTGCTAGTTGTAATTTGCAATGTTGGCATATCAGGATGAGTTGAGAATCAGTTGTTGCCATAAAGATACAAAGCATATTTTGAGCCGTTGAAGCTAGACTTCATAATTTCCTTTGCCAGCCTAAACACCAACAAAAGAAATGGTTTAACATTTTAAGGACATTTAGAATGAGATGGAATCTGATTGCATTCGTTACAATAAATTATTACTTTAATAATCCATTTTGGAATATATGCCTTTAACGTCACCATTACGAAGACTTGGCACTCATAACAACCTACATATAAAGATAGGGCTGCATAGGGAATAGTTCAGTTTAAAGGACATCCCATTAGTAGCAATTACTTGTATATGAAGTTATCAACATTTTATTTAAATTCTTTTTCAAGCTTTCAAAAACTTGTAATTATTTTATCAACTTATGGCCTCTTTCTCACATAATATTATCCATTAAAGGAAGGGAATTTGTATGTTCGATAGCTATTTGCAAGAGAGTGAAAATCGTTTTATTACTTTCTCTATACGCACTATGCACATAGTGTATAGAGAAGGTAATGCACTCCACCCAAAAAATCGATACCAAGATTTCACCGGAAATATATGTTTTAGTGTCCCCTGTATCCAAAAAAAAAAGCATTTTAAAAAACAGGTCCGTGTATGTGTGTGTCCGTGTGTCTGTGAACACGATAACTCAAAAGCGAAAAGTCGGTAAAATACCAAACTTGGCATTTAAATTTAGTATCTTCCAGGGATGCGACACGAAGATTTTGAGAACAATCCCCCCACCCCAAACTACCCTTTACATGGAACTTTTTTCGAAAATGTTGATTTTCTTAAAATGGCTCTAACGATTTTGATTAAAATACCGTATATTAAAAATATTTACCTGACAAATAAAATGTATATCTTCAATTTTCTGAGAATAGCCTCGAAAGCTTACTTCATTCTGGATGAAATTTACGGAGTTTTGCATAGATCCTAAACCGTAAGAGATAGACAAAAACTTACCACACAAAAATGTAGACCACGTTAAAACACACAATTTATATTATATACATGTTTTTCATGGAGTTGATTGATTTTGATATATTCCTTGTTTTTGGCTTCAGCTTTAAAAAACAAACTTTTCTCATACAGGAATTTGTCAACTCCTGTACACACAAACAAAGGAACTTCAGTTACATAGCAACCAGATTTTGACTATCACTTTAATCTATGGTACTCCCTTATTTCGCTTCTACTTTTAAGGAAGCAAGTTATAAGACTAGTTCTGCTAATTTTTTTTTCTCAATTAGCATGAAGTAAATAAAAGCATAAGCTTTATAACAATAATTTGTTGCAGAGATACAGAGAACGTCATGTGAATGGAACACATCAGATTTTTTTTAATGTCCGCCTACACAAAAATAGTGCAAACTAAACCGTGATATCCATGCAAAACTGTTTCGTTGCAAATAGAAGGTATTCGCACTTTGGCAAGGCACTTTGTCCCACAATCTTTATTCCTTGGAAAAAATAAAATACTAAAATCATTATGTAGTATTTCCAAACAAAATTTCGCTTCTGGCATTAAATCCAATCGACATGCCAGTCGTGTGTTGAGCTGAGTCAATATGCTTCATTACACTGTTATTTAGGACAGGTGGCTCAACACGCATGTCGGGAAGACTATCAAGAGACATTACAAAACATGATTCACTGATATGGCTTCAATCTCAAGCTTGGGTACCGAAAACCACAGGACCGTATTCAAGGATGAGTTTCTCTGCAAGCTTTCATAAAACATGAGGAGGTAAAAGTCATGTGCTTCAGAGTCATCTCAATTCCTAAGGATTCCATGAGATTTATAGGCATTTTGTCCCATTCTTGAACTGACAAATTTCTTCTCACCGTCAGGTATCATGTTGCAGCGTGTGCCGCAGAGGTTCAGAGATGTGTCACGTCTGCATTCTTGTCGCTATCTTTTGCCGTCTCGGATAACTTTGTGGCTACCGTTGGCCGTGCATTACCGCCACGGAAATAATGCAATCTGACAGACACGCGAGTTGGTAACTGACCCTGCAGATTCTGTACCTTGGGTCAAACCTAACTCTGACCTGCTGCACACGTGCCATTTGGTGAACAAATAGGTGATTTAATTTAAGTTTTCTAAAACAAAAAAGAAAAGAAAAAAAAAAGAAACAAATAAGAAAGAAAAGACGATGTAGGTACACAGCATCAGTTTTCATATATTCACTGATGGTGAAACACAAAAACTGTAAGCAACGTTTGTAACAGTATTAATATATTCAACATAATCTACTTACTGTCTTTGATGCTACATATTTCATCCGATGCTAAAATTGACGTTGACAGTAATATAAGTATTACTATATTACAATGATTATACCTGAGTATATAGGTGCCGACTTTGGGGGAAGAGCACTCCTAACTTACAAAGCCAGGGTATCGACTTCTTCACAATTTTACTGAAGGGGGCTTGACTCCCCCAAAATTCCAAGAGAACGTTCTCATTTCTCAAAAATAAAGGTTTAAATAGACAAAATGTAGCTGTAAAGACTATCTATATTCAGCTCTGAAATTAAAGCAATGATAGGTTTCAGTTAACATGGGGTCAGAATTGGAGCACACAAATACTGAATTGTTCTTCTGTTGACACATCCGTAGTTACATCCCATCAGATAGAAAATATTTTGGAGCCTTAATATCTGCGACCAGTTATCAAAGTTAAGTGTGGTGGAAAATATAATTTATTTTCTACGTCGTGAGAAGTCCAATTACAGGAAACGTGTTACATCTATTTTTCGAGTTTATTTGCACCTGAGAAATTTCAAGTTTTTTAAATTACTATTGTCATTTTTGAGGCCAGGAATTGAAATTCCTTCTGCTCCCTTACTCGCTGTCTCTGTCTTTCATTGTCATCGTAAGAAACCATGAACTTGTGTTCTCATTCAGTGGCAAATGAGTTTATAGCAGGAATGAAATCTTCTAGTAGAGTTTGATGCCCACCCTTACTGTATGCAGCACCATAGGCAGTGTCACTAAAGACGTGTGAAATGAAACGTTAATTCGAAAATGAAATTACGGAAGGATGCTGCAGGCGTATGTTTAGGGTAGTGTGAGTGTAGTGTGTAAATTAAGAGTGTGTGAGGTCAGAGTGATTTGAATCACAGAGCTTCCGATCACGAATTCATGTCTTAACGACCTCGACCACGAGAGCATGAAATAAATGTAAGGTAACTCAACAGACCTAGTATTTTTTTTTCCAAACTTTTAATTGATGAACCATTTATGTCGTTTTCAAGCAACTGAAAGCATCTGCACAATAGTACGATTTTACTTATGTCTAGTAATTGCATTGAATATTTTATTGATACCCGACTTTATTGTACAATTTCCCAAAACGCACAAGTCTATGTCTGAGTGAATATTATAGTACATACTTCTACAGTGGTATCGTCGTTCTCCATGGTTTATGCTAGTAGGTTCAAAGCAGGGCGTGGAACCCTTTAGCATTGCTTGGGAAGTAAAGCCTTTGGTCCCGTGTAATAGATTTACGGCACGTAAAAGAACTTCAAGCATTATAAACATGCCTCTGAGCAAAATTAATCAGTCTTTGAAACCAAGAATAGAACGGGGCGCTGAGAACAGCAGCAGTTAATGAGCGTCCATAAATAAAACTCGTTTTAATTCTACATTGGTCTTGAGTATGATGAGCAGATTCCAGCAAAATAGCTCCGCGGTAAGTGTGAGGTTCGATTCCCGTTGACCGCCTACTCTGACCTTGGAATTTCCGTGGTCAGTAGGAAGAGCCATGGTGGTTTCTCATTACCACCACCTTTCATATATATGAACACAATTTATTGTAATCAGTTATTCAACTTCCTTTCCATTATTTATCTTTCATTCCGTTTCATCCTCATCTTTCCTAGGTTTCTCGGTGTATTACATATCGGAAGATACTTGTCCAAGGAAAGACTACAGAGCTTGGTCGGTAATCCCTCATCGCCCTTCTCTTGTTAGCTCCAGCAGTTGGAGGGGTGCCGCGGTTTTCTGTGTCTGCGGTCTGTATCTCCTGTGGTTCCTTCACTTCATTCCTTCTTACTGTAATGTTTTAGCCATAATAGATTATGTAGGTCGCGTGCGGAGGTGCCCCCCATCTTTGTATGATGTATAACCTTTATGATGAACCGAGCAACATTTTCAGAAAACTGAATTTTGAGCTCAATATTAAATCAATAGATAATAGTCGGGCAATGCTATTCTTCAGAACCTTGCCAATATTATTCTCATTGAAAATGGAATATTTCAAGCCAACTGTGAAGCTACAGATAAAAAAAGACGTTTACTATTTCATCATCATCATCATCATCATCATCAGGATTATTATTATTATTATTATTATTATTATTATTATAATCAAGCAATTACGATCATCATTACACGGGTTATCTAGCTAATGACGTCCAATAGACATCTGATACAGTCAATCATCTTTATGGCCAACACTTACTCATTGTTGTGAGGACCCTGGATGACTTCTGTTCCAAAATCTTAGTCATTTTAAATCTGAATGAACTAGTGATCAAGTTTTCGAATTTCCTGCATACTTTTAAATATTTATTTATATATTTTATTAACATTTAGAAATCATATTAGCATTAAAATACATTTTAAATTTTTTATTCACAATTTTAGGCCAAATTTCAGAGCCATAGAGCTATCTAGCATTCTTCTACTGAGGATAATGAAAAATTCGGAAGAAATTTTATGCAGGCAAATCCGAGATTCGGAATTGGGACTTGATCAGACACACTACCCCCGGACCAAAGAGGTGGGTTTATTTATAATAATGTTTCGAAACAGCCCGAATCTTATTATTGTATGCAACAAAATGTAATGTATTATCGCGTTGCGCTCGATTACAGCCCCATTAATTGTTGTTCCAAATGTCTGGTCTGTGTGTTTTCCTGTGCCTATATACAGCCTTGTGATGTCACAACTGAAGGAAGGTCTTTCCCACGAGCATGTCTGAAGAGGTTGTTAAGTTTATTTTCGTGAACCGGAAATGAGGGATCTCCCCAAGATCATAGCAGGGAGAGGTGATAACATCGGCAGGGCGAGGCGGTCGAAGCCTTACATTAGCATTTTCCTTAAAAAAACAATTTAATAAAATGGGTCGCAGAAATGGGAGTAAACACTCAAGGTCGGGTACCAGACCTACTTTCTTTGCACTATTTTATGCTTAGCACATTTGTTATTTCACATGGACGATTTCGATTAAATTCCGTCTAACCTTCAAGTGTAGCGGTGATTTCTGGGACACGGCTTCTAATGCTCCTTTTTTCTTAAACAGAATCAGTCATTCGGCGGTCTAATTTATACGAGGGGTACTGTCCTCAATTCTTAGTTTGTTTATTTTTATACTTCCGAGGCTGGTTCTTACACACTTTCGCTTTAACTAAAATGAACACGATCATTTCTAAGGTTAATAGCTCCTAAAGGGGACAGAGGCTTTTGGATTTCCTGAGTTTCACCCGTCCAAAAACCTTTATAAAGCGTGCGATATTTATTTATTTATTTATTTTTTTTTTTTTGTAGTGTAAAGTTCTTTAATGTGTAGGTCATATCGGAGAATGAATGAACGTACTTACATAAACCCGACGTTCATCTTTTCAGGAAAGGGAAAACTCCGGAAAAACATCTTATCTGGAGCTCACCCTAACCTATATTGAAACTCAGGAGCTCTTGAATGTGAGGCAGAGACGCTACTCTCACACCACAGATGGGTGTCGACAGAGTACTGTATCGAAATTGGAATATGCGAGAAGGATAAGAACATAGAGTGGGAAATAAGTAAAGAAACTGCTCTAGATACAGTAGGGAAGTACAATCACAAAACTGATCAGCAAGTGTTGAAAAGATTAAGACGAAAAGATGCCTATTAAGAGATGCAATGCACTGAATAGTGAAAGGAAAAAACTTTTAAGTATCAGAGAATCAGTAACAATCAGTTGCATGGTTCAAGATAGAGAAGAAGAGAAAAACATGAAAGAGGGAAGAATGGAGGATAGTGAGTGTGCAGGAATAACTATTTGATTGATTGGATCCTTCAGAGCATACCTTTTTTAGGTGGCCTTGTTAAATGAATTTGGATCTTTTATCGGAAAGGAAACATTAGGAAAGATGTTTGACCGATACGGAACACAAAATCAATGTCACTTCTACTGTAACTATGTAAATGCACGTTTCACAGAAAACGGGGAAATGCTCATTTGCAATACGATATTACTGTCAAGAAATTGTACCCTTCAATCCTTATCAGCTCAGCTCCAGCATATTTAAATAAATCAGCATAACTCTGGACAGCTGTGGGAATGACCAAGAACTGACTAATGGTTTTCTTGGCATTAGTGAGAATTATCCTTCTTGTTTCCTTTTTTCAGGAATCCAGATTGTTCAGGCACCTTAATTTTGACATGGTATCGTGCAAATATCGTGTAACCATTATGAAAAACAAACAAACAAAATAGTTATGAAGTAAGAATCTAAAAAGAAAAAAAAAATGTAATTCTTAACATTATAATAAACTTAAATAAACCAAATGAATTAAATAACAGTTCCATGAGTTCGAGTTATTGATATGAAATTATGTCGTAGCTCCATTTCCATAGGAGCCGTCTTTGCTATCATAGAATGACCAAATTATTTCAGAGTGTCTTCCTTGAACGCCATTCCCAGCTTCCAACTGTCTCCCTTCCCTGCAGTATATTATATTATGACAATTATTTGAAAGGGTTCATTTTCTTGGTCTAACCTAATTTCCAGACGGTTCTGCTTCTTGCTTATGAAATGGGATGCGCTCCTCACCTTTCCTTGTGTTAAGAGCGTCAGCAAGGTCACTAGCGAGGGCAGTGCGACTAAATTTGTGTCAATACCTCAACGATACAGGTAGGTTTGCACAGCACCTTTCCTGATTGTGACATACTGCTTAAGCTGTAGAGGCTCTGATATGTGTTAATTTTTGGAAAGATCTTATTGACAGGGACGGAAGATTAAGTTGTTATCTGAGGAATTGTCCTATGCAAAGCGAGTTAATCTTTAATTTGTTGCTTTGGGGCAAATCAGCAGAAACCTTGCCTAAAAGTATATCTTATATCGAAACGTTTTGTGAAATTTTCTCGAGGCAGATGGGTTCAACTCGTGCATAAGATGGCCTTCATAAAGTGATGCCCCTCTACGTCTTGCTTGGGATGCTAAAGGGCAGAGGTGAAACCATACTTGAGGTCATATTAAGTGCCTCCATTACTAAGAACCTTGCCATTACGGCAACCACAGGTGAAGTTTATGTCACCTGGCATTTAAATAACACGCCGCGTTTGTCATAAGTGAAACAGAGTTATTTGCAATACATTTATTTTTAGAAAGTGTCTTTCATGTTTCGAAAACTGTATTTATTATTTGTAACAGTTTAAACCAATTATATAGGTACCTAATTTTATTATATGACGAGCTGTAGCTTAATAAGAAATATTAACGCTTACACAATTTTCATTTCATAGCAATTCTGTAGATTGTTTACATATTTATGTATATAAATTATTAATCATTTACAAATAACGAATAAAAGTATATTGTATATTGTATTGTATATTGTATGCGGGATTTGGAGGCATGTGTACACAGCAGATAATACTTAACCATATACTCATTGTAAACAAAAGAATGTACACTGACAATTTCAAAATGTAATGGGAAATGAGCCAAAATACTGGTTGTCTAAAACTGCCTGTTTGTAGTTTCTACTGGAAATTTCTCCATTATTTCGGAAGCATCAATTCCAAATTCAGGTTATTTCATTAAACTGTAAGTATATGTTTTAGCAAGATCTGTGCTTTTTACTTTCTCTACAGTTACTGTGTACATAGTACATAGAGAAGGTATTGTAATGCACCCAAAAATTCGATACTGATATTTCATTGGAAATACAAGTTTTAGAACCTCCTGAATCCAAAAAAACAACACATTTTTAGAAAAATGTCCACGTGTCTGCCCTTTCTGCCTGTGTGTATGTGTGAGTGTGTGTGTGTGTGTGTGTGTGGGTGGGTGGTATTTAAGCTCGGTATCTTCCAAGGACACGAAGCTTTTCAAAAAAACTCCACCCCCAACTACCATTTACATGGAAACATTTTCGAAAATGTTGACTTTTTTCAAAAATGGCTCTAACGATTTTAATTAAAATATCGTATATTAAAGATATTTACATACAAATAAAATTTATATATTGAATGTTTTGCGAATAGCCTCTGAAGAGCTCTTTAGTCTGGCTGAATTTTGCATAACTGGTAAAGTGAAAGAGATACACAAAACCGTACCACACAAAAAATGTAGATCTCGTTGAAACACACAATTTATATCATTACCTTTTTCCCCTAGAGTTGACCATTTTGAAACATTCCTTGTTATTGATTTCAGTTTTAAAATATTTGTGCTTGTCTCATACGGGAACTTGTCGACACCTGGCCAAGCAAAGAAACGGATTTCTATACCATAGCAACCGCATTTGACTGTCGGTTTAGCCTAATGTGTTCCCTTATTTCCCTTCTACTTACAAGGAACTAAGTAATAAGACCATTTCTGCTAATGTTTACTTCGATTAGCATGAAATAGATAGAATACGCTTTTTAACAATAATTTATTTTATAAATGTAGAAAATTCATGTGAATGGAACACATATTCTACTTTCTCTACACTTACTATATACATAGTGTATAGAGAAGGTATTGCACTCCACCCAAAAATTCGATAATGGGATTTCACCGGAAATATATATTTTCGGGACCCTTGTATTCAAAAAAATCATTTTTGGAAAATGGTCCATGTGTGTATGGGTTAGTGTGTCCGTGTGTCTGTGAACACGATAACTCAAAAACAAAAAGTCGGTAAAATATCACACGCATTTAAATTTATTATCTTTCAAGGACAAGAAGATTTTCAGGAAAATCCCCCTCCCTAAACTCCAATTTATATGTAAAAATTTCGAAAATTCTTTTTCTTAAAAATGACTAACGATTTTACATGTCAATTAAATGAATATCTTTAATTTTCTGGAAATAACCTCTGAAGACCTCTTTATTCTGGATGACTTTTACTTAACTGATAAAACGTAAGAGATGGACAAAAACCTGGTAAACAAATATGTCGATCTCGTTAAAATACACAATTTATATCACATACCTTGTTTTCGTGGAGTTGTCCATTTCCGAGATATTCCTTGCTATTGGCTTAAAATTTTAAATACTTATACTTTTTCATTTGTAAACTCTAGCCGTGCAAAAAAAAAAAAAAAAAAAAAAAAAAAAATGGATTTCAACCACAGCTTTTAAAATAATTGACTATAGTTTTAACCTCTCTTCCCTGCTACTTACAAGGGAGCAAGTAATAAGACTATTTCCGTTAATGTTTATCTCGATTAGCATAAAAGCACATCGCAAATGTTTAACTAATTAACAAGAAGTAGCCAGTAGAATGGGCTTTAGCGGGAATAAGAGTGAGTGGTAGAGTCATGTGGTAGAGTCATACGGATTATTAAGTACCAACTTCGTTGTTTGTTTGATTTGTGTACAAACATTCTAGCGTCGTGGAACATTTTTCGAGGATATTTGAATACAGATTTTTGGCATTGAATATTATACACCTAAAAAAACTGTAGGATCTGAAATTCGGATAATGGCAAATGCTGCCTTCTATAATCTTCGAAGTTTAAGCTTATTAATTACATATGATTTGAACCACAGCAAACCGCAGCATAATTTCTTTTGTAGAACATGCATATCACGGAGATAGAGCAAGTAACCTTGTTCAAAAACTAAATATTCGAAGTCTTGTCGTTCTTGAGAACTGGCCTAAGTTTCATAAGTGGGGAAATACAACAAAAATCGCGTGAGCTGTTCGGACTGATACGTTCATCAGGGACACCCAGTAAGGAAGGCCTTCCTTGTTGCCCATCGTGCTTCAAGAAGGCCATGGCTGGCATTGTGGGAAAGGTTACCCAGCGAAGCATCAGTTCAGTTCCTTGATTTACTGCTCCAAATATGTATAACATGCATAAGTTTCTGCTGAATAATGCTCGATGCTATGTAACGGTTAGAAAATTACACACCTGAATAAAATCAGGGATGATAATGTTAATTAATTGTTCTTACCACGCGTAGGTTGAAATTGAAAGGGTAGTATAAGATTGACGTAATCATTGATTGAACCTAACTGTGGTTAACTATGAAATACCTGCTATATTGTTAGTCGCTATTAGGATATGTAATCTAAAAACGTGTTGGATATTTCGTTGTGATTTACCGGGAAAAATGCAAGTCAGTTGGGGGTGTAGTATCGTTCATATTACCAATGTAGCTCAGTAGTTAAAACAACAGCTTGGAAAGCCTTAGATCCATAGATTATATCCCGGCTATAGCATTACATTTTTCAGTCTGATTCTAGCTTTTCAGGGATAAATACATTTTTACTGTTGACCAGTTACCACTATCCTGCCACTTTTATTACTTTCATTTTTGCACTTAACATGGTATAGATTTCTATCTAATGTTGCATAACTGTTTTAATTTTGTCTTTTATCTTTTAAGATTGTTCTCAGAAATCTGTACTAATGATGTTCAGAAAAAAAAAGGTTGTATGTGAAGGGGGGTAGGGTGGGGCTAGAGGTATATAATCTCAATCGATATTATTTTTCACCGTTGAGAAGCACTATTCTTCCGAAGCATATGCGTTATTAAATATTCCCAAAAGTTTGATACTTGGAACCTTTAGTATGGTTTTGATAAAATATTTTTGGCACTTGAATATGGCAGTTTTTATACCTTCCAGCCAAAGGAGAAGAGAATTGCTTATTATATTCATGTCAACAAATGACATCGATTTCACTAAACTTGTTAGAAGTCCTATTGGTATGATTTTGATAAAAAAAATTGGTTTTAGAATCTAGCATAAATAAGCTACAACTTTTTATGCATGACTGATTTCACGGAACATTTTAGAAGTCCTTTTGGTATGATTTTGTTAACAATTTGGTTTTAGAATCTAGCATAAATAAGCTGAAACTTTTTATACATTTTCGTAGCACTTATTTTCAATTCGATTTTCAACCACTAGCTTACAAATCAACGTTTTTTAGATCTATCTAAATGGAACTTCGTACCCTATTATATATTATTTTAAAACCTTAATATGTGCGCAATCCTTTATGCAAAAGTCTTGACTGCATAGTCAATATGGTCAAAATATTGCACAAATTACATTATGGAATCTGGCAATCAAAACTAAGAAACCTATTTTCTTCCGTCGTATAGTACCTAGACTAAACTTTTTGGCTAATCAGAACGCAGATTTATGAACATCTTAAAAAGCTACCTCTACTCAATTGAAACACCTTTTGTACAAATTGGCACCATTTGACTAATCTGGATAAATATTTCTTACACTTTAGATAACAATGAACACTGTAGGCATTTCAGATTAAAAACAAACAAACAAACAAAAACTGACCCATACAAAATAGATCCATGTATTTCCCGACCAGATAGCTAGTCAATTATAAGCGCATTTTATGCATATATTGTTTGAGTTTTATAATTGTATTTGTAAAATAGGTGCAACAAATGCCATTAAATCTGCATATTCTGTGAATATCAATTCTGAAACTTTTGTTAAACATGTTAAATTCTTTCATTGTGTGCTGTTTATAACATATCGTATTTAGTACTATTTCATTTAAAACGTTTCCATTCTAAAGAAGTTCATTAACGAAACTTTATATCTGAAAACTTTTCTCTCCTTCCTTTCTCTCTTTGTTTTACTCCTTTATTTTGGATTATTACTCATCTAGAGCTTTTTTCTCGACATACAACTGGTGCAAATACTTGGAGTGTATTAAAAGCGAATCGTTATGCGATAAAAGTTTAATATGACTGTTGTGTATTTAATAATACAATTTTGTCTACTATAGTAATCTCTCGCACGTAAAATAGTAGCCTAAATATATAACATTATTTGAAGATTTCAACATTCATTATTATAAATTAACAAGGTGGGTTGTCCGGATAAGGTTTTTTTCGGGGTTTTCCCTTATCCTGAAAAGACAATGTCGAGTAACTTTAAGCTCCATGAACCCCGATATCATTTGAGCACCATTTCATCAATTTCATTCATCGTCAGATATAACCAACCAGGTTAAAGGGCGTTAAGCTACAAAAAAAAAAAAAAAAACACAAGGAAATGTATAGTTAAACACGAAACAATGAATTATTCTATTCATAAGGATGAGACATACGACTATCGCTGGGAAAAAACTGCTGCTGTTTACCTGTTATGTAGATTATCACACCATGTTTTTGAGTTCAGTAGCAAGGTACTTGAAAGTGGGCTTTTACTACAGGATAAGATAACTATAAAGTCTGGAATTAGATTGTCAGGTTGCAAGAGTACAATTTTCTTTTCTGTCACGCAGATGCTCTTCTTTGATGGATTACCCGGAGGTTCAAAGTTTCATCTTGACTTTGACCAGCAAATTATTAAAATAAAATTATCGTAAGAAACCGCAAGTCATACTCTACTGGCGTTTACCCACCTTGCC
Organism: Hymenopus coronatus; assembly: GCA_030762935.1. Taxonomy (NCBI): domain Eukaryota; kingdom Metazoa; phylum Arthropoda; class Insecta; order Mantodea; family Hymenopodidae; genus Hymenopus; species Hymenopus coronatus. Next base: position 79,456,215 of record CM060881.1, on the reverse strand, counting down.
TTTGCTAGCATTAATGATAAGCTGCCTTGTATATCTTGTATTCTAGTTCAAGTGTTTTTAATGCAAATAATGTAGATATGTCTTAAGCAGATATTCTTACAAGCGCTATTGTTTTTATTAGTATCCAAATGTAGACACTTTTTCTGAGGTACACAGCTTTCTTTGTCTTATTGTTTAACGTCTATTTATCTACTAAAAAGTAAGGAATTTTCGAATTCTACCAAGTACTGTAGAATGACCAGAGTCCCTGACTAGTATAGAAAGGAACTTGGGTTCCATCCCAGGCCGAATGAGAGACTTCTCTCTTGGATTTAACACTGTACCTGATATCACTTTATCCTACCATGGAATGTCTATTATTATGTTTCATTTTTGGTGCATTAAGTAAAATTTTAACCTTGTCTACTTTACTCATAAAGTAACAATACTGCAAATTGCATTTATTATTTAACTATCAGTTAACTTACTATTTAACTTCACTAGCCTCTTCGTATAATTAAAACACTTTTTTCTTAATATGAAAATATCTATAATTTGTAAAGAGTTCTACTTTCGAAGGAATAAGTTATTAAAATATTATAATTTTATCGAACATTTGTTTTATATTAACACATTCTTGACTCAATATAGATATGTAATATAATTACTTAATATAATTATATTAATACAGGAAGCACCGTAAAAGTTAAACAAATACTAATTGCGTAATACATCTTATGCAATAAATCCGAAGAACAGCTTTAAACTTTAGTAGCAAAAACAAGTAAAAGTGCGTTAAAAATGATGATCACAGTTTTTACAAGCTTTGAAAATATAAACTTAAATTAATTAAAACATAATTTAGTTTTCCCCGGAGACTAGACTAGATATTTGCGTATGATAAATAAAGGGGAGTTCACATATAACGGAGACATATATTCCAAATTGAAGTACTCTATTTGTTTCATTAAGTAAGTTTTGAATGTCTCAGGTGTACGTGAGGGGGCTGGTGAATGGAAGTCCACAAGGACATTGTAATAAAATATAAAATTAGTGAACAGGCAATTTTGTTATTCTATCTTACCATTTGTCACTCTTTTCCCATTTTGTGCAAATTACTCGTATGTGCGACTTTGTGACGAAGGAGGTGCTTGAGACCTTGTCAGAGGTCGACACGTGAATTATCAGCAGGTGGCTCAGAAACGATATGGTCTTTATGAAACGTTTCTTAACGTCTTACGTAGAAAGCAACGCTGTAGAATAATACAACCAAGCGTCGACGTGCGTTTGTGGTGCTATTGAAAATCATATAATTCGTATACTTTAATATTTAGAAATAAACATTTTAATTAATAATTTTTTGTGAAACGGAAGAAGAAACTTACATTTTCTATATAGATATGCTTTTTAACTATGAACCCGGCCGTCTTATTGACGGATTCATAACCTTTAATATAAACATTCTTAATGGTTTATTAAAGTTTAACCAATTTTAATTCAATTAAAGTAAAGCAGTCACTTCAGTATAAAAACAAAAACAAAAAACAGTTACGCTGTAGGCTCTCACCATGTCACATTACCTTCATAATGCTATTATAATTACAACTATCTCTTGAATGACGTTTCCATGTACACATTCAAAAACAACATAGTAGACCAACAAATGTAATTTTGTTCTTGACAAGTACAGTCTTACCTACCTTATAAAAACAGCCAGTAGGATGATGATGGCAGCTACCAGTAGCATAGCAATGAGTACACCGCAGACGATGTAGACGCCCTCGCTGGGTGCGTCTGAAAACAGAGAAAAAACTATATCAATTTCAAAATATCACAGATAAAATGCCATAGAGAAAGGTACTGATTTATCCTAAAAGCTGTGAGATGATGAAACTTCATGTCTCTAAATAAACACAAGGTCCGCAAAATGGACAGTTATATAATTACCAGAAACGTTTCCACTTCTCTGAGCAGTTAATTCATAGTTGTGTGTATTTAAATGTTATACACGTGCAGTACAGTTGAGCAAGAATTAGCAATATTATTACTATTTAAAATTATCCTAATCCTATCTCGAAATGAATTTGATTTTCCAAATAAGCGAAAATGTTAAAAGTAATTTTCGAAAAACAATATTGAGGGTACAGGGAAATGACTTGAATGTAATTTGCAAAAACATTACTACTGTGATCACTTAAAAGGTAAACGTATCCTCATTTTCACTTTAATTCGTATTTATAAACGTTTTATTATTATTATTATCATTATTATTATTATTATTATTATTAAATAAATAATATATAACGCATTTTAATGCACTTCTAATAAGACCAAAGTCATTCACATCAATATTTCTGAAAAATAATTTTCTATAGGTAGGTTAAACTATTGATAATGCGGTTTAATCCATTTATTGTGAATGAATTTTGAAGATTTTGTAAATCTCATTATAAACTTAGCAGAAAAAGTCTCAATACCTTGTTTTAAGTAGTGTTTAACGCTCTTATCACATGCGGAACCACAGTGGAAGGACACGGATGATACATGCAATGATACGATAATGAAGAAAGGAAATTTTGGAAGAAAACATCCCAGGCAGCATTTAAATTAATAATGTTACTTTAAAGAAAATATTAAGGTTAAGCCACAGTCTCTAATTAAGAAGACCTACCCTTCATGTTAAGCAGTGTTTTGTACCTATTAGGTTGATGTATTTGGTCTATTCTTCTTAGCGCGTTGGTAGCGTAGCTGCTTGCCAAGCGGGAGACCTGGGTTCGATTCCCAGTTCCGGTGTGGGGATTTCCCCCGCTGGGAGACCTGGATCGGGATGCACTCAGCCTCGTGAGGTCCCCGGACAATTGAGGAGCTACTTGATGGAGAAGTAGCGGCTCCAGGTCATGAGGACCGCATTAACCGGCCGGGGGGCTCGAGGCTCCAATACTGCATCCCATCCATGATGTCTGTCATGGACGGAGATGGGGACGCAGTGGCCGGGCGGTAGGCCAAGGTTCCTTGCGAGCTGTTGTGCTATGTAGTTATTGTTATGCGGTCTATTGATTAACTATTCACTACATAAATAATACATACTTGACGTCTAATATAATGTAATGGTAAAATCATATGAAACGAATTAAAACAAGATTTTAAACGCATGTATTGCGTTGTATTTCAGCCATGATACATTGTGTCTTACTTTTTGTTATTTAGCAGAAATATGAGTAGTTGCACTCTGGAAATTTAGGAAATTCTCCATATTAATAACCTTTTTAATTGGTTGAAACTAAATTTGAAATTTGCCGCTAATTTTTATATTCTTTAAGTTCTACTTGAAGCAATTGGTGAGTTTCATCAAGCACAGAGACGGACAAATAGACAAAGAAAAACTAATAGATACCGTAGCAGCGAACAAACTTAACAAGCATAGTTTTACTTTTACCTTAAAAATAACGACGTATTAATATGCAAAAATGTCTCGCATTACTTCCCAATGTACTTAGCTCGGAAACCTATTTCTGCTTTCGATTATTTTAATTCCTTTTAGTTTATTGCAATGTTAATATATGTATTGTATATAATTTTATATCTCATGGAGGCTAATTTAAAATCATGTTTGTGGTGCATGCTTATCCAAGAATGATTTAGATTTTAAGTTAAGTTCGTATTTTCTTTCTTTTCCAGACACATGAGTTGAGTAATGTGCTTCCTGTACCAGTTACTTGAGAAACTTGCTGATACATGACCGTAGTTGAGTACCATCTAGTTTTGGCGGATTGTGGAATTTTGGATTCACGCAACTATCGGCTATTCTTTGTTGTTGACGTAGTCATTGTGATGCCTGTGCTTCTGCTGAGGTAACTTGCGAATAGATGGCCTAAGCTATGTAGTCGCCTTCATGTATAATCTATTTTAATTCCTATTTTGTTTGTTTTGTATGTGAAACTATGGGACATGGTAATGAATGCATAATTCTGGTATTTATCTAGCAAATGCGGGAAGTCCCGGATATTAAATAAGAAGAAGAAAAAGAGGAGATTGAAGAGGAGGAGAAAGAGTCAGATGGTTGGCATTCGTAATTTCAACCCACGATCTCTCAAATACGACACACATTACGCTATCATGAATATGCATGAGTCATGTCTCCCTTGTTAATTCTTAGTAATTTTATTTCGTAGCTAATACGTTCGATTGAACGAAACAAGCTTAGATGATTTCAACTTCATATTAAAAATAAAGCACTGTTGTATTATTTTTCAGCCTTAGACTGCGAAAGCGGTACTTATAAGTGTGTCTGCGTAATCTCATAACTAAAGTGCAAGAAAGTTCTGTCTTTGTTTCAGAAATTTTCTTCTGGTCTTTGCCGCAGAAATTTTCTTTTCGTTATTAAATAAAATTATGCTTCGTGGTGTCATAGTTGTAGAACATGTACTTAGGTTGTGATATATTTCCCTTGTATTTTATTATACTTTTTATTGAGATTTATATTTATTACACATGATATTATAGATGTTTTATTTTATTGAGAGAGTCTGAGTCACGCTGGGCATTTGAAGCTAAAGGTAAATCGGATTTGAAAAATGTAATGCGAGACTCCTGGCTCTCTATGACTACACAGTACACACTACCACTGTTCGAGATCAATTATGGATACAAAGTGATAGAAAGACGCACTACATATGATGGGTGGACTTGTAAGTGTCTGAAAAGAATTTTTACATAAATCAAATATGACTAATTTTGACCAGCATTGCTTCATAATTCAGTTTGAAGTGAAGTTAGTAAGAATAACCACAACTATGGGTAATTGTTTATCATACACCTTTGGTCTGAATGCATAATTATTCTAAACTGCTTTATGTAACAATTTTATCAGCGCCGTTTGTTTCATGAAGATTTGTTTGTTTTCCTACTTGCTCGTAATACAATATCAATATTGTGAAGCTTATTAAACTTAATCCTCATTATCTTTACTCCAGTGCAGCAGAAATAGAGCACACGTCAAGATGGTGACAGTGCAATGTTCAATTCAGGTTTTCTTTCGTGCATTTGTATTTGATACGAAAAGCCAGGCTGTGGGTGTATTTTATAACAGCAAGCATCATAAACTTCAACAGTTTGTTTGGGTTTGAAGCATAATCTAAGGCCATTTAAAAATAAAACCTATAAACCTTATCAGAGTCAGGTTTATAGTTACAAAATGAAGATATGGATAACCTCTTCTGGAATAAAACGTCCCAACTGTCCCCTAGTACTGCTCCAATGGTTGGAACACATTTTTACTTTCTCTACATGTACTCTGTACATAGTGTATAGAGAAGGTATTGCATTCCACCCAAAAAGTCAATACCGAGATTTCACCGGAAATACGTTTTGGGCCCTCCTGAATGCAAAAAAAAAAAAAAAAATGGAAAAAGATCCGTGTGTGTGTGTCTGTGGACAGCAGAGCTCAAAAACGAAAAGACCATTAAATACCAAACTTGGTATTTAAGATTGGTATCTTCCAAGGATGCGACACGAAGATTTTCAAGAAAATCCCCCCATCCGAAACTACCCTTTACATGGAAAAAATTTCGAAAATATTGATTTTCTCAAAAATGGCTGTAACAATTTTAACTAAAATCTCTTACATTTAAGATATTTACATGCCAAATAAAATGTATATCTTGAATTTTCTGGGAATTGCCTCTAAAGACTTCTTTATTCTGGATGAATTTTATTAAATTTTGCATAATTGGTAAACCGTAAGAGATAGACAAAAACTTACTACGCAAAAAATGTAGATCACGATAAAACACAGAATTGATATGATTGATCGTTTTTGAGATATTCCTTGTTATTCGTTTCCGGTTAAAAAACATTCCTTTCTCATACAGGAATGTGTCAACTCTTGTCCATACAAACAAAGCAACTTCAGTCTCATGGAAACCAGCTTTTAACTATTACTTTAACCTATGGTACTCCCTTATTTCGCTTTTGCTTACAAGGAAGCAAGTAATAAGACTATTTCTGCTATTTTTTCTAGGATTAGCATGAAGTAAATAGAAGCATAAGCTTTTTAACAATAATTTATTACAGAGATGTAAAGAAAGTCATGTGAATGGAATACATCATATTTTTATTTCATAGAATGTATTTTACAAATTTCTGTTATTTATTGATTGCAGTAGAAATAAACACTAACATATTTGATTATCAGGAATGACGCATAATTCACATATGAGACTGAAATTTTTGTTACACTTCCTACTCAGCACACTTTCTTTTGGTTCACGTTTTTCCATGGGAATTACTCAATTTCAAAATGTTCGGACAAGTAGCGTTTTTAAATGAGTTCCTCATATATTTACTCGTACTTAAAAATCTGTCACGTGACTTTCTCTGCCTGTTCCACAAACAAACTTGTTACAAAAGATTAATCTCCATTCTACTCCAAAATAATCGAGATGAGCATTACAAGAAGAAGGGAACTAAGGGAATACACTATGCTAAAGCGATAGTCAAATATTTTAAAAGCTATCGCTATGCAATTGTCATTGAAATTCGCATCTATGCATGGATCGGAGTAAAACAAAAAATACACGGATGTCTTCTTTTTGAGAAAAGTATAAGTATTGTAAAATTGAAAACAATACAAGGCGTATCTCAGAAATGGTTAGCACTACAACAGCCATAAAGTGTGTGTTTTGACGAGATATACATTTTTTGTGTAGTAAGCTTATGTCCATCTCTTACGGTTTACTAGTTATGCAAAAGTCATTCAGAATGAAGGGGACATTAGAGGCTGTTTACAGAAAATTCAAGCTATACATTTTATTTGTCATGTAAATATCTTTAATGTACAGTATTTTAATCAAAATCGTAAGAGCCATTTTTAAGAAAATAAAAATTTTCGAAAAATTTTCCTTGTAAACAATAGTTTGGGGTGGGGAGACTTTCTTGAAAATGTTTGTGTCGTATCCTTGGGAGATTCCTACCTTAAATATCAAGCTTGGTATTTACGGAATGTTCTGTTTTGAGTATGCTATCCACAGACACCCACCCAGAAATACACTCACACACACAAACACACACACTGACTTTTCTAAAAATGCTTTTTTTTTTTATTCAAGGAATCTCAAAACATGTATTTCCAGTAAATCTCGGTATCGAATTTTGGGTGGAATACAATATCTTCTCCGCCTACTATGTACGTTGTATGTATGCTCTAGAGAATGTAAAAAGGTCGGAGCCACACGTCTTAAGCAAAATGTGCTGTTGTGTAATATTGGAAGTAAGTATATTCATTGTGAAATAACGCGGAACTTCGAGCTCGTGTTAAAATGTGGTAAGTCTTCGAGTGTAGAATGAAGGAAGATTGATGGAATAAAGGCCTAGTCCTGTGGAGTTGAGTAACTTGTCTACCTAGTAATCCCAAGAGACAAAGTTCAAATCTGGGTTGGATGGACTGACTGGGTAGGTTATTTCCGGAGGTTTTCTCAACCTGATACAACAAAAGTTGGGTAACTCTCGGCTCTTTTGGACCCGTTAATCATTACTCAATTCACCCGCAGAGGTATGGCAGACATAACAAGACATTTACGCATTAAAAAGTTTTTCCTACACCATAGTAGGTATTTTCTTTCTTGTAAAGTGTAGGAAGGAACTATTTTGACAGAAAGTATTTCGACATGAACAACCCGAAATGAGGTTCAGAAGGCTTACTCAGTGATACTTCCAGAATTGACTGGATAGCTTAGTGCAAGTATTCATTTGTTCATTGATCTGAATCAAATTAAGAGTGTCCACCCTTTTTATGAAATAATTGTTTAATGCATTTAGTATAAAGATTCTCAAAATAATAAACACAATATTAGGGTAGTGCAGGGCAAGAAAATGCAGGTAAACGTTTCGAAAGTAGTAAGCAAATTAACTGTGAATGAAAATTTTCAAATAAATACAGAACAATATTTAAATTAAAATAAAAACTATAGTTTGTTGTAAAATATTCACATTACTTATTTAACTGGCTCCCAACAACGCTTTGATTGATTAATCTAGAATGACGTTCTCATGTTCTCGGAAAACGTTACATGAACTCTCGAGTGTTATGTAATGTATCAATCAAACGGATGTGATTCTGCAGGTATAATCAATAGCTTGAGATGTCCATATGATATACGTGGTGGACTTGAGTCAGATAATCATATGGCACATGCATTTGCAGGCGAACGCCGCGTGATCACATTGTGCTACTTTTCCTTGAGTCACCAAGAAAGGGAGGGGAGAGATGACTCAGTTACAGCGACAAAGTTCTCAGACCATAACAACTATTTTATTTAATAGGTAAAATAGTCAGCTTGTTACCAATACATTCTCTGCGCCACTCCCTTGTTTATTACTTACTCTTTGGTTCGATACTCTTTGATTTGTTAGTGGATCATGTTCTTTAGCACCAGGCAAGAATCGCATTTAACGACATTTCCATTCCCTTTCATTAATATACTGTTTTATTTTTATGTGAAATTATATTAATAGAACACAAGGTGAAAATTGGTCAAATAATTTTAACAATAAAAAAGTTTCTTGCTTATGTGCTTACAATATAGTTTGGCATAATTTCATAACCTACATCATCTATCGTGATGCGTAAGTAGAATTTGTATTTAATGACTTCGTGAATATCCTTTGGCATTGGTCTTAATTGCTGCTTAAGAGTTTCATAGCGTTTTTTTTTTTCTTTTAACTTTTTGGGGAACTCAAGAGTATTTCATATTATACATATATAATATGTTTTAATTTACCTCAACATTTCCAAAGAAATATTAAATTCTATGGAAATGTTGGATTTTTCTGTAACTTTGATATATCAGTATATGATTAATAACTATATACAATCAATCAGGAGAAAAAACAGTCTTTATAAAGACAAACTTTTTCTTACATAAAATAACCAGCTACTGTTTCCAAAATTGTGTTTTTAAAATCTGACAGTGTCCAGGCAATTTAAGTTATTAGTGAAAGTTGGTGAAAAATAACATAGAATTCAAACTATTGTTGGGTTTTTATTTCATTTGTATTTCCATTGAACACTTTTGGTTTTGAAACTTTAGATATACCAGTTAAAAATCCTAAATGTCATTTAAATATTCTTTTACGCAGACAAGACATATTAAATATTAAAATAATAATACACACACGTATTATTGCCAACCATATAACTTAACTGCTATATCCATCAGAGGCTTAACATTAAACAGCAAACGTTATATGTTGTCAGGCTTTTTATAGTTCTGAAATCACTCTTTAGAAACTTGGGAAGTTACTTCCAGGTGTAAGATAAACCGGAATCTTTGAGATGATACAGTAACTCATTATTACAGTAAGCCTTGAGTAAAGGTTTACACCGCACGCTATTAATCTAAGTCGCAACAGGAATTAATGTTTAATTTACTATAGAAGCAACTGGCCATAGCCAAGGTAATCGCCTACAGAAGACTTCCGGAATCTACATTAACACCTTTTCTCAGGTGTTAAACGACTGACTTGCATTTGCTATTGCGGACACACTCCCAATAAAGTCAGTGTCTTTTGTCTGTTAATAATAATGGAAGTTAGTATAAGAATTGTCAGTTGCAGTTTTAATTAGATATCTAATTTATACCTTCAACACAACATGGAAAACAATCGCAAATATTCAAGAGTCATGAAAATTCAAATTCACTGATAACATTTTGTATTGCTAATATGTCTTGAAAGAGTGATTACCGTTATTTTTCTCCCTCGAACTCCTGAAATAAATATATAAATAAATAAATAATAATAGGGCCAGAAAGAACTAATAGCAATTAATGCTGATTTTAAAGCTCCTTTTTTACCTAGAACTAATTGAAGTACATTTTAAAAGCTATTGTTTAAATTTGTACTATTTACAGAATGGTAAGGATTCGAATAACTTTGCAGCTTGATTCATTGCGCATGGTCACCAACAATTAATTCCCCTCTGATCAATGCACAAGTTAGTTTCAACTTCACTTCAGGGGCCGAAATGTAGTTAGGAATTAGGAGTAGGCAGTCGTAGGGACCACCAGTAGCTGGAGTACAACTCTGTGAGATGGCCACAGTGGGCTCATTTTTGCTTCCGTGGTCTCTGTGAGAAAGGAATGAAAGGGAGTCTCGTAGGGCTACCAGACACAGACGACAACAAGGACGGGGTACCTAACGATTCCAACATCGACCAATCTTGTTTTGGGGGTGCTGTGTCATTAGAGACATTCTCTGGAAGGGGACCCTAGAAGTCCCACTAAATGCTAGAGAGAAATATTTCCAAGTCGCAAATTCCACCGGTCTGCCGAAATATACCAACTTAACGCAGATGAAAGGAAATTGTGATGACCAGAAATTATGAACCAGAAACTCGGATATAAGGAAGACCATCCCAGCATTCGTCTAATGAGACGGAAAACCATAAAAAAATACATGGTCAGAGTGGCCACCACGACGGAAATTGAACTCCCGCATGCGAGTCTTAACACATTACTGCGAAGCTATTCCGCGCTGAAATATGTTTTCGTAAGCTTTTTTAATGGTTCCTGGCTGATGGAATTTAAGTAGGTACCTCATTTCAAGAAAGGAAAATCATATTTGTCAGTGTGAAACAAACGAGCAAAAATTAAATATTTTCTTCCCTATGATAACAGCAACTAATTTTTAACGGTATTAAAATATATTCTATAATTAGGTTAATTAGCAAGGAATGACAGAAGAAAGTGAAAAAAATACGAAATACTGTTCTTATATTTAACTCCATTTTCCCCCATCGATTTTTAATAGATATTTGATTCGACAATAATACTTCCAGAAGGAATGGGCAAGAGATCCGACCATTTAATAGATATTATTACTTAATCATTTATAATTACTTTATTTAATTTAATTTTTCTTCACCAAATTGAATCTCATCAAGAATTGCCCACGCAGGTCCCACAGTACATTTAACTATTTGCTCGTTAAATTTTAGTTGGAGCCTATAACAGCAGTAAATGATTTTAAAGACAGCAGCCTTTAAAATCATTTTAACAAGAAAAGGAAACAACTAAAGAAATATTTCAAGTAAACCTTAGTAACACACTATATTGCTCGTGTAGCTAATGTAGTTAGGTCAGTAATATGTAAAAATTAAATATGGCGTCAAACTTTCTACATTAATTTTATATTTAGTTACCTAAGTGCATAAAATGTCACTTTTCCATGCCTAAAATTTCAAGGTGTGTCTCACAAGGTATGGTTAAAGCACCGATAATGGAAATGATAATATTCCACTTCTGGGAAATCAAAACACTTTGCAGGAATGCAAAAAACTGCTGTTATTTTGAGTAAGCATGCTTAGTTTTGAGCAGAATTACTAATACATATTTTAATTTTTCTGATCGCTCAGATAAAAGAACTGTCTTCTTCTTACAAGTTTAGCTGGTAATTTTCCATTTTTTACGGTAGAATAATTGATTAAACACGCGACATGATATATGATAGAGGGAATTTAGATACAACGATTTGTGGCGCCTAAATACATTTCTAAGGCATTCACCGAACTGAGTGAATTCTTAGGAAAATGCCGTTTCAAATGGTTGACAGCGAAAGAACTGATTTTTTTTTTATTGTTCACGGATATCAGAACGGAAATAGTGACACCAGGGTTTCAAACGCCGATAAGACAAACCATTTCCATGTGCAAACATTATCCCAGTAGGTTCCCTGTACACTTAAAACAATTTACTTTGAATCTATACTACATATTATTCGTAAAAAAGCTTGTTTTGATGACTTTTCCGAACAGGTTTCAATGCATACTTTGTTGTGGCTACATTGAAACACACAAACTTCTGGTACGACAGTACGACAATCAAATACTTAAAGAGAAGCTTGCTATATCTAGCCTAGGCTTGATATTTTAAATACTCTTTGTATAGACAAAGATGCTACACGAAGATTTAAAAAAAAAAAAAAAAAAAAAAAAAAACACCTGAAACTATATTTAGCATGAAAATTAAAAATTTTGATTTTTATCAAAAAGGCTTCTAACGATTTTAACTAAAATATAATATATTCAAAATATTTACAACACACATAAAATGTATATTTTGAATCCTTTTTAGGAATAGACTTTTAAGTTCTCTACATTTGGCAAGAATTTCGTATAACTTTGTACAGCTGGTAAATCATATGAGATAATATACTGCACAAAACGTGTAGATCACTTTAAAACACTTAAGTTTATTTAAAATAATCTCTTCATGGGATCACATGAATATGTTTATAGTTTGAGTTTCCCATTTCTTTATTTGATTTAGGAAGGATTGCTAACCTTCAGCTGTTTGTGAGATCCTATGGAAAGAGCACAGATTTGCAAGGCCAGCATATACTAATCTGTTTTTACTTTCTCTACATGTACTAAGTACATAGTGTATAGAGAAGGTATTGCAATCCACTCAAAAATTCGATATCGAGATTTCACCGGAAATATATGTTTTAGGTTCCCCTGTATCAAAAAAGCATTTTTAGAAATTTGAGATTAGGAGTTTGCAGTATAAACGGTTGTAGGAGAGCTGTATAATAGAGAATGTGTTCCTCAAGAGGGCATGAAGATTTCATAATCCGGAGGTCAATGGTTTGAATCCTGTCAGAACTGTCCTCCCTGATTGATGTATGTATTTTTCAGGGTTTCCTCAGTTCTCATGAGTGCCAAATGCCGAGGAGATACTTAAGTCTGGAACGTTTCCTTCACATATTTCCTTTCCCAATCATGACTTCATTTCATCTGTCAACTGTGTCTTGCGGAGTCTTATGAACGACGAGTGGACGTTAGAAAGTATTAAGGGCGTGAGAGGGAGGGAGGAGTGATTCATTTCGATTCTACCAGAAATGAGAATCGTTCGATTTCGATGCGAATCTTGGAATACAAACTTACACCGCACTTAAATTGTATTGAATGCGAATAACCACGCAACAAATGCAAACTTATTTATCTACTTAAATAGTCAGTAGTTAAATTTAAACCAGTGTTATTTAAGATATGCATAGATAAAACTGTTAAGAGTAGAATTCATATCGATCTGTTCGTTTCCAGTTTTCTAAGGTAATCGCCGATAGTACTCTATTCGGGGGAAAAGAGGGATTCAATCGGATTTCAGTTCACCGAATAAACAAAGAAAACATGTTGGTAATAAAGAAAAAAAACTTAGTATTGAAATTAACTGGTTTTGAACAATTAAAAAAGAATATTACGAAAACATAGTAAATAAACGTAAACCTTATGCATTGGGAACTGAATTTAAATTAACAGAGGGAAAAATACAAGTGAACGATCAGGTGACAAGTGAATACTATTAAAGAAGGGTGTACCATAAGGAAATTCACTAAGCTCAGTATTATTCAACATTTTTATGGATAAATTCATCAAAGAAGTGAAACAGAAACAGGTTATCAATTGGGAAATTGACAGATATTTTAAAATTGTTAGTATGGAAGGAGTGTTGGCATGGGAAATTTTATTAATGAAACCAAGTCAATTACAATAAATAAGGAGCCACATTACACATTAGTAATTGAAAATAGTACGATGCAGCAATTAAGGTCTTTTGGTATACTGAAGAACGAAGCACTTTCACAAGCAATAAAAGTAAATCAGGTAATTAGTTACTTGAGCAATGTTGTATGGAAAGATAAATGGCTACATATCAAACTGAAAAATGTTATAGAAGTGTCGTTAGAGCATTATTAATATACCTATCTGAAACAAGAGTACTAAAGACAAAGAAATTAAAAGAAGACCAAGTACAAACATATTGGGATAAATGCAAAATAAAGAATAATGTTGAGTGGACAGAATGAATGGAAAGATTATAATTGATATTTCAAAAATAGCATCTCATAGAATTTTAAGGGTATTAGAGAATATTTCAAAAGAAGTGGATAAGCCTAGAAAGACCAGGTACTCGTAAAAGATGAAGCGATTCATACTCTAAAAACAGTTTACCAGCCTAATCTAAGAGAAGATGATGAAGAAGAAGAAGAAGAAGAAGAAGAAGAAGAGGAGGAGGAGGAAAAAGAGGCTGTTGCAAAATGGTCAGGACTAAAATCAGTTGCGTTCACAATCTTGATGCTAATATTTTACGCATTTACAGTTCTAATAAATGTTCTTCCAATTTTATTATTCTTCAATTGCCTTTTACGCATTTACAGTTCTAATAAATGTTCTTCCAATTTTATTATTCTTCAATTGTCTTTTACGCTAAAACGATTCATTTTCTTAAGTGATCCAGACATTGCTGAGCCCGGAGCCGCCCTTTTCATTTTTCACTGCAGTTTATTTTTGGAATCTCCTTGAATAAATACGATACTGTTTTGTGATAAGGGTTTTAATTCTTCACAGAATCCTTTGACACGCAACAAGGAAATGTTTATATAGTATCCTCATAAAACGTCTTTGCACACTAAGTTTATAACTCCGCTATAACTTCACCGCTTAGAGAAATGTGTTGCATAAGCTTTATTGTTATACTTTTCCGAGAAAATAACATATAAAAAGTTTATAGGGCTGAGTTAACTGCCTTGGGATTCCAACGAGAAAGGAAGTGACGTCATTATGCCGCTGTATCTTATGCTTCGGCATTTCTTTCCTGTTTGCTATACAGACAATTTGTGCTTTATTGCACTGCTGTATAATTCCAATGGTAAACCGGTTATTCTATCATTTCGAATATTATTCTATTATTTTTCCAGCTAAAATGCCTCAAGTGGTCTCAAACGTCCACAGAATCTTAAACTTGACCTCCTTCAATGTCGATTTTACCTTCTTCTTTCTTCCAGAAGATGTACTGATTTGGCTCCATGTTCAGTACTGAAAAACAGAAAGTCTGACGGGAAAGGCTGTGGCAGTATTTACGATGTATCTCTGTATTGTCATATATTTTCATTGCTATCCTAAAACGGTAGGTTAGTTTTCTACTAATTATTCTAAATATTCAACAGAAATGATTTCAAAACGTGGTTATACTATAACAAAATACAAATGTTTTACATACAATGGGTGCCGTTCACTGTTTATAAGCCGTTATGCTATGTGATATTACACTTTCTTTGCATGAACTCAGAATAATTAAACAGTCTTAATCACTTACAAAGTTAGGGAAATGTTTACGATCAACAACAAATATTTAGTAAAAGCTTAATAAAATATATAACATACATTTAGTTATATATGTATGTTTTGGAGAAAAAAAAAACGATCAAGAAACTTCAAGCATATTCTGCAAGATAAAGTTATATTTGACAAAGTACAGTCATGCTATACATAGAAAAGAGCTAATGCTACAAAGGTATTATTTGACGCAAATTGTAAAACATGATGGGCATATCCAGTATGGTCTGATAGTTTTATATAGTTGTAGAAATTTCAACCAGAATGAAGGAGTCTTCTGTTACTATAGGGAATTCAAGGTGTTTTATCTCTGCCAATATATGTAACTATTTATCATCTAGTCACAGCCTTTTTTGAGGAAATACATTTTTTCTACATAAACCGCAACTTGAGCTGGGGAGAATTTTGTGTAAATCTTGATGTCGCATGCTTGGAAGATGCTGAACTTGCACCACGCTTAGTATTATTTCGACTTTTCGTTTTTTACCTACATTCTCTCTCTCTCTCTCTCTCTCTCTCTCTCTCTCTCTCTCTCTCTTTCTTTCTTTCTCTCTCGTCTCACACAACCGCACACATGCGCACCCACAGGGACTTTTTTTCTTGATTTAAGGTACCCTCAAAACATGTATTTCTGGTGAATCTACATTACGAATTGTTGGTTGAAATACAAATATTCTTCTACCTGGAATTGTCAGAGAAAGTAGATTCCCATTTGAATAGCTTGGAAAACAATTTGAAAACTTTTGCAAATTAAGATAACATATGTTTTCTGGATTTCCAAAGATGCAGCCCTTGAAGTTCCTTCTTAAAAGTACCGAAAGATAGGTAAGTTTATCACTGCAAGGCAATTCCACTAAGCGTAACGCTTTTCTTTAATTTGATAATATCGAATCAAAAATCTTCAATGATGAGAGATCACGTTTTTCAGTTAATGGAACAATAAAATAGAATACAATATAATAAAATAAGCCAACTATTACCAAAATTAACCCAAAAACATTTAAGCAAATCACGTTTCTCTGCGCAAATCGAAATCACGTTACTGTAATTCACACCAACCTTGGAATTGTGCAAACGTGCTGAATAGCCTCGATAATCTGCAGAATTATGATCGAAGTCCAAAAGATGTCCAATACATGTTCCACGTGTGTCCTGGAAGAGGACACCTTGAGCTGTGCGCGTGGCAACAGCTTCATGCTGAGTCGCATCCCACCAATGGAGCATTGCCAGCAACAACAAGGCGTCATGTCAAGCTGTCGATGGGGGAATTAATAAATCGAGAGGCTGTTTCATACCAATACATAGAAACCACGATGCTGTAAATAAATCTCTGAGCTTCTATAGGAGTTTTTTTTCTCAACTCCAAGCGGAAGTTCTTTGAAGTGTTGTCAACGAATATTTAAAATTGGGATGTCAAACGTCATTTGATTGATTATCTTATATTATCTTGAGCAGCATAATATCACAGCTTGAACTGAGCTCTGGCATAAAATGATTTATCGTTAAATATGTCAAAGCTATTTTGGATGGAAGAATTTAAAACGTACTAGGGCAAACAACTATTAGATATTATGTATTTTGTTTTACACAGTTTAGTCTATTTTAGCCTATTTCCACCTGATTTCTATTTGACTTTCTTGATTTCATCTTTCCTGAGATTGGCAAAAAAATACTCGTACAATGTTTTATATTCTATTGTTATCTATTCTGTTCCTATGTTCTCACTATACTGATTTATTTCTCTTTTTCGGATATTCTTCGAAGTTCAGCTTTTATCTCTTACTTTTCCTGTTATTTATCTAAAATATATTTTTATTGTATCTAAATATTATCTACTGATTTTATGTGGAGAAGATTTTCTATTGCACTCAAAAAGTCCTCGGATCTCTAGATTTCACCACATATACTTTATAAGGCCCTGAAGCGCTCCCCCCCCCTCAAAAGTAGTGATCACCCGAAATATTTCTAAATATCTCTGTGATGGCATTTATATAAGATATAAAGCACAACTTTGATTGGCAGGCATTGTTTATTTGATTTAGTAAATTCCTCAATCTTGACTTGAAAATATAACTTTGCTATGAAACTTCAAAAAGGTCCAAAACAATAGAGGTAGATCAGAGTTTTCGGGGTCTTTGATTTGCGAGGTTTGAAACGTTTATCTGTGATGGAGAACATTGCGTACAAAAATTAAGATGCGTAACATGTTATCGAATATTGGAAAATTCATGTCAGTTCCGCACGTTGCCGGGGAATTTCCTCCTGTGGGAGTTCTTTTGCGCCTCCATATCTATTGAGCTGGATCTGGCGCTTTTAAATACACAAAAAAACATCGATCTCGGACGGCTTTGATCCCTCGACCTTGAGATCAGGTCAGCGCATAACCAACTAAGCCTCAGACCGAGGAATATTGCGATGTTTATTGTTATAGTCTGTTTGAAGTTATGATTATACTGATGATTACAGTACACTGAAATTGAAGCTTAAACATCGGTTCCATTGCTAGCTCTTCCAAGACTGCATAATTTTGTTATACTTCTGAATCCATAGAAACCATTATGGTGCCACTTTCTATAATACACTACACCTGTGTCAGATGGAATTTGTATCACAATGTCCCTGATTACAACTAATATTATTGTAACGTTTTATAAGAAAAAGAATGTTGGAACAACAAAAACAAACGCTTTGTATTATGTTTCCTTCGAGGTAGACGGACAGTCAGAGGGATGACACATTTACTTCGTTTGAAATGCTGGAATTAGCGGAAGTGAGTCACGAAGCGAAGACCTCAGTCAAAACAAGGCGGACTCTTTCAGTTACCCCCCACCATCGCAGTAACAAGTTCACTGGGCCACGGTTCCAAGGTTCCAGACACAAGGGGCCTGTAACCCAAGTCAGCTGGAGCCACTCCAGAACCTGTCCCAGTTTCTACACTGAAATTCATACTGCTTCCACACATACAATATACATATTGCGATATGAGTGTATAAGTGATTAACAGAGAATCGAGGCATGGTCTATTTTCAATATTCTGTTATGCATTTCACTCACAAGTTCATCACGCTGTTTTCCTGCGCGGTCGTGTGTTTTATTATTTTGACTGAACTACTAATATAAAAAATAATAATTTCCGATAAACTTATCCGTCGCCACCCCATATTTTTCGATAAAGCAATGCTGCCATTTCAGCAATGTAACTAATACGACAATAGGAGGCTTTGAGTGAACGGTTTGGTGGTTGATATCATAGCGTGTTGTTTGAAAATAAATGGACGATAGAGATTTAGACTCGGTATTTCATGAAGAATTTCTAGTCGAAGAGTTTTGTAGAATATTTTAAATGTGACCCCATCTTGTTTGCTGACGATACTCCTTCATATCGACAATGCCTAAATTGCATGCCATCCTTATTTATGGATTCTTCTCTAGCAGCTGCTATGAACTGGTTTGAAGCAAACGGTCTTATATTAATTAACGGTAAAGCACACTTAATTCTATTTACATTAAAACAAGTGTCTGATAGTCTTAATCATGCTAAATTACTAGGGATTGCATTGCATTCTAAGCTTACTATCATATTAATTCAGGTTGTCAGGCTTTCTCGTGTTATATATTTATTACGTTAATTGAAACATTTGTAAGCATTAAATATGATCTAATTTCTTATTATGTTTTCTTTCACAATATTTTATGCTATGGTTTGCACATTTGGGTGCAAATTAACAAAGTCCTGTTGTTGAAGTAGAAGGCTATTCGAATTATATTTCATTATTTAGGAAACTTAGAATATTAGCTGTTATTGAACAATACGCATGCAATTACATTACAACATAATAATAATTATGCAACTAGGAAGAATCATTTGTCATTAACGCCTAAAGTGTGACTGAATAAAACTAAAAACTTACTTGATTACTTTAATTAGATTTAGGGTTGTTTTGAAACTCTGGCTTATCAACAACAAGTTTTAGAAGTTAGAGAAGATCTTTCAGTGTTTTCATTGCTTTAATATAATTCGATTTTAACTTTTCGTTTTTTACTATTGCCTATACTATGCATAAAGCCATCAAAATTTATGTTGGTAGACGTGGGTTCCTTGAAAAATATTTCGTGTGTTAGAATTCCACATTTCCTTCTGTGTAAATACAATCGGAAATGTGCATAAAACATCATTTATGATACAAATATTAAAGGTGACTTTTGTTTTGCGAGTAGGAGTGTTTGCGACTGTAAGCTGAGTATATCAATCCATTATATTCTCATAATAAAACTTCTTTTAACATATGCTGTCATATAATAAAGACAATCCAGAATATTACATTATAAAATACACATCTGAAATGTGGTAATAGTTGAATACAATCGGACATGTGCAATGGTGGCTCCAATGTATTGTTGTTTGGCCTTCCTTGCCGTTCAACCTCCATAGCCCCAGTGCTGACAACATGGTCACTTACACTATCTAATATGTTATAATAAATCGAAGGCCGAGTCAAAAATAAATCACAAAATAGGTGTTACAATACTTTTATTAATAAACATATATTTTATCTTTATATAATTGTGTTGTTATTGCAGTTATCACATTTGCAATATTGTGCAGAGTAAGTAGCATTGGTTTTGATAACATCATTGAAGAAATCTGTCGTACTGTTTCATCGGTTTCTTTGGTATAACATTCCAACTTATAGGTATATAGTGTATCGTGAGAAATTCACTATAGAAATTCCATTTTATCCATTCCACTATCCTCACAGAATAGCAAATTTTTAAAATTAGAGACAAAAGAAACAGCGGATTTTTAAAGGCAAACCGGATCCCTGCGGAAGGCAAAGGTGGCGAAATCTGCAAACAAGATGATGTCCTCGGTTTTTTGGGATACACGTGGAATGATCTACATTAATTACTTGCAGAACGGAAGAACGATGAATGGAGAGTTTATGCACCGGTTGAACGGAGAAATCAACAACAACAAAAAACCGCCTTATCTTGCAAAGAAAAAATTCTTTTCCATCAAGACAATGCAAGGGTGACACCTGCGCAGTTTCGATGGCGAAAATTGTAGACAACATCCACCGTATTCACCAGATTTGGCCCCAGTGACTTTTCATATTTCCAAACTTGAAAAAGTTGCTCGGCGGTAAATAATTTACCTCTAAGAGGTCATCTCCCAAACAGATGTCTATTTTGAGGACCTCCCAAAATGCTACTTTTTGGAAGGCTTAAAATAGTTGGAGAAACATTGGGAAAATTGTATCGAGCTAAAAGGAGATTTATTGAAAATAAAATTAATAACTAAAAAATCTACCAAAAATAATGTGTTGTTTTTTTCTAAAGACTTATTGAACGTCCTTCTTATTTTATTAATACCCAAATTCAATGCACAACCTGCCCCAAAATGTATATCAAGTCGGCAACTATAGATATATGTCGGCAACTTTTAATGTCGGTATTCCATAGGGTAATGAAATACGCAATTTCTGATTTCCGATTATATGTAACACAGAGGAAATACACAAGACGGTCCAAAATCAGTAAACAAGCAAGCGTGTCTATGTGGTTAACCATCTCCTGTCTTTCAAGAACGGAAATGTCGTCGACAATAACGGGAAGTGTCAGGCTTTCCTCGAAAACAAACTTGACGCAAAAACAAAAGTGGAGCACATATCAGCTTCTATTCTGTGTCTGTCTCTCAGCAAATTGTCCATGTAATACACGCGCCTCTGTCTAATTGGGGTTCCTTGGTGTTCAATCACTAGGTTCTGGAACTTTCACTCTTGCGCGGTTATTTTAGCCTTGCATATGCAAAATAAAACAGCTGCAAGCTCTTTGGCAAGTGAAGGGAGCATGTTTCAAAATATTTATGCTGCTCTCATGGTAAAGTCTTTCAAGTACGTACTTCAGCACAAGATTGTGAAAATAAATGCACGTCACATGTTGGTAGAGAACAAGTGAGTAATCCCCTAGAAAATCTTAAAAATCGGCTTCAAAGGATGAATTTAAACTCCTAGATCTATTCTGAAAGCAATATATTATAACATACTCGTTGGAAGGGGTATAAAAGTCATGAATTTTTAATTCTATGCAGACGAACGGAGGAATGTTATACCATTTCAAATGTTTTAACATTGTTTCAGCAGAAAAACTACGTGTTTGAGCAACCTTTGTTGCATTAGCGCTCAAATATTAAACCTTTAAGCAACTGCATAATAAAACACCAGATGATCTGACTTAGTTGTATTCCCTTCACTGATATTTTTGTTTAAAGTCAAAATATCCACCAGTTGGCGACTTTGAAGCTAAGACTGATTTACAACGCAACAGCCATTTCGTGTTTAAACTGCTTGAGATAGGTTAGCTCTAACAGAATAGAAAGTATTTATAAATGCATTAACAAACTTCTGCAAACTAGCTCTTATTAATAAGTACAAATAACAAACGATAATACAGTTATTCAAGAGATTTTTTAACTTTTGTACTTTGTAAATATGTACATTTTATATACAATGTACTATTTACATGATAAGTTGTGTCATGTGGCAGCTTGCTAAAGTAAGCAGCTCCATTTTGTTCTTTGAGTAAATAAATTGTTCTCTTCTTTTTGGAATATGATGCTTTCAAAATTTTAATAGGGATATTAATAAAAGTAATTTGCTTGCATCTGGTAGAGCAGATTTGCTGCGCAATCTTTCAAAATGTCATATTGCTTAAACTTATGTCATATAAGTTAGCAAAATCGTGCATAATCGATATTTACGCTGAATTTTCTTGCCAACTCTAAATTTCTGTAGTCTTCTAAAAATGGTAAAACTTATGCCCAATGCTGAAAAGTGCCATGAAAATGGCTTTAGATCAGACCAAGCAATACATTTCAAGGTCAATAATTATTAACGTTATTACAGCTTCACAAATTTCCGTCTCCATCAATTTAAATTATGCATCGTTGACCTTGTTAGGGATTGTACAAAAATATCTCTAAATTTATAATTATAAATTAATTTTAAAAACACTACTCAATAATGACTGGAAATTCGGCGTATTAAAAAAACGCATGTAGTTAATCTAGAAGGATGCCAGAATACGTAAATTTGCTGATTTTGCCTTATGCATATTAAAAATGCTAGCTTGAGGGGGGGGATATTTGTGTGTGCTGCTAGAATATCTTAAATTGATTTTACAGCGGCATCGTGTAAAGTTACACGCATATTTTTATAATACTGATTGATGAAACATTCTAAATATTTAAAATTGTCAAAAACGAAAGGCATAAACATAAAGGGGCTAGACAGACGTATGGACAGAGCTAAACAAATGATTGTCGGAAAGAAAATCTGCTATTTGTACTCATTTACTTTTTTTACCCATTTACATAAGTAAAAAAACATTCTATTCCATTCAAAAATTCGGTGTCGAGATTTTACCGGAAAGAAATATTTTGAGGCCTCTTTTTTCTATAAAAGGATTTTAAGGAAAAACATCTGATGAATTCCATTCACATGATTTTCTCTAGGTGTTCTACAATCTTCTTATAAAAGAGTAAACTTTTTCTACCCCATTTTAATCGAGATAATGGAATACGCTATACTATAGCGGTAGTCAAAATTGTTTAAAAAGCTGTCGCTATGCGATTGTCATTGAAATTTGATTCTTTGCATGGGCAGGAGTAAAACAAAAGAAGCATGGACGACTTGCTGTTTGAGAAAAGTATAACCATTTTAAAATTGAAACCAACAACAATAAATATCTCGAAAACGGCCAGCTCCACAACAAAAATGTAAGGGATATAAATTGTGTGCGAGATCTACATCTTTGGTGTAGTAAGCTTTTGTCTAACTCTTGCGATTTAACCAGTTAAGCAATCATCCAGAATTAAGAGGACTTCACAGAATGTTCTTAGAGAATCCAAGACATATACGTACATTTTATTTTTCATGTAAATGTCTTTAATATGCGGTATTTTAATCAAAATAATTAGAGCCATTTTTGAGAAAATATTTTTTTTTTTTGAAAATATTTCCATGTAAAGAGTAGTTTGGGGTTTTCTTGAACATCTTCATGTCACATCCTTGGGAAATGCTTAACTTAAATACCAAGTTTGGTATTTAACGGATTTTTCGTTTTTGAGTTATGGTGTTCACAGACACACATACTCATATACAAACTGAACTTTTCTAACTTTTTTTTATTCAGGAGGTCACAAAACATATATTTCCGCTGAAATCTCCGTATCGAACTTTTGGGTGGAGTACAATACATATTTTCTACCTACTATGTACATTGTACATACGTGATAGAATAAGCAAAAAGTCCGTATGTATGTGAACAACAAGATTAGAAAACCAACATTTGGTTAAATACCAAACTTGGCATTTAAATTCTCATCTTCCAAATTTGCGACACAAGGACTTTCTAGGACCCTCCCCCTCCCCCCCAAATTACCCTTTACATGACTCATTTTCCAAATTGTTTTTAATTTCTAAAAGAGGTGTGTTAACAATTTTGTTTTAATACTCTCTCTCTCTCTCTCTCTCTCTCTCTCTCTCTCCTAAGTGTGTTCATTATGAATCAAATTAAATATTGAATTTTCTTGGAATAGCTTCTGAAGTCCTCTTCATTCTGAATGACTTTTACATAACTGGTAATCAATATGACTTAGACAAAATATTGTACATATAATGTACATAAAAAGTACATATAATGTTTGTTCTTAACGATTTCCAATATATTCCCTGCTATTGATTTGAATTTTCGAATAGGTATTTATACTTTTCTCAAATGAGAAGTCGTTATTCTCTCCCCTTCTTTTTGTCCTTATGCAAAGAGAACAGAATTTCAAGTCAATCACATAGCGACCAGCTCTTAAAAATTTGAGTATTGCTTAAGCTTGTGTATTCCGCTATTCCCATTGTAACTATAAGAAGATTTGCAATAAAACCATTTATACAATGTTTATCTCGCTTGACATGAAGTAGATAACAAATAAGTGTTTGTAAGACTAGTTTGTTGAAGAATGAGTAGAGAAAGGCCCGCGATTGTAATACTATATCAGATTCTTTTGTAAAATTTCACATTTGCAACACATAAGAGATAGTACCATAAGACATCTATTTTGTGAGCCTGTGTTTTAATTGCTGTGGAAATGTTAAGTTTAACGAGGTATTTCTTTCTTTGTCTTAGGTTGGAATTGTTTTAATAACTAGCGTTTATGATATAACACCAATTACATGTATATCACCGCTGGAATCGATTTTATTGCTCTTGATATGCGAACCTACTCACCCTTTTTCATCTACAGACACAATTTTTATGCGATCAAAGTGAAAGACGAATTTCACATTAGTGTTAAATATGGCGAAGGGTCTGGTATCGAGTTATTTAGGCGAGCGACTGTATTGTTATGGCAGAGTTTGCCAACTGCCCTCAATTCCTCAGCAATGTGATGCAACCGTCGCAAAACTGCAAGGCAAACTTGAATGCAACAAGTTTCCATAGGGTTGTGTGGCTCTAGACATCTCCTGCGAACCAAGTACATCTTTCTCAATTTCACATTTTGGGAGTCAGGACCCTATTTATAATAAATTGCACTGTCTGAATATAGCATTTACAAAAGAAAAAATCTGATGTGTTCCTTTCACATGACTTTCTCTACATTTATGCAACAAATTATTGTTAAAAAGCTTATGCTTCTATTTACCTCCTGCTAATCGAGAAAAAAAATAGCAGAAATAGTCTTATCACTTGCTTCCTTGTAAGTAGAAGCGAAATAAGAGAGTACCATAGGTTAAAGTGATAGTCAAAAACTGGTTGCTATGTAACTGAAGTTCCTTTGTTTGTATGGGCAGGAGTTGACATATTCCTGTATGAGAAAATTATGTTTTTCGAAGCTGAAACCAAAAATAAGGAATATCTAAAAAACGACCAACTCCAGGAAAAAATGTATATAACATAAATTGTATGTTTTAAACGGCTCTACATTTTTTGTTTGGTAAGTTTTTGTCCATATCTTAGGGTTTTCCAGTTATGCAAAATTCCCTAAAATTGATCCATAATAAAGTAGTATTTAGAGGCTATTCCCAGAAAATTCAAGATATACATTTTATTTGTCAGGTAAATATCTTTAATATAAGGTATTTTAATAAACATCTTTAGAGCCATTTTTAAAAAAATAAACATTTTCGAAAAAAGTTCCATGAAAGGGTAGTTGGGGGTGGAGAGATTTTCTTGAAACTCTTCCTGTCGCATCCTTGGAAGATACCAATCTTAAATGCCAAGTTTGGTATTCAACGGTCTTTTTGTTTTTGAGCTATGCTGTCCACAGACAGACAGACGCACACACATACAGACACACGCACACACACGGACCTATTTCTGAAAAAGCTTTTTTTTTTTTTGATTCAGGAGGACCCATACACGTATTTCCGATGAAATCTCACATCTCACAAATGTTCGCGAAGAATTAGTTAAAGTACTCGTGGATTTAAAATTTCCTACAAATTTAAAAAGATCTTGTGTTCCATTCACATGAGTTTCTCTACCTGTTCTGTAAACAAACAACTCTTACAAAAGATTATTCTTTTAATTATATAATGTTAATCGAGATATGTATTAACAAAAATGAAGTAGAATTCACTGACCAAAGCGTTAGCCAAATCTTATAAAAACTCATCGCTAAGTGATATAATTGAAATTTGCCTCTCTTTGCATGATAGGAGAAAGAGAAAATAGAGATGAAACCAATGATGATTTCGATTTTATTGAAACCAATAAAAAAGAATATCTCGGAAATGGTTATCAAAAAATACATATTACATAAATTGTGTGTTTGAACGAGATGATCATGTTTTATGTAGTAAGTTTTTGTTTATCTCTTACGATTTATTATTTTACAGAAGTCATCCAGATTGAAGAGGTCTTAGTAGGCTATTCCCCCCAAAATTCAAGATATACATTTTATTTATATGAAAATATCTCACACATAGGTATTTTAATCAAAATCGTTAGTCACTTGAGAAAATAAAAAAGTCCAATAAATGTTCTGTGTAAAAGGCAGGAGACTTTCCTTAAAAGATGCTGAAATTTAAATACCAAATTTTTATTTAACGGTTTTGTTTTATGCTGTTCATAGACGCACATATGAACCTTTTTATCTAAAAATGCTTTTACTTTTTATTCAGGGGTTCTCAAAATATATATTTCCTGTGAAATCGCGGTATCGGTTTTTGAGTGGAATGCAATATCTTCTCTACCTCCTATATGCATTGTACATGCATGTTCGAGAAAGTAAACAATATATTTACACAATAGCACACTTCTGTGACACTTTTGCCCATTCTGTGACTTCCACTTAAAGAATCGTATTATTACTCATTGCTCCATGTGTCTACCGTTTCGAATCAGATTATTCTATATGCTAAAAATGACAATTGTTTTCCAGCCATTTGCCCTACAGTCCTATGGGAACGTGGATTGTTACCAGTGCCTTGGTACTTCCAAAACTAATCAGCAAGGCGCTCTATAGTGTACGTTATCATCAGTATGCACACGATAAGCACGAATGTACCATTCCCTTAACTTCTTTAAATATATATATATATATATATATATATATATATATATATATATATATATAGAGAGAGAGAGAGAGAGAGAGAGACAGAAAGAGATAGAGAGAAAGAGATAGAGAGAGACAGATGGGTGGATGGACGGACGAAAACACAGATGGACAGATAGACAGACAGATAGATCAGGAACACCCTTTAGCACCGTTATGTCCGTCACTACGCACGAAACAACTCCCGATCTGCTTGCTACAGTGGAAATTGGGATGTTAGTATATGCCCGTCTAAGAGTTTAAAACAAATTTCAGATATGGGATTAAAGATACTAATTTAAGAACACTATCTAAAACACCACCACCAACAACAACTACAACAACAACAATAATAATATCACTTAATTATTTTTGCATCAAAACAAACGCAAGCTATACACACAAAAAAATCTTGTGTTACTATTTTCACACACCATACCGTTATAGCAGATAACGGAAGTACTGCATTCCGCCCAGATATTCTTATTTCATCGCATTTGCATGTTTTGAGTTCCACTGAACCTAAAAAGATCATTTTAGTAAACATCCGTACTTTGTGTGTGTGTGTGTGTGTGTGTGTGTGTGTGTGTGACTTTAATTTAATCCTAAATATCAATTAAGTGAAGAAATGTGAATAATGGTTTATCAAATAATGAGATTATAGTATTTGCAGTATTTGTGTGTATGAGAAGGAGAAGGAAGGCATAAATCAATACCAAGTTCTATACTTCTTAATTATGTTTAAACAAACCACATAAAAAATACTCCCCTAAACAAGTTTTAGCAAGTTTAAAAAATGCTACTAAAGATTTTGATAACAGTATATAATATGTTGTAGACGTTATTCTGACGAATTAAATGTACACACTGACTTTTTTGTCAATAACACGTTTAATCTTCATTTTAATTGAATGTTTTTATAACCAGGAACTCATACAGACAAAAATCTAGTACAGGAGAAATATAGAGCTGTTAAAATTTCATTTCAAATATTTTTCTCGCCATTACATACATGTTTACTCTTTACCAAGTGCATCATCAGATGAACATCCATGAAAGTTTGCGATTCTTCTTTTCTTTTATACGCAAGACCTCATTACTAAACATTTGAATGCTATCCCCACATGTACATAACTAAGTACTTTTCATTCATTTGAAATAATTCCTGGCAAAATAATATCGTGAACAATATAATATGGATAGAAGAATCGCTTTTTCTGTGAATAGTATAAAACACAATGGATGTATTATGTAATTGTTTTATGGATACAGAAAGTCATATGAAATGAAGTATATAAGAAAGATAACACATATGTATACATAAGTGGGAGGAGGAGTAGAGATAACTAGTTTAAATAAACTTGATGCGTAGAAGTAAATCTGTAAGATCTAATGTGTTCCATTTACATGACAACTATTGTTAAAAACGTACTCTTCTATCTACTTCCTGCAAATTGAGATAAACATTAGCAGAAAATGTATTATTCCATGCTTTCTTTTCTTCGTGCTAATCGAGATAAATATTAGCAGAAATGGTCTTATTACTTGCTTTTTGTAAGTAGTAGGGAAATAATGGAATGCAGTAGGCTAAAACGTTAGTCAAATATTTTAAAAACTGGTTGCCAAGTGGGAAATCCTTTTTGCATTGTCTGGAGGTGAGAGATTACCGTGCGTGAAAAGTTTCAATTATTTTAAGACTGAAACCAATAACAGTGAAAGTCTAAGAAACGGTTAGCTCTACAAAATAAATGTATATGAAATAAATTGTGTTTTTTGAACGATATCTACATTTTTGTGTAGAAGTTTTTGTTAATTTATTACAACTTCCTATGCAAAATCCAGCAAAATGCACCCAGAATAAAATATTTTTCAGAGGATATTCCCAGAACATTCAAGATATGCATTTCATTTGTCATGTAAATATATTTAATACACAGTATTTTAATCAAAATCGTTAAAGCTATCGACATTTTTTTTTTTTTTTTTCATGTAAAGGGTAATTTGTGGTGGGAAAACTTTCCTCAAAGTCTTTGTGTCATATCCTTGGAAGATACTAAACTTAAATACCAAGTTTGATATGTTACCGAATTTTCGTATTTGAGTTATTACACAGGGACCTTTTTCTGAAAGTGCTTTTTTATACAGGGACTCTAAAACGTGTATTTCCGATATCAGTATCGAATGTTTGGGTGAAATGCAATACCTTCTCTATACATTATATTTATAGTATGTGCAGAGAAAATAAAATTTTTACCAAATCTAGGTAAAATTATATGAGCGTTTCCTTCTCGAAGCTATAACTTTCTAGAGAAGAAATTCTATTTAAACAACTTGAAATACAGCTTATTGGAGTAGCGTTGTTTACTTACAGAATCAAATGTGTTGTAATGTAATACATAAGTTTGCTTACTTACCTGTAAGATTGCTCATTCCATCACTTAAAATCAGCTAGTTATGCCAGCTACTGCCACAAGTTTCCGTTGATGAGGGAACATTCTGCAGCGCTGACCCTCGCATGCATCTTGCACAGGCATTTGATGATACAAGGGTGAGATAAACTTGGTGCGACTGAGGAATTTTGTCAGTCTGGCAAGGCGACTTCTAGACAATTTCATGCCTCATCAGTCTCCACACTAATTTTTCGCCGTCGTATAGGGCGTGTCTGTTCACCTCGAGGATAGATATTTTAAACTACGAAAACCTCTGCAGAGCAAAAATACCTTCATACCGTAGATACCAGTCGCACTTTCTCTACACGTGCTATATGCATAGTGTATAGAGAAGGTATTGTATTGCACCCAAAAAATCGATACCGAGATTTCACCGGAAATACATGTTTTGGATCCCCTGAATAAAAAAAAATTAGAAAAAGTTCCGTGTGTGTGTGTGGGGGGGCAGCATAGCTGAAAAAACGAAAAGACCGTTAAATACCAAACTTGGTATTTAAGTTTGATATATTTCAAGGATGCCACACGAACATTTTCAAGAACATTCCTCCACCTCCAACCACCCTTTACATGGCAAAAATTTCGAAAAGCACTTATAATTAATACATTTACATGCCATATAAAACGTATATTTTGAATGTTCTGGGAATAGCCTCTAAGGCCTCTTTATTCTGGATGATTTTCATTCAATTTTGCATAACTGGTAAACCGTGATAGACAAAAACTTACCTAACGAAAATGTATAGCTCGTTAAAACACAATTTATGTTATATCCATTTTTTTTTTTTCGTGGAGTGGATACTTTTCGAGATATTCCTTGTTATTTGGTTTCAGCTTTAAAAAACTTACATTTTTCTCATACGGGAATTTGTCAAATCCTGGCCACGGAAATAAGCGGATTTCAATTCCATAGCAAGCACACTTTAAAACATTTGACCACCGATTTAGCCTAGGGTATTACCTTATTTCTCTTCTACCTCAAAGAACTAAACAATTAGATGGTTTCTGCTAATGTTTTAGCACGAAATAGATTGAAGAATAAGCTTATTAACAATAAATTGCTACAGAGATGTAGGGAAAGTCATATGAATGGAACATATCAGATTTCTAAGATTGGACATTACAAGGTAAATATTCAATATAAATATTTGGGAGGGATGCTTTTAGCAAAAGGTCGGCGCGTGCATGTGTATGCGTCTGTGAACTCTAAAACGAAAAGTTTGATACATACCTACCAATTTAATAGCCATTCAGTTGCGTATTCTCTTTGTCGCCTTTTTACTTTGGAATAACTTCATATTATAATGATGTACATTTTTACTTTCTCCACACGCATATGTACATAGTGTA
Source organism: Hymenopus coronatus (assembly GCA_030762935.1). NCBI lineage: Eukaryota > Metazoa > Arthropoda > Insecta > Mantodea > Hymenopodidae > Hymenopus > Hymenopus coronatus. Next base: position 79,425,674 of record CM060881.1, on the reverse strand, counting down.
TAGAAAAGGTAATATATTCCGCACAAAAAATCAATACCAAGTTTTCACGGAAATACAGCACTTTTAGAAAAAGTCAGCGTGTCTATGAAAACGATAATTCAAAAAAGAAAACTTGGTATTTAAGTTTAGTATCTTCCAAGAATGCGAAACGAAGATCTTGAGGAAAATTACCACATGCAAATTTCCTTTTACACGGAAAAAAAAAAAAATAGAACATTTTGAATTTCTCAAAAATGGCTGTAACGATTTTGATTAAAATACCGTATATTAAAGATATTTACATTCAAATAAAATGTATATCTTGAAGTTTCTGGGAATAGCTCCTAAAGACCACTTTATTCTGGATGATTTTTTCTGAGTGTTACATAACCAGTAAACCATAAGTGGTAGACATAAACTTACTACACAAAATATGTAGGTATCTTTAAAACACACAATTTATGTCATATATTTTCTTGGGGTTTACCATTTTATGTATCCCTTGCTATTGACTTCATTTAAAAAAAAAAACGCTTATATTTTTTCATGCGGGAATTTCTCAACTCCTGGTAATGTATAGAAACGGATTACAACCACATGGCAACCGGCTTTTAAAACATTTGACTATCGCTTTAGCCTAGTTTATTCTCTTATTTCCCTTCTACTTACAAGAAAGAAAGCAATGAAACCATTTCTGCTAATGTTTATCTCAATTAGCACGAAGTAAAAAGAAGAATAAGCTTGTGTTTGTTGCAGAACAGGTAGGGAAACTCATGTGAATGGAACACGTAGATTTTTATGTACACAGACCAAGCATATTAGCGAGAATTTCATCTGTAATGGTTATTCTAGTTTATTGTTTATCGCACAAAAAGTTCGCTCACCAAGCCATGAATTTCAGGATCCCGGTCTGAAGGAAAGTTTTCAACAGTTTAGAAGTTTAATTTAGCACACAAAGTTCTCAGTGTCCAGTTTTGCAAGGATGCGAAGTATTAATGGGTTTCAGACACTGAAATGTACAATGAATGTATTAGTAAATATGTATTACTCTTTTCGGGTTTGAAAGCGGATGAATTTGTAATAATGAATAGGTTCACGTGGGTATGTGGTCAGAATATTCTATGCTTGTGATTAATGATGATTTAGATATGTTTGCATATTCGAAGATGAGTTGTTGTTTTTTTTTTTTTTTTTGAAGAGAAAACCTGCTGGTTTTGTTCCAAAAAAATCAAATATATTTGTTTTCACCTGTCTTTTATCGTGCATGCAAAGATGTACAGAAATTTATATGAATATGAAGTATGCCAGGAAACCTTAATATCATATTATATAGATTTATGCAGTAGCACATGTCATTAGGTCACCGTTATGAATATTTTAAACGCTATCATCTAGCATTTTACATTGCTGAAGTGCTGATTTGACACTTAAACAGATTTGACTACTGAGTTCTTAATTTGTATCAATTTCTTGCAGTCCTTTCTAATGAATTAAATCATGTCATCATTATTACGTGGTTTTCTTGCTAAAACCTTATGCTTATGAACATATCCTTAAGAAAGAAACTCATTAGGGTAAGATCCAAAGATTTTGGTGAGTAATCAATTGATATTCTTGGAAATTCATTGCATAAAGCATCTTATACAATTCATATTTAGCAGGAGCTCAAACTTGTTGAAAATAGAATACATAGTGAATTTTCTGAATTCCACTCCATTATGAAGGAATTTTATACAGTGTTAATTGGCAAACACTAGGTGACGAAAACGTATGCAAAACTTGTAGATCTCATTAAAACACATAATATTTTACTCCAAATTACTTTGTATCAAAGTTTTTACAGGTTATTTGTTATTTATGGCTCGAACTGTTCAATATTTAATTATTCTTCTCAAGTCCTGTTGACTTTCAGTTGTTTCTCGTGATGTCATGAAAAGAGTATGGAATTTTAAGACTATCATACAGAATCTAGTCCTTAACTATTTGACTATCGCTATTCCCTTTTTATCTTTAATGAAATGCGTAATGTGGGTATTTCTGAAAACGTTTATCTCGATAATAATGAACTAGATAGAAAAATAACATTTCGTAAGAATATTTTGTTTGCCCGCAAATAAACGTTGGGGGCTAGAAAAAATCACATGAATGTAACACGTCACTTCTTTTATTTAGGCTAAATGAAATGCTAAAGATAGCAAATAATCGAACAGAACTTCCTTTCTGACAAGCAGCATGACGTAAAGGATATACAACAGAAATAACAAAGCCGTCAGTAGGAAGCCAATAATTGTGTATTTTGCAAATATTGCAAGTTCATTACGCAAACGCAAGGGGCAACACGCGCAAGTCCAGAGTGTATTCCATTCGTTTCTGTTGCCCACGCAGTGACACCACGTCACTGCATTCCCGTTTCCTGACAATGCTCTTCACGTGGCTGGCTCTGACTCAAAACCAGGAGACAGGCGCGCTATGGGGTCATTTCAGACCTGCAATTGAGTCAATTGTTCGCATTACTCGGCGTGACTCAACCCAAAACACAAGAGTGTGGCGTCCTTGTTAATAAAAGCGAATCTATACATCACAACACTCTACCTCTGAGGTCACTTCCGCAAACACTGTCCGTTAGAATTCCGGTTTCCGCTCTATACAGCGCAATACTGCATTTGTGAAAGTTAACACATGAAGTAAAGATTTCTTTATGGCTGTACCCTCGAATATGAAATATATGTAAACAATAGTTATTTTCAATACTTCTGCAGGAGAAAAAAAAAGTAGTTATTAAAAATTGAGTGAGCGTACTATAGTGAGTTGTGTGTATCTTTCAGTCAAGGATGCCCGCAGCGATTACTATAAAACTTGGTATTTTAACTCACTTTGGACCCCATGTAGAGAATAGGTCATCTTAAATATCTTCCCAATGAGTACAAAGTCAAAATATTGAAATATCTGGCATATTAGTGCGTGTTTGAAAGAAAATATTATATAGCAAAACGGTGTAACTGACGTTTCAGACAAGCGTTACTATTTCCAAAATGTAGAGAGGATATGCTATACTAATTTTGTTTTACTATTATTCGTGCACTTAAAGAGGTGGGGAAACCGGAACTCCTGAGCCCTTTGCAATATGTTTTCATATGCTACTGAGTAGTATAAGTGTTGCTTATTTGGTGACTCGTGGAAAGACATTTTCATCACCCCTGGTGTTCTTGAAACAGTTACGACGGAGAACAATGTAGTTCCGATAACATACGGAGCATAACGAAGAGGCAAGACGTTTATACTTAAAAACCTTCAACTTACGCTTTGTTGTTATTAATTGAAGAAAAAGTCTTTCATAATCGGTTTTCTAAATATGACAAAAGAATATACTCGTACGTTACACATGCAGATGCAGGTTGAGAGGAAAAATTCCAATGTGTTCCATTCACATGACTTTCTCCAACCATCGCGCAAACAAACTATTCTCACAAAAGATTATTTTTTACCACTGATAAACTTTAGCAGATTTTTTTTTATTACTTGCTTTCTTATAAAGTAGAAGGGAACTAAGGGAATGCACTAGGCTAAAGCGATAGTCAAATCTTTTAAAATCATCGCTGTGATACAACTTAAATCCCTTTCTCTTTGCATGGCCAAGAATAACACAAAAGAAATATGAAAGAAATGACGACATCCCACTTGATAAAAGTTTAAGTATTTTAAAATTGAAACTATAACAGCAAATATCTCGGAAATGTATATGATATACATTGTGTTTTAATGAGATTTACTTTTTCGTGTAGTAAGTTTTTGCAGTTTAGCAGTTGTGCATAAGCCATTCATAGGCTATTCCAAATAAATTCAGAGTATAATTTTTAGTATGTTATGTCTTCAATATTTGGTATTTTAATCAACATCCTTAGAGTCATTTTTGAGAAAGTCGAACATTTCGAAAAATCTTCCATATAAAGGGTAATTTGGGTCGGGGGGATTTTCTGATTTCTTCGTGTCACATCGTTGGAAAATACTTAACTTAAATACCAAGCTTGGTATTTCACCGACTTTTTGTTTTGAGTTCTGCTGCCCACAGACAGACAGACAGACAGACAAACACACACGCACACATACACGAAGTGCTATTTTTATTCAGGGGGCTAAAAATATGTAGGTATTCCAGTGAAATCTCGGTATTGAATTTTTGGGTGAAGTACAATATCTTCTCCACTGACTATGTACATTGTACATACAGTGTAGACAAAGTAAAACAGAGTGGGAGGGAGTGGTAGAGAAATCTCCGTAGTTTGTGCAATTGTTATTGCAGAACTGTCGGTTCTAGCCAATAACATAACACAAATACCATACTTGTGATGAAGCTCAATGTAATGTTTACTATCACACATCAAATAACACAATGGATAAGGAGTCCAACAACAGGAAATACCAGAACGCTAAAAGCATCTTTATTGTATCCTTTATGGTCTAATAACATGTTGCTGATGCATGATAATTGTTCCTGAGAACGGGCAGTATATCCTGAAAGTTCAAGGCGTGTATATGGGAGTTTTGATGTCAATATTTACTTCATATTTATGTTGTGGTCTGGATATTTCTGAAAACCCGTGACGCATCTCTTTTATAAAAAACTAGTTAAACAACACAATCTATATTACGTGAAGAGCTAGCCATGTGTTTAGAGCTTCGCCTTTTTTTTTTTTTTTTTTTTTTTGTTCTGAGAAACAGTCGTGACGTAGCCGCCTACGTATTAACGACGGGCGATGAATGCAAATGATTTTCAACGGGGCCTTCCTCTTAGTACGGCATTTGAATATATATAATACAAACACGTCATACTACTTTCGTACGGTTAATCCCAGGTTTGCTTCTTCCTTGGTAATACACCTGGATATGTGGTTTATGGTATAAAGGTACGATTTCTTTTCTTGGATATATCTGTCGTTCTTTTGAATACTATTTAGCTCCTAAATTTTAACATCAACTTAATGTCCTGCAGCTCCGAACTGCGCCTTCTACGTTTCCCTGTGCTATGATAAATAAATTCGCTGGTTATAACAAAATTTAAGTGTAAAAGCTTTCGACCAAATTCATTTGAAGATATCTATATGAACGAACTTTAGGCAGACCACAAGCAATAATGCGCCTGGTGGAACACTACAAAGTGCAAGTTTCATTGTGTCTTCAAACGTTCATTTTATGTGCTCTTCGATAGAGGTTTTGCAGTTTGCAGGATTCCTCTCTATACTTTAAATAGACTAACTAGGTGTAGCAAAAAATTACTGAGAATTTTCATAATAAATAAAATGACTACTGCCCACTTCGTTGTGTATTTGCCTCATCTCAGTTCACATGTTGGTTAGTTTCCTTTATTCTGAAAAGATGAATTTCGGGTAACGGTAAGTTCTAAGGCCAACAATTCCAACTTTGCTCGCCTTCATCATAGTACTCGCGGTTACGCATCAACGTCTAGCTGAGCGCGTCTAGTTAAGGAGCGTGATAATCTATATTCCACTAGGTAAAGGTAAAGAACAAGTGCTTGCGGTTCCTGCCACTTCATTCCAAAGTTTGATTCAGCCATAACGACAACTTTCCCACAACTCCGGTCAGTATTTAATGCGGCAGAGTACTCACTGCAAGTCGTGAGTACTCTGCTACTCTCTGGCGCACACCTGGAACAGTCTGCTCTATTCATTTCAGTACCAGTTGAGCATAATTCAACAATTTCATTCACATTTGTCGTCCGATATGACATGTGCCGTCCAAAAGTGGGAGGCATGTGAACATGTGTCGGGAGAGGCCGAATAGGCAAAACAGTAACATAAAAACAATGGGTATATATTATTTTAGGCTTTCTCCGCTACCCATATGTCAATATTTTCCCTTTATTATAGACATTATGTGGTACTTTGTGACTAATGATGGACCAGCCAGGTATTTCAAGGTAAAGCGACCATCACGTGACTTATAAGGCGGCAGCACATGTGCCAGCCTACTAGTTTAAAGAACGGTAAACTTAAACAAAAATAATAACATGACAACAAGTTATTGTGTTTAACTAAAGGATGTAGGACAGTCTTAGAGATAGCGGCGTAGAAATGTGCAAAAATTGAAGCAATACAAAATTGGAATAAATGTCCCTAAATAGTAAGAAATCTATGAAAAAAATGAACTCAAACATTTGTGGTTATGAAGCCATGACGATTCAGATCTCGGAACATAGTTTCTCCACCCCCATTCACATTTTGTCTTTCTTTCTTTCTTCTGCTTTTCTTAGTTTCTCCTGCTTTTCTTTCTTCCTTCATTTTACCTTACACACGCGCCTTTCTGTAAGAGAGACATATAAGCACCTTTAACTGAGGAGCTCGTAGCCCCTGCGCCACAAAACACCTTAGCGAGCACAATCATTGGGACGGGGGTAACGAGAGGGCACATCAGAGAGATGTATTAATCTGGACAATTTTAAATTAGAATAACTGGTACACTCATCCAGCTTACCCGGCTGAGGTTTCGAGGAATCCCAAATGTAATACGGGCTCTGACTCTGATTTATACCTCTCTGATTAGCATTCCTTGCGATTCAAGCCGCGAATACGCGGTTGCTGAGAATTGTGATTGCAAAATATTAAGGTAAAGGAAACATCCTCGAAAATGGAACCAAAACTAAATTATGGATCAAATAAAAACAGAAGAATAAATATTTCAAGGATAACAGGAGAAAAAGGAAGCAGCTCATAATCCGTACAAGTATAGGAAGTTTGTAAAAGCTAACCTTGGCATTTTCCACCATCATATACCGACTGGTTATATCTGGTGATAACCCAATTGTTAGGTTGGTTTTCATTGCTACCAAATTTTCTCAAATTGTACCAAACGAAAGGTAACCTCAAAGTTGGTTAGCACTGAGCCCGCTATACTGACAAGGATATCTGCTACTTCCTTACGTAGAACTCAAAGGTTTAGAACAATTATTATTATTACTATTACAGACAAACTGCTGCCATTTAGAGCAGTAAAATACACCTGCAGATAATACACATCAATATAACAATCCTTCTATGAAATATTTCGAACTTAATTCGCCTGAAACAGATTACAGTCTAAAATCTAATCATATTTGGCTCAAGAATTCTAAGAGAAACTGCATCATTTTTATTTAACGAGATCTAGCTAAACTTACTGTAAAATGATTTATTTGTGCCATTAAAAATCTCGTCCTCTTACGTTTTGCTGTGTTCACATGGAGTTGACATCACTCCTCATGATCGCATTGTGCTATTATCCATGACCTGCCGTCTAAACGAGACACTCCAATCTGTATGCAAGGTCAAAGCACGTCATCCATTCTCCGTAAGATAATCGAACATTGCTTTCGGTCTTGTTATGGCGCTAAAATGAATGCTTTAGTTATACGATGTATTTCTTTTTGTATCTATTTATTATTATTGAAAATGATATGGTTGGTTATGATGATGGGCATTTGATGCTTTTATGATGACAATAACAGGATTTTTCTCATAGTGTTTGTGTAAAATACTTTTTTTTTATGGTAAATGCTTTCTTTCAGTACACATATGCGCGAGAACCTTTTTAAACAATGCTGTTTTTCAACAGAGCCTGAACTATTTCCAGAGAAATATCGATATAAGTTTTTGGTGAAATGCAATACTTTCTTTGTCTACTGCAGTAAATGTTAGAGAATGTAAAAAAAATAGGTGGAGTATGAAAGAAAAAAAAATCAAGTAATTTGATAAACAGCAGAGAAGGTACAAGAACAACAAAAATAGAAGAAATGGAGAGATAGAGAAAGAATGGATGAAAAATAAAAGAAGTTGAAAGAAATAGGAAAAGAAATTTCTATAAGAATGAAATCAAAGCAAGATGCCGAAGATAAGAACTGAAGAGAAAAGTTTTGAGAAAATCGACTAAGACGAAGTGAAATTGCTGTATACAGTATGCTAAAGATAAACGAGCGAAAGATATAAACGCCTTGACCAAAACAGTAATTAAACCCACGCCATTCTGCGAATGCAGCGGTCGGTCGGAAGCCCTTGCCAAGTGAGATGTTAAAGATGCACCTGGAGACTGTGGGAATTAATATTTCTGGAATTTCCTTGCGCGAGGCGCAAGATTAACCTTATAATTAGGTCAGCGATAGAGTAAATTGGGACTTTTTTGAACCGTATCCGGCTCCTGGCCTTTACAGCAACAAAACCCATTTAGAAGGCGGATTCAACACCCCGCTTCAAAGGCACGTACTTTCCAATGATTTATTTACCTAGAGCTCACTTAGACGTGGCATATGTACATAAGGAGGTCATTTAGGCAGAAAGAGCGTTCGTAGAAACCACATGATTGTCCATTCACAGCCTAAAGTTACCGTCAATATGCACTTATTGTTGAATATAAAATGTCAGCTTTTCTTTACTTCTTTCTTTTTCTTCTTCTTCTTTTTTTGGCATACCATTTTATTTTGTTCGAATGGTTTATGGTAAATAGTTCACTTATGCCTTAGAGCTGCCTACTGTGTCATTTTTTCTGTTGTTTCTGTTTATGGTGACTAATCCTAGAGTTTCTACAGTACTGTTTACTCTGAATTATTTGTATTTCTTTTAATAAGTAAAATTTAAGTAAGCGTGCAAGGATGCACACGAGCAGACAGAATACGAAATGAAAAAAATAAGAGAAGCGGACCATTTAGTCTAAGCCATGTGGAAGACGAAGAAGAAGTAAATAAGTGTGCATATGAAGCAAATATTGATATAATGTTGTTCATTATACTATTCTTAATGTCTGTACAGTATACCTCTAACAGTCTCTGTACCCGCCGTTTACACCACGCCTAGAATACCCTGGAAGATGAGAGTAAATTAGAGTCCACAGAATTCATTGTATTAGATAATCCATTTCGTTAAAACATTTGCCTACCGAGGTGGTAGTTAAACAGCGTGGCCGGTCATTAAAACCGGGTCTTCCCCCATGCGGGTCTCAGAGGCTATCGCCAACCCGTCGTGAAGAGTTTTTCTTTATTTTCTTAAATAATGGACTTTTTAAACACTCTCTGTTGAATAATTAAATGTTCGCAGACTGAAACTCATATATTATTTATTTCTTGTAGAACCATTGCATTCGAAATATTTCATTAACATAATAATAAGTCGATGGCAACGACGACGATGATTATAATAATAATAATAATTTAATGATAATAATAATAAATTTGGCAAGAATGAAAACTACAGGATATGTTGAAAAATGTCGAGCACCTGCAGGGACACAACACTCTGGTAGACACATTAATGTACCTACTATTGGCATGGCGCCGTATTCACCCTGCTCGACTGTCTCATGCTCTTGAAGCACCGAGATCTTAACTGTCATTTGGCACCGCATTCTACATTAAACATTGTCTACATTAAACATTGGATTGCATTTAGTTACAAATGCCACCGAGGAGCCTAGTAACATGAGGTTATCTGTGGCGGAAAATTCTCGCAAACGAACACGTACATTTTTCCTTTTCAAGAACGGACATTTTTCCTTGAACAGTCACATAAATAAACCTCTTGAGGCTTCGAAAACTTCCTGTTAGACGGTTATGTATTACAGTTGCATTGTTTCATAATTCTTAACTATTTTTATCCTCAGGCAGACTAGTGACATTAATATTACCTGCCATGTACATAGTAGGTAGAGAAGGGATTGATTCCGCCCAAAATTACGATCTGAGTTTTATCGGAAATACACATTTTGAGAGACTCCCTGAATCCAAAAAAGCATTTTTAGAAAAAGATCGCAACAGTTTTCGATATTTTTTATTACTTAAAAATGGACCTAACATTTTTTATTAAAATACCATGTATTAAAGATATTTTAACTGATAAATAGAATGTTGAATTTTATGGAAATAACCTGTGAGGTCGTATTCATACGGAAGGAGGTATGTATAATCTTATATTAACTATTAAACGTTACGCGAATCACGAAAACACACCACACAAAAGCTGTAGATTCCTTTAAAACACATAATTTATTTATTTTATATACATTTTTGCGGCCATGTAGAGATATCCGTTATTAGCAGTTTGAATTGTTCAGTTTGTTATCATTTTTATCACAAAAATTCAGTTGTTTTTCACAATTACTTGGAAAGATTATGGAATTACAGGGTCAGCACATGGCCTACAATTCTTAAATATATAGATCCCTGTATAAAAAAACTCATATAACCACAAGATTTCGCACTTATTTAAGTATGGTTTAAAGCAAAATATTAATACATTTTGATTAAATGCATATACCTTGACTTCACAGCGCTGAATTTCAGAAATGTTGTTCACTTGACGAAGCCGTATACCTTTTATTTACCTTGCCATTTTTACTGCAGATAGGGGAAATGACGAATTTCATCCAAAAATTGATATAGAAATTCCACGTTTTGATGTGCAGTAGGCTCAAGAGAAAGTCATTTTAGAAAACGGCTCGTGTGTTGCGGGTATGTAAACAGCATAACTCGTAAAAAGGAAAAAGCCCCATAAGTATAAAGTTACTATCTTAAACCCTGGCATAGAAAATTTAGCTTGTGAAGTTCTCTTCATTCCGAATGGATTTTAAACAATGTTGTGTGACACTTTTAACTGGTAAACCACAAGAGATAAAAACTAATGCATGAAAGTTTAGGGATTATTGAAACATACACTCTATATCATATAACATTAAGTAGAAACAGCCGTTTTTATCTTTTAATACTTCGCAAGTTGAAATGTCATGAGGCGACCATAAGGCATCTTGCAGGATTCTTGGGTTTGTTAGAAACAGAGAATTTCTGTGGGAAAATAATATGTTGTTTTCGGTATCGTACCAGCAGCCAAATTCACATTCCTTAAATATAGATTATATCTCTCCAAAAAAGTAACGAAGGAGAATGGAAGAATCGTTTTTTATATTAATACTGAATGAGAGCTTATGTGAAGCTGTAATGGGTAGTGAATGACCTGCAAGTGTGATGTATCAATTTCTTCTCATGAACTTTGGAAATAATGCGTAACAACATCATCTACCGATGGCCCCTCGGTAACTTGTGAAGTTTCGCATTCGTGGTGGCCGCTCACTCTGGCCAAGGGTTTTTCTGTAGTTTTCCCTAGCTGGCAAGGCGAAAGCTACAGTGCTTATATCCACCACACATTTCCTCTCTCGCTTTTCTCCTTTCATTTGATTTCACTCTTTTATGTTTCAGGTGGACTATTTGGCTGCAGTTCCGTCCGGGGGGGGGGGGCAGATGGTACAGAGGTTTGCGAACTGGAACTATTTCTCGGTCCTGACAGAGGGAAGCCTGACGAGCCTCCATTCCTGGATCGCGTTCCCCGAATCCGCTAGAGGAACGTCTCGGGGCGACCATTTTGTGGCCGGATGGACAAGCCTGGAACAGATAGGAAAAGTTGTTGTCTGCGCCGGTCTACAACTCCTGCGGTTCTTTAACCTAATCCGTTCCTCCGGGGGCTGTAAATTCCATCGGGAGTCGAGATGCTAGGTGTCCCCCAATCAGCTGTTTCATTGTCAATATCATCAACTTGATTTTTAAAGAGCAAGTGTTGTTTCGGGTTTAATACCTCGTAGCTATGTCAGCACAGACTATTTCTGCCGAATATTGAGTATTTGTCATAATAAGATGGAAAGAATAAAAATGAATAAGCTTTTATATGAATATATAATTTCAATAACTAACAGGTGAAGTGCGTAACATTGATAGTTTATTTAGTTTAATTTGTTAGATAGAACCCTCAATGAAACTGATAAACCTACTGTTTACGCCTTAATTTTCTCTATTTTTTGCTGGTACTAATCTGAATTTTCCAAAAAATGTATTTAAATACCATTGTTATACTTATAAAGTTTGGCGCTTTATACGAGTATGTTATGCAAACGCTATAAAATACTAATGGATAGAGAAACCTTATATGTTTTAAAAAACGTTATACCTGTATTTCACACAATTAATAACTCTTTATTCTTAAGAACACGCATAAACTTTAACAGAAAATGGATTAGAATAATAAACCATGGATATAAAATTCATAAAGTATTTATGTATTAAACACACAAGGAAGTGATGTAGGAAGAAACGAGGAGAGCTTAGAGGAAACAGAAATGGGTGGGACAACACTTCTCTAACGCCTCTGGTATGACCTTACAACTTCTACATCTGTAACGCCTTGATCAGGAAGTTCGTTATCATCAATCACGATGTTTTATGCGAATGAAATTTCATAATAAGGTATCATGGTACTATCTGCTATGTAAAGAAATTCATAATAAGTCCATTGGAGTGTGTTTGCTCTTATTTCATATTAATACAAACCATTTGATGTTAAAGAATTCATTTTCTCAGCTGTAATGTCAAAAGAAATGTTGATGTGATTTTGGTTAGATAAGATCATAGCAAGACTTTGACACTTAGCTGTTTTCTAAGACCAGTATTTGTTTTACGATAACTGTGCAATGACTGTATCTGAAATGCCTGTTTTAGTGACATAAAAATGCCTTCTTATATTTAATCAAGGTCTAGCTATTATTATTACTATTATGTTGTTGTTGTTGTTGTTGTTGTTGCTGCTGCTGCTCAATAGTGCTTTTCTTCCATCTCCTTGACTTAAGATTTGCAAAGATATTTCAGAATTTAAATTAAGATCTCAGTCAATTAATACTAGTTTTATTTTACTTCACAAAGAGGCATATGATAATCCGGTCTTCCCGCTTTTCATTATCTTTCTCCCCGCACATGAACCAAAATTGTCTATCATCTGGTATATATTTCTGCCTGAATATTTTACCCTTAAATTGGAAAAAAGACTTAGCACTGCAAAAAGTTCTTAAATTTACATCTTGTTAAAATTCCGATCAGATTTAGGAAAAATAAGTTTTTTGTATTGTTTTTTTTTTTTTTTTTTTTTATTCAAAGATTGATTATCCTAAAGCATCGGAGTGCGTAAGCATTTCACCAACATTTAATATATTTAATTTTAATCAACATTTCACAGGTTTGCCTAACTAAAATATATAGGTCCATTTTCAATTTCATTCTCTGGAGCTTGATTTTACTTTTTAAAAGTAAGAACAGGTTGCAATCATAGATGTACATGATAATACCAGTGATAGACTGTATTTTTACAATTGGTAACTCACTATCACTCCAGACATCCGTTATATTTCATAGATTTCTAATAACAGAATATGCATACTTTGGTAAACAAGAAAACAGCTGACGAAATATTCAGCAACCATTCTACATGGACCCCATATACCACCATGGAATGTGCACTATTTCTCCGCTCATTCATTAATAAGTAGAAACGTGAGGTTTGTGCTAAAACATGACCATTTTTCTGCTACTTAACCAGCCTAGGAGGTGGAGTACGTTAATGATAAACCGAATGGTGGGAAACCCTGTCACAGTCATCCTTCACTGCCTATTACTCTCTCAGCATCTATTGTAATTGTGTTATTACCAGTGTAATTTGTTTTTTGACAGTGAAATATGGAAAATATGCTGATGTTTTTCGCCGTCCTTGCTTCGCTGTTCCAAGCGGGTGTTGGGAAACGAAGAAACCTTTGCAGAGATTGAGATTAAGTAGTTAAAGATTAGAACTGCCGAGTAGAATATATTGCTAGCTCTTTCTACTTACCGTGTTTTAAGTCAAAGCAAATGCACAATAAATATCTATTTGTTTAAGAATGTTGTGTAATAATTTCCAAATACTTCCAAAGAAACGCACGGTTAAGTGTTGTAAGGATAAACAGTCAAACCACGGGCAAGGTCGGGTATTTCAGGTAGTGTAAATATAAGAATGAACATTCCAAGAGAGCTAATTAAATGATTAACATAAAGAAGAACTTTAATAGTTGAAAAAAGCGTAATCATTTCTAAAAGTAAAACTAGTTTTGCTTTTGCTTTTAAACTAAATCCAGGAGGAGCTATGATTTGATATTGTTCTTTTAATTATGCTGTTTTGCTGTTTATCAGAAAACCTTCACAAAAGTCAATGTGTTCCATTCACGCGACTTTCTCTAGCTACTCCAGAAACTTTTCTTACAAAAGATTATTCTTTTATCTGCACCATGCTGATCAAGATAAACACTAGCAGAATTGCCCTCGTTACTTGCTTCTTTGTAAGTGCAAAGGAAATAAGAGAGTACATAAGGCTAAAGCGATAGTCAAATCTTTTAAAAGCCGGTCGCTAAATAAAATAATTGTAATTCGGTTCTTTTTGGTTGCTAGAAGTAAACAAATGAGAGACGAAAAGAAAGATGTCTTCCCGTTTGCTAAAAGTTTTAAATGGCTTAAAATTGAAACCAATAACTTGGAAAATGGTTAACTCTACAACAAAATGCATATGACATACACATAAATTGTGTGTTTTTTTTTTGAGATATACAGTTTTTGTTTAGTAAGTTTTTGTGGCATCTCTTACGTTTACCAGTTATACAAAAGTTATCAATATCAGTCAGCTACTTCAATACCAAAGTGGTGATTTCATATAAAGTGTATTAATAATATTCGGCATAATGAAGGGGTCTTCAGAGGCTATTCCCTGAGAATTCAAGGTATACATTTTGTTTGTCATAAAAATATGTTAAATATTTGGCATTTTAATCAATATCGTTAGAGCTATTTTTGAGATAATCAAAATGTTAGAGGTGGGATTTTCTTGAAAATCATCTTGTTGTATTCTTGGAAGATACTGAATTTAAAGAAACTTTTCGTTTTTGAGCTATGCAGCCCACCGACACACACACACACACACACACACACACACACACACACACACACACACACACACACACGGACATGTTACTAAAACTTCTTTTCTCGAATTCGAATTTTCGGCCTCAAAACATGTCTTTCTGGTGAAATATTGACATCGAATTTTTGGAAGAATACAATACCTTTCTTGCACTGCTGCCGAGATTTTGCTCGCCACAACTCCGATTCAATGTTTCTATCTTCGGATCGGAATGTCCTCGGTATTTGGAACATCTTTTCAGTCACAATTCGGTGTTGTTTCTGAACACTGCTGTTTCAAAGCGAATGTTCAGAATAAGCTCTGCATCTCATAGTTACGGTCAAAGCTTCCCTGAGGTATTCAGCTCACACATCATCCAAAAATAAATTTTAAAATAATAATAATAATTCGTCACTATATATTTATTTTACGTGCTAGATAAATAAATATTTCTTTTCCCCTTCAGACATAAAAAAGTTTAAAATATTGGATCCTAAACAATACAATAAAATCCAAAACATTCTATAACGTGAAAGTGCGATTGCATTTCGTTCTGAAAAACCAAGAGTCATTTTGCTCGGAAGGAAAGTAAGTGGGCAAAATTAAAACTCGGTAACACGTATGTGGGTCCACTGTGAAACAGTGAAAGTTGGCACAAATGTGACTACTTGCAGCGGCCGTCATTAAAGTCTAACTGGATATCTCCAGCAAGAGATAGGGCCTTTTCTTGTTCGTGAGGCATTTCACTCTTGCAAAACTCTACTGAAGCAACGAGATACATTATATATCGTGTCAGTCGTATTTTGACACCTTGACATACAGCAAACGTTGCATTCATCTTGTTCAATACAGTTATTTTTTGGAAATCGGACTACATAAAATTATAAGTACACTCATTTTTATTTTTCTAGCTCCGTGTATAATGGAGAAAGTAAGGTATTCTACCCAAACAATAGATATTGATATTTCATCGAAAATATATTTTTGAGGTCCCCTAAATTCTAAAAGGAATTTATAAAAAAGAAAAAAAGTTACATATGTATGTGGGTAAATATGCTAAAAAATTAAAAATCGGATAAAGACGATACTTCGTATTCATGTTCAGTATTTTTCAAGGATGGTACACAAGGATTTTTCAAGAAAATCGTTCAATCCAAACAAACGTGTATATTGCTGTTTTTATTATTATTTATGTTAAGATATTTTTGTGACAAACAAGATGCTTAATATTGAGTTTTCAATGATAGAATTGAATTATAATATTTCAATTAAGATTTGTAGATCGAATAAAAGCTGCTAACGTATTATTCAAGTGGTTTAAACCCATTTATATCTTATAATATTTAATTTATATCGTTTTAAATAAAACATATCTTCATTGTAAAAATTAAAATTTAATGTTTACAAATATGTTCAAAGATAATATCTATCGAGAAAAGGTCACGCCGTGGCTGAGTGGTTAGACCACTCGCCTCTCACAAAGGCGGCCCAGGGGCGATTGCATGTGGGATTTGTGGTGGACAAAGCGGCACAGGTAACCGTTTTCTCCGGTTTCACCCGCCATCACATTCCATCGGTAATCCACCTTCATTCTATGTATTATGAATAGGGATAGCATCTTGGGGACAGGGATAGCATCTTGGGGACCGATAGAGGGACACATACTTACGGTTAACAGTTGCATGCCTACCGAGTAGAGACCAACCTGCATTGGCGACTGCACGCGCCGAATATAAACAACCTGTAGTAACCCGTTGGGGAACGTGGTTCGACCTGGCAGTTTACTATGCTGTATATTACAATACTGTTTCACAGACAAGTAATGTCATTGCTGACAGCGCATGCTCTCCAATCAAGATTGCAAAATCCCTTGCTTCAAATGGATTGCATGAAGATTTGCAATTCATACAGAGGAACTTTGCCGATATATCTACGACAATAACACACATTTAGAAACATCGATCATTAAAATGCCTCCACCCTAAAAGTTGTCGATTAACTTGTGCAAGTAATTAATCAGAGATCCGTGACACCTTTTAGACAATGTGAAAACGAAAGTGAAGACAGTGTTTGGAGCAAATGTCGGATTTTTAATAATGCGTGAAATACAAAATGTGCTACGAGGTGTCGCTACGGAAATAATTGTTGATTTGTTGTTAATTTAAACTTTTAAACAGGTGTATTTTTCGATCAGAGCCTTTCGAGATAGCAAAGGGATAAGGTAGGAAACCGGATGCTTGTGCCCAGTAGGTTACATGTGTCGGAACTTTTGAGTAAACCACTATGCAGCCACATGACATTGTTATCATCTCCTTCCGAAGCCTCAAAAGGCTCTGACCAAACAATAAATATCATTTCACCATTGCCTTAAGTACTATTACAAAAAGATTAATTAAAATATGTTTGGAAAAACGCTTATTGTATTAATGTTATTTTTTAACTAACTTCTTTTCATCAGAAGTAATTGCTATATTACTATAATGTGGTTTAAGAGACCATTACCATTATTTAAGAGAACTTATATTCTTTGAAAGCAATGTTGTTTATGTTCTACTACAGCACAGACAAAAATAGGAATAAAATGCCGTTTGCATGGTTATAAAGCAATATGATTCTATACGCCTGTCTGAACCTAGTTTCTTTTCATCCTTAGCCATTAACCACAATAATACTAGTCCAAAGTTATAACTTCCTTCGAAGGGAAGTAAAACGTTGGTCCTTTGTGGTAGATTTACGGCACGTAAAATAACCTCAAGCCTGATAAAGAGGCTCTGAGCAAAATTAAGCAGCCTTTCACGCCCAATGTAGGATGGAACTCTGAGCACCACAGAGTTAAAAAGCGTCCATAAATAAAACTCATTTCCATTTTCTAAACCTATAAGAACGTAATTATAAAAGTGCATATTGTATAGTGGTTATTACATTATTATTGTTGTTATTATTGTTATTATTATTATTATTATTATTACTGCATTAGTTACTTGACAAAATTCATACTTCCCTTTTGAACTTAAATGCTATTCATTGAATAATTTGCGTGAAAAAATAGCTTTTATAATTTAAAATTAATAGTATGTCTTATTGTTTTAATTTCCCAAATATTAATTTAACTCATAATTTTTAATTGGATACCTTTCCTACATGTTTGAATGGTATTCGAGGAATCCCCCCTTCAACATGAGATGTTCTCATTAAAGGCTAGAACTAGAAGTTAACCACCATTACTTATATTTTGTGTAACATTAAATTACAAGATGGAAATTTTAAAAGTCGATCAATAATTTCTGCCACAAGATGAAACCCAGCCTTTCTGGTTTTTTTTTCTTGATTTCAGCATATGAACATTTATTTTAAATTGCCTCTAGGTTGTAATTCTACCCGAATATTTTGCTCATTGTTTGGAAAACGACTAATTTAGAGACCATAAGGTTGAATTTTAAGTGATAAAATTTAACGAAAATTTCTGAAATCATAAGTCTTTCTGTTATATTTCATTAAAAGATATTGTCTTAAAGCTTCGGAGAAAACAAATACCCATAAGTAAAACCAGGTGTAGTATTGTTTTAATATCTGTTTTAATGATCGGAAACCGGAGTGATATGAGCTGTTGAAATTGTGTTATCTACTCTATTAAGTTCATTGATGTCATATATATATGTAAGGAATGCATAAAATTATATCAAAATAGCTGTTTAGTTTAATCAGAATGACACCAGCTCATGTAGAATAGTACAGAAACGAGCTCCAATCTTACTTCATTTCAGAGGCAAATTGGAGTAGAAAATTTTGTTCGCAATTATTGCAACGTGCGCTAAATATTGCTGACATTAAGTTGTCTTTCAATTGCATGATGTATGCGCAATTATATATGATAGTTTGTTACGAACCTTCGCATGAGAAGCAATTTACTAGACACTCTAAAAGGTTAAGGTTGTTTCAACCAAGGTCTATCACTGGCTCAGTAATGGATAATGTTCGTTATGAAATGAGGCAGTCTTTTTCTATATTATACCAAGTGGCCCATTAGCGCCAGCATTAAAACAAATATAGACAACCATTAAAACAGGATACAGCACTAAGATGCTAGTTTAGAGAAAATGAACAAGGGAAGTCAAGCCTTTGAATTCAGCGGCTATATGTACTTATATACGTACTTATATATATATATATATGTGTGTGTGTATGTGTATCAGCAACATACCGGGCCGCGCCGTGGCCGAGCGATCAATCCATTCGCCTCTCACCTAGACGGTCCGGGTTCGATCCCAAGCGACCGCATGCGAGATTTGTGGTGGACAAAACGGCGCAGGAGTGGGTTTTCTCCGGTTTCTCCCGCCATCACATTCCACCGGGGCTCCATCATGTATCATCAGTGCCAGAGAAGTAAAAGCGGGCATTAAACACTACAAAAAAAAAAAAAAAAAAAAAAAAAAAAAAAAAAAAAAAAAAAAGGAACATATCTTCGACAATCTTTAATTATTTCGCACCGAAATCTATAAAGTAGTATTATAGACGATAGAGTGCAGTAATACCAATATTTGCGAGAGCTGTAGAATTGCAATATCTTGTAATCTTCTTCTGTATAAATAACACTTTTGTCACTTGGATAAGTGAAACATATGTTCTGTGAGATTCTTTGTTGTTTCATGTTTAGAATAGACCTTCAGAGAGGTGATCGAATTTCTGCGAAAGTGTAATACGTCTGGTATGCTTTTTGAATTCCTGAGACAGCTGTGCATAAGCAATTTGTTTCCAAATGGAAAATTGTCATGGTACAAGAGTTTTCCAATTTGATCAATCTAATAAAAATCTGATGAATTACACAAACGAAACTTCTTCCGGCTTCCTATAACTAATTCACATAAAATACTACCTGGGATTCGAAATGTTACAAACATTTAAATTGTAAAATTAATAGCAATGAAGTAAACTCTGACTTCATTTCATTATCCAATGGAACACAGGAGGCTGAGAAAGCGATTCACAATGTATACGAGCACTAACAAGCTCATGAAAAATCAAAGAATGAATACATTTTGAAATTGCTTTTACTATTACTATTGCTTTACTATTACTTCGTTATTAGTTCAACTCGTAGTTAAATATTTAACTACGGGAAAATTTTAATTTGTAACAAAGAATAATGTTATAAGAGCAATTGAAGGGTTGAGAACCATAATGGGCCAAGCACATTTTTTAAAAATGGAGAAATAGAAGGTCAATATTTTTTCAATATCATAATTTATTGAGCCAACTTACACATAACTAAATGCTACAGCAATCTAGAATATATTTTTTATCTTATATTAGTACAACATTAATGTGGCTTCATGCAAAATTAGGTTTTACAGTTATTTATTGGGAGGTATTTTCCTTTGCTGGGATTTGGCCCAGCCTAAAGAAATGTAACTGGGCCATTTCCATACATCTAATCAATATCTTGCTGATGATCATTATTGACTTGCACACGCAACCTCTTGTAAAAATCATGATTCCTTGGAGGAATAAATGGTAGCATGGACATAAGATCATATGCGGTAACGTGATTTGTTGCATGGATTTGGACCACTCTGACTCTAACAGAATTTGTAGTTTCATTTAGACCGATATTTTGATGCTCTACTGTTTGTAAACGGGAAATACTGGTCATGGCCCACTGCAATATAAGATGTATAACCATAAACTATACCGACAGATGGCAACAGCTCAATTTTGACCTCACATGGAGATGGCCCACTATAGTTCTCAGCCCTTCAATTATTCAGTAATTGTTATAGGTATCTTAAAGAAATTTATATTTTTCCTTTGTACGCCTTTATAATTTCCCTTTTGTAGTATAAGCTTATTATTTTGAAGTCCAGAACATTATCTGAGATTCTTGCTCTTGGAATTTCAAATGTCACATTTGGTACTTCTGTAACTTCGTCTCGCAGCTATACTGTTTACAGAGAGACTCACCAGCAAGCGCACAAATAGCCCTTTTTCTTGCTACTAATAATCAGGCTTAACTCACTTGCTTTTTCTTAAAAATTCTGGATTGCTCGAAAAGAGCTCCACGCTACCTCACTTCTGAAGCGCTCTGCATTTGTAGCTACTGCTTAATGTCTATTAAATCTTCCTTCGGTTTGCCGTATTAAGTAGTAATATTGTTTCTATTTTCGGAGTCTTTGGATTCTAAAACGTTCTAGTTTGACAAACTTCCAGCTCGTGATTCCGGAATCTCCGGGTAATTGCTGCTTTGCTGCTAACCCTTCTTCCCGTTAAACCAGAGATCCTGTAGCGGTGGGCTGTAAAACTGAGTCTGATATTGTTGCTGCCCATTTTTATAATGCATATTTATTTTTCGGTCGAGACCAACGCAACCTCAAAGTTACTTTCTTAAGGAAGCTACATTTTGCCTCCTCTGCCAGAGGAAGCAAATATATATGCTAATCGAATTATAGTAATGTGTTGAATCAGATTTATGAGGAATTTCTTTTGATACAGTGTTTTTAGCGGGAAAATATTTATATTTGTCACATTTTCAATTTTTCAAGAAATAAAAAACCATTACCAATTTCTTTCTTGGAGGTTCACTTGGGTTGCTAAATTTGTTAGAATAACACATCGCTTTTGTTTCCTATTTCACAGTATGGACTTAAAACCCTTATGTATAAGTGAGTTTGAGAAACCTATTGTTACATTACAAGCAAGTAGTACTTAGTTATTTAATTCTTTGTAATTTGGGCACCACATCATACAATTATTCTTACAAAGACTTCTTCTTCTGACTAGTTATCGCCAATCAAGATACACATTAACAAAAAACGTCTTATTGTTATTTCCTTGTATGTAGGTACAAGAGAAATAAGGAAATGACTGTGTTAAAGCAATAGGCAGATGTTTTAAAAGGTTATCGCTAACTGAAGACTAAAATTCTGTTCTTTTTGCATGGTAAGGTGTAAAAATAAAAAATAAAACCAAAATGATGCTTCCTATTTCTGAAAAGTATAAGTACTGGACAATTTAAAACAATAGCAAGGAATGTATCGGAAATTATTAGACGTGCAAATATGTATTGGGCCTGAATGGTGTTTTTTTATAAATATATATACATAAATTAATATAATTATATAATATAAAATTATATATAAATAAAATGTACAATAAGATTTTTCCACCTCCTACTGTTTTCCAGTTGTACAAAAATCATCCGGAAAGATTTTAAAGCTGTCGTTGTGTGAAATAATTAATATTAAATGCTCTATTGATTTATGGGTATACGACAAAAGTGAAGCAAGTCCCTTTGGCGCAGAGGATAGCGCGTTGGACTTCTAATCCAAAGGTCGTGGGTTCGATCCCCACAAGGGATGTATATTTTTTGACTGCCTCTGTGGTCGAGTGGTTAGTGAGCTGACTTCTCCCCCGGAGGTCGCGGGTTTGATTCCCGGCTGGGACGGTGAATTTTTCTTTAGCCAGAATTATTCCCTATCCCCCACAGAGTCTGGAAGTATATATGTGAGAGTGAATAAAATAAAATATTTAAACTAAACTTAAAAGTGCAAAGCCCCCAATATGACCTTAGATGTTAAAGGGGAAGGAATATCTCGGAAATGGTCGACTACACGAAAAAAAAATGTGATAAATAAATTGTATGTTTTATTGAGATCTACATTTTTACTTTCTCTAGCCCAATATGTACAATGTACATAGGGATAGAGAAGGTATTGTAATGCACCCAAAAATTCGATACCGAGATTTCACCGGAAATATATGTTTTGGGGTCCCCTGAGTCCGAAAAAAGCATTTTTAAAAAAAGGTGCGTGTGTGTGTGTGTCTGTGGACAGCACAGCCCCAAAACGAAAAGACCGTTAAATACCAAACTTGGTATTTAGGTTTAGTATCTTCCAAGGATGCGACACGAATATTTTTAAAAAAAATCCCCCTACCACAAACTACCCTTTACATGGAAGAAATTTCGAAAACTTTGTTTTTCTTAAAAATGGCTCTAACGATTTTGATTAAAATCCCGTATATTAAAGCTATTTATGTCCGAAATAAAATGTATATCTCGAATGTTTTGGGAATAGCCTCTGAAGACTTCTTTATTCTGTATGAATTTTGCCGAATTTTGCTTAACTGCTAAACCGTAAGAGATAGGAAAAAATTCGCTGCACAAAAAATGTGCATCGCATAACGATAGCTTTTAAAACATTTGACAATCACTTTAGCATAGCGCATTCCCTTATTCCCTTCTACTTATAAGGAACTGCGTAATAAGAACATTCTGCCAATGTTTATCTCGATTAGCATTGTGTACAAAGAAGAAGAATCTTTTGTAGGAGGTTTGTAGGGCAGCTAGAGAAAGACATGTGAGTGTAACACATCAGACTTTTTGTGTAGGTAGTTTGTCTATCTCTTACGCTTACCAGTCATAAAAAAGTCATCCAGAATAAACAGTTCTTCAGAGAAAATAAAAGATGTAAATTTCATTAGCCATGTAAATATCTTTAATTTTCCGTATTTTAATCAAAATGTTTAGCCATTTTTTTTGAGAAAATCAAAATGTTCGAATTTTTTCCAGGTAAGGGGTAGTTTGGGGTGAAGGAATATGCCTCAAAATCTTCGTGTCGCATCCTTGGAAGGTACATACAAAGCTTAAATACCCATTTTAGTATTTTACCGAATTTCTGCTTTTGAGTTATCGTGTTCACAGACACACGCGCTTTTACGCGGACGTCTTTCTAATAATGATTTTTTGGATTCAGCAGATCTAAAACATGTATTTCCGATGAAACCTGATTATTATATTTTTGGGTGGAATATGATATCTTCTCTATGTACTATATACATTGTACATACGTGCTAGAGGAAGTAATTTTTTTCAGGGACCCTCAAAATACGTATTTCAGGTGAAATCTCAAGAACGAGGTGGAATACAATACCTTCTCTACCTATTATGTACATTTTATCTTATACATAAATTAAAAATGATACAATATCACATTTCATATGTAGTTTAGTTTGTTCCTCATGTGTATTTTAAATAGTACATTGTCATAATTTACTAATTATTTATTACAAACTAAATGTTGCCTCATCATATTATTGATAATTCATATTTTTTTATGTTACTATCCAAATTTTTATAAACTTTAGAACTATAGCAGCATATTTATTTTGCATATTATAATGATTTTTAGGTTTCGGGAGTCTTACTCATAATGAATCAGCATCGCTCTGGATCTCATTTGGAATAGAGAGATCTCAGCAGTGTTCACTACATGCCTAAAACCAAAACAAGTTTAATTCGCAGAAAAGCAACTAATGTAAAAAACAACAACACATAATTCCGTTGCAAGTTTCGCAAACTTTCACCCATTTAGCGCGTCTAGTAAGAAAGAGATTGTTATACAACTGATTACCGTAACAGGATTCGTGGAGGAAGCAGTTACATGACAGTAGAACTCTTTTTCTGTATCGGTACAGACACTCATGGTCAGACAACAGAAGCTTCATTCATCGGTACACGCCCAGTGCATTAGGAAAACATATTGTCTCAGGAAACTCACTTTAACTTCAACAGTTATTTCAGGTCTAACCCTCGTCCTCTTGTTTCTTTCTACGGATTGCGTTGCTCTCTTCTGAATATTAGCAAAAAGATCTTAAACTACTTAAAGTAAAATATGTGTTGTGCTAAAGTCAGTGAATAATTCACACATCCGTTTGTAGTAATCACACACTTTTTTTTTTTAACTATTTCAGTTATTCGCCATGTATTTTTTTCCTAAAAATAGCGTTAAGTTAAGGTAAAAACGTGTTTAGTTAAATGCAATTCATTTAGACGTAGTATAACAAGCACTTGCAAGAGAAGAAAAATAAATCGCAATCTGTTAAACATTTTCGTCAGATCACGTTCTTACACTTGGTAAATTATAAACGTGCAACATTAAATAGTTCGAAAATAGCTTACATTGTGAATAATTTTATTTGGCGTAAACTGACCATTTTAATAAGTTCTAAATGTTTCCTGCTACAATGTTTTATCTATCTCTGATCATGATTCTTCAGTTATACAAAACCCAACAAAATGAAATATTCAATTGATGCCTATGAAAAGGTAAGAGAAAACTCAAGAGAGACTTTTTATATTTCAATTTGGCATATCAAATATACCATTATTTTAATAAATACCGTTAGAACAGAAAATATGAGAACATTAAACATATTTAAGAGCATACATGGAACATGAGTATGTTCGCTCCCTTATTAAATAAAGTAGTGATTGTCAGATAAATTAATATTTATCTTATCAGATTTGGACCATTTTCGCATGCTAAAAATAGATTTCAACCCTGATTTTCACTGACTGTACACTGGTGTCAGAGTGATACATGATATACTACAGTAGCCACGAAACTATAACATAAAAAAAAAAAAAACTTGGGAGGTGATACAGATTGAACTTAAAATTTACCCAAACAAGTCCATTTTCCTGAATCCTACAATTTATTTCTGTGCTTCTTTCCATATTAATTGTTTGTTACATGTATTTAAACTCATAAGAAGTATTAAACTTGCAACATAAAATGTATAAGGTAACAATTAAAAATGCCTGCGCATAATTTCCAGTTTTAAACAGAAGAGGGATGGTAAAGTTTGCAATTGCTTGGATATGACTTTTTTCCAAAATTGTATCTTGTTCTTGGACAATTGTCAGGTAGCTTTCAGATCCATGGGCCTAGGAGTCATTTGAGCAATCATTTCATTAATTGATTCTTCCAATGTTATCTTCCTTTAACAGACGTTAAACTTTCAATAAATAATACATATAATAAACATAGGCAACTAACATCTAGTATACGTATTGCTGAAGCATTCTGAGAGACAATTCCAAAATTGATATTTGTTATCAAAAGTACGATTAAATTGAAAGTCGTGTTGTTCAGGAATAGTTTAAACAAACCGATTTCTCTTGTGAATTTAGTGTAATATGGATTGGATATTTCTAAACATGCACAATTTACAATTAACCCTTATTCTGTTGTCTTGTTCGTTAGGTGTATGAATATTTTGGCACAAATATGTGCATGGTATTTATGTAAACACTTAAAAGGAATAATAAGTCTCTGAGTAAATTTCGAACAGAAGAAAAAGCATCTCTGGGATGCTTAAGGGATTGTAAATAATCTAATAAATCGCTAATTCTCAGCCTTAGAGTAAATCATTTATCTAACTGACCTTATTCATACACAGGAATTATGTAATCTGTTGACAAAATTTGCCTATTATGCCCAATAACGCCACGGTAAAAATATTAAAATTAATTTTCAGAGACTTCAATGCATGCATAAGATACATACCTGTTTGTACTACAATAACGTTTATTATATTCTACTCACATGCTTGAGGAAAAGGTATAACGATAAAACAGTAACAGCATACATACCTGAAAAGAAAGGAAAATAGTGTAAAAAAGCATAACCTTGCGATGACAGATTAAAAGAAAAATAACTTCAAAAGACACAGCCTTCACATAATTCAGCACTTTCTTATTGTATAATTACTATTGTACATGAACGTTTCAATTAATGTCTTTAATGTGTGCATTTCTTGTATACTTTTTCAGTAAAAATTGCTTTCTTATGTAACAATTTTTCTTAGACTCTTTTCAACAAATTATATTACATCATGTTGGTAATTTATGTATTCAATTTTTAAAATTCTGATGTGTTACATCCACATTACCGCTCTAAGATCTATCATTGATAGTACAATTTTACGGAGGTGTATATTTCTGCCTATTTCACTTTAATCGAGGCAAACCTTGCAGAAAGAGTTACATTACAAATTTTGCTACACATACAAAGCAAATAGTGATTGTCAAATTTTAAAGAACCGGACGGATTATGCTGGGCTTAAAATCCCATATTCTTTCCAGGTATTTGCGAGAAACATCTGAATATCGGAAGGGGTTTAAGAGAATGACAAGCATTGAGCAAGTCGAAACTTAATCATGGATATCTCAGAAACTGGATTATTTCACACAGAAAACATATTTGGAAGAAATTGTGTGTTTTATAGCCCCCATTTTTTGTGAAGTGCGTTTTCTTTTGCGTTTAATGTTTACCAGATGTATAAGATTGTACAAAATTTCTTTCAAATGAAAAGTGTCTCCTTAGATAATTCCCCCCAAAATACAATATATATCTACATTCTTTAATCAAAACCGTCAAAGTAATTTGTCAGAAAATCAATAATTTCAAAAAATATTTTACTTAAAGGAGTTTTGGGTTGGGAGATTTTCTTGACAGTCTTCGTTCGAATCTTTAGAAGATAATGAATTAAAATATCAAATTTGTTATATGTCCAACTTTTCGTTTTGAATTATGCTGTTCATGACACACATTCCTTTTACTAAAAATGTCTCTTTTGGGACCAGGGGCCCCAATTTCCGGTGAAATTTCGATATCGAACTTTTTGGGGGAACCCCTACCTACTAAGCACATGATACAGAAAGAAAGATAAAAGGTAAGCACAAAGACTATTTCTGGTTTCGTTTTATTGATTGCATCTGTGTGGTATGTAAATTTTTCAAAATAAAGTGTTTTAGTAAAATTGTTGTAGCTTGTTCATAGAGAGACTCTAGACTCTGTTTTGGGAACTAGTTTTCACTTTCCAATCTGAGACTGCCTTGTTACTGCAAGCCCAGTTAAATAATCACATCGAGAATTGTCGACTTTCCCTTGCTGCCGCCATGCCATGACACATTGCACTTGGCCTGCTTAAAAACGTTACAGTCGGCCATGATAGCCTCACCTTTGAAGCGAGAGAGCGCCATAATACGGCTATTGTATTGCTTCCGGATCACGTTCCCATTACCCGCAGTGTGCACATTTATCATAATCTCCTTCCTCCATCGCGGATTTACGTCAACTAAGGTCGTGCCGTGATATGTCGCTAGTCCTGTTTCTTAATTCGACTCTCGGACAAGCCTTTCTCTTCTTATGTTATAAGTGCTCATGCAATACTAGACAAAGCTATAATACTCATTCTGTAACTTGCTGTCCCATATAACCAGCTGTCTCTAAGCACAACAGTGGTTCGAATTTTCTTGTTTAATTGCAAAAAGGTCTTGTGGCATGGACATTGGCATAATACACATTTAAACTCACTGTAAAAAATCCTTAATAGTTCAGTTTCCAACCTGATTTTGCTTTTGGCAATCTTCAAATGATAAATGAGAGCGAGAGAGAGCATGCATATATGTTTATTTTACATAGTCAAAAGTTGAATAGATATCTTCTGCAGCAAAATGTTAGCATACAATGATTCTTTGAGCAAAAACGTTTGCTTATTCTCAAGAGACTAACGGAAGTAACAAATGGGTCAGTGGCTCTCTTTTAATATTTTTTATAAGCTAAAACGACTTTTTAGATATGTCAGCTTGCAAATGTGATGGTCAGCTTGCAAATAAGTCTCGAAATAAACTCCATTCATATTTGCATTTATAACAAATTGAGTTTTGAATTATGTAATTAAGCGTTACTTTAAATGTTATTACCCAGCGGGATGGCTCAGGCGGTTTCGTTTGTGGCTCGCACTCGGGAGGTTCTGGTTTGCTTCCCGTGGCTGGCCTATCTGATCCATCGGCTTTTTCGGAGGTTTTCCTGGGTCACCAGCGAATGCTGGGTAGGTTTCTTTCAACCCCCGAATTTCCTGTCGCTCCATGTCGTTTCCATTGTCATTTCATTCATCCTTCATTCCGTTGACTACTTTCAGGTTTGGAAGTGTCGGTGATGGTGCTCGGTGCGGCGTGGCAGGGAAAAAGAATGCTCTGAGTAAATATCTCCGTCCCCCTACTTCAGCTGGTGGCCGCTCCTGAACCTTATGCGGGGCGGGAGACACCGGTCTACCTGTCCGACTGTCGGGGTACTTCAATTTAGAAACTAGAGGTCCTGTCATTGTTGGACTGGCTCCTGGTTCTGCCACCCAGTGTATCCTCTCATCTCATTCCTCCCTCCTGTGAGCGTAACCTCAGGTTGGGTGCTGAGTTTCCTCCGACAAGTATCCTCTCTTGTCCTAAGTATTATTTAAAATGCTCACTTATTAATATAATTGTGCTTTTAAGATTTTAGATAACGGTGTATTTTATTTTATTGCATATTTGAAAGTTGGGAAACTGTTCATATATTTATTGCGTGAACCAGAATCCATGCGCTCTTCGCCAAAAAGTAGTTATACTTAAGAAATAGGAAGCTTCATCTATATGATGTTTGCTGTTTATTACTCGAAGACGTATTTAAGAATGCAATGGCGGGTTGCAAATCATGAATCCTATATTTTTCTATACAGTATGTTTGTTACAAAACTTGGCCACCATGGTTTTGTTATATTTCTCTGCATGCACATCCGGTTTGTCGTCACACGTGCGTCAATCTTACTTCTGTTCTAGTCCAGTTCACACGTGAATAGCATTAGCAATGTTTAGAAATGTTTAGTTTGCTTGAAGCGCTTTCAAAACACAATACTGTACCATAAAGATTGTTAATGTATGTGCTTACACTATCTTATAGGGAAGTTGTAAGGCAATTTGAAACTAAATTTCTTAGCGTGCGTGTTCCGAGTAGAGAAGTCGTTCGTTTGCTTGTAAATAAATTCAGGGAGACTTGGTCATTTTGTGATAGGAAAAGAAAGGTAAACAGGCTTACGGAGCAGAGATTAGTCAAAATCGGAGTAAGGTTAGAACAGACAACTCGAAAATCTCATAGGCTCCTTGCACAAGAAACTGACATTTCGAAAGCTTCAGCATGGAAAGCAAAAACTTTTAAAACTCAAACCATAGAATGTTACTGTTGTCCAAGAATTGTTATCACGTGATTACCAGAGCCGGGTGAATTACTGTAACTGGATTTTGAGGAATGTTAATGATGGAACAATCGATCCAGGAGCAATGCTGTTCAGTGACGAAGCATGGTTTTATTTATATGGTCATATGTCATCACAACACAACCGACATAATGCTACAGACAAACCCAATTTCGTTCATAAAACTCCCTTGCATGGTCAAAAAACCAGGGTATGTTGTGCAATAATACAGAATAATAGGGCCTATTTTTATGATTGTTCCATAAATGTATAAAGATACTGAAATAGTACTTTGGCACCATGTTTCGAACAGCTAACGGACATTGAATGTCGGTCTGGATATTTCCAGCAAGATTATGCCATTGCGCATACAGCTAATGAATAATTACAGTTTATTGCGGGAAATTTTTAGAATAGAATCATTAGTAAGGGATTATGGCTCGCTCGGTCCCCTGATATTACGGCATGCAATTTTTATTTACGGGGCAACCTGAAAAATAAAATATACAACATTAATCCCCAAACATTAGAAGAATTAAAACAAAATATCAGGACAGAAATTAATACTATTTCGGAAGCTGAGCTAATGCATGAGAATGAAAATTTTCTCAGAAAATGCCGTAGACGTACTGATGCAAATGGGCAGCATTTACATGTCCTGTGATAAACATGTTTTGTGTTCATTCTGACAATTGTGATTTGAGATGTTATTTGACGTCCACGCATGTGTGACTGGTGTACAGTAACAGTACGTGACCGGGAGATGAACCATGCGCCTGCCGGCCAACTTGTGTAGCATACTTACTGTACATTTGTATTGCATGTTCTTTATCGGATGTAAAGAAGAAAGAGTGTTCGTGAATTTTAAACCCAGTTTTCATTTTGAAGGTATCTAACGATATAAATAGACAATATTATGTGCAGAATAATTAATTATATGTTATTTATTTTTGCACATTCCGGTGTGATGTACAACCTGTTTGAGTTAAGTAGGAAATAAACACAAAATGCGCTTATTTTATGAATATTTATACTTTTGTTATGAAAATTATATGTTTTATAATTATTTAACATAAAAAATAGGTGCACGAGAATTTACCTTGTCGTAAAAATAAATAAAACTCCACTCACTGAATATAATGAACTTAAAGTGCTCGAAGTGCAGACACACAACTTTTGCGTTAAAGTGATTTGGAAGAAAATGTGCTTAAATCACCGACGGTTATTATTATTATTTTTATTATTATTATTAAAAGTTAACAACTACCCAGGATAGAAGCATGCACCCAAAGATGGATACTAAATGGATAGTAAAAACATTTCAGTCAAATTCATTCAGATCTTCAAGAATAATGACAAATTTCATTCGCAAGTACAAAGAGCAGACTGCTTTAACCTCATATCAAATGGATAAATGTTTGAATTTAATGAAAAATCACGGCATTACACCAATAATTAAACAACGAAGTACTAATAATGTGCACAAACATGAATCCTGGGATGATATATTTCTTAAAGTGTCAAATTTGGCAGACGCAAAGAGTTTACAGTTAAGCAGTGAAAGCTGAAACTGAGATGTGATACAAAATCAAGTTCCCACGTGTTTGACGTAGTACTTCGTAACAAGCTAACCGTGACTGTATCACTGCGCAAATAATGTCAAACAATAAGTGTTAATAATAGTGTCAACATATTGCGAGAGCTAATTTAAAGGGGCAACAGAGCTGTCAAGTCTCAAGTACCTTCAGTGACAAGTTCGCTATAATTCTCCGATCACTGACGTCAACGCAAGGCAGCGACATTATCAACGTATATCAGGGAATACTCAAGGTTATCTGGCCTCAAGCTGGGGTGTAGCCTAGGGTGGAGCACTGCAACCATGCACTGTTGCAAGACTCTGGGACTCCACCCCAGGAAGCATATGTCACTATTTGATAAACTGGATTATGGTAATGGACTGCTATCCTGCAACAGAACTAGAATAATCAGTAGTTAGTTCCATTATGCATTCTTCAACACCAACCAGCTTTATTATATGAACATGTCCTTTGTCAAAGCAGATGCGTTCAACATTACTGATACTCCTGAGGAAAGCTCCTGATATTAATCTTACGTCACATATAAAACGAGTACAAATGATTTTAAGTAGTAAAACGGTAATACACTTGCAGAGAAAACAGCAAACGAGAGATAGAAGCAAATCAACGAACTGCACAAAGAAAAACGGGCAACCTCACAGAAATAATAGTTTCTATAACTCTAGATTCTTTCACTTATTAGGGTTTCATATTAACAACGGACCCCTGCCCCCTCAAAATATAAAAACATCCGCAGAATTAAACATATCCTATCGGATAAGAAATGTTGATGGCGAAAAAATATCCCACCAAGGTTTTCTTTTAAAATTACTGTTAAAGCTAGATTGTTTATTTGGTTGCTAGCGAAAATTGTTTTGTTTACCGCACAACAATGAATTTATGGCCGATAGTACATTCTCCCAATCCTTCAATTCCCTTGCAATCCCGTTAAATCTCTGTTCTTATGATTATTACTATCAATATCATGTAGCATTAATTGTATAGCACAAGCATTAATTGTTATTTCCTCTCCATCTAGGAGTAGATGAACATGCTTATAAATGAAGAATGAACGAATTAACAACATATATTCACATATATTAAAACCTGAGAAATGTTTCATAAATTTCTAATGTTACGAAAAATCTGTTTGACTAAGATACATTTCTGTAAGCTCTACTTTATTATTATTAGTAGTATTATTATTGTTGTTGTTCTTCTTCTTATTATTATTATCTATTATTATTACCACTACTATATACGTTTTGTCTCTCCTATTAATGTAATATTAAACAAGAATGAAAATGGTCTTAAAATACAAATCCACAAAGTTCACTTAATGTACATTTTTACTGATATCTGAACCAAAATAGCTGCAATAAAATATACCTGTATTATTAAAGTTTTAGAACAGAAGTGGGCGGAGATAGTTTAAGTAGGGAGCCAGAGACCGAACTTATAATAGTACTACAACTACGTAGACCCTAGAAACGTTTGTTTACGTTGAAACTTTATAGTTTCCAGAAAGCATAGGGTGGCAAGCCTGCCTTGAACTGTAGGAAAACGACCGTGGCATCAACATCACCGTTACTGCACAAGACCTCGTCCTTATTTCTAACTTCGCGACTGGCACACTTGGCTGGCCCACACTGGTTGCCAACATTTCACTTATCCTTCCTATGATTTTTCTAGATCCTTAGTTGGCCTATATTTGCATACAACAGAAAATAAAAGCTACAGGATAACACGAAACGTAGCATAGAGATAGCATATGATTATGAAGAGTGCAGTGAAGCAAAGCATGTCTCCAAGTTGTAAAACGTAGTCTAAAACTGTGCGTTTTGATGAACTCTACCGTTTAGAATAAAATGAAGAGGTCTCTTTTGATCCATCCAATATTTCGATGTTGAATTTTCACCGAAATACCAATTTTGAAGCGTCCTAAACAAAAGGAAACCATCTTGCAGTGTTTAAGGAAGGTTTTTAAGAAAATTCTGCTTTATATGAATCCTTTTGATAATTTTAAAATACATTTTAATAACTTAAATGGCTTCGAATAAAGTAACCAATGCTCGGGGTATATTATAAGCTTGAGAAATCAGGTAGATATATCTTGAATTGAAGTGCTATGAAGTGCTCATTCAGTGTGAATTTTACATCATTGAGAAGGCTCAAGGCGGCGGAGCCGTGGCTGAATGGTAAAACAGTAAGCCTCTCACTAACACGGCCCGGGATCTAAATATTTCATCATGATGAAATTTTGATTTTCCATTAGGTTTATGTTTAGGAGTTCAAATTTAACAGGCTTATTTTCAGCAATATTTTATTCGGTCCATATTGCTTTATCTTTTTCTGGGAGCATATGGGATGGGTGGTGAACAAAGCGGCGTGTGGGCTTTCTCCAGGTTCTCCGCCCCCACATTCATTCCGCCACCTGCAGTACCTCGTACTCCATAGTCAACTTTCCTTTCATTCATTTCACCGTCATTTCATAGCATCTTCTTTCCAATACCAGGCATCAGGCTGATCACCCATCCTGGCATGCGGAATCTGTGAAGCATCTTTGAACGTAAGCTCTCCCCCCTCCCTTCAGAAAAAATCTGGGTATAAACTTAGTTGTTTTCTTTACGTATCATGCATGCTATCTTATTCATATGCAAATCTGTAATGAGAAGATTAAAGTCTTGTGAGGATTGCACATAGGATGTTTCCTTTCTGTACCATGGTAGTTAGGTAGAGAAAGTATTGCATTCCACACAAATATTCGATAGCGAGATTTACATTGAAAATACACATTTTGGGCCCATTGAATAAAAAGCATTTTTAAAAAAGAGAGCGTATGTGTATGAGTGTGTGTCTGAGCGTGGTGTGTGTGTGTGTTTGTGTGTGTGTGATGAATAGTATAACCCAAAAAAATCTGATGTGTACCATTCACATGACCTTCTCCATATCCCTGCAACAAATTATTCTTAAAAAGCTGACAAGTTCCTGTATGAGAAAAGTATACGTTTTTCATAGCAGAAACCAAAAATAAGGAATGTCACAAAAACGACGAACTCCACGACAAAAATGTATATAACACAAATTGTGTGTTTTAATGTGCTCTACATTTTTTGTGTAGTAAGTTTTTGTCCATCTCTTACGGTTTAGCAGTTATTCAAAATTTAGTAAAATTCATTCAGAATAAACTACTCTTCAGAGGCTATTCCCAGAAAATTCAAGATACACATTTTATTTGTCAGGTAAATATGTTTACTATACGAAATTTTAATCAAAATCGTTAAAGCCATTTTTGAAAAAATCAAAATTTTCAAAAAAAGTTCCATGTAAAGGGTAGTTGGGGGTGGGGGATTTTTCTCAAAATTTTCGTATCGCATCCCTGGAAGATACTAAACTTAAATACCAAGTTTGGTATTTTACCGACTTTTCGTTTTTGAGTTATCGTGTTCACAGACACACGGACACACGGAAACACGGACACAGGGACACACGAACACACACACACACGGACCTTTTTCTGAAAATGCTTTTTTTAGATATTGGGGACCCTAAAACATATATTTCCGGTGAAATCTCGGTATCGAATTCTCTATACACTATGTACATAGTGCGTATGGAGAAAGTAAAAAGTTGTATTGATTGCTTCTGTGGTCGAGTGGTCAGCGTTTAGGCTTCTCAACCAAGAATTTTCGAGTTCCCAGGACGGGGAATTTTACTATAAGTAGAATCATTCCCTATCCCCCTCCCCCGACAGAGTCTGGAAGTATGGATATGGGAGTAAATGTGTATGTGCTTAATAGTATAAAACTGAAGATGAAGCTATGGAACCTACAGTTCAGCGAGAAAAATACCAGCACCTGTTTATTAACTCAAAGCCCCCCCCCCATGTGACCATAGAAGTTAAACGTGGAAACAATTAATAAAAAAAAAAACAGATTGTATAAACACCTAACTTGATATTTAAGTGCAGCATTTTCCAAAGTTGCGTCAAACATTTTTAAGAAAATCTCTCAGCCCCAAACTACCCTTTCCACGAAATGTTTTTCGAAAACTTTATTAAAATACCATATATTAAAGGCATTTACGTGGCAAAAAATATTTATTTTGAATTTCTGGAAATAGAATGGCTATCATTAAGCGATAGACGAAAACGTACTACACAAAAAAGTAGTATTTTTAAAATATAATTAATTTCAAATAACATGTTTGTGGCATAAACCAATTGGAAGCTTTATACTGCATGCTGTAAACAAAAATGTGTCGTGCAGAAGGTTTCTCAGCGCCCTAACCTTTGAGGAGCGGAAACGCATTTCTCTGCTGACATAAATAGCGCAATAAAGTGTAAGATTTTAGCTCTGAAACTGAGTCATCATAATTACCATATGTTCTGCTTCCGCACTAAACATGAAGCAAGGACCACCACATCGTCCTTCAAAATGTTCAGTGCGTCTTCGAGGTCGCAACGAGTGTCTGTGTAGTAGGTGACCTTAGCTCATATTTTTGTTATTGTTATGGTTACCTGCTTTCTCTCTGTTTTGTTCTTTATGACTTACAACCTTCATGCAAATACATGATTATCACTGTAGATTCGGTCGTTAAACCTTTTCTCGTCTATGGAGTGACCAAAGATGTTTGAGGCAATAGTCGCAACTTTTTTGTTTTAACAATCAATTCCATGGGGTGAAAAGGAAATCAGCGGCATTATTTCATGGCATTTTAGAGAAAGTTTTCTGATGTCCCCTCCGTCTGCACTCCCAGCTAGCTTATAAAGGGACCCGTTCCATTAACTTCACTTTGAGGTGCATGATTTTTCGTTTGTGAAAAAACTTCAGTCCTGGGTTTGATACTGGTTGTATACTATCGTTTCATTAGGCAAAAAGGGATAGGCAAATCATCGCAATATCTCCTTGCCTAGTGCGTCCTAGAACGAGATATGGTTGATAGCCACGAATGCTAGAACAGACATGAAGAACGATGATACTGATGATGATGAAGATGATAATAGCAATAATAATCATCATTTTTACACACATATTGACCTTCAGCCGTCAGCTAATTTACCAGGAAAGAGAGAATGACCTAGAACGCAATCACAGAAACACACCACAAACACCCAAACCAAAGGCGGGACTCGTAACCGCATTCCCCTGCGCCACGAAGCACCAAAGCTAGTCACTTTAGCGAGCGAAACCAAGGAAACCGGCATCATCATTGTATACGAAAAAAAAGATCGATATAACAAATAACTGGGATTCCACAACACTTGATATGGTCTATAAAAAGCCACCAATACTAAGTTTGTAATATAAAAAGCAACAAAATGATTAAGAATGACATCGTCAGGGATTAAATAAGGTTGTAGCCTTCTCTATTTTATTTAGCATGTATTCTGAATGACATGGTTAAAAGAGAGAGTAAAAACAAACAAGCAGACTAACAAAAAAAATCTGATGACTTTTTCTACATCTCCGTAACAAAGTATTATTGTTAAAAAGCTTATTCTTCCATCTAGTTCATGCTAATCGAGTTAAAATAAGCAGAAATGATCTTATTACTTGCTTCCTCGCAATAAAAGGGTAGTACGGGAGTACATTAGGCTAAAGCGATAGCCAAATCTTTTAAAAGCCGGTAACCATGTGATTGAAACTCATTTCTTTGCATAACTAAGGAGTTGACAAGTTTTCGTTTGAGAAAAGGTATAAGTATTTTCAAAATAAAATCAATAATAAGAAATATTTTGGAAAAGGTCCATTCCACGAAAAAAAATGTAATTGGCGTATATTCTTACGCTTTATCAATTCTGCAAAATTTAGCAAATTTCATCCATAGTAAAGAAGTCTTCAAAGATTATTCCTAGAAAATACAACATATACATTTATTTGTCATATAAATATCTTTAATATGCGGCATTTTAATCAGAATCATTAGAGCCATTTTTGAGAACATCCAATTTTTCAAAAATGTTTCCATGTAAAGGGTAGTTTAAGGTGAGCGGATTTTCTTAATGATCCTGTTGTCACATTCCTGGAAAATACTAAACTTAATACTAAGTTTCATATTTTACTGTCGTGTTCTCAGACACGCCGATACACTGACACACACGAACTTTTTTTCCATAAATGTTTTTTTTTTATACAGGGGACCTAAAGCATATATTTCCGTTGAAATTCCGGTATGGTATTTCTGCGTAGAGTGCAGTACCTTCTCTACCAATGTACCATATACTATGTATAAAAAAGTGTAAAAAAAGTAAATTACATTACACAAAAACAGTATGTGCTGATGGCCAAACAATAATAGCCATTAAAGAAGATTATTTAGGATAAATATTTTAAAATAAATCCGATTTGCCAAAAATTTAATTTTAAAACATAAACAAGATTACCAAAGATTTCTTAGCGGTTTTCCTCGGTCACTAGGCAAATTCTCAGTTGGATAATTTGATTCGTGAATTTTCATATGATCCAGACGTTGCTTGCTCCTCAACAGGCTACCCATCCAAGCTATTGACTTTTAAGTCCTTAGGTGTAAGTCCTACAATAAGGAGGGGTATTCCGTTAAAGAAGAACAAATAACTCATTTCATCTATCTGTGCTATGATATTTCATTCCACTACAACAATAATAAGGGTATAATGAATAAAACAGCAAAGCTTCAGAAAGATTAAGAGATTTAATAAAAGCACAACACAAGAAACGCAACTGAAAGTTTATCAAACACTACTACTCTGTGCTCCAGTGACTTGGTAACAACATAGAAAGGTACAGCTAGAATAGCGGAGACAGAAATGAAACATTTTAGATCTGTTAGAGGTTGACCTCGAAAATAGATTACGAAAGATGGATATTAGGAATGGACTTAATTATGCGTTGTAACAGGCAATATTGATTTATATAAGTAGAATTGGAAAACAAATACGCAAATAAAATGGAAAAAAAGTTAAAAGACTGCCTCTATGATCGAGAGCTGGCTTCTCCAAGTTTAGTATCTGGTTGGGGCGGGAAATTTTTTTAATTAGAATTTTTCCCTACCCTCCCTAAAGTCTGGTAGTATGAATATTCCATAATATGAAAGTTTCAAGTTAGAATTGATTAAACTCACACAATGTCAAAGAACCCTGGTGGATCTCTCGATATGACCATAGAAGTTAAAGGAGATTGATTATACCTACAAGTGAAACAATTGATCACAAAATACCCTAAGCTAGTTTCACAGTATACCTCAGAACGCCTAGGAGACGTTAAGACTTATGAGGCTGGAGCCAAAACAGGTTCTTAGAACTTATTCCATGAACTTCGATGAGGCCTCAACATTCTGCGTAGGCCGAAATTTAGACCTGGCCTGATTTACAACTATGGTTAACAACTAGCCCGAGTCCGTTTGATCAGAACTGTAAATAATTACGATAATATATGTTTCAAAATTAAAATTACTTATTGAATTAGTGGTATAAATTGTGTATTAACCTTAATATTTTTTCTACATTTCTTGTATAGTAGTTATGTTTCCGTCTATCGCTTAAGTTTATCAACTATACTAAATTATACAAAATTGTTTCCAAATGAAGTGGACTTGATACGCTATTTTCAGAAAATTCAGTACCTTATACATTCTATTTTTCACGTCACTTACACTACAGCCAGTTCACCACGGAAAACATAAGTTGCTGTATCCTAAGTTTTTGCTTCGTTACATGTCCACATAGGCTTAGTGTTAGGAATCTGTGCCTCTGCCTCTATTCATGACGTGCAGATTACAGTTTTGACATGTATCCATAGGGGCCTTAGCACCAAACAACTATACCTTTCCCAAAGTGCCGTTATTTTCTGTGAATGCAAAGTATTCACTACTAACAACACTTACCTCTGCCAAAATAGTTGAATTATTACTAGAATTCAGTACTTAAATAAAATTATTTTAAATCTCTGGTCCTCTCATTTTAATTTGTATTATTATTTTATAATTTTCAGTCGTGATTTTAAATATCCAATCCGGTATTACCTGGCAACTGAGTGTAATCACCCAACAAAGAATAAGAAGAAGCGAGAGAAACAGAAAACAGTGACATTTGATCCCCCGAATGAGACCCTTGTACTTTTATGAAGTCCGATCCCAGCAATCTTTTTTGAGTTAAATCTTGAGTGTGCTCACAATTGTACAGCCGAAGGACTGTTGTAAGCGCTGGTCTCGAAAAACACTATGCAGTTTTCAAATACCTCTTCACTGCTTTCTCACAAACGTTTAGCATAACATACAACATTAGTTTCTCTTTGTGTGTATGCATTTATTTTGAGAGTCAGGTCGTGCAAATTTATGATTTTCAGGCCTCTATTAATAAAATACAAAAAATTTAAACACCGACAGATAAAAGCAAGAGTTCACGGTGTTGGCCTCTACTATTTCAATTCCTTCTATTGCGGTTGAATGATAATTTTTTTTTAATTTCAAAAGACATGAGTTGTTTGTTTATTCGTTCGAATCAAAGACCTTTCGTTTTCTTCCCCCGCCACGAGCGATGGCGGTCACCATGATTTTGTTGTGGCTCTTAAATAAAAGTCATATTGTGTTTGTATACAGTGGCCCCAAATATTTCAGAATGCTGATCAGGAGCTTTGTGTTGTAACATCACAGTCAGCATTCTTATATAACTTCCATATTATGCCACTAAAACAAATCAGCACCGGATGCTCCCACAAAATCCCCTATGCAGCGAAAACCATAACATGATAAAAGTCTTTCACCTTTCGTATAAATTTTCTACGGAAGCATTTATAAAAACTGATTGTTTCTGCCTTTCTAACGGCGTTTTAAACAAGAAGCTATTGTTTCGTGCTTTACACGTGTACATACTGCTATAAGTACGAGATGGCTCCCGGGTTCATTCCGATGACTGCTCATTCTAACCATGAGTGTTTGTCTTCTTTTTTTCATGGTTTCCCCTGGTCACTAAGAAAATGCTGCGCTGGTGTATTCTCTCACTATTCTCTTTTACTCTATTTACTCTCATTTCATATCCCTCTCATGTTTCAGTTGGTCCTGCAATGTCGTCGGCGCGGGGTAAATAGAACAGTTTACTAGCGCAAAGGAAAGATTTCTCTCCGTGGCCACCGTGAGCTGTCTCGCCTGCAAGGGTCGCTCCGTCTCCCTCTCTAAAGGTTTGCAGGAGTTCGAACTGAAAATGTTAGGGACTTCTGCGCGACTCAGTGGGCCTGTGGGCTTGGTACCTCCTACGGTTCCTCCATATCATCCCTGCCTTGTGAGGGTATAGCCACAATTGATCCATCATGCTGTCGCAGTGAGCGAGATGTCTCCCTCCATTCCAATATCCTACATTCTGACTGCAAGAGTTGATTGACATCCAAGCAAACGCTTATAGGGGTACTGAAAGGAACAAAATCTCAACTCTGATTCAATATGTCAACAATACATAGACATTTTTACTTTCTCTACACCTACTATGTACCCAAAATTTTGATACCGAGATTTCACTGGAAATACATGTTTTGGTTTCAGCTTTAAGATACTTAAACTCTTCCCTTACAGGAACTTCTGCCCTCGAAAAGAATCGGATTTTAATCCCATAGCAACTAAATTTTACAGTAGCTTATGTATTCCTTTATTTCCCTTCTACTTATAAGGAACTCGTTTCTGCTATTGTATATCTCGATTAACATGGAGTAGTTAGAAGAATAAGCTTATTAACAATAATTTCTTACAGAGATGTACAGAAATTCATGTGAATTTCATCACATTTTACTTTCTCTACACGTACTATGTACTTAGTGTATAGAGAAGGCATTTGTTTGCACATAAAAACTCGAGATTTCACCAGAAATACATGTTTTAGGACCCCCCTGAATCCAAAAAAAAAATATATTTTCTCTACGCGTACTATGTACATAGCGCATAAAGGGAGTATTGAATTCCACCCCAAAACTTGGATACCGAGATTTCACCGGAAATATATCTCCTGAGCCCGAAAAAGCACTTTTATTTTCTCTGCGCATACTATGTACATAGTGTATAGAGAATTTATTGTAATGTACTCAAAAATTTGATACCGAGATTTCACCGGAAATACATGTTTTGGTCGCCCTGAATCCAAGAAAAGTATTTTTAGAAATAGGTCCGTATGTAGTGTGTTTCTCGCTCGCGCGCGCGCGTGTGTGTCTGTGTGTGTGTATGTGTGTGTGTGTGTGTGGACAGCGTAGCTAAAAAACGAAAAGACCGTTACATTACAAACTTTAGTCTGTGTATTTTATTGTTTCCCTTCTACTTAACAAGGAAGCTAATAATAAGACTAATTCTGCTTATGCCTATCTTGATTGGCATGTTGCATATAACAGATAATGTTTAGAATAAAAGGTTTATTTGCCGAACCGCTAGAGGTTATCATGTGAATGGACCACATTAGATTTTTTCGCTTCTGCTTTCAAGGAACCAAGTTCATAACAAGGACAATTTCTGCTAATGTTTATCTCGATTAGCATGAATTGGATAGGAAAATCAGCTTATATTTTGTTATAGAGATGTAGATAAAGTCATATGAATGGAACACATCAGATTTTTAGAAAAAGGTAATTTAACTTGATATTTAAGTTTGGTACGTTACAAGGATGCTACACGAAGATTTTCGAAAAATCCCTCCACTCCAAACTACCCTTTATGTGAAAAAATTACGAAAATTTTGTATTTCTCAAAAATGGCTCTAACGATTTTGATTAAAATACCACATATTAAAGCTATTTCCATCACACAAATAATGTACATTTTGAAGTTTCTGGAAATAGCTTCTCAAGACCTGTTTATTCTTGATGATTTTTTATTGTTTTGTAAGAGATAGACAAAAACTCATTTTACTGCACATATAATCTAAATCTCGTTAAAACATACAATTTGTCTTTTTTTTTTTTCTTTTTTTTTCTTTTTTTGTTTTTGGAGTTGACTATTTCAGAGTTATTCCTTATTAGTTTCAGTTTTAAAACAAATTTTTCATGCGGAATCTTATCAACTTCTGGCCACGCAAAGAAACGGATTTCAATCCCGTAGCAACCACATTTTAAAACATTTTATTGTCGGTTTAGGCTAATGTATTCATTTATTTCTCTTCCACTAACAGGAACTAAGCAATGCGTAACGTTTATCTCGATTAACACGAAGAGATAGAAGAATTAGCTTATTAACAATAATTGTTTACAAAGATTTAGAGAAAGTCATGTGAATGAAACGCATCAGATGCATTATTTTTTATGCTTCTATTGCACATCACTCCCAAGTATTTTAATTATTATTAAACAACATAGCTACACATCAAGTAGGTTAATATTTTGTTCCGTACAATGTCGAAACTTAATTTAAAGCTAAAAATATATGAAAAAACTGACGTGTTTAATACACATTGCCTTTTTTACCCATTCTTCAACCGAACTATTCCTACAAGATCTTATTCTCCTATCTACTTCGTATTAATTCATTTGTGGAAATGGTTTTATTGCATATTTCTTTGCAAATCTAATGGGAACAGAGAAGTACAGTAGGATTAAGCGATGGTCAAATATTTTAAGAATTGTTCACTATGTGAGGGGTTTGAAACTACATAAGTTATTTTTGCATTACCAGAGGAGAGAGAGAGAGAGAGAGAGCACGAAAAGTACTTCCCATTTTAGAAGAGAATAAGTATTGGAAAATTCAAACCAATAACAAGCAATCTCGTAAATGTTAATTAAAAAAGATATTTGACTTAAGTTGTATTTTAACGAAATCTATACTTATTGTGCAGAACGATTTTATCTTTCTCCTAGATTTACCAGTTATGCAAAAGTCATTCAGAATGAAGAGGACCTCCAAGGCTATTTCTATAATATTCGATATATAGATACATTTAATTTGTGGTGTAAATATTCCAAGCATATAGTGTTCTATTCAAAATCGTCAAGGGACATCTTTGAGAACGTCCTTATTTTCGAAATTTTTTTTCACGTAAAGGATAAATTGTAGTTGGGGGATTTCTTTAAAATCTTCTTATATCATTGTTGGAAGCTGAACTTAAATACCAAGTTAGGTATTTAAGGACATTTCGTTTTTGACTTATGTTGTTCACATATAGGCACGCACATGGAGCTTTTTTTCCAGAAATGATCATTGTGGGTTCATAGGGCTTCAAAATGTATATTTCAGGCGAAATTTCGGTTTCGAATTTTTGTTTGGAACACATTGCTTCTAGTACTTAACGTAATAGGGAAAGTAAAAATGGAACTTCACACCTCAGTAGTTATTTTCCAGCCTACAATTTTACCCACAAATACTGAAAAACCTAACATTGGTATATTCATTTCCCAACTAGAAAACTGAGCAAAGTAGTCCATAAAGTTAACACGGCCTTAAATTAGGCAAGGTATCAACAAAGGAAGATCAGTATTCTTGGTTTTTGGCTTCTACAAAGCGCTCCAGATAAAGAAAGCGAGAGAGGAAGGAATAACTTTACAGCAAAAGCAGCAAGAGCAAATTGCTTCCTCAAACTTGACTGTCGCTGGGTCCTGTAGCCGTAGCTTTGGAGAGTTTGACTGACGGTCGCGGGTTCGAATTCGCTTTCGACTTTGGATGTTTAGTGTTGTGTTTCTGTGTTTGTGTACTGTTTCAGCAATTGTTGCTGAAACGTTTTCCGTTGCATCTATATCTATACTAATCGTACATTAAATTTATTTCATTTGTCAGCACGAATTAAGCATTTTGAGTAACGCAGCAAAATAAGAACGTTGCATTATAAAATAAAAACAAAGGAGACAACATAAGAATAAAGTACTTGCTGATGATACTTGAACCTTCAACTCCCACAACATCTTTACCCGATGCCCACACGCTAAACATAGCGATAAATAATGTCATTACGTTTGCTCTCTCCAAAAGCCAGATGCTCACGTCACGGTCCATTGCGGTTTGATCAGTGGCTGCAGTAGAGAATTTAGAACCCATAGCCTATAGCAGTGTTTCCCAACCTTTTGAAGTTCACGGCACCCTTGGGAATAACATTAAACACTAGGGGCACCCTTCCTTGAATTAAAAGAAAATTAAGCTTAATGTGTTAATTTATTGAAATATTATATAATAATAACGTACACCATAACATAATACAGTAAACTTTACTACAACGAGTAAAAATACATCAATAAATTTTGTTTTATTAATGATTAATGTGAAACTTGTGATTGATGCTTAGAGCACAGATATGTGATGTCGGGCCTTATAGTTGACAGTGAAACACGCAAATCATCCTCAAGGTTATTCAGTCTATTTCTTGCTTTGCATTTTATTGTCACCATAGCAGAGAAGGCTTGCTCGCATAGATACGATATTGAAAAGGGCAAAAGTGCATTAATTGCTTTCTTCATTAGATTAGGGTACTCCTCTCTCCGTTGAAGCCAAAAACTAGCCACCGACGCCTCACTCTTGGTGAACTTACCTTTGAGTGTGGAATCAGCGCAAAGATCA
Source organism: Hymenopus coronatus (assembly GCA_030762935.1). NCBI lineage: Eukaryota > Metazoa > Arthropoda > Insecta > Mantodea > Hymenopodidae > Hymenopus > Hymenopus coronatus. Next base: position 79,381,012 of record CM060881.1, on the reverse strand, counting down.
ATAAATTCATCTCGTTCGCAAGCAATGAAATCTATTTCCTCTGTACTATCTACGAAATCAAATGGTGAGACAACCCAGTCGAGATTCGTAGTGGAAATAGTTGGAAAGTATGCATCTATTGCATCTTGCAATCTTGATAAGTAATCACAAATGAGGTCTTTCAGCTTACCCAGATCTTTATCTCCTGCCACATTAAGAAGAGATGGAAAGTTCGACAAATCTCCTTTTTGAACTGCAGACTTTCAAGAATTAAGTTTTCTTTTAAAACCTTTCATTTTATTGTTTGAGGAGATTATTGTTTCATGTCGACCCTGCATCGAAACATTCAGTTCATTCAGCTTATGAAAAATATCTGCCAGATACGACAGTTCAAAACACCAAGAATCACTTAGTAAGAGCTCATGAAATGTGTCTTGATTTTCATCCTTAAAAAAATTTTTTACCTGTTCTTTAAGTTCGAGAAACCGGTTGAATACACGACCCCGCGACCACCTTATTTCTGTGTGAAGTAACAAAGAGGTATGAGCTGCATCCGTTGCGCGACATAACTGTTCAAAAATTCTGTGCTTTAAAGGTCGAGACATCATATAGTTCACCATTTTCACAACTTGGTTAAACACTTCAGCAAAATCTTCATTACACGCTTTCACGACTAATGCCTCTCTATGCAGAAAACAGTGAGTTATAATAATGGATGGATTTTCATTGAGAGCTCTGGCAGTAAAACCTTTAATTTTCCCAGACATAGATGGTGCACCATATGTACATATACCACAAGTCTTTCCATGAAAGATCATGGTCATTGAGATAGGAATTAATAGAAACGAAAATATCATGGCCTGTGGTTGTAGTCTCCAGCGGTCTACAGAACAGAAACTGTCCACTAATATCTTTTTCATCAATATATCTGATAAAACCAAGGAGTTGCGGTTTGTCACCAATGTCGAGACTCTCATCTACTTGCAAGGCAAATGTTCTATAAGTTTTTATTTTTTATTTTATCTAAAAGAGAAGGTATTATTTACTAGACCCACGTGAAACAGCCAATATCGGATATCACTGAAAACATCCCTAAGAATGTGATTGCTAATGCCGTTTATATCATAGAGGAAAGACTATCGCTTATTGAACAACACTGTGGTGGTTATATTTAATTGTATCTTATTTTAATAGAATTCCATTTCTTTATTGGTATTTTTATTTTTTTAGAATCTAAAAATTTGACAAATTTGTTACCATTTTAACCATGGAACACAGTTTAGATAGTAAGGATGGTTTTCCAAAGTCCGTTTTGATCAGTTGGCACTGTAGTCAGCACGTTGAACGATTTTTGAGTCGCTGGTTTCTATTACCTTCCTTCCAAAGCCAAACAAGGGTCGACCGCAAAACTTATATTTTAAAAAACTATCTAAATATAACTTTGGGTTAAAAGTCTTTCAGTTTCTAAGAATTATCATACTCGCATACTTTGAAAACGTAATTGGGGTTAGGGATAGTCTGGAAAAGGGTTCCTTGCAATAGTGGCTATTGTCAGGGGAGCAGCACTAAACCTAAATGAGATCTAATGTTGATATCACCCCTCAGGAGGAGAGGATGAAGTGAATAATAGTTCTGTTGTTCCACAAAGGAAATTGCCTACTCACAGCTAATGACTGCCATAAACGCATCTCATCTCAGAATAGAGAAACTTCTATCCTTATCCATGAAGACGGATAGCAAGCCTGATGTTAAGGAAGTCAAATCTTGACTTCACGTGAAGCTTCAGTGTCAAAAGTCATGGATTCCAGTAGTTTTTTTTTTTTTTTTTTTTTTTTAATCTGATGATATTAAGAAGAAAGGGCTGTGGAGGGAGTTCTCGTGTTGAAAATGATTATAAAGCCCCACAAATGAGGGCTGAGCTAAACACGCGTTTACTAAATAGACAGATCATAGAGCCCGCAGAAGTCCCTGGCTCGAAGTCCCGTCCACTACTGGAACCGCTCAGATAGGGCGATGAATGACGCAGCCAAACATCCCTCTTGTGTCCACGTGGAAGACTCTTTCCTTTGAACAAGCATCCTCGGCGTTCGGCACTGTTATATGCCATAAACCCATACGCAGATTTCAAACATGAGAAGGAAACTGTTGAAAATGAAATGACGGAAAAGAAATTGTAAACCACCCCAGCGTTCATCTACCGATCAAGTGACACCGCAAAAATACACGATCTCAGAGGTCGGGCAATGAGAATCGAATCCGGGGTCTCCTGAATGCGAACCTCACACATTAACACGAAATCATCTCTCACGGTGAGGAACAAATATATACAGTTATGAATTATGCCTCAATCTTGGAATGAGACAGGTAAGATTTTGTTTTTCGCGTTAATAATTGCGTACATTGAAGTCGCTATTGTCATATGCTGTCAAGTTCACTTGATTCACTATGATTTTGTATAATCTGAGAACTCATGAGATACTGTTACAGTTTTGTAAGAACTGCTTCAAACACAATTTTCCTAATTTTCTATTCATTTTCTTCAAACAAAAACAAAGAAATATATTTTAATAAATATTATAAATTATATCACTATTCTAATAAATAATTTTCTACCTGCATGAAAGTTATATCCATGATTAACGTAATTTATCACTTTCAATTAAATCATTTTAATAAATTAGTTGTCTCCGGTAATTTTTAATTATTATTCATTTAAAATTATTTTAATAATTATATAGATCATTTTAGTCACTTTAGCTTTGATATTCAGACATTACATCCAAATATAAAGGATAGTGGCTGTTTTAATCAGATAGTTATATCATAAGCATTGATCTCAACTAATCGTGTCAAAAGTACAAGCTGTAAATAATCTCATTAGTAGCTAATCTCGTCCATAAATTGCAAATGTTTGGCTTCGTTTGCCATCACGCAATAGTATTGCGAAAGATACGGCTGACAATTTTGCTAACGTTCTTTATTGGGTGTGTGGGATAAAACTGGGTCTTGACGTGTAAATGGGATTGAGATAATTCTAGCGTGAATGGTAGCGGTAATAGTTCAGGCAAGGGGGAGAAAAAAAATAGATTTATTTAATCAAATACAAAAAGTAATACAGCATAGAAAGAAGAGTGAGAAAGTTGGGTTTGCAGTAAATTATCTACCCTTAGACACTAGTTAGTTGGTTTGTTGTTATCAAAGTTCCTATAGGAGGAAAGTGACAAAACAGGATATGTGTTTCACCTTGGGAGATTTCTGTGAAATGATGAAATGAAAGCACAAAAAATACAAAATTGTTCTGTATAAACAATGTAAGTATTTCAACTGCATTCCTGTACTCGTTTATATATCACGGCCTTCAGAAAGACGAGGGAAAAACGTCAGTTTCGAATGACTAAATTGTGAAAGCTTATGTTTGCATGCAGTACATTTTTTCTCTCCTAGCGAATGTACCTAAGGTGAAAATGCTGACGGCTACCGCCCCTGGCAGAGAAAGCTTGAATCGACCAACAGAACAGAGGGAGTTTCTGGAAGACAAGATATTCTTACAGGAAAATATTAACTGAGAAACACTCCTAATACCGTTTTATCCAGTTCTTTAATTTGAAATTAGCGCTAAATGAAAGCGCACATTAGCGCGTTTAATCCTGATTATGTTAGTATAAAGGTTTCTGCCCTCGATGGATACTTTTCAGGAAAGTTGCATTTAAGGAGTCAATTTATCTGTTTGGCGATTATAGTACCTTTATTATAATACTGCTTTAAATATTGATGTACACGGGCATAATTCTGTTTTAATTATTTCTAATTTCAAGGCAAATTCACTTAAGGCGAGATGAAAAGTACTATCCTGCTAATTTTAATCTCTAAATTCAGGTGCCGTTATCTCTATAACTATTTTAAGATATCTGACTAACATTTTTACAGCATATAGATATGTGCCATATTAGTGCACCGATCAATTTAGTTTGTTTATTAAGAAATATATGCTGATTTACTATCATTTGATTAAAACGTATTATAAATTACTTTGTTTACTAACGAAGTTATACTTATTAACAGCAAAGTATATAAAATAGCACTTAGAGGTTGTTTTTATCGTCCTAAGATTTAATTTATGTAGAGGGAAAATTAAGATGATTTTGACACGTTAAAAGAATGGGAGAAGACAGAATTCAGAAAACGATTTTGGAATGGCATACTGAAAGCAGAAGGAGAAGAGGAAAACTACGGGAACAATGGACTAATGAGATCAGGAGTATAAGGAAAAGTATGCTGAATGTAGACATTTTTGAACGGATAAAATTATTTTGGGTTGAAGGGAAAACTACTGTATTGTAGAAAAATTCCTAAATAAAACAAAATTTAATTTGGCTATCTTCAGAAGCTATTGAGAAAACGGGTCACTTATGTCATAAAATATCATTCACAGAAAAATCTGTTCAAAGGAAAAACGGAGAAAGCGCACTCGTCTGTGTTTTCGAAGAAAGAAACCATATGGTTTGAGCACACAGAAGAGGTCATACATATCAATAGAAGTGTCGATTTGTAAATCAGAACGTCCTCTATAATCCACGAGCATTGGTCCGTGGTTATTAGAAAAACAGAAATGCCTACCATCCCTTTCTTTCTACGCCCTCCCTCTTTTAAAGAAACCAGGCATTGCAGAAACCCGATAATCTTTCTTCATCTGTTTGTTCTTTCACTTCACTTACAACACCACTGGTACCTTCTTACCCTCATACCAACGCAAGTAATTAGGAAACATAATAGTTTTAAAATGGACTGACCTTCTAAAGGAAAGGAACCCAAAGGGTTTTCCACAGCCGTGTTAGACAGGGAGAGTTGAAAATCTGTCAGCTTAAGCTCGTGCACCATTACAGTTTACCTCTCAACTCTACTGCATTTTCTGTAAAGTGGTGCAGAATTCACATTACAAAACGTCAGGTGAAGTACAATTTTTAAAAAATGCATTTGAAATATGAATATTGAGCCTGCAATAATTATCTATATATTACATTCCAGAAGAAATAGAAATTAATTAGGATGCGCAAAAAACTAATCATGTTTTGTTTTTAGAATTCTCGTCATTTAGTCTTGCTTTAAAACTGGAAAGTGGGATAGACATGTCAATGTTCACAGTGCAGCTGGTAGAAAAACTGTTTTAACTCGTGTAACAGTTTGAGGCTTAAAGGGGTGCAGCGACCGCTGCAATAATTGCCAGCGCGCGACACGTACAACCTGCAACCATCCGGTTTGCCCTGTATACCGGGAATTATCACAACCATTTCCTGTTGCAGCCAACGGCTGTAACAGCTGCATACCTCTCCATGCCTCCATCGGAAACACCGGGTTCTGTCCGGGCCGCGAAACGCTCACAACTCGGTGTGTTGAATTCCACTAGCAATTATAACTGGGTTCTTGGAAAGTGACTTAATTCATGGTTAAGGGGGAAATGTGATAAAACGCACATAGGAGTAAACAATACCAGTATCTAACAAACCACTGGTGCCAATCCTGGTCAGCCGAGAGGGAGAGACAAATAATGTCCTCAAATGACATATGTATAAAATAAACAAAGAAAGAAAACAATGTATAATGATTAGATTAGAATTGGCTCCGCGGTAACGTGTGAACCTCACATTCAGGAGGCCCCAGGTTCGATTTCTGGCTACTACTCACTCTGGTCATGGGTTTTTAGTGATTACCACGCGTCGATAGCCGTATACTGGGGTGATTTCTGCCATGATTTCCTGTTCCTCATGTCTTTTGTCTAACATTTCCTTCATCAGTTTCAACGTACAAGGATCAGCCGGCGAGTTGCGCGTGAAGGTTTCTCTCTGGCGTAGGTTTCTCCCTGCTCTTGTAAGCGCCTCCGGGTGCTCTCGGAAGAAGTTCCCCTTCAGGAATCACTCGGGGGCTATTGCTTTTTGGGTGGACATGAGCGGCATCAGATGCGTTCAGCATGAAATATTAGTGGCCCCATCCATGCTTTGAAGTAGCATGAAGTCGTAATGACATAAAATTTAAAAAAAAAATCGGATTTGCTCCATTCACATTACTTTCTCTACTTCTTACATAAGATTCTTCTTTCTACTTCATGCTAATCGAGACAAATATTAGCAGAATGTTCTTATTACCTAGTTGCTTATAAGTAGAAGCGAACTAAGAGAATAGTAGAAAGCGACAGTCACTATGCGATTGGCATTGGAATTCGCTTCTTTGCATGGGGCAAAGCAAAACAAAAGAAACACAACGACTTTCTGTATGAGAAAAGTATACGCATTTTAAAATTTAAACTGATTACAAGAAATATCCCAGAAACGGCTAGTTCCACCACAAAAATGTATGGGATATTTTGACTACAAATACATTTTTTGTGTGCTAAGTTTTTGTCTTTGTCTTATAACTGTTTACCAGTTATCCAAAATTCATTCAGAGTGAAAAAGACTTCAGAGGATTTTCTCAGGAAATTCAAGATATACACTTTATTTTCCATTTAAACATTTTAATGTGCAGTATTTTAATCAAAATCCTTAGAGCCATTTTTGAAAAACTAAGAATTTTCGAAAATGTTTCCGTCTTAGGGGTAGCTTGGGGTTTTCGTTTATGAGTTATGCTGTCCACTGAAACACATAGACAGTCGCGCGAGGCATTCAGGGTCCTCAAAATATGTAAACATTCGGTAAATCTCAGTATAGAAATGTTGGGTAAAACACAATATCTTCTTTGCCACTACGTACATCCTACATACGTGCTAGTGAAAGTAAACATCTAATAGCCAATAGCTCGCAAAATTGAGCAAAAGTTACATGAATTTCATTATTTATGAATTGGGAGAAGGGAAAAATAATATCCACATATGATGCAAATTTTGTTTATATATGACGTCACAGATCGTTATATAGTTCATAAATTTTAGCTACAAGAGGTTGTATATACATCAAATATGTGGTTATACATCGTAAAGCTTTAACTGCCAATATGTCAAATCAAAACTTCAATCTCTGAGGTTCAAACAAAAAATATGTAAAAATAGATAAATAAATAAAAAAAATCCACAAAAGCTTAGATGAGAAAAACATATGACCCAGCTTCGTGTTAACAGAGAGTCCGCGAAATATAAATTCCATAATGTTAAATTCTTAAAAACAAAACGATGATAAAATAATAAGGACAGATTTAATATACATGTGTTAACTCAAAATATGTAATTTGTACAAATTATTCCCTAATGTTGTATCTGCAATGCATTTTGTATTAACTAAAGTAAGATGTTACGTCAAATATTTGTACGCTGCTATAACAAAACACAATAACAGATATACTTTTATTGTGATTGTAAAGAAAAAGTTCATACTTGCCAGGTGCGAGATGCATCATTATGAAAATATTGAAAAACTCAAAAGGACAGAAAGGAGTGAAAGAAAATTGTTGAGAAGGCTTATTGTTGGCACTTTTTCTACTGTCCTTGTCTAACAGGCGGGGCAGCATCAATTCGTCCCACCATCATTTCCTCCAAAGGTAAAATTCTTAGAAAAATGTTACAACTCGTCCACTACAGTTTTACGAATCCTTAAACTCGATAAGGAGTTGTTAATGAGCATTTTTCTTTCCCCTGAAAACAGGAGTTGGGCCAAGTACCTGACTGGGAAAAATTTTAAGAAATGTCTCTTTCTTTATCCGAATTGACTAAAATGTTGAAAATAACGCTATATGCTGATGTTTTATAATATACCATTTAAGATTATAATTCTTAATAATGTGTTATGTATATGAACTGAAACATTATTGGCATATTATATATAATACATATGACTACATCAAGCATATTATAAATGACCAAACGCAAGATATATTTTAATTTTGGTACCAGGCCTTAAATTTCAACCTTTATTGCAGTACTTCCATGGGGCCGTTAACCATTTTGAAACTCTATAAAAAGGAGGTTTTGAAGAATTCATTATCTTGCGAGTCCGGCGACAACTATATAGTTGTTACATTCTAATACTGCATGTGGAAGTATTCACAATATTTCGGAATGAAACTAACGATATTAGTTAAGCTCACGAAATATATTAATTTTATGTAATATAAGTGCAAAACACATGCATTCACAAATTATAGAAAATGTGTCGTGAAATATCAAACTTCACTTGTTATATAAATGTGTCATTATTATGTAAAGTTCCAGGTTCAATTAGCAAGTCGAACCTTAACTTATCTGCTAATTAGGGTGGTTACCATGGCTGGGCCGAAATGATGCTCGGGCAGGCAGCAAGCCGAAATTTAATTTGTCTTTTACCTGAAATGTGTACGAAATGAAGCTGAGGACGAAGTGATTCGACCCGTAACAGGCTACTGAAAACCCCTTGGGTGTCTTTGCTGTCAAAGGTCTGTCATTTTAAATCTCTATGAACTCTCTTTTAAATCTCTGGTTTGTCATAAATTAGGATAATTAGAAAGAAAGAGATGTATCTCCTTTTTCTTATAACTAAGGCGTAACTTATATGCCATTTACTTTAAACCATTTAAAATTGAAGTTGTAGTGCTTTAAGAAGATGCAAAACTAGAAACTGATGAAACCGTGTATGATAAAGACAACACAGTAACAAAAGAGTATATAGAAGGAGAGGGAGATTAAAATATTAGGAACAAATTAAAGACAAAGACTCAAAATTTAAGAAAACATTCTGGCTGCGGAGGAGCATGAAGTAGTGAAGGAGTAATACGCAGAAGCGGGATAGTGGAAATATACAGAAGGTAATCTAGTGAAATTCTTTATAACAGAAAAATAGCTCTGTAGTGGAGGAGAAACATGATTGCCTCACATTTAAGAGATCTGACTTCGAAACTCCGTTAATGTGAGTCACCCGGATAGGTTTTCTTCCCCCCTCTCTTTTCTTAAGAAGACAAAAGTGGAACTTTAAGCTCCATGACTCGTGAGCTCATTTGAGCATAACTTCACCAATTTTATTCATCTTCCGAAATGATATACCAGGTTAAAGGCATTAAACTACAAAAAAAGGAGGAAGAGGAAACGTGAATTACTTAGGGTTTAGAAATGAAAAGAAAAAAAACATGAAAAAAGTTGGATAAGTAGAGTCAGAGTGAAAAATGCAATGCCACAGCCAGGATTTGAACCACGTATCTCACGTCTCTAGCCGGTTGTTCTGCCACTGAGCTACCATGGTAAGATGTCGGTATAGCATTGAATTTATCAACTGACTCGCATGTTTTCCGGTAAACCATACAAAGTGATCTACAATTATTTTGAGATGAAAAGAGTCTGACTAACCCCAATGTCGACTTATAATGTTGTATGTACTTTACGTCCCAGTTTTAGCCAACTATTAAAATTATCAAGATGAAAAAAGTCAGACTAAAGAATAAGTGAGATACCAGAGAAATTGAAGGAAATAAATTAGAAAAACAAATCAGAAAGTCAGAGTCGGAGGGGGTGCAGAAGCAAGTGGGGACAGCATTAAAAAAATGAACATAAGAGAAAACCGAAACATGGAAGAGAATAGAAAGATATGGAAAGGAACCAAGGAAAAACCCAAAGAAAAAATCAAATCGAGGAAAAACCATTCGAACAAACAACGGAGCACCTACCTCGTATGTCTCAGAGCAGGCCTTTTCTTCAAAGCACCTGCTGCACCTTGGACCTTGAAATAGAGGTACACTTTTCTCTGAATCAATTAATGGGGATAGGAAGTTCTATATTTACTGACCAGCTACCTGAGAGCAGGGTTTTTACAATACAAAAGCTCTCTGTTGCTGGAAATCCAGGCAAATCCTGGGAAATTTGCATAGGGGTGAAGAATACCGCAGTGGAAACCTTAACTTCACTCATCAATCAGTCCATGGATCACTATATATTCAGCCTCCTCTACTCCTCCCCCTTTTTTTCCTTTGCTTTTCATCTCGATATTAATTATTTACCTCAATCGTGCCTACTATCTGCTGTCTTCTGCGCTGGACACTGAATCTTTTCCCAACTAATGTTTTCAACCAGTGCATTATATATTTCTTAACATTCATTGTCTCGCTCCACTGTTATTATTTACTGAGCAGTTTCTCGACTACTCTGCCTTTTTAACCAGATTTATTTCTTATTCTATGTTCATTTTTCAGTCTCCATTCTTCAGATACCCTTATTTCAACTGCTACCAATCCTCTGCCCAAGCAATGTCCGGCTTTCCACACTATCCTATGTGCCCTTCACAGAAGTACTACATCTTGAGTTATACTATTGTCTACTTTTACCACAAATTCTCACGTCTAATTTCTGTGCTGTTCTTCATAACTAGTGTTTGCCACTTATGGAAAATATACTGAAATGAAGCATCTGCACGCGGTAACAAGAAACTGTCGTTTTTAGGTTATCATTAGAGAAAGAAATAAGTCTCTTAAGCTAGTAAAAGGATGGGAGTTAGTGTGAAAATAAATGGATTAAATTATTGTAATATTTACTAAACGTTCCTCTCTTGTAATCATTGCGCATATAAGCATATACTGTGATGTAAATGTAGATTCCCATGCCTGACGAAAGCAGATGAATTCAGATTATTATTATTATTATTATTATTATTATTATTATTATTATTATTATTATTATCATCATCATCATTAGTAGTAGTAGTTCTATTTATCTGCATTATATCATTTACAAATGCTTTTTGTATATAACTATACAAATTGCTATACAACAGTATTAAAATAGAACAAACCAGAACAATAGATAGGTAATTATAATAACTAGGCTTATATTTAAATAAGTTAAACTTATGCTTTAGATTGCTTTCGATTGAGAGGAAAGCTTTGAAGCTAGAAGTATTACATCGTACAGACATGTTGGAATATCCAACCGCAGTATTTCAATTCATACTTATAGTTCTTTAGGGTTTAGTATTTTTAAAGTACTTAATTTATTTATTGTAATTTTTTTCTTCTTTAGTGATATAGGTACATTTACAACACATTCTTTACAACATTACTAAATACATTTCCCAATTTAAATGTAAAAATAGTAATTCTTCTTTTTATAATCATTAATATTATTATCATTATCATCATCATTAACATCATTAATGTCATCATCTAATTATTTTTCTTAAATCAATTGTTTTTTAAAAGGAAAGGATCCTTATGCTTTGAAGAGCCTTCATTAAAAAGCATGCTTATAACTTAATATTTGTAGAAGCAAAATTGAAATTTATTTGTGATGCAAACTGTAAAACATCATAACTGAGAAAAAGATATAAAAACTGGAACCAATCTATACAGACACTAAAAACTAAATAAAAATTATCACCATACCAGTTATTATAGGAATAGAACAGCTCTAAATGATTAACATCGTATTTATAGTCAGTAATCTAAAAAAAATAGTTATTCATCTAGCCAATATTACTATGTACAACCTATTCTTTACTTATTGCAAAAGATTATTGTATATAATCCTCCTATTTATTGTATTAAAATTCATAAAACAATGATACAAGAATAAAGAAAGTGTTGGCTGACTCCGTAGCTCAGTCGGTGCCTGCTGTGCGAGGGGTCCGAGTTCGATTTTTCTCTAGCAAGATTAGTCCCTATCCTCTCCAGAGTCTGGAAGTATGAATAAATGCGTGAATGTGTGCGTGTGAACTTAAAACATAAATGCACCAAGGATTAACACCAACAGGGCAATCATAATAGAAAAAAAAATAGTTTTTTCATAGGTTTGTGAATTTTAAAGTGGTTTTAAGTAATATGAACGATTAAACAAATTTACCCATGTAACTAGAAAACTATGACTGCAATATCAGAATTAAAACTGTTTAAAACCAAGCATTATGTAATTTTATAAACTACTCGTACATTAAAGTTATGTAACAAAAAGAGGCGTTAAATCCAATAGGTTCACAACATCAATAATAATAATAATAATAGTAATAATAATACATTTATTCATCATATAATCATACAATGCCAACAGATGTGTCTATTATTCCTATTAATGAAATTCTTACTCGCTTTAGAGGATATTTTCAACATCAGATTCCTGGAACACCTTTTCACTTACTGAGGGGAACTGTTTCCTGTATCTTCCTCATGATATCAACCGTGTATAAAGGATAGCAAATATGGAATAAATAATATTCAGTTTCCTTGAGGAGACCTGTATCCTCTTTCGTCACCTTTGCACTTCTGTGCCGTATACTGAACCAACTGCTATTTTATTTAATACTTTCACGTGTTCCCAGCGTTATGAACACGCGACTCACTCGGCTATTTCACCAGCCACATGCCAAGAGAATAGAGAGTTAATTTAACTCTTTCCAAAACGGCACTTCTAAATCTTGAGACCGTTAAATTAGCTCCCCTATTGCAATTATTATTAGTGATTAATTATTTAGCAATGTAAAATTAAAAGAGTATAAATATATGTAGCTAACTGAAAAATTCAGCTGGAGAAGAAAGCTTACGCCAAGAGAGTCAAGGGGGATGAGAAGATCTTTTGCCAGAAAGGACTCTTTTGTCAAGTCACGTACGCTTGAGCTAGGTCGGGGGTGAACTGAAAAATATGGAAGATGGTAATTCTTCATTGTACTAGGCATGTCACTTGAGGTTTACAGTGCATTCTGGGTAAGGAAATTGATTCTTGGGTAATATTGACGTCAATTGTGCGCCTTTTCTATCCAATCAGAAAGAGGCCGCCATGACAGTAATTTTTGTATATAAAGAGCCCAAGAAGGCACTTCAGGAGCCACAAATACAGTGACGAGTACTAATATATTACGTGAATTCAGCCATGTTATTAGAACTCGTAACAGGTGTATAAGTGAACATTATTATAAGGCAAATGTGCTTATCTCGTCTCTTCTAGGAAGGAATAAACTCAAGCAAAGTATACAATTTTTAATTATTATAAGACCACTCCTGACCTACCCCTATTTGCTTTACCACCACGGGTGAGTCAATTATTGTGCCGACTGAGCGATACCGAGGCAAACTCACCGGTAGTAGATTCACCGTACCAGGTAAGTGGGTCTACTCATAGGTAGGGGAGCGAGTCTGGTCAACGACTCCAATCTGCGCTCATTGCATAAGGCGTCTTAAATGTGGTGTAAGAGACATCTAACGTCAACAACATATTAACACCGCATATGGTTTCCAAACGCGGGGCTCTATGACGCTACAATCTTTGTCAGTGAAGAGTGGATCAGCTGTATTCAAAATAAGAGTTCCAATTCCCAAGATACAGTTGGGGGAAAGTGATCACTAAGATCCAGTCTGCACTTGGCCTGCCCTGAAAGAGATAATCTCCGTTTTGCAAACTTGCTTTTCAACTTTCCCAAAAATCTTTCAATACTCAACAGAAAATGCTGATTCTGCCCTATTATTTTAATAAATAATAATGATGTGGTAGCAAACATGGAAGAAATAATTTATTGAGTTTCCTTGAGAAGACCTCCGTCCTTTCGTCACACTTGCACTTTTGTGGCTTATTCTGAACGAACTGTTATTTTAATACTTTCACGTATCCACAGTCGTTATGAACACGCGACTCATTCGGCTATTTCGCGAGCCACATGTTAAGAGCATTACAGTTGATTTGAACTCACTCCAAATCGGCAATCCTAAATCTATGTCAGTAAAGAGTGCATCTGATGTCTTACGAAAGAAGAGTTCCAATTCCCAAGATGCAGTGTCACGAGTTGTGGGAAAGGAAGGGATCACGAAGATCCAGTCAACACTTGGCCTGTCCCTGACAGAGATAAACTCTTTCTGTTGTGCAAACTTACATTTCAACTTTCTCAAAAAGTTTATAATACTCAACACGACGCCATTAGCAGAAAATACCAATTCAGAGTTCCTTTTTTATATAATAAATGATGCCGTATATTTAAATACTTCTTCAGTAAATTAACTTTAAAAAAACTTATTCTTCTATCTACTTCAAGTTAATCAAGATAAACATCTACAGAAATACTTTTCTTGCATATTTTCTTAAGATACAACGGGTTTAGAGGAATACAGTAGACTTTCAGTGATAGTCAAACGTACCAGCAAAAAGAAAAACAAATAACGAGTTCCCGTTTAAAAGTACGAGAAAATTGAAACCGATAACAAGGAATATCTCGGAAATGGTTAATTCCACACAAAAAAAGTATTTGATATAAATTTAGTATTTTGACGAAATCTATTTTTTTTGTAGTAAGTGTTTTTCTCTATCTCTCCCTCTCTCTCTCTTATGATCTACCAATAGTACAAAAGTCATCCAGATTGAAGAGGACTTCGGAACATTCAAGATATACATTTCGTTTGTCATGAAAATAACTTAAACATATTGTAACAAAAAACTCTTTATTTTACTACAAAATTTGATTACAATCAAGCCTTTAGTACAGAACTGTGGCAAAGTTTATATCCCTCGTCGCTTCGACACATAGACTCTTGACTAATCTCTCTCACGTAACTGCTACACGCTGTATGAACTCACAGACGAAACAGACTCGTTTGACTTGGCGGCTCTCCTTTTTATAGTTGCCGATGACATGAATAGAAGTTTCCATTCTAGACCCTCACATCCAGATGTGGTATTCGAAGGTTTAAGGATATTGTCGCCGCTCTTTACATGTTAAACTTCGAATACGTACGACAATGAGTGCGCCTACGTAAAAGAGTGCAAAAATCGTTATATGACGGAAAAGGAGCTGTTTTTACACCTGCGGCGATTACGGGCCATCAAGGCGTAGTCACAATATGGTACCTGAATCGTAAGAGCCATTTTTGAGAAAATCAAAAATTTCGAAAAAGGTTACATGCAAAGAGTAGGTGAGGGTAGGCGGGATTTTCTTGAAAATCTTCCTGTTGCATCCTTGGAAGTGTAGAACTTAGATATCAAGTTTGGTACCCACATAACTGCCTTTTCACTTTTAACACTTGTATTGCAATTCATTTTTAACATTTGAACACTTAGCTTTGCATTGTTAATAGACAAACGCGCGCGTACACACAGGCCTTTTTCTAAGAATTCATTACCTTTGTGAACCTATAAATATTTCCAGTGAAATCTCAAAAACTTTTGGATGGAGTATTACTTCTCTAACTACTAGTACAATGTGATAGAAAAAGTAAAAACTGGATGTGTTGTATTCATATTATTTTCCCTATTCTCAACTACAAACTATTATATACTTATTTTTCAATCTACTTGTTAATCGAGATAACCTTTCATTATACATGTTCACATTTCGTTCATAATATAAGAAGAATCCAGTAAATTAAAGGGATGGTCAGATTTTTAAAAGAGGGTTACTTTGAAGCGCGTTCCTTTGCATGCGACAGGAAAAAAAAAAGAAATAATAATAATAATAATAATAATAATAATAATAATAATAGCACCAAAGGTTTGAAAGTTCAAGCATATAACGAACAATATGTCTGAAATGGTTCACACACACACACACATACAGAGGATGCTAAGAACAATAATTATAAAAAAGTATATACAGCTGCAGTTGTCAATTGTATTATTCTTGTTGTACAAGGCTGTTTCGAAATGATACCGAACTAATATAACTATTTATAGCTTAAAACTGAATTAGGGCCGGTTTTACAAGCTGCCGAATACTTGCCGATACAGCTATGTACCCGATTTCAAGAGGATTTGCGTTCTACGATCTCTGGATAGCACTAATCGAAAGATATCTTTTCCGATAAGTTTTCGGCTAGTTGGAGTAGCCGATACGTCTATTGTCCGACAAATAAAGGTTTAGATTCACGTCTAACAGTTACATTAGAAACTCGCTTTTAAAACACGAATGATATTTTTGAGTTTTCTTTATTACTTGTCATGCGGATGGCTTACAATTAGGAATCTCAACATTAAGCAACACTTACGTTCGTGCCAAAAAGCGTGTCAAGTAAGGGAGTATGCCCGATGTCTTAATTAATTTCAAATACCTTCCGCTGATATTTATGCTTGATTCATCCTGCCCCGTTATCTCTTACAATTGTAATTGCGAACAGTCCAGGAATCCCTAATAATAATGGATGAAAAATGCCGATATTAATGTAAGCGGAACGTGTGCCCCGAAAGTCTTCGCAGTATGTTCTTTTATAAATTCACAGTTCGTGTTCTAACACACAGCCTTTGCAAATCTTTATTAGTATTTTACTTTATGGGTTCAAATTATATGGCATTTTATAGTCTATATCCGTTACAAATGGTCCTCTCCTTAGCGCGGTGGTAGCGTTGCTACTTACCAAGCGGGAGACCTGGGTTCGATCCCCAGTACCAGCGTGGGGATTTTTCCCCCGCTGGGAGACCTGGCCCGGGGTGCACTCAGCCTCGTAAGGTCCCTGGGGGGCCAATTGAGAAGCTACTTGATGGAGAAGTAGCGGCTCCAGGTCATGAGGACCGCATTAACCGGCCGGGGGGACTCGAGGCGCTGACCACGTCTCACCCTCCAATACTGCACCCCTTCCATGACGTCTGTAGTGGACCGAGATGGGGGACGCAGCGGCCGGGCGGTAGGCCAAGGTTCCCCGTGAGCTGTCGTGCCATGGAGTTATATCCGTTACAAAATATTTGATTTTTTCAAATCAATTAAGTGGTTTTTAAGATTTACTCACATACACATACACACAAACGCGCTCTCTCTCTCTCTCTCTCTCTCTCTCTCTCTGTCTCTCTAAAATCAGAATGCATACATTACTGTATAGGAGAAGCGGCATAGGGAAACGAGAAGTGCATCAGCAAATAGTGACCAACAGAGAAGTAAGATTATGTGAACTGTGACGAAATTATTAGCATCCTCCCCCCCCCCCCTCCCAAGTTAGGCTTTATGTTCCCGTGCAATTTTACATGTTTCTACGAGGTTTAACACACTTTCACATCGTCATGAGTGAAGTTTAGAGCCTTGCTTCGCTTCATCTCTTCCATTTTTACTTTCTCTACACGTACTATGTACATAGTGTATAGAGAAGGTAGAGCATTCCACCCAAAAATTCGATACCGAGATTTCACCGGAAATACATGTTTGGGTTCCCCTGAATCCAAAAAAAAAAAAAAGCATTTTTACAAAAAGATCCGTGTGAGAATCCGTGTGTGTGTGAAGATTTTCAAGAAAATTCCTCCACCCCAAAGTACCCTTTACAAGGAAAAAATTTCGAAAATTTTGATTTTCTAAAAACGGCTCTAACGATTTTGATTAAAATCCCGTAAATTAAAAGCATTTACATACCAAATAAAATGTATATCTTGAATTTTCTGGGAATAGCCTCTGAAGACTACTTTATTCTGGATGAATTTTACAGAATTTTGCATCAACTGCTAAACCGTAAGAGATGGACAAAAACTTACCACACAAAAAAATACAGAGCATGTTAAAATACACAATTTATGTTATATACATTTCTTTCGTGGATTTGATCGTTTTTCAGATATTCCTTGTTTTTAGTTTCAGCTTTCAAAAACGTATTTTTTCTCATACAACAATTTGTCAACTCCTGTCCATACAAACAATGGAACTCCAGTCACATAGCAAACAGCTTTTGACTATCAGTTTAACGTACGGTACCCCCTTATTTCCTTTCTACTTACAAGGAAGCAAGTAATAAGACTATTTCTGCTAATTTTTTCTAGATTAGAATGAAATAAATGGAAGTATAAGCTTTTTAACAATAATATATTGGAGAGTTGTAGAGAAAGTCATGTGAATGGAACACATCAGATTTTTTTTCTTATAACATGATACAATCATTCCCCTGATATAGACTAGCTTTAATTTTTTTTTTTTTTTTTTTTTTTTTTTGTCTGCTTCGCAAGGCAATTCTCCATTGTATTCCGGTTTACGAATTCCCCAACTGTAGCGCTTCTATCGAATACAGAATGGCAAACTGTACAGTCTACAAGCCATCATATAGGCAAAAACCCTTCCAGTCAAAATTATTTGGCGAATAACTATAGGGAGGCTTATTGCAGAACCGGCCCTTATTCCGAAGTTTGATGTGGTTGCTTCGAAACTCTTTTATTACATATCTCCTTGTAGGTAGGTACAAGAGGAATGTGGAATACACTAGGCTACAGCGAGAGTAAAATATTTCAAATATCTACCTGACATTCAAGAGGTTCCAAGTTCGAATCTCGGTTAGGGTGAGTTATCCTGATAATACATTTTTTCGGGAATTATCCCTACAGACACCTACACAAATACCGCGTGCGCTTGGACCTTTATCTACGAATAATGGTTTTAGTTTCAGGGGACCTCAAAACATATATTTCCAATGCAATCTTTATATGGCATTTTTGAGTGGAATGCAATCACTAGAGTAGGAAGTAGAGAAAGTAAAGTGCATTTTTTTTTATTCTGGGGGCTCAAAATATGTATTTCCATTGAAATCTCTATATAAAATGTTTGCACAAAATGCAAAACATTGTTTACCTACTATAAGTAAGCACTTATTGGAGAAACTTATGACCAAATAACCTTGACGAGCATGGAGGAGATTTTTACCTTTATCTTTAAATTTTTTATTTTTTTTATTTAGGTTTAAAAATTGAATTGGGAATTGATTAACTTACATGAGGACGATATGTGATCGAACGTTTTTGCAACCTCGTCAGATCCGGACAAAGCACGTTCAATATGTGTTCGTGTGTAGCATTCAGAGACCCAAATTATGCTTGAATACGTAAGAAGGGTGGGGAACAACGAACAGGCTTATTTCGGACAAGCACGTTTTATAATAAAAATGCTATGCTAAGACTGAAACTTCTTACTAACTTGAAAACATGTTTAATGGAAAAAACACTAGTCAGTGAATAACTCTTTGGTCACACCTGTATATGCCACATGTCTACAACATACTGACAGACGTTCCTGCTCATCCAGTGCACTTCCTGAAACAATGAAAGAGAGAAAAAACTTGCTTTAATAACCACATGTTGTGGCATCTCTTCCATTCAGTGTCCAAAATCACCCCAATTTTTGATGTTAAGGCTTTATTTGTATGAAATATTTTTAGACCGTCTCCGTGGTCGAGTGGTCAGGGACCTTCCTTCTCATCCGGAGTCCAGGGTTTGATTCCGAACTGGTATAAAATGAATAACCTAATGACAACCTACCGTTAGTACAAAGTTGTTGAAAAGTTAAAAAAAATTATCGATATAACCATAACTATACAAATGAAACACGCGCCCGAGTGTGCCTGTCTATCTGTGAATAGCATCAAAAGCGATAAGTCGATTAAATACCAAACTTAACATTTCAGTAAACGTCTTCCTAGGATGTGACACAAGGTTTCCATGAAAATCCTATACCCTAAACTAACCTTCATATGGAAGATTTTTGTTGTTGAATAATTTATTTTTGACCGATCTGCAGCATTGCTTTACAGGCCACTGAGAACATTCAACAATGGAACAGTAACAAACTACATGCTGAGGTTGACCTATAATGCTCCTCTATCGCAAAAAATAAAATGTGTATTCACTGATACGTTAAATAATATATTTATAAACATATATAACATTTGCTGAAATTATTTATTCAAGATGAGAAAAGTCGCTGTCATCGGATTGGCTGAGTAGAGTGTCCTGGCGTAATTTCCTTTTTAACCTTGTTTTCTTTCGGGTTTTTGTTCCCACGTGCACATGTCTGAGCTCCAGAGACTTGAGGAAGTTTGTTTTTGCTAGTTCCCTGATGTAAAGGAAGGATTCCCAGTTCATATGGAGTTGATTGTTGCTTACGAACCAAGGAGTATTTGAGACAATGCAAATGAATTTATTTTGTAGAACCTCTAGTCGATGAATATGTGTTTTGCTGGCTGTAATCCACACAGAAGCTGTGTAAATGTGATGAGTGGACGTATCAGTGATTTATATAACAACATTCAGCACTCCAGCCCAAATTTGGAACGTCTGTTGACCAACGGAAGAATTTTTTTGCAATGTTTAAATTTCTTAAAAATAACTTACGATTTTGATTTAAATACCATATATTAAACATATTTTACCGCAAAAAACGTATATTTTGATTTTTCTGGGAATAATTTGTGAAGTCCAGTTCATCCGAAAAGAATTTTGTATAACTGGTAAACGGTAAATGATGGATGAAAACGTACTGTGCAAAACATGTAATAATCTCTTTAAAACACACAATTTATTTAAAGTTAGTTTTTTTACTATATGCCATTTCCGAGATATCCAATATTAATGTACATATTTTGCAATACATTGTCGTACTTTTCAATTCTTGAGATTTTCAGTTGTTTCTGTGATTGTATAATATTATAGGCCCCAGTTCTTTAATATTTTGGTTATCGCTATTGTCTTTGTATCTATAATGAAATGTGTAATTAGATATTTCTGCAAAGGTTTACTTTGATTATAAGCCCAATAATAAATTATATTTCGTAGAGTAGATTTTTTATATTGCATGTTTCATATTTGCCATTGTTAGCAAAGAAAGAAGTACGAGCATTTACAAAATGTCAGCATTGAAAATTTACTAGTTTAACAGCATTGAGCAGATACGCTGAAATTACATGTTTTGAGCCCCTTGCATAAACTCATTTTTAGAAGAATACTCTATTTGTGAGACTGTCTATATGTGTCTGTTAACAGTATACGCCCAAAAGAAATGTCGTATAAATACTAAACTTGTCATTTAAGTTTAGGATCTTTCAAAGATGGGACGCGAAGCTTTTCAGAAAAATCTCACCGCGTCAAAATGCCCATTACACGCAAATATTTTCAACATGTTTTATAATCTCAAAAATGGCTAAACGATTTTGATTACACACACACATGTGTGTGTGTTTTATTTATAAGGTAAATATCTTGAATTTATGGTACTTTAATCAAAATCGTTTAGCCATTTTTGAGATTATAAAACATGTTGAAAATATTTGCGTGTAATGGGAATTTTGACGCGGTGAATTTATATATATATATATATATATATATATATATATATATATATATTACATAATATTGCGTCCGAAAAAATTCATCACCCTCCGCCAGGTTTGAATAGCAATCTTGGGTTTTAGAGACTAGCATTTTTAAACAAATGCATCAATTTAAGTCTATGCGATATTCTATGTCTGTGTGAAGTGTTGCAGATGCCAAAGTAAATCCCAAAAGTCCGTAATACGGTGGAACTACTAAGACGCACGGAGAAAGGAAAGAGGCACATTTTAATTCCTTATGTGCATCGAAATGTCTGGAAATTAGTGCGATATGTCACGTTTTAAATGCAATGCGCATTGTCCTGTGAAAATTCAAAAGAAACGTAGAATCCAAAATGCCTGCTGAAGCAAAACACACATAGTTATTTCATGTTCGTTTGGTATTAAAAGCAGAGTTATCTTGGCCTAAGGCTAAACTAGGAGATGAAAATCCTATGTTGCCGAGTCCTCCCATATGTCAGACGGAAAACCTTAAGTTTACATTTATCAGCACGCTCTCAAATGTGGTATTCCCACGAGGTCAAATGGATGACACGAATCTGTGATAAATGTGTACACAAGGTTGTGTTTAGCGACGTGGAAAGTAGTCCTCGTGATATCTGGTGCTATAAGTTCCCTAACACCCAGACATACACGAGAACCGTAGACAGGCTCCGTTACTTTCTGCCAAGGTTGACGCTATCGATAGAGTTCCGTCAAACAAAACCTCCAGAGTGTCTACATATTTCACAAATAACAATGAGAATGCGGCCATTGATTTGTCCCCGAGCAAGTAGAAAATAAAAACATCAATAGACTGTGACGAAATGTTGCTGAGAATGTCGACCTACATTAAGTACGTATTGTCTGTCTCAGCTGGAGAAATGGCTGGAATGTGCAAACGAATTAGGACTTAGGCTTTGTTTCCTCTAATATAGCAACAAGACGTCAATGAACTCTGTCTTACT
This sequence comes from Hymenopus coronatus, assembly GCA_030762935.1. NCBI lineage: Eukaryota > Metazoa > Arthropoda > Insecta > Mantodea > Hymenopodidae > Hymenopus > Hymenopus coronatus. The sequence continues at coordinate 79,359,116 of CM060881.1, read as the reverse complement.
TCCAAATGTAAACTTTCTTTCAAAGTTTCATTTCAAATATTTCTGTATACCGTGCATTCTAATGCCCTAATCCCGCCACATCACTACAAGCCTGCAAAATACATATCAAATTATATTTGAAGTTCTACATTGTGTGAAAAGTTGCTTCCAACCAGAATCAATTTGTAGCTCGAGGGGGTCATAATGACACCTGTGGGGACGACTTTCATGTTGCTATAAGATGATTGTGTCTTTACTGAATCCAATATTGCCTGATATGTTTATTCCTTGGAGAAGGTAATCAATATGCACAATCCTTTCAGCGAACTTTCGGCATATTATCATTCTTTGTCGTTAGATAAACGGAATACTTACAGCGTCTTTCTTTTAGGGTATTTTTAAGGTCGCGGGTTCAAAGCCGGCGGATTTTTTCGGGTGTAAAAATCCTTAGCTTGGCTTTCTTCGGAAGGAAAGTAAAGCCGTTGGTCCCGTTTCGTAGATTTACGGCACGTAAAAGAACCTCAAGCCTGATTGAGAGGCCTCTGAGCAAAATTAAGCGGTGTTTCACGCCCAATTTAGAATGGGATGCTGAGAACCACAGTAGTTAAAGAACGTCCATAAATAACACCCATTTACATTTTTTTAGGGTATTCACCATGTTACGTCATTTATCATGAACTAGTGCATAAAACTGGATTTATGCGAAAACGTGCTCAGATTGCGTTTCGATTCCGTTTTGCTTGGGCATCAACAGCTTGTATCTTTAAGAATTTTTGACTGTATTGCATTACCTTAAAATATTTTATCGAGTACTGGATTACCTTTAAACTTTTCTGTGTATTGTATTATTTAGGCCACGTGACCCATTGGGGCATTTTTCCGGTTTGCGAATGTTTATAGGTCCCACATTCTGCGTAAGAAGTACTTGATTATCCTCTGATGTGGATAATATGCACTTTACTTTGCAACACTGAGAAGCATTTTTATTCACGGTATTTTTGAGAAAATTGTCACTTTTAACACGAGAGCCTCAAATTATCGCTGCATCTGTGAACATTTTCAAACTACTGTTATATTGTTTTTCTTTTCCAATAAAGTATTACAACTTGTGTATTACACTTAGTCCTTGAATCCCATCCGTTCTCCTTCTGCCAGCTGATTAGCGGACTCTACAATGGCTGACATGCTCGTTGAGGTCAGCAACGGTTCTTAGAAGTGGCTTGTAGTCGTTAACACCCTCACACCATTTGCATATTTATAGAACAAAGAAAGTGTCTGCAAATCCCCTCACTTCCCAACTGTGAACACAGAACAAGACGAATAAACCACTCGCTTGAAGTGCTGAAATACAATCATGAAAGCATAACTCGGAAATCTTAGGCTACTATATAAGACTTTTTGAACAAATGTGCGTTATGTTTGATCTATCGGTTGTTTTGCTGGTTTGCTGAACTTTGAAAGCTTCATTGTGGTAAGATTCTTCTGGACCTTAGAAGCTATTTATCTGATACTAAAAGTATAAATCAGTGTCGATCTCTCTCTGTGACATGAGAGAACATGGCTCGCTAGCTCTCCGGTACATAGGGGAAAGCTCGCTGATAAAGTTGTGATGTGTGAGGCAATGAGAAGGGTGAAGCCAGCAATAAGCACCCCTTACCTCCGAGTAATCGTCATAGAAGTATTAATACGTCACCATAACTGAGTTGGTGGACTCTACTGTAAACTTAAAAGATAATTTCAAAATAAAATTAAGCTTAAATGCCATTTGAAAAAACCTCTGTCCATACAACCAACAACAATGTCCAAAACCTATAGAAATTGCTTAATCTTTAAACAATAATTGGTTCAATGGCAAAGGTGTATGGTCTGAAAAGGCTTTGCTACTACCTAACACAATTCCCCTTTATCAAAAATTACATCTTATTTTATTGCAGATGCCACCATTCACGCCTTAAAATGTTTCCAATGGAGAAGACTTGTAGAAGGAAGAAAGTATTTCAGAGAAAAGAAAAAGTAATTGCTAACAGGCTCAAATGTACAAATGAAGACTAAGATACAACTTAATTTCTAATTTGTTAATGAAAAATATAGGAGAAATAGATAACATTTTTATGCATTTACAAAAACCTTGTTTCTAAATTTCTTCTTCTCTTGCTTTTATGTGTATACCTGATCTCGACACTGTAATGTGGAACGTTCGCAAATATTTGTGTACAAATGATTTGATTCCTTGCTCATTACATATCTTGATGTATTTCTAGGTTCTCTGAAAACTCTAGGCCATGGTAGAGCATAGAAAAGATCAAACACTTTTCACTTTAGAAATAAGAACAACTATTGATTGTGTACAGTGGCAGAACAAACACAAAGTTTACCTGAATGTGATTCAGAGGGACAGTGTCGAAAACTAAACTCACATGCTAAAATTTGTGAACGTCCGCCATTTTAAATTTCTCATGCGGCCAATCCAGCATTTATTCATCGTTATAGAAATATTATTTAAGCATAATGCTTCATTTATTAATCTCATAAGCCATCAGATCTTACATCCGCGGTTCAGAAACCAGGGTATGTGGACGTATTGTAAATAAATGTCCAAGGCAACAAAAAAGGCAAACACAACCTTCATTACAACTTTGATTACATTATACTAATCAGCTGTTTAACAATATACTAATTTAAAATACGCAATTTCCTGTTCGCCTGTGTTTCTCGAGTGATGAAAAGCCGGAATTTTGCAACGGAAATACTGCGTCTGTAATCTGGTATGTATCTATTTAAATAATTATAACTAAAAATGTCCATTTAGGTATTCGAACCATCAACCTCCTGATTAGTAGATAAACATTAACAAATTCAGTCACGGCGTCCCCATAGGAACCTCTTTTAAAGAGTTGGTACTTGCTGCTAGTGAATACAATAGTCACGCACATGTGTACGTATTTCTACGGTGATGAAAATCGCTAGTGAGTTCTAATTTCGCAATGGAAGTATTACATTTTTTATCTAGTATGTGTTTTTTGAAACAACTAAAGTTAACAAATATACCGCAGGCACCGGAGGGATTCGAACCCTCGATCTCCTGTTTACTAGACAGGCGCTTTAACCAACTAAGCCACGGCGCCGTGATGGGTATGTATGATACAGTGGCAGAACCTTTACAGTGTAGCATTTAAAACTGGATTTCAACAGTTAATTTAGGGAAATTTCTTTTATTAATAATTAATGAAGAATATCATTTTGCAGTTACATATGTCATAACGTCATAACTCTTATTATGACTATAATGTGCTATAAATGCTGATTTATTCCAATTAAAACAGTCTTATGTTAGGCTCATTGATAATGCAAATATTAAAAGATATTACCAAATATAATATACCTCAAAATTGGTTATACCTGCATTCAGAATAATGTATTTTGAAACACATTTGGTCCGATCAGTTTAAAGAAATATAACGTCAGAAAATAAAAACGTCGACTGTAGCATTGAAATATATATATATATATATATATATATATATATATATATATATATATATATATATATAATGCATTGTAAATAATACAACGCGCACTCCCTCTCTTCAGAGCTGCTTCAGTAAATCCACTTGTGACTTTGACAATAACAATGGCCAGGTCACGGAGGGAACTAAGTACAACAACCTTTATGGGGGGGGGGGCAAAGGAAAAAAATAGGAATCAGCGGATCTTTTGTACTTATACCTCCGAGAGGAATGGATGAAATGAAGGAACCTGGAAACAATGGACTGTAGGTTGGCAGAGACATCAGAGAAGCGCAGAATTCTCTAGTTCCAGGTTTGAACACCTGGCCACCAGAGGGTTGCACTATGGCGTCCCTCTAACGGGATCGAGGAATACGAGTCTACATTGGAGCTCCCTCTGGTTGTCGGCAAGTTCCAAACCGCAGGCCTTTGCGCCATCTGCCCGTCACCGACCAAACCTCAGTCGCTTAATCAACATGAAAAGGAAATGAAATGAGAGGAGAATAGAAACCTGGTAGATTACACCACCCCAGCATTCACTCTGTCCACCAGAGTAAGCCATGAAATAACCCATAGTCAGAATGGGCGGATGCTAGGAATAGAACCCGGTCATACGAGCCCCTGAGCCATTCTGCTAGGTAGGTACTTGCGATTTTACATTGTTGAAGATAAAAATAAATTAATTTTTGTGTGGTATTTGCATTTAATTTTAGACAGGTAAGGGACCCCACTGTTCCATAATGAGATAGTGCTGGTCTAATGCTATTACAAAGGAAAGGTGAGTATTTCTCCGTGCTCAAGAAATAAATATGTAGTTCACAGAACTGTTTAGTAAAGTAATGTGAATGAAATATTTGCGAAAAAGTCGAAGACAAGATCGGCATTACAAGAAGCAAGTAAGAATATATCCACATTATATGAATATAACACTATTCAGATTAAATGTTATAATATTTTTTAAGAGTGTGCAATGAGCCTATCTGTCATTCTTTACACGATTGCGGAAACATCTGAACGTGATGGTATTTTGTTCTCTGAAAGTTGTATTTAGAAGGTTTTGAAATAAAATGAGTAGGATATAAGCAAAAACTTCTGTAGCCAAGAATATTCCCTATCCTTCCCAGAATCTGAAATATGAAAAAACAGTGTGATTCTGTATGTGTATGTGTGTGTGTGTGTGTGTGTGTGTGTGAGAGAGAGAGAGAGAGAGAGAGAGAGAGAGAGAGAGAGAGCTCTAACGAAGAAAAATAGAAACTCAACGACAAAGTAGTGTTCCAAAAGTGAATGCTCCCGATATGACCGTGCAGTTAAAGGCGCATTATAAGTGGTACAATTAAAATAAAAGAAAAAACTTAATTGCAAACTAATCTTTCCCGGTGATGAATCCTTATGCAATGTACTAATATGACACACATACTGTTTAATATAATTTGAATTTTATATTGTGAAATATTATTCATAAGAATCAAACAATAATGTTTTCAAGGTGCATGTGTTAGTAAACATAAGGGTGGTAAATATCTCGTAGGCGTTTTGTTTGGCAACAACTAATTTCTTAAGAGTGCTGAAGAAATTAACACATTACAATTCATACTGTGTAAAGCAGCAAAAAATTAATGTCGTTTGGACTGCCTCTGATCTAATGGCCAACTTCTCTTTAATCCAAAATTCCAAATTTCCCGGGGTCAATTCTCGACTGCAGGAATTCTTTATTTATTAGAGACGTTCCCTACTCTCCTTAGAGTCAGAGAATATGAATGTTAGGAGCAAATGGAGTGTGCTTTCTAATGAAAATGAGTAAAAACTTAGAATCAACAAATTAGTTGTTTCTTAAGCTAAAACCCCCGATATAAAAAAGAAGTTAAAGGGGGGGGGATGCTATACAAACGAAACTATTTACTGGAAGCCTTTTTTTTTCTCTGTTTACCCTCCTCATTTGTAGGATTTACTGCCCCAGGACTTACAAGCCAGCGCCTGCTGAGGAGCAAAGGCTTTGCCTGGTATGCAAGTGAAGAAGTGGATGAAATTAAATGACGATGAAATGGATGGCAGGAAAAATGATTATGGAATAATAAATGAGACGAATGACGGGGCAAACCAGATAACCCGAAGAAAGCCCTTCCAGACGCCGCTTCGTACACATGCGGTCCCCTGAGATCGAACCCCGGGCCGCCTAGGTGAGAGGCGAGCAGTCTAGCCACCTGGCCACGGCACCGCTATTTGGAAACTTCCACATAAACAGCAGCCCCAGAAGATGATGGACCTGTTCCCACGCTTATGTCTGAGATGCTCGCCACTTCCTTGGTTCCCATAAAAGCGGGACGGAAGGGGAGGGTGTGAAGTAGTTCACACTTGGTGTCTAGGGGTGGGAATTCTTCCACCAGGTGAGGATCCTTCGGCAACATGTGCTGCGACAGTCAAATGAGAGCTGAGTTCTATAACGCAGGTTGAGCAGTTAAGACTGGATTAACGTGATTACTTTCAATACTGCAAACGCACCCCATAGAGATCTTACAATCCGCAGGGCCCATGTTCGATTTCGGTCAGAGTTATTCTCTGGATACAATTTTTCTAAGGTAAATATAGGGTCATTGTCATCTGGGCTCCATGCTCATTCAAGCCATTTTATTCACCGTCTCTGCACGTTTGCGTTTTTCGCAGTGATGTCAAGAGCTTCCGGAGTGGGAGAGAGAGAGGAAGAGAGAGAGAGAGAGAGAGAGAGAGAGAGAGAACTAATTACTGAAAAGAAAAATATTACATTATACAAAAAGAAAAAATTACAACAAACACTTAAAGATGCAAAACCGATGGATCTGCCAAAAATGATTATTTATGTACTTCCAGATAGATCGTTAGTACATATTTAGAAACGGACTATTAACACAAAGAAAAATACCTACTAAAGGATTCTATTCCAAAACTTATCAGTCTAAACAACTATGTATTTAATTTTATTTTAATTTTGTAATGAACGGAATATTCAAACCAAACCAAATTGCATTTTGGGTTTCTACCTCTCAATCACACCCCTCTGCTCCTTAAAGTTTGAAAAGACACCCTTTACATTTTAAAACCTATTTTTACTTTCTCTACATGTACTATGTACATAGAGTATCTTTTCAAAACGAATTACAATTCAATTTATAGATCAAAATTATATAATTTGTACATCTACTATTTTAATTTTATCAGCCTTACTTATCCTTTTTTATTATATACGAATAATAAATACAACAATAATAATTACAAATACATAGCAGCTTTCATTCGGTCAACACATCTTCTTAATTGGAATAATGTATTCAATTCTATTATTAACAGTGATATTCCTCTATTCGCTGTCAACTAAATAAGGATAATTATTTATCTTACTAACTGATAACTTTATAATATTTGATGAAGGAGTCACAGCCCCCGATATGAAAATGGAAGATAAAGGAGGCTGCACAAATGAAACAATATTAAAAACACGGACTGTTTGGGGAGAAATCCTGCATTATTATTTATTTTTTAGCTAGATAGCAATATTCTATTCAGCTCTGATCAATAATAACAATAAATTGGACTGCAACACGATATAAATGACAAAGAATAAAAAATGAAATGTGCGTTAACAAATGAACGTTATTTTAAAAATTTCATTTGTTCCATTCCATTCCCATGACTTTCTCTACCCGTCCTGCAAACAAAATATTCTAACAAAAGAGATTCTTTTATCTTCATCATGATAATCGAGATAAGTATATACAAAAATGATCTTACTACTTGATTCTTGTAAGCAGAAGGGAAATATGGCCAAAGCGACGGTCATATATTTAAAAACTGGTCGCTATGTGAACAATTGAAGTTCGGTTCGCTTTGCAAGGTCAGCAGTAAAAAAAAAAAAAAGTGTTGCGAGGAAAGGTCGTTTAAGAAAAGTTAGGTAGTTTAAACATGAAACCAATAACAAAGAAGAGCTTGAAAATGGTCCACAATAAAAATGCATATGATAAATTGTGTGTTTTGACGAGATCTGCATTTTTTGCAGTAAGTTTTTGCCTATTTCTTACGGTTTATCAGTAATGCAAAATTCAGCAAAATTCATCCATCCTCATTCAAAAGCTATTCCCAAAAAAAGTTCAAGTTTATTGGGTTTAGGATTGGGTTCAATCATTAATTTCATTTCCAGGTTGTATGCATCAGTTTATAACAAAATTCTGATGCGTTACATTCGCATATCCACTACAGTTCCATTTTTGTATCTCTAATGCAAACTACCCTAAAAAGCTTATTTTCTATCTACTTAGTATTAACCACCACCGTTCTTTTTGTGCACCTCTTAAGCAAACGATTCTACAATAGCTCTAGCCTATAGTTAGTTAACAATGTTCATAGTGGATAGAGAAGATATTGTATTCCATCCAAAACTTCGATACTGAGATTTCACCGGTACCCCCTGAACTCAAAAAAAAAAAAAAAAAGTATATTTAGAAACATGTCCGTGTGTGGAACTGTCTATCTATCGCTTCAGTCACCTGAAACTACGATGAAACAATTTTTGCAAGTGTTTGCTTCATTCAACACTAAGTAGTTGGCTTACCGTACCCGTATGTCGGACTATGACTTACAAGCGTGTTCCTAGAGTCAGAAACCATTAACACTAAGTAAGTAGGAAAACAATTTGATTTGTTCCATTCATATGACTTTCTCTGGCTCTTCCATAAACGTTTCTTACAAAAGATTATTATTTTATCTACATCATGTTAATCAAGATAAACATTAGCAGAATTTGTCTTATTAGTTGATTTTTGTAGTAGAAGGAAAATACGGGAATACACTAGACTAAAGCGATTGTCAAATGTTTTAAAAGCCTTTCACAAAGTGAAAAACCTGAAAGTCGGTTCTCTTTGCTTGCTAGGAGTAAATAAAAGAGACGAAACCCCGTTTGAGAACAGTAAGCTAAAATCCGAAATCAATAACTCGGAGGAGTATCTCAAAAACGGTTAACTCTACAAAATAAAAAAATGTAAATGACATAAATTGTGTGTTTTAATGACTTCTACATTTTTTGTGTAGTAAGTTTTTGTCTATCTCTTATGATTTACCAAGTTATGCAAATTATAGAAAAGTCATCCAGAGTGAAGAGGTCTCCAGAGGTATTCCCAGAAAATTCAGGATATACATTTCATTTATCACGAAAACATCTTAAACATATGCAATTTTAATACACATAGAGCAATTTTGACAACATCAACATTTTCGAAAAATGCTCCATGAAAAGGGTAGTTGGAGTGGGGGATTTTCCTGAAAATCTTGTGTCGCATCCTCGCAAGATGTCAGACTTCAATTCCAAGTTTCGTATTTAACGACCTTTCGTTTTGAGCTATGCTGACTACAGACACGCACCCACACTCATACATATACCCCTGCTTACATTTCTCTATAAATATTTTTTAGATTCAGGGAATGTCAAATCGTGTATGTCTATGAAATCCCGATATAGAATTTTGTGTAGAATGCAATACTTTCTAAAGCTATGGTTTTGCTTACAGGTGGTTCTCGGCCCTTCATGCAATAAAGTGTTTATCGTTTCCAAGCGGAGATATGTGTATTACGAAAGCAGTATTAGGCTACTGTTGTACATATATGGAAATGTTTTGTCATATTTTTAGACTTAGTATTTATGCATACGGCACTAACAAGTTCAATATGTCTGCAAGTGAAGTTTTAACTCCCATGCGTCGCCGTGGTTCAGTTGTACAAGGGATGGTGGTTGAACACGTGACTTGCTATATAGCGAGTCTAGTGAGCCCACAACGCGGTCACTAACCTGCATCAGAGTGCGTCTTCGTTCCATTACCTCACATATTTTCCATTGGAAACTCTTGATAACTCAATTTAAATTATATGAAGCAAAACGTTGGGAATGAGTTTGCTAAATTTATCTGAATAGACCACTGTTTAAAAATTCAAACATTTAAAGGGCAATATATCTCTACTGTGTTATTAAAAAGTATGCAGTTACTAAATAGAGATTTTATTCATTAAAACAAGGACAGAAAATGTGCAGCAGTCTTTTCTCATTACTTTTCATGCCGATGAAATCCTCGCATAAACCCACAACTTCGACTTAATTACAAAGCATATTTGCATTTAAGTGGTTTCCAGTACACAGAATGACCAAGAAGTTATACGTCCCCTTTATACCGAGTGATCAAATTTATTTGGAATTTAACGTGACAGAATTTTAAATAATGACATAATTGATAGCGGGGGCCCGTCTATGTCTCGATCTAGCGGTCAACACAAAACTAACACCTACTAGAGCATTACCCAGCGGACGTTAAAGAACTAATAGATCATGTAAGTATAGGTCAGCGGGCCGTACCAGGGCTCGATCTAGCGTCCAAGACGAAACTAATGGCTATCAGAGCATTGCCAAACGGACGTTAAAGAACATGCCACGATTGACCGATTTTACATACGTGCATGCAAATTGTCAATTTCATCGCATTGGAATGGAGTGAACCACCAACATCGTATTTTCATTATCGAAAGCTGTTTTCGATCGGGAACTTGAATTATTAGAAGAATGCTTCATTACGATGCTGTCCGCTGCGTACATGAATTTCTTTAAGCTTTCCCTGAATTTCAACAGTTTTCGTCACAACGCCTTATAAAAAGAGTTAGGGGAAAGGTGCCTAAAATGACATGCTTTTATTAGGACCCTCGATTTTTAGTACATTATGTAATTAAAAATTAGAGAAATCTGTTGAATCATTAAAATAGTTTATGGGTGACACTATGCAGATTCAAAACAGTCCCTAGCATAATGCGGAAATTCAGAAATTTTGATTTTTGAAAATGTGGTTAGTATATCATTTTAGGCTGCCTGGGAGGGCAAATTGACATAGTATATTTTTTACGCGGAATTAGTATATGTAATTAAAAAGTATACATATATTGGGCAAAACCAAAATAATGTGAGACGTTACTTAACAAACGGACAGTAATTGAGAAACAATAACACATTTAAATCAAGGAAAACATAAATAATTACATTACAAAAATTATCTTGACTTGAAATTTTAAACTCTCTTTTTAAATTTAAGGTTCTGCAAATGTCACATTAAAAGACAATAAGTTAGTAATAGAAGAGCACAGGATGTTCGCATACAAAATTCTTGGTTCATTTTGGTCAAAACTAGTAGGCTAATAGAAAAAAAAAAATTATTGGCACAGTTCACATACAAAATTCTTGGTTCGTTGTCACACTCCTGCACAATCTTCATGGCTCCACTTCAACAATTCATGCATCGTAACCACAACTCCCCAGACTTTGAATGGCTGAACAAATCACTTCAGTAGAAGCTTGAAGATGCATCATCATCATCATCATGTTCACTACGAATGCCATCAATTGGATCTGAATGGACTTCTTCATTGAGTTCTAAATACACGAGCAGTTGGCGCTTGACAGAACCTCTCTTTGATTTTCGTAGTTCCAGAGCTTTTTTCTGCATTTATTTTTCTTTTACCAACTGCATATTGGGCGTTACTGTCAGTTCCTGACTTCCTTGGCTTGTTCCCTTTCGTTTAGCTTCAAGCTTAGAAGATGAGGGTTTGGGAAAAATTTCTTGCAGTATTGCAGTAGTTCAAGCATTGAAAAATAGGAGGGACGTGCTGTACAGTGCTGAACCGTGGTTGAAGGTATGCGATGGGTGTTAGAAGGCTGATCTGTTGTACTCTTGGCTTATACAAATGATCTGCGATTTTGTCTGGGTTCAGTGGGAACATTCCTGAAGCATCGAAGCCTGATACTGGATTTTTTGGGTTTGCAACTAACAGATAGGCTTCATGGAAAAGTTTTGAAATCTGGTAGAGAGACATTGTTCTACCTGGATTGTTCTTCAACCATATCCTGACTTCCTCGTTGTACTAGGTATCTAGTGGCCAAAAAAATATAAAGGAAGAGGCTGTAGTCTGTGTGTGAAATGAGGTGGAAGACAACTCCAGACTCTTTGGCAATCTCAAATTCTTGAATACTACTTTTATGACTACTATGAACATCCAGGATGAGAACTTTGTCAACTACAGATATGAAATGTTGTAGTCATTTCACGAATAGTTCCAAAGCCATATAGCCACTCTCGTTGCAAAGTTGTAAGATTCCTGCCGGGGCTTCATCATGGAGTGTTGATTCAACTTCTTGCACGGAAATAGCATCGCTGGAGGTAAATACATGCCATAGGAATTAATACAGGCCACCACTGTAACACAAAGTCCAAGTTCAGCAGTAGTTAGTGCACCAACTTGCTTCTTTCCTCTTGCAGTGAATATCTTCGGTGGTTTCTGCACGTTGTTAGTGCAGATTCATTCACGTTGAAAATCTGCGTAGACAGAATAGTGTCTCTCAATAGTTATTGAAAGCAAAGAGAAAAATTTCTGCATCTGGAGTTTATTAAAGGCCTGTGCCCATGCTGCTGATGTGGGTTCTGTTTGGCGAAGGCTATTAGATTCTTGTTTTTATTTGTTCACCATGTTCTACAAAGAAAGGCAAAAAATCAGGCGTGATTTTTTACATAAAATTATTCTTATTGCCTTAAAATACTTATTTCAAATACATAGTATTTGAAAAATTAATGGAAATGATATTTATTATTAAACAGAAGTGTTTCTAGACGTGATTGTATCTTAAATTCATTAATAGGGTAAAATATGTCATTTTACCCTTCATCACTTCATATTAGTCATTATAATCTCAAATGTTACAACAATATCAATAAAATACTAGTGTAGAAGTAAGAACATACTTTTGTTATATTATCCTTTCCTGTGGATGTATTCCAGAAGTTATAAATATAGGCGTTATTACATAAAATTCAGGACCTATTTCTTGAATCGCCTGACTGCACAAACACGTTTTCCACTCTGAACGCGCCAAAACTAACCGAAGCGCTATCGAGCGACAATGGAAATAGTGTAACAGTGGCACTAACTATGGGAAGCAAAATTCAGCTTGGATCTTTTGAATCTATCGAAAATAATAGTGTTGTGTCGTTTTACCCACCTATGTCATTCTAGGCACCTTTCCCCTAACAGGTTCAAAAAGACAGAGAAAAGAAACAGTCAGTTGTTTACGGGACAGTTACCAACCCCGAGAGTAGCTGTCACATGCATAACGGCATTCATTTGTAGGATAACTTAGTTCAATCATTGAGAGGCACTTTCAAGAAATTCACGTTCAGAATACAAAATGTATTCTATAACAACACATAGAAATAACTCATTTTCAGACTGCCAAACACGCTGATTTATCCATGCCGGACTCTACTGGTCTGTAACTACCATTTTACGGCCTCTCCAGCAGGCCTTCAGAACTATTCGGCTACGATAAAGATTTGCTCTATAACGTGAGGTTCTCAATTCAAATTCTGTCGTGGTAAATAGGAATAAATATGATCATTAAATATAGCTTCATGGAATCGAGCAGTCATAAACGTACTAAGTTAGTTTCTCAGGTCTCGATTAATGTGGAAAGAAGTGTAAGGAATTTATAACTATCTTGGTAATTTTTAAAATAATACGTGTGTAGAGACAAAGATACTCTACAAATTTTAATGTGATGTAAATTCAATCATTTTTTTTTTTCTTGTACAGGCTATTTCGAAATGACACCGAATGAATATAGTAGTCAATATAGCTTACATATGAACTAATCCGAAATTTGATGTTGCAGCTTCCAAACTCTTTTAAGTGTGTCATGTAACAATGAAAATTATATCATTTTGAGATTAGGGTGTGCACGAAGTGCCTAAGTTCTTCTCAATCACACCTTGGAGGGTATTCTTGACAAGTACATGAAAACAAACTGTGGACTTCCTGCGTATTAACAATTTTACGTTGTTTATAACATTTGTTTCCGCTGTAAAGTAAAGAGTGTAAGTTATCATGACTAGCTAAACTGCTGTCCGAACCCCCCAAACTGGTAATGAGCCTAGCGCTGCACTACGATCACTGTAGCAAGAGTAACATGAAGCGTGAGAACGTGTCATTTGAAGCGCAAGAGATGCTAGAGTAATTAAATTTTCAAAATATATGCCCTTATATTAACCTAAGTCCCGTCTCTTATGATCCCATCATGCTCTAAGTTCTGCGTTGTTAAATTTTACACTTCATAGTATATTTGAGATACACTTTTTATTCTGCTAGACTACTCGTTTACTCGTTCCTAAGTAGCCTTAGCTTTGATAATTCATAGAAAGAACCTATGTTAAAGTTTCAGAACGTAATGACTTCCCAGAAATTGAGCCTTGAGCTTATTAGAGTTCCTGCTTCCCATCGCTAAAAGGATACTCTCTAAAGAACAACATATTCAAAAAAGATATATATGGCGGCAATTAAATACTCATATATTTGTATTAATTGCTAAACTGTTTCCAAAATAGGCTAAATTGTAAGAACCACGTTCAAAGGATAGACAACAACAAAATCCCAAAGCTTGCGATTGAACACTATCTTAAAGGGAAAAATATATGGTTGACTAATGAAAGAGGTGGTTAGGCCTACGGCCTAATCCATAAAGAGGAAGTAAATAAGTATTAAGTTGATTTGTTTGTGCGTATTCTAAGAATGTCTATGGAATGCTAACAGGCAAAGGTGGTTGAGTGACCTAAGCATTCATGGTGCACGTCTGCATCTTCTGAAAGCAATAATAAACGCGTTCATACTTCTAATTCTGCACCATTGGAATGATGTCTTCTCAGACATAACTGATGTAGATAATTTTCTACCTAGTAATTTGCGCTTGCCCTGGATGATGATCTCCTCGGTACCGTTTGGGGTCAACAGCAGCTGAAGAGTTTCTTCACACTCGGTGATCGCCCTCCCCAGGTCTTCGTACTGGACAGGTCGAATGCAGATGAAAACAAAAGACTGCCGAGATGCTGTGCTGCGGTTTCTTTGACCCTAAGTGACCGAGCGCCATAGGAACTAATGTGGAAAACAAGATCCTTATCTGAGTGCAACGGCTGATGCTAAATGACCAGTCCCGACTAGGAATTCTCAAGGGTAATAGGTTAATTAAACTGGGTTAAATCGCGATTCGATCTTTGGAATAAATAATTATGGTAGTTCCCTAGTGAAAAAAGGTTAGAAATCACTTTTATTTTACTCGATCTCCCCTGAAAGTGTTATCGTCTTATAGATTAACAAAGTTATTTCTTGCCGTAATTTATTTAAGAAAAAAGGAAAAAAAGAACAGTCGTTTCTTGGTAATTACAAAACTAAACGCCTGTTTTCCCCGTAAACTTCGTGTAATTACAAATGCTAGATAGTAATCATTTCATAGTTTTTGACAGTTTTATGGGAACAACTAGCAGAGCCCGCAACTCAGCCATGTTTATGCATTATAAATTTCTCACTATCTCTGCCCCTACTTTTCTCCTTTTGCCCTTTCACTTCAATTATCCATTTCCGGGATTTTTTCCATCTATTTCCCCAATCTGTTCCTCTATTCTCACCCTTTTCCTCTCTTGCTTTCTTCCTTTCTTTCAGTCGTACTCCCTCTCCCTTTGTGCTTCTTAGATGTCAGGCGATGTTTTGAAAACTGTGGTAATAATGCTACTTTTCAGGCGTTCATGAAAATTAATATAACTAAAAGGGTTACACAAATGTGAGCCTCTTCCATATGGGGTTTCTACACGAGTAATAGTTGCGAAAATTTTGTATGTCTTATATATTTACCCTGTCGACATTTTGAAAAAATTAAGTTCGTCAGCAGATTGTACCAATAAGAATTGGTAAACTGCTATTTTAAAAGCTGGGTAGTAAGCGAGATATTCAATTTTTATGATTCTGAGCCCCATTAGAATCCTCCTTTGGAGAACGAAGTTTATAAGGCACGGAAGTTGGGACCGTGTGTGCGTAAGCGACCGGCATTCAACGTCAACAAGCACTTCCTACACTTACTCATGGATACACACATTACGCCTGTAGCCTCAGTTGACTGCAGGGCACACAGGGTCCCAAGTTCCGAGCCGTAGTAATTAAGTTATACTATTCATCATTTTACTGAGCGGGATCTGTAGGTATGTTATATAGGTATATGCATTGCTTATGTAACGGAGCGCTGCGACCTTCACAGATCTGTTGTTGACAACACACTCCGAGGAAGGAATGACGTAAAGGAAGATCGGTGGCTATAGGTCGTGGGCATACAGATCATAGAGACGCGTGAAAGTCTCCAGTAGTTCCCTGAATCGAGGACCGGTCCCCTGCTGGAACTGCCTAGAAAGTGCGATGAACGCTCCGTCGACCAAACAGCCTCTAGTGTCCACGGGGAGTAGTATTTTTTCATTTAGCAAACATCCTCACCATGTGTCTGACACCTAAATGCCACGGAACCTAGAAGCACATCTGAAGATGAAAAGGAAGCAGAATGGAAAGGTACTTATGGAACGCAATTCTCGGCAGATGAGAAACCACCTCAGCATTCGCATACCGATCACGGAAAACCACGAAAACCCCCAAGGTCAGTTGTTGGTCGACGGGAATCAAAACGGGACCTACCGAATGCGAGTCTCACACGCTACGGCCCGGCTGATACAGCTCAAATTATGCTATAATTTCTAAATGCTTCCTTTTTACCTCTTTCCCTCGCTCTGTTATACACAAAATTACATAACAGTCAGCTTGGCCGTTCTTACATGAATGGTTATACACGCACATATAAAAGTTTGGAAAGTACGTTCTTGGCTTCTAGGTAGCTTATTCTACACGGTAGTACTAATTATTCATTCAACACTTTTTCGATTACAGTTTTTTTATAGTATAGCTTATAGCAAATACAGAAAACTGACAGCTTAGCATCGACTTCGGCAGAACTTCCTGTTCCAAGGTTTTAAATGTCAACAAAAACCTATTAATGTCTTTTTTGAGGAATAAATATATTCTATCTTGGGGGAATGAATGAATATATATGGCAAGAAGCCGTATTTTAGTACAACAGAAATGCTGGTTGGAATCCAAATTATATTTGAAACGGCAAATACAACCTTACTGTGGTGGATCAAAACTTTAAAATAACGTCGGCACCTTGCTTTTCAATGGTATGAAGGTAACGTAAGAAACTGTAATACGAAGGGCAGATTTGAGCATTATTTCTCTCTCCCTCAATTTATATTTCATTTTGCTTTCACCCCCTTTACCAGCCTCTTACTCTTCTAAAACCATTGGCTTATCAACAATTGTATTTATTCAAATTTATATCAACTCAAATTTGGCTTTTATAGTTTACATTATTACTTTGATCTGAAATAGTGACTCTTTCAGATTATAGAGAAGGTGAATAATTATTCTCAGTATAAAAAGACATATCTCCTGCCTGAGTCCAACCTAATGAAAATAAAGTGAAGATAAAATTATGGAAAAGGTGCAGAATCACTCTAAATGAATGTTATAGCAGAATACAAAATTAGTAAATGAGACCATATGAGCAGAATTAAATATCCATTTGTTTAAATCATGAGAATTGATAACATTTAAGAGTACCAATATAATTAAGCAAACATTGAAAAAATGGCAATATCTTTTATCTAGAAGAACTGACCGTGTATATTGTCTGTCATTAAGCGCACCGAGGTCATTCGAACACCTCCAGACCCGTCTCCCCATCCCCGAGGAAGAGATTCGCCCTAATGATTGTTAAAATACACATTTGGCTATTCTGGGGGTTGACATACAAGTATTGTATAGTTACATTTGCCATAATTTAGAAGTTTAATTATTCTCTGCTTCACTTACTAAGGCACCATTATACACTAGAGAGGATCTGTACATTAATTTTGACTAACTCCCATGTAAAAGTGCAACAACTACTTACGTAGAAACCTACATTCTAAATCAATAGCTTGTACGTCACTCATACTGAAAGAAACTTTTTGCTCATTCGATTAAAACAGTGACCCAGAATTATTAAGGCATCTTACCCATTCTACGCACATAATTAAAGTTACCGTTATCTACTTAGCTAACCTAGGATATGTGATAACTTCATTCTATATACCTACCTGCCCGAAAAAAAAATATGAATGTTCGATTAAAACAATGACCTAGAATTATTTAGGAATTTGAACCTATTGCATATGCACACACTTTAACACACGTACTTTCACTACTATTTACTTAAGCAACTGCTTTATTTGATGAAAGCTTTATATCATCTCCCGGTTAATATATCTAGCAGCAAATATAGCCATGGTTTTTTGTTTTTTGTTGTTATTTTTTTAATATGAAGAACAAACAAATTATATTACGGTTTACCTGATCTGTGGTTTTAACATTTTTATGCGTTTTTGAAAGTTGCACAAACTTTTCAACTTTTTATGTGTAGTTTTTGCAAAATTACTTTAGTAATTTAGTAGGAAAACTTTTTACTTTCAGTACTTGTATGAACATAGTAGGCAGAGAATGTATTGAATTCTACCCAAAAATTTGACACTGAGATTTCACTGGAAACATGTTTTCAGGACCCCTGAATCAAAAAAGAAATAGTTGTAGTAAAAGATCAGCGCGCGCGTGTGTGTATGTGTGTTTGTGGGCAGCATAACTGAAAAATGAAAAGTCTGTTAAATACCAAATATTTAGTTACAAGGATGCGACACTAAGATTTTCAAGAAAGTCCCTCAACCGCAAAGTACGTATCCTTTACGAGATGGGTAAGTAGTGTAAGAAGAAGAGTAGAAGTAATAAGTGGTTTAAAACATTTACTTTCATACAATAATGTTATTGGACTGGGTATGGTAAGCCGGTGGAGAATATTCAGGAAGGGGCACATATTGCAACTACTTTGCTACTTGATTTGTAGGTGAATTCCTTCTCCTGTTTTTCATTCCTGCAACACATCAGTGACCTTGATGTTGAATTCTGGAATCGCGTTAATTATCAGCTGCTCACAGATTGACAACATTGTCTTTCCTGTTCATGGTCTTCACTGGTGCACTATCATAATCCTGTATAATTAATTTATGCATATGGTACTTTATCGATACCTTAGTTAATATGCCATCAGTGTTTCTGTCATTGAAAGCAAAGAAAGCCCCAAAACGTTCACACACCTACCATTTTATCTCATACCTGTTATTGTAATTTGTTTTATATATACCAAGATATAGCTGATGTCTCGTCAACTTGTATTGATGGATATTCGCGTTTTATCTCATTTTAAGAAAATAATCGTCATCTAATACAATGCATTATACAACATATTGCATTTTTTTTTTAAATTCCTTGGAATACTTAGAATCTTCAATGCGTTTCGTACTTATGTGTCCAAAGTAATACACTAACCCTTGAAAAATATCTGGGTTTTCACTGTATTAGCTGGCATCATACTTCTCAGTATAAATGCATGAGTTCCACAATTTTTATGCAATATATACCTAATTCTTAATATATAACTCTATGTAACTTATACCAGGCGTCCAATTGAAGCCTTTGACTTCACATTACCAACTTCCTTTCATTCTGTAAGAATGCTTAATTTCATCAACTTAATTCTTTAAATCAGAAACCCCCACACCTACCAGAAGACAAGAAAAACAAGAATGCATTGCTTTACTCACATCCGCAAAGCTATGATATATTTCAATCATAATTCCTCTTGTTTTCTCTTTTATGTGCATTCAATTGAGAAAATAAGGGTTCCGATACTCTTCTTTTTACTTTCTCTAACCCGTACGTGCAATGTAGATAGAGAAGGTAGGTATTGTATTACACCCAAAAATTCAATACCGAGATTTCATCGGAAATACAGATTTGAGATCCCCTGAATAAAAAAAAACATTTTTAGAAGCATATTCGTGTGTGTGTGTGTGTGTGTGTGTGTGTGTGTGTGTGTGTGTGTCTGTGTGTGTGTGTATCTGTTGGCAGTATAGCTCAAAAACGAAAAGTCGGTTAAATACAAACTTCATATTTAAATTCAGTATCTCCCAAGGATGCAACAGAAGATTTTCAGGAAAGTCCCCCCACCCAACTACTTTTAACATGGAACATTTTTCGAAAATTTTTATGTTCTCAAAAATGTCTCTAACGATTTTATTAAAATGTCATGTTTAAGATGTTTTTATGACAAACGAAATGTATATCTTGAATTTTCGGTGAATAGTCTCTGAAGATGTCTTCATTCTGAATGATTTTTATAGCTTTTGTATAACTGGTAAACTGTAAGAGAAAGACAAAAACGTTCTGCACAAATCATGTAGATCTCATTAGAGTACACAATTATGTTCATATACACTTTTTTGTAGAGTTAATTGTTTTCGAGATATTCCGAGTCATTAGAACCAACCTTTAACCTGGTTGGTCATATCGGGCGATGCATGAAATTGGGGTCCATGAGGCTTAAAGTTACTGGACATTCCTCTTCCCAGGATAAGGGAAAATTAAAAAAAAAAACAAAGCAAAAAATTAAACTTATCCGGGTAACTGATCCTAAGCAAGATGTGAACTCGCGACCTGTTTAATTTGAGGCAGATACGCTACCCCCAAACTACCCAGGCGGGCTATAAAGTTTTTTGTTGTTGTGATTTCTAGGATGCGCTAGCAACTTATAATCGATTTTGAGAATGAAATACACTGCATGAAATTGATTTCTTGCAAAATTATTGGTGTTGAACTGTTGAGCGATTTTGGCGGGAGGGAGCGGCCCCTCCATTCTTTAATGTGGACCACCGCTGGTTGAAGTAGTTTGATTCCTTGCTTTCTTATATATGTATGTGTGTGTTCATTATTAGGGCGTATGTATATCGTTTAACAAATGGTTGCGTCATGTTAAACAAGGACCTGTCAGTGTTATCAAAACACGTGATAGTTGCACACCTGGTGCAAAATAACTGTCACATAATAACGAAGTTTGCTGTGAACAGTCACGGTTTGCGATACCGTAACACGCCTCTCAGACCGAGAATGCAGTCAAACTTCTGCTGCAGGTTACTCCGTGGAGGAATTTAAGTACCCCCTCCCGTACAAAACAAAAACAGCGGTTAAGTATTTTTCTGTCTAACAGTAACTACTAAACAAAAGCTAAATCGAATTGTTTAATACAGAAAATATCAAATAATTTTCGATGTATAAAAGTTGCAAAGTTTTGTTTCATAATCTATTAAGATGTGAAATAAGTATTTTAGTATATTCCATATCTGCAATAAGGTGTTTAAAATAGTTTCTCAGGTCTATTTTTGGTCCTTAGGGTTCAAAAAAGATTTGTTTCCTTTCTTTGTATTTTAAAATGCACCCATTACAAAACGTATTATCACATCGTGACTTCTAAAATTCAGTAGCGAATAAGATAATAACATCAGTTACCCTTATCCTTTATATATATATATATATATATATATATATATATATATATATATATGGTTATTGTGTTGTTATAATAACCACATTTGATACAAAATGCTTTATAAACCAAAAATTTTTTAGCTTTAGAGAGTACAAATACCTTTTTACAAAAGTATTCTTCATTTAATCCACAAACCCCAACATGCACTTTCAATGAAAATTGGGTAGCATACTATATTTCCTCTACATACTAGAGAAGGTAGTAGTTATCCTCTTGGTAATTATTTTCTCTAGCACGTATGTGCGAAGTACACAGTAGGTAGAGAAAGTAATGTATTCTAGCCCTATATTGTACTGGACACCGAGATTTTACCAGAAGTACATGTTTTGAGCTCCTCTGAATCCAAAAAATCATTTTTAAAAAATGACCGTGTGTGTGAACAACATAACTCAAAAACAAAAGATTGGTTTCACACTAAACTTAGTATTTTAGCTTAGTATCCTACAAGGGTGCGACACGAAGATTTTCAGGAAAATCCCCCAACCCTAATTAGTATTTATGTACATGGAAGATTTTTCGAAATGTTTTATTTTCTAAAAAATAGCTCTAAAGATTTTGATGAAAGTACCGTACGTTTAATATATGTTCATGACAAATGAAATGTACGCCTTGAATTTTCTGGGAATAGTCTTCATTCTGACTTTTGTATAACTAGTAAACCGTAAGAGATGGATAAAAACTTATTGCACAAAAGATGTAGATATCATTAAAACACATTTACTGTTATGTTTTCAATTTAAAATACTTAAAATGTTTCTCATACGAAAACCGTTAATAATTTCATCCCTCTTTTGTTTTACTGCTTGCCATGCTAAGATAACCGAATTTCAATCGTATCACATAGCGACTAGGTTTTAAAGGATATAACGATACGATTAGCAAGATGAAGATAAAGAATAATCACTTGTAAGAACAGTTTGTATGCATAACAGGTAGATGGAACACATCTAGTTTTTGTTTCACAATATTTGTTTCACAATATTTGTTTCACAATATTTTTTATTTGCCTGAAATTGTAGCTAAATTTTCTGTTTCCAATATTTTTCTGCAATATTTTTCTGGATCAAAATAAACACAATTCCAACATTTCTTATAATACACAAAAGACTGTTGGTATATGACATAGTAGGTGTAGTAAGTGCTATTTTCTCGTATGGGATGAATTGAATCTGGAGGAGAACCAAATTGAGTTTAGCACGATGAAATGACCGGAAAGGTGGATGGGCAAACCATGTATGGCGTGATTGGAAGGTCTACAGTAAGCGGATATTGATGGTTGCAAGGATACTGCTATTGGGATAGGATAGGTGTTGAATAGCATACCATATAATGTCTGTTTTCAGACTTTAATGAAGTTGATCTACACTAAAAGTGAGCTATGTTGAACCATTTGGATTTTTAAGACTGCGAAATACTGCTTCGAATTCCCAAATTTCGCATCAACATAAATACTGAACCAAAATAAGAGCACGTGTTAATTCTGCATTGTAAGCTGCTAAAGCAATGAATTAATTAAAGCTGCTGGAGACATTGCACTATAAATGTTTTTTTATTCTACTCTTTATAGGTGGGTATAATCCATAGTGCAATAATAATAATAATAATAATAATAATAATAATAATAATAATAATAACAATAATAATAATAACAATAAGTCTTCAATCCCAATAGGGCAACATTGTGAATTTCCAGAATTTAAAAACCTCAGAGAAGGGAAAACAAACATGCATTAAACATAAGAAATAATACGGTAAACTTAATAATGAGCAAATATTAAGATTTTAATGAAAGGAAGTTATTATTTTCCAAAATTTTAATGTGAGCGTTACATACTGACTGAATTATACATATTTTTTATTGGTGATTAGGGTGTGCTTAAGCTATAGTTTATTCACTATGTCATATTTACTTCACGTTCTATTTCAAGCTTTATGCTAACCAAGATATAACAATAACTATTATTATTATTTTTATTATTATTATTATTATCACTATCGAGATTACCATCCTTGATTTCAATTTAAACCCTCCACAATTATAACATAATTATTGTGCTCATATATAGAACACATGCTATTTTTAACAGTTATTTCGCTATTTTCATGATTTTCCACAACTATAGCGAGAAACTTTGTCTTTTCCATTAGTATTTAGCGATTGTTAGGGTTGTAATATCTTTGTTTTGTAACTTGTGTCTTTGTTTTGGGTACACGCGCTGCACTATTAACCGAAGAACGTGGGAACCAAGCACCTCCCCTTTGTTTTTGTAATTATTCATGAGGAATCAGTTAACCGGTATGTCGTAACCCTGTCGGGTTTGTTGACTTGGAGGAAGCCAACGTCCTCTGCAGCATGTCTGCAAATGGCTCTCGCTCTCGGCGGGAAAACGATTCGCCTTTGTCTTCCAACGGTACAGTGCTCCCTATGCCTTCGGGATAAAAATAGCCCAACGAGGGGAGAAAAAAAACATATAGTACTATTAAAATAGTTCTCTTTGTTATGTCTCGCGTAATGTCGAATGTTGAAGCACAGTACTTGCAAAAAGTACATAGGCAGCACGTTATCATAATAAAAGGAATAGTCAGTTATTTGGATCAATTGCGGTCCACCGACAACTTGCATAACCCATTAATAATTAGAATTCAGCACTGAACTGAAATACGTATAAAATCTGTTAAGCACATGTAAGACTGAAACTTTGAAATTACAAATTAATAATGCAAGCTTTTTGAAATTTATTCTACGGGTGTAATATAATACAAATAAAATAAAGGGCAAATTCCATCCAGTTTGTTCTAATGGTTTGGAGGCTAGCCAAAACTGTTTATATTTTTGTCACGTTGTATGTCTGAGAAATTTCACAACCATATACAACTTGAAGCTGTATGTGTCGATTCTACATCCAACATTCTTGGCATAATCCACAAATCCACAAATTCGGATTGGGAGAATGTGGCAGGCAAAAGTGGGCGTAACGTTGAGAGCGTTTAAAATCCGCATTACATTAAAATTAGCAAAAGAACATTTAAAAGTGGCGCCTAGTGACCAATTATACTTTTTGTATTCAAGAATGTTTAAGTTATTTCATGCAATTAAAATACAAAAAATTGATTGTTCTATTCTTGTATGATAAAAGGTATGCACGTTTTCTTACCGGGTTTTCCCTTATGCTGAGAAGATAAATATAGGACTCTGTAGACCCAGGGCTCATTTGAGCATCATTCCATCGTGCGATATGACCTACAGCTTAAATGCCGTTTAATTTCAACCCTTAGAAAAAAGAAAATACATTAAAAAAAAAAGCTTTCCGAATAATCCACTTTCGAATAACTGATACCGTATATTATGTGTATTATAGAACGAAATAATTTGTTGTTGAACGAGCCAGTAAAACAATTTTTTGTTTGTTTGTTTCTTAATGGACCTGGAAAAAGTTCTTACTCTCTAGCAAGATTTATGCACACAAAACTGAATATGTTAGCTTAAAGTACAAAGCAATTACAACCACAGTGTTATGATAACACTTCATCCCACGCATGATACAAAGTTTGATCCCACGCGGGTTTTCTTGTAGCGTAGGGAAAAGGGAAGACACGTAATTTCTCTCAAATGTAATTCTTTCCTTAGCCAATTGCTGTTGCTGTTGTTACATATCAGCTCTATATGGAGTCAGAGTGCGCGCATATTGTAATGAAACAGATGAAAAGTAACAACAGAGCTCTAGGGATAGACATGTTTAAAACTAGGGGAATAAGCAGCAACTGAGGCATCCATCTTAACGTAACGTACCCAAAGTTAGAGAAAAACAAAACTAGCACTGCCCTAAACTAGACCGCGAACTTTTGTATTTACCTATACTAGAAGTGCAGTTGATGTGAATGATTATTTCCTGTCCATTTCTTTTGGCGATATGCAAAAATAATTGCATATTTTCGAAGAGAGAGAGAGAGAGAGAGAGAGAGAGAGAGAGAGAGAGACAACAGAAATTGATTATATGAAACCCATGTTAAAACGTACAATTTATGTTCATGCATACATGCTAATTTAAAAACTTTTTAAAAACTAAAGTTTTACTATATGAATTCCAAGAACTTCTTGGCTCATAGTTCATTTGTTTTGATTTGAAAAAGATACTTAACCGAAACAATGCATTCTGAGAAGTAAAACATATGAATTGTTATGATTATAATAGATGATGGCAATTTGAATAATTTTTCTTGTATTATAATTTTACATTTAGTATTCATTTAGGAAAGATAATTTGGGAAAGAATATTCAACGAAATTAGAATAGATAAAACACAATATTTCAGAAATATTGCATGGGTATAAACCCTTTTAGATTATTTAGTGTCCTTCAGTTTCATTAACACCGCTTAAGAAAAGCATATGAATATAACGCTTATCTATTTAGACTACCAACCTTCTTATAATAACGAAAAGCATCGAGATTCTATATGGGATTTCTATATGGAGGTCCCTGTCTTTTGTTTCGTTATTCGGATTCAAGTTTTGCCACGATCCCACCAGAAATTCTCCCTTCCAGCAAACGTCTTTTAATCAGAAGGTAGGTTTTATAGCAATGTATGTTCTGTATTGATTTTCTTTCAAACAGGATGAAGAAATCGAGTTGGTATCCAGAGGTTTCCCATGCCGATGCCGTGTTAAACTTGGCAGTTGGATTGCAAAAACAGGAGCCCGTAGGCTGGAACTCCAGCTGTCTTGAGGGTAGGTGAGGGGGGAAGTGAGCTCTTTTCTTCGTGCACCACCACGATGAAGGTCAGGTACCTGTGTAGCCTACAACAACGGCCGTTCCCGCCATTTTCTGTCTCGCCGGATACTTGATAGCTGCAAGCCTCTCTTTATGATCATGCTCCATCGGTCTCGCCAGCACCCAGACAGATCATGCGGGCGTCAACGTTCAGTCAAGGTCGGGTTGTGACGGAATGTGTCAGTGCCACAGATGTTCCGGATGCGACGACCGCAGAACTTGCGTTCCATAGCCGAAGTAGGTACATAGATCTGTTCTGGTGACTTAGACCTGAGTAATAATGGTCTGTATCTGCGCCCTTTACACCGATGGTATACCTTAATGGCTGATGATGTAGTAGGAAACTACCTTATACAAAAACTATCTATTAAGGCTAAGGATCAGTTTGTTTCACAACACCTATTTATCCCAAAACTCCAGTTTACAATGGATACGTGAAGCGTATTAGAGAGTGCTCGTATGTATTCGATTACGAATTTCGCCTTGAAATTTTATCTAACAGTCGAAAATATTTTAGTTCGTCATACCGGAGAAATTAACATACTTTATGACATTTAAATTATGTGTAGTTTCTGAAACGTCCCTTTGAATTTCTGAGCGCAACGAGGCTGTATTGTTTGTCTGAAGCTTGCCGGTCCCCATGGCCGCGCTCGCTAAAGCGTCCCGCTTTGGTGCTTCGTGGGCAGGGGATCGTGGGTTCGAGTCCCGCCTTGGGCATGGGTGTTATATGTTTGTGCAATGTGTATATGTTTGTAACAAAAACAGTAAAACCAGTAAACCAGTAATCAGTAAAACCTACGGGGGGAAATGTAAATAGGAGTCCTTATCAGACTCCGTTACTGTTTTATAATAAAAAAAAAAAAAAAAAAAAAAAAGCTTGAAAATTACTCATTAAAATGAGACCGTGTACAAGTTCTATCGACTTTGCGGCCCACGTGAATCAGGTTTTATCTTTCTGTCTTTCTTTCTTTCCTTCTTTTTAATTCTTTAAATTAAAACAGCAAATGTCGCATGATTGTGTCTAAGCATTTAGTTGCTCGTTAGCGTTTCATATATTTTCCATTCAAGCAATGTCTTCAAACTGGTAAAATCTGAGTAAACAGTATTTTCTGCCGCGAATGCTTTTACGTTTATCCTCTAAGATCACATAGCGACACTTTTATGTATTTGACGTCACTCACTTGATGCATGCAATACGTTTATTCCAGATAGGTGGCGGTGAATTAGCCTTTTGAAATTTTGGTGATCGGTAGGGTTAGGATATTCATAATGGAGAATATATTGTTTGATAATATTTTATAGGTTCCATTAACCAATCGAAATATTGTAATTTGTGAAATACTATTTAAATGCATATGTATGGACATTTCTTTCTGACAGGCATAATTTAGTAAGTAAATTTTTATATTTCTAATAATTTCACTCCGCGCTTCAAATTTTCGAAGTTTGTTCGTGCATTGTTTCCTTCTTCTGAGCTTATTTAAATGTTCTGAATTTCTCGATGTACTATCGCATTTTGTTTCTTGGAAAATGAAATCTACCTACCTTCCTTATTTCCTTTGAATTCACAATATGGACTTTACCCATGCGTATAAATGAGGATCGCGCTGCCTATTGTTACACTACAAGCAGGTAGCACATAGCTATTAAAGTCTGTTCTTTATAATTTGGCGCCAGATTGCAGACAAATGTCTCGTCGTATCACTCAATCTTGCTACAGTCAGAAGTGCAGTGTAGCATAATTCAGAAAAAAAAAATCTCTTAAGTTAAGCGAACTATTCGAGTGAAATTACAACCGTTCGTGTCTCAATATGATGAGAAAAAGTGTTAGATTGATGGTAAAATATTGTATCGTAAATTGTGTCGCTTAAGTTTTACGAACGGAGTTTTGTTAGAACAAATGTTCGAAATATGAAGGTTATAATAATCTTAATCATTTAGAATTGGATTCAAATGATACTTTCCATTTTAAATATGCCCCTCTTGTGTCAGACGAAGTAGAAAGAAGGTTTCCGACGTTTTGTGCTGACAACAGGACATCTTTTTATTTTAAAAATTTACACACCGTTTTCGTTATATATTGCAACTCAGGGCTCACGAACCGAAGCAAAAAGAAACATATAAAAATCACAACATACTTTAATTATTTCCTGATAAATAAATATACTGATGACTTAAATAAAATAGTATACTACAATTTTAAATATTACAGTTTAAAATGCTTCTCGTCCTCAAATAATTAGTTCATTGTAAGTTGGTAATACATTCACTGAAATTTTACATAATATTGTTAGGTAATGGACAGTGAGTGAACCATCATACAGTTAAAGAAAGGTTGTGAATAATGGACACAGAAAGAGATAGGGTGTGAATTTGTCACATAATGTCAAGGCGGAGATGAGGTATAATCAGGTGAACAGAAAAGTGGACCAAGTTGTGTTTTGCTGTAACTATACTCATGCACTGACGTCGCACTATGCACACGTCGCAGGTACCTTTCTGTCGCCTCCTTCATTGATTGGTGCATAAAGTTTGAATCCTAGTAATACAGTTTAGGTCATAACAGAATATTTATTAACTTTGCACATTATGGTGATTATTAGGCCACAGAACGCCTTAAGAATTCCCTTATTGCAATTTTGCTGCCACGTAGGATTTGAAAGTTATGTGTCAACATGACCCAAGCGGCTACGGTCAACTATAGTAAGCCTAATCAGATGATCAAAATGAAGGATTTCCTTAACTTCTCGCAAATACAGGACTGAGTGAACCAGCTCACTCGATTTCTTATTGTTTTGCATCCGACGTTTCTCCTGAATGTACCTATTAAACTCAAGAATATATCAATAGTCATCGTGAGTGAGAGTATATTTTGGAAACTAACACAAATGATCCAATAACTACAGACGTTTAGCTTTTCCATAGTTTCGTTAATCTGAAGTTCTTAACAAATATTACACTATAGAGAACTTAGCTTCACATTTTAAGACCTTTACAATAAACGTGAGTGAAGCTTTTGGCCTTAGATTTCCTTCACATGTATGGTCAAACCATCAGATGTTTACAAGGTGATTTTCTGATGCCATGAGCGATTTCTAACTGCAAACAAAATCATATATTTTTAATTAGTTTTTATATTTATAATGCACCACTGCTGGTAATAAATTCCTATGATTAGAAAAGCAATGGACGAAAATAATATCCGATTGTAAACAGATAGAAGGGCTACGTGGCCTTTTTCACAATTTTTTTGCGGTTTTTTGTTATAAGATAAAGTTTACAAATAAACAAATATTTCGATGTTCATAAGCCAGTACATGCTGTAAAATCATTTTGGGGTCAATAGCCTAAGTTTTTTTCATAAATATATTCGTGCATAAAAAAGGTACCGAAGTTTTCTGTGTTTGAAAGCTATAACAACGATGCCGTCATGACTTTTATTTTGGACCGGAAATTCCTATTCTAGAAGAAGAGAATGGAAAATGACGGTGTTGCCGAGTCTTGAGACGTGTTCTTTGTGACAAGGGCCTGCGCAGCAGCAACAACGTTGGAGCGTAGCCTCATATGGTAGGGGTGGTTCCAGGCAGGGGAAAAAATAAAAACTTGCAAGAGCCGAGACAGTTCAACGCACACAGCACAAGGTTAGTTCAGCTCTCCATTGTTGGGCATCAAATGGGGAAAGTGCCACGTGACTGCTAAATAGACGTCTGAACTCTTCTACGTACAATTACAGAAAATAGCATTGGCTGCACATTTTATCGATAGAAATTGGGTAGAAGCTCCTTAGATATTTATCAACTACTGAGAATTTAGGTAACTCCTTAAAGCTATGATTTCTTCGATGTAAACAAGAAAAAGACCCCCAGTGCACATGAAAAACACATGTATCTTGATTATGAAGAAATGAAACAAATCTGGAAAAAATGTGCGTCCGCTGTAACTCATAACCATATTACGTTTTAAACAATAAAACCCACAAAAATAGAGGTAAATCAGTGTAGTAATTTCGGGCAAATTTCTGATATGTGATATGTTTTGGATAACATATTTGGGAAAATGCAACAGGTATTGCAGCTTCAGAATACATAATTGCAATATCATAGAAGGGAGTAACATAGGTACTCAATTTGTGAGGAACTAGTGGAAGAAGTGTGCCATACTATCTCATTATTAATTGCCTTACTCGCGGACCGTTTGTATGAATATTTGCACAGTTTGAGAAATTAGTATTCTGTGCATTTGCACATATGTTTCATTGGTAACAAACTTTCCACTTTCGGAGACGATAAAAGTAGACAATTATTTCTCCTCTTAAGGTTTAATTTATATCCTCTTTGTAGGATCTAAATATGTAAGAAAGGAAGCAAGAGAAAGAAAATGTCAAAATAAGAAAAAAATTAAAATAAGATAAAAGGCTTACCATGCTCATTTGTAGCTCAGAAGGGTCGTTGTAGCTCAGAAGGGTGTTTTTTTTCGATCTATAACAACAACCATGCGGATATTTTGAAAAGAATCATGGGTGATATGAGGCTTTTTTTATATTAAAACATCAAATGGTGTGCAGATTGATTAAAGGCAAATCATTGTTGGTTAACGTAAATAAATAAGTGGTTACAAAATATTATGAACCGCAATGCCTATTATTAATTTAATTGTGTCTCCTAACACGAGTGATGACCCTGAAATTGACATACATATATCGCAATTTTACTAAGATCCATGCTACAAGCTGTTTCTGTATTCATACATGTGTTCTGTACCTAAATAGCATGAAATGTGCAACACTAGGATTTGTAAAGAATAAGAACGAATAGTGAAATATCCAACCAGTCCGTTTCTATAACCTACTTAAAGCAAGCACCCTCGTTATTATAAATCATTCAAATGGAGTTCGTTCATAAAATACTGCCACTGAGAAACCTTATGAACTTGTACAGCTCTCGCAGTCTCGCAAGGAATTACGTTATGAGGACTTGAAGCTCCAAAAAGCTAGCTCTCACAGTTTATTTTTCATACCAGCCCTTACTGCCAGCTCAGCGATAATCACACCGGTAACAGTTAACGAACGAATTAGTTGTAAATATCCAGAAGTGAGAGAATTTTGAAGTACTTTAACCGTCACGTTATAAAAACTGTACGGTTAATCACAGTGAACAGTTAACACCTGACGTCTCTTTCCCGAACTGTGCCTCGTTATGAGTGCTAAAACTACGTTAAAAACACTTGTGCTAGCTATACTGAGGAAAGGGGGTGGGTGTCTTACTAATTGTCACAATGGGAGTCATATTTTTACTTTCTCTAGCCCGCATGTACAATGCGCATAGTGGATAGGGAAAGTATTATATTCCACCCAAAAATTCAATGTCTAGATTTCACTGGGAGTATATATTTTTGGGTCCCCTGAGTCCGAAAAAAACATTTTTAGAAAAAGATCCATGTGCGTGTGTGTCTGTGGACAGCATAGCTCAAAAACGAAAATATGTTAAATACCAAACTTGGTATTAGGTTTGGTATCTTCCGAGGATGCGACACGAAGATTTTCAAGACACTCCACCTACCACAAACCATCCTTTACATGGGAAAATTTTCGAAAATTTTTATTTTCTAAAAACTGGGTCTAATGATTTTGATTAAAATCCGTGTATTAAAGCTATTTACATCCCAAATAAAATGTACACCTTGAACTTTCCGGGAATAGCCTGTGCAGACCTCTTTATTCTGGATGAATTTTGTCGAATTTCACTTAACTTCTACACTGAAAGAGATAGGCAAAAGCTTACAACACAAAAAATGTAGATCTCGTCAAAACACACAATTTACGTCCTTTACGTTTTTGTTGTGGAGGTAACCGTTTCCGACATATTCCTTGTTATCCGTTTCAATTGTGAAATACTTCCACTTTTCTCAGACAGGAAGTGTCCGTTTTTCTTTTGTTTTACTCCTGGCCAAGCAAAGAAGCAATTTGCAAAGACAATCACATAACGATAGCTTTTAAAACATTTGATTATCACTTTAGCCTAAAGCATTCCCGTAGTTCCCTTCTACTTATAAGGAACTAAGTAATAAGAACATTCTGCTAATGTTTATCTCGATAAGCATTGTGTAGAAAGAAGAGTAATCTTTTGTAAGAAGTTTGCAGAGCAGCTAGAGAAAGTCATGTGAGTGTAACACATCATAATTCTTTATGGTGATTAACCTCACTCGTTATACATGCATTCATCTCTTGAAAAACGCTGAAAGCAGTCAAAATGAGAA
This sequence comes from Hymenopus coronatus, assembly GCA_030762935.1. Lineage (NCBI taxonomy): Eukaryota > Metazoa > Arthropoda > Insecta > Mantodea > Hymenopodidae > Hymenopus > Hymenopus coronatus. The sequence goes on along the minus strand of CM060881.1, from coordinate 79,327,222 downwards.
TGTTTGCTCGAGATTTCCACTAAAATTAATGCGGAAAGGAAAAGGCCCAATGTGCCTCAACATAAATTCAACTGACATCAGCTGCGGATTTTTTTGTACTAGCAAACTGTTGTGCATGTTTTACAGCATGAATTCCACAAAAATGTTTGTTTCTCATGGCTTGTAATAATAGTCTTTGCATGCGCATTTGACTATCACATTAACTAAATGAAATTTTTTTACGTATCGTTATGTGGTTTATACAGGCTGTTTCAAAACGACACCAAACGAAGATAGCAGTCGATTAGCTTACACTTTGACTTGTCCGAAACTTGATGTCGCAACCTTCAAACTCTTCTATTTAAAGTTTTATGTGCGTTTAAAAATAGTAAACAGTTGGGATTAGGCAGCGAAGGATCAACGGTTGTCATACGCCACTAAACGACCTGAGAACGTGTTATACGAAGCACATAACAAAACCCACATGCTACGTTTTCCATTACTAAGGTGACCTGTGCCGCGCCGACGTGCCTATCAAAACACGTCTACACCACGCGACTGGGACCTTCGCTACCAACCAGCATGTTTCTTGGAGTGGGCCAGTTATGTACCATTTGGTTATGTACGACTGCCTAATCCATTTTAACACAGCTTACAACATTTACACAAAATAGCTTAATTTCTACATGGTGTGATGCATCAACCAAGAAAGTGTAATTTTCATTACTTTCTCTACACGTACTATGTACTATGTACATGCATTCCACCCAAAAATGCGTTATCGAGATTTCACCGGTAGTACACGTTTTAGGGTCCCCTGTATCCAAAAACAGTATTTTCAGAAAAAGGTACGTGTGTGTGCGTGTGCCTGTGAACACAATAACTCATAATTGAAAAATCGGAAAAATACCAAACTTGGTATTTAAGTTTAATATCTTCCAGGGATACGACACGAAGATTTCGAGGAAAATCACCGCAATCCAAAGTACCCTTTACATGGAAAACATTTTGAAATTTTCTTTTCTAAAGAATTGCTCCAACGATTTTGATTAAAATGCTGTATTTTAAAGATATTTATATAAAATGTATATCTGAATTTTCTGGGAATAGCCTCTAAAGACCTCTTTATTCTGAACGAATTTTGCTGAATTTTGCGTAACTGGTAAACCGTAAGAGATATACAAAAACTTACTGCACAAAAAATGTAGATCACGTTAACACACACAATTTATGTCACATAGTTTTTTGTTTTTTTTTAATTGACTATTTCTGAGATATTCCTTGTTATTTGTTTCAGATGTAAGATATTAAAAACATTTTTCATTCGGAAAGTTGTAAACTCCTGGCCCTGCAGAGAATAGATTTCATCCACATGGAAACGGCTTTTAAAAGATTTGACTATCGTTATAGCCTAGTTTATTCCCTTATTTTCCTTCTACTTATAAGGAGGCAAGTAATTAAGACAATTTCTGCTAATGTTTCTCTCGATTATCATAAAGTATTTTGAATATGCTTTTTAATAATAATTTGTTACAGCAATGTAGAGAAAGTCATATGAATGAAACACATCGCATTACAATCCCAATCTCGTCTAAGATCCTGCCGTTAAATCTTTTTTGCAAGAAAATTCATACTTTATTTATTAGTTACGTAATAAACTAATAATTTGTTACAACAAGATCGGGAAGCACATCTTTAAAAAAGAAAATAAACAAGCATAACCAACGAAAGACGAAAACGACATTTTTTGTTGTTGTTAAGTTTAACGTCCTTTAACCTGGTTGATCATATCGGACGATGAATGAAATTGGTGAAATGATACTCAATGATCTCGGGGTCCAGGGAGCTTAAAGTTACTCGACATTCGTCTTCTCAGGATAAGGCAAAACCCCCCCCAAAAAAGCTTATCCGGGTAACTCACTCTAAGGGAGATTCGAACTGACGACCTGTTAAATGTGAAACAGACACGCTCTCACCACACTACACAGACGGGCAAAAACGACATCTTGCAGAGTCGTATGTTCTACAATTAATAGAAATACTCATTTTCAAAAAACAAAGTGGTTTATTTGAAGGAACTAGATGAAGATGAATAGTGCACCGTTAACGTAAATTGATATTATGATGGAAGCAAGCGAGTAGTGTCGTTTCGAAAGTCGAGACTATTTACAAAAAAAATAATAGTTACATATATACATAGTGTACATTCAAAAAATCGATTTACTGCTGCAGTATTATGAAGTTGACAACTCTGAGCTGCTACAAAATTATGCAATTTATTTTCACTGGGTAGGTATGTTTGTGCCAAGACTCAAGAAAACGTAATATGTAACAATCTGACTTGACTTTCACATGACTTTCTCTACCAGTTCTGCAAGTAAACAACTCTTTCAAAAATCATTCTTTTATTTATATCAATCCATCAAAACCGTTAGCAGAAATTGTCTTATCTCTTAATAATCTTGTTTCTTATTGATTTTCTCTTTCGGTGAAATAAAAACAACAAAAGATGACTGTTTGTTTGAGAATAGTTTAAGTAGTTTAACAATGAAATAAACAAAAATATCTCGGAAACGCGTAAATTAAAAAAATGTATATAAGTTGTATGCTTTAACGAGATCTACATTTTTGTGTGGTAAAGTTTTGTCTCTTACGATTTACTATTTATACAAAAGTCATTCAGAAAAACGAGGACTTCAAAAGTCTACTCCCATAGAATTCAGGATACACATTTTATTTGTCAGGCAAGCATATTTAATATACGTCATTTTAATCAAACCGTTGGAACAATTTTTGTGAAAATCAAAATTTTCGAAATTCTCTCTATGTAAAGATTAGTTAGGGCTGAGGAACTTTCTTCAAAATGTTCGTGTCTCAATCTTGGAAGATGATGACTTAAAAATAAATGCTGATATTTAAGAAACTTTTCGTTTTTGAGTTACGTGCTCACAGGCGCACTCACACACCTACGGAACTTGAACGTATTTCCGGTGAAATATCGACATCAAATTTTTTAGGGACATACAATACCTTCTCTAGCTCTATGTATGTAGTGTGCGTGGAGAAAGTAAAAATGACACATCATTGACCCTAAAACTTAAAAACACTCAAGACGAAGCCAATGCCCTTAATGATCAATGGTCTTCTCTTTAGATGAACCCGATGTTCGAAGCCCTTGCTTCTCATAATTTCAATTTAATGCAGATCAAGTCTATTAACACGTATTGACTGGGTCATTCTGATCAGTCTAGTGCTTTGGCTCCTGTTTCTCAAATGTCATCAGACTTTTATAAGCATATTTTCTAGCGAAATGACGAAGTGGGAGAATTGGGGTTCAATGCTACGGGCAATGTAATGTGTTTTCTTTCTTTTACTATCTTTTCGGCGTACATAGTGGGTAGAGATGGAGTTGCTTTCCGCCCAAAAATTCGATACCGCGACTTCACCGGAAATACATGTTTTGAATCCAAAGTAAATAATTTTGAAACTGGATCCACGCGCGCGAATTTGTGTCTGAAAACACATAACTTAAAAACGAAAAGTTGGTTAAACATCAAACTTGAGTATTACGTTCAGTATCCTCAAAGAATGCAACAGGAAGAGTTTCATCAAAATCCCTTCCTCAAACTACCCTACATGGAAGATTTAAAATTATTCTTTAAAAATGGTTCTAACGGTTTTGATTAAAACAGCGTATGTTAAATATATTTAACTGGCAAATCAAATGTATATCTTCAACTTGTTGGGAATAGTCTCTGTAGTCCTCTGAATTCTGGATAAGTTTTGCATAAATGGTAAAGAGATTGACAAAAACTTGCTACACAAAAAATTTGTGCCGCATACATTTTTGTTGTGGAGTTAACCGTTTCCGAGTAATTCCTTGATATTGGTTTTAATTTTAAAATACTTACACTTTTCTCAAATGGAAGCTATCTGTATTTCTTTTTCCTGGCCATCAAAGTGACCCGAATTTCAATGACAATTGCATACCGACAACTTTTAAAACATTTGACTATCGCTTTATCCTAGTGTGTTCCCTTGGTTCCCCTGCATTTATAAGAAACTATTTATTAGGAATCATTCCGCTAATTTTTATCTCGACTAACATGAAGTAGATAGAAAGCTCACTTAAAAACCATCGGTCTGGGCCGGGTTTATACCTCAACCTTGAGATCAGAAGAGCAGGACCTAACTATCTGATCTACCCAGACAAAGTAGATAGAAGAATAATCTTTTGTAAAAAGTTTGTTTGCCGAATAAATAGAGTTATGTGAATGGAACACATCAGTTTTTTTATTTTTAAGAACATGTGCATCCGAATATACGCATTGACTTAAACACAAAAAATGTAAACGCACTCCGAGGCACAATTTGGAGCTGCAGTCTCCAGTGCCAAGTCAACTTAGGTAACGCGGTTTTTTAACCGGCCTTAAGTATTCAAGTAAGTAATAGGATTAGATTTATCGATACGACCACCAGCAGAAAGGGGATGTTAGAGATACTTGACTACGGAGGTAGGGTATCTCAGTAATTTGTAGATGCCACAGAGAGGATATCAAAGCCAAAGGTAGTAAGTCCGTTTTATCCTGCAACATATCAAAACTCAGAGAAGGGTGTTTTAATTCCATTTGCCCACTATACGAGTACATTTAAAACTCGTAAGCAAGTTACAAACATTGATTCAATAATATCAAATTACCTATAAAACCTATAAAATTCTTCACAATTCTGATCTCAAAATTATAAAACCTAAAATAACCGCATCTTATTATAAATAAAAACCCTGTCTATTGAATAAGATGACCAAAATGGAAATAAACGTCGTGTAAAGTGTAAAAACAATGCAAATACAATATTTCGTGAGAAAATTAGCAAACACTTAACTTGAAAGCTGTTATTTTAAGAATATGTATATTGAAATTTAACACGTGCAAACAAATAAAAAAGAAAGAAAGAAATCAAAAGAAACATAAATCAAAAATTAAATAAACTTTTATTGTTTGTTTTTTAATTCTAGAGTAAAGCGAAATACCTACTTGGAAGGATGGAAATTACTCTTCTGTTTAGTAGAAACGTTTACGCTTTGATTACAGGAGGACTATCCTGGATAACTAACAGAAGATCACAGATCATAACAGGCCGCGCCGTGGCCGAGTGGTTAGACCAGTCGACTCTCACCTAACCGGCCGGGGTTCGATCCCAAGCGACCGCATGTGAGATTTGTGGTGGACAAAACGGCGCTGGGGCGGGTTTTCTCCGGGTACTCCGGTTTCCCCCATCGCATTCCCCCGGTGCTCCATCATCATACATGTATCATCAGTGCCTGCGGTGCCATTAGTAGTTAAAGCGGGCGTTAAACACTACCAAACAGATCATAACACTCTGCTTCACTTCTATTGTAAATCACCATGGTTCTATTGTACTCAATGTTAATTCTTTGCTAAAGGAGAAGCAGTAAAGAAAAGAACTGCGATTTACGTTAGGCGTATGGTCGAGCCCGAGCCCGCTAAAGTTTTCACTCGAAGGTTTACGAAACTAAACTAAAATTATTACTATAGAATTAATGGCAAAACCAGGTATTTAATTGTATTTTTAACACGTTCCTGCCAAAAATACTCTCTGGCTAACGCTGCTGTATTATGGTGATGCAAATCACTCTAGACTTTTATGCCATCAAAAGTAGACTGAAGATAGAAAGACTGTATTAGATGTAATAAGTAGTAGATATGTAATGTTACTATCATCAGCTTTATAGTATTTCAGTTATGTATAAATGTCCTTCAATGTACAGTTTTCAGATTATTAAATAAATGCATAACATGCTACTGCTCCTGTTGCTAACAACAACGACAACAACAACAACAACAACAACAATAATAATAGCAATAAATGCAGAATTTCGCGCCATGAATTTGTATTTAAATAAACCCGTGTTACATTCTTTAGAACTATACACTTATTAGATGTTATTGTAACGAGTGAGATAGTTGCGTGGTAATGTGACAGACTTGCATTTGGGAGGGTCGCCGGTAAGATTCCCATCGATTCTTAGATTTCCCTGGTTGGTAGACGAATACGCTTTCTTTTCTGTCATTTCCCTTTCATGATTCGGAGCGCTTCTTGGTATCGTGACTTAGGGTGATGCTGAACATATTATGTGGATGCTTGCTCAAAGGACAGAGTATTCCGCGTGGATACGGTTGGACGAGTCGTTCGTGGTCTACTACATTAATGGGACAGGTCTTCGACGAGCAACTGCTAGGAACTTCAGCATATCTTTTTGACTTATTTGCCTGCGGCCTGTAGCCTCCTTTGGCTTCACTGCATTCCTTCCCCCCAGGAGGTGTTAGCCGCAATAGATCTCATTACGTGAAGTGTCCCCCTATACGCCATACTTGAGAATAGAGAGTTGCGGTTGTCAACGAGAATGGAATCTTCTAGATTTACAGTACCGCTGTCTAATCGCTATCTAATGCAGAAAATGCATAAAGTGTTTAGGAGAGGTCGTTTCTCAGTTTCGTGGAATAACATGGCATTTCGAAATGTAGTGTTTATTCCTATCTTCTATTGCAAACTATTAACGCGAAGCTTTTAGGTGTGGCCGTTTCTCTATTTCTTGGAATTACATGTCACTTCAATATGTCGTGCTTATTCCTATCTTCTATCCGCAGTTTACTTTGCGATATTTATAACGTCTTATCGATAAAGGAAGTTATCGGAAGGCGCCGATGTCGGGGAATTTGCTTGGCGATATCTGACACAGACGAGGGGTAATTTTTCAGAATGATAGGGAAAACGGTGATGTTTGCTCACCGCGACAAATAAAATGCATGTTTATGCAGAGGTTTGAGTTCACACGTCACTACAAGTACTGTTTTCCAATTCCCATTTATCAGTCACCTTTAATATTTCGCGTAGTCATTGACTGTCTGAAAATAATCGCTATTTGAAATTCGTTTTGCATTTCGTTTTATTCATTGATTATTATCATGTTAGCTTTGTTTAATTTTGAATATCCCTTCCTCTATCCCCTTCTCCCTCACCGTTTATATAAGTACACTATAAAGACAGAAAGGAGGTAAATAAGTGCAAATAATTTGATATTAAGTAAAGATAGATGTGTATAGCACACATATATATCTCATTTTTTCCGTTTACTGATAGCACTGGCATAAATGAAGCACATGTTTCAGGTCTAATGTGTTTGGAACGGCCCTTAACTAAGTCTTTGATGTGCTTACATACATTACTCCACCTACAGTCGGACAGGGCAAAGGGCAAGGGTCAATCGTGTGGCCTGTTCCGTAAACAACCGAACGTGTGATAGAATGATAGCCATCCTAAAAGCATTGTGGCATTTTTCTTATGAATAAAACAATAGCAAATAGCGAGAAAACTGCAAATACCGGATCCTCAATCGCTGATACAAATGTTTACACTTATTCACCACCCATCATATATATTGATGTGTGGTGAATAGATTCATTTATACTCTGAAACATAACATTTGGGACAACGATGATGTTATGATGCTATCTATGTTACAACTGAAATTAAGATTTTGATTTTCACTTTCTCAACTACCTAAGTATAATAAGTAAGTAGGAGAATTACCTATTGCATTCAACCCAAAAACTCGATACTGAGGTTTCACCGCAAAATACCTTGAATCCATAAAAGCATTTTTATAAAAAGAGTCGTGTGTGTGGTGTATGTGTCACTAGCATAAATCAAAAATCGAAAAGCACCGTAAATACCCCACAAATGTCATTTTCAAGTTCAGTAGATTCTAAGATGAGACGATGCTCAAGAAGATTCCCCCACGCTTAACTACTCGAATTTCTCAAAAATGGATCTAACGATTTAGTTTAAAATATAATATGATAAATATATTTACATGCATGAAAAATAGAATGCCTTGAATTTTCTGGGAATTGCCTGTGAAGTCAACTGCATTGAAAGTACTTGTGATTTTGTAAAAGTTTGTATAACTAGCAAATGCAAAGTAAGAGATGAAAATGTACTACACAAAAAGTGTAAACACCTTTTAAACGTACAACTTATTCCAAATAAGTTTTTTGTGTCATAAGCCGTTCCGCGATATCTGTTATTAGTTGTTCGAAACGTTAAATTATTTGTCATTCTTTTAAAGTCCTTTCGATAATTATTCAGTTGTTGCTTCGATTTTAGACATTTTAAAGGCCAGCATATAATAAGGTTCAGTTCTTTAACATTTAATTTTCGATATTTCCATTGTATCTATAACGAAACGTGTAATGTAGTTATTTCTGCAACGGTTTATCTAGAATAAAATCAAGTAGACAGAAATAGATTTCGTTAGAAGAGTGTTTTATGCCTACTAATAAATGATAGACGGAAGAGAAATTCACGTGAACGTAAGATATCCAATTTTTAATTATAATTCGTTTAGAGCTTTAAACGAAGCACCTATATGCCGTAAATCACCTTTATAACATAGCTGTTTAAATCCAATGGAAATTCTGAACTCTTGTTGATAAAATAGGTATCCTATTTATTTATTTTTGATAATGTTTAACCTCTGGTTTTACTACTTGTGGCACCGCAGGCGATAGAATATTCTAAGGATAGTTAATTATATGCTGTATAAAGGATAAAAAGATACTTCGCGGAGAATTATTTATTCTATTTTTATCGTTACATGTATACCCTTAACATCTATGGTCATATCGGAGGCTTTGACTTACAAAACAATTCATTGACTAGGGTCTTTACGGTTAAGTTTTTATGCATTTAACACATGCACATTCACTCTCACCTTCATATTTCCAGAGTCTTTGAGGGATAAGGAATGATTCTGGTTAAATAAAAATTTCCCGTCACAGATGGGAATCGAACCCGGGACTCCAGGTGAGAGGTCAGCTTGCTGACCACTCTAATGGAATTAAAGTGAGCTGTCTCTGCATAAAATTGAAATTGATTTTTATTTATAGATGCTCTTTAATAACTGCGGTTCTTAAGAGTCCCATTCTATATTTTGCGTGAAAGACCCCTTAATTTTGCTCAGTAGTCTCTTTATGCGGCTTGAGGTTCTTTTACGCATTATAAACCTACGACATGGGATCAACGGCTTTACTTTCTTTCCGAAGGAAGCCGTGCTATGTGTTTAGGGCCCGAAAAATATCCATCGCCCCCCGCCCGATTTGAACCCGCGATCTTGGAAACTGGAGGGTAGCTTGTTACCCCTAGAGCACAGAGGACGATTGTCTTTGCATAACATGTACGCTACCATTGGTTATTGGATGAAAGCCATCCTGACAAACAGAATGAAGGTAAATGTAAACACAAAGAACATGGTTACTGGAAGAAAGCTATTGAGGGTCTCGAATGCGGATATGTAATACAGATCACTGGGAGCATTTGAAATGTGAACACGAAATAGAATGAAGCCTACAAAATGGACAGACAAAATAAACAATGAATGTGTTTCAAAAACAGCAAGCGAATGAGGAACAAAGCTAAAAGTAACTAGGAAGAGTATCAGAAATTGAATATGGCATTGAAGGAGAAGATAATATTTTCTAAATATGCATTCTAGAAAGAACAGTGAAACGAAAATATATGAGGAGAAGAAGATGAAAGTTCGCATCTAGAGGCTCAGAGAAAAGCGAAAAGTAGAAGACTGGAAGAGACTTGTACTGAAAAACGTATTTGTGCATATCTCTTCCGGTCACTTTTTGTATACCAAATCACAGAGAGAGCAATACAAGGGATAATGGGATAATGCATAAATCATTCTTGTTGTTTAAACAAAATCTAATTTGTTCCATTTACATTACTTTCTCTACAAAGATTATTCCTTTATCTACATCGTGGTAATCAGATAAACATTAGCAGAAATGGTGGCACTAGTTCCATCTGAGTAGAAGAGTATTAAGGTAACACACCAGGCTAAAGCGGGCGCGCCGTGGCCGAGTGGTTAGATCACTCCTTTCTAACCTGGGTTCGATTCCAGACGACCGCATGTGAGATTTGAAATAGACAAAGCGGTGCAGGAACGGGGGTTTCTCCTGTTTCCACCGCCATCTTATTCCACCTGTGCACCATCTTCATTCCATGTTATACCATCAGTGTCATCGTCTTCGGTGCCATAATAATAAAAGCGGGCGTTAAACATTATCACAAAAAATACACTAGGCTAAAGCGCTTGCCAAGTCTTTTAAAAAGCCGGTCGGTATGCAAAACAATTGAAATTCGGATTTCGCTTTGCATGGCCAGAGTAAAACAAAAGAAAGTTGAAACGAAAGATGATCCCCCGCTTGAGAAAAGTAGCTTAAAATTAAATCAAACCGATAACATGGAATATCTCGGAAACGGTTAACTCTACACAAAATGCCATGACAAAGTGTGTGCTTTAACGAGATCTACAATTTTTGTGGACTTAGTTTTTGCCTATCTCTTAGGGTTTATCAGCTATGCAAAATGTATCTAGAATGAAAAGATCTTCAAGAGACTATTCCCAGAAAATTCAATTTAAACATTTTATTTGTCATGTAAATATCTTTAATATACGCTATTTTTGTCATGTAAATGTCTTAATATACGCTTTAATATACCGTTAGAGCCAATTTTGAGAAAAATAAAATGTTCAAAAAATGTTCCATGCAAAGGGTAGGCTGTGTTGGTGGGATTTTCTTAAAAAATCCTCGTGTCGCATCCTTGAAATATACTAAAGTTAAGCACTAAATTTGGTATATAACGATCTTTTCGATTTTTAACTATGCTGTCCACAGGCACAATCACGCGCGCGCGCACTGACCTTCTTTTAAAATTATTTTTTGAATCAGAGGGGTCTCAAAACGTTTATTTCCGGTAACATCTCGGCATAGGATTTTTGGGTGCAATACAATACTTTCTCTATGCACTAGATTCATAGTACGTGTAGAGAAAGCAAAAAGGTTTATGCCTATGCCGACACTGTGGTATCCAACAATACATGGAAAATTGGCTATTTGCATCTTGGTGGGACTGTAGCCCATAATGAGAATTGAAAAGAACTAAGAAAACAAATACATTTCTTGACATTTCCCTGTTACTAAATTTCTCTCTTGTCACAAAAACAACAAACAATCTAAATATAGCCCATTAGGCTCCAGAATGGATTAAGAAAATAGTCCGGCGGCGGCTTGAGAGCGGACTTATTGTCAAGTGACATCTATAAGCAGCAGGTGTCACTAATGATATGCTATATTAAGGTCAACTGAACATAACCTTGGCACAGGTGGTGTTTATTTTTAAACTGGGAATATATGACACATATTCTTACAACATACTTCAGCAAGCCTTGAAGCGGTACGTTAAGAGATAAGATTTCATTTATCTTCATCGATTTCGAAGAATAAACTGAAGTAACAATACCTTCATTGTCCAAGAATAATTCATGAACAAGATATGAGTGGACCTAATATTTTCCTTAAGTTAGGTCGGTAGTTCCCTGTGAATGTCGGGAATTTTCAAGAAGTATCAAGCAATGTACAGACCTGAGTGAAGAAATATGGCTTTATGTCGTACAGGAAAAAACGTCCTCAAGGTGAACACGCAAAGATGGCATAAAAAAGTTTATTTATCAAGAGAGCTTATGAAAGTTTATATTATCTTTTTAAAACGAGGAAAATACCAAATATCTTTCTTGTGATTTAGTTAGCAATCTGGGAATGTTACAACCAGTCACTAATGCAAAACACATATCAGTTATTCATGATATTCATTGCTGAAGAATTTCATAGCATTACTTCTTATATTTAAAGTACAAAATTGAAACTATATATTTAAAATCACGATTCTATTACAACACATGGTTTACTATTTTTTTTTTTTTTTTAATGATTTATTGATCGATCAGCGCATGTGCGCTCTACAGATCAATTGATATTTACTATTTAGATAGTCAACAAAAAATTATTTACCTCTAAAAGAACTTGCAATTACTTGAAATAAACATACAATAACGTTGGTTTTAAAATAACAAACGATAAGATGGTTTGACTTTACATTTTGATGTTAAAACACAGAGAACACAGACCTGGTATATTTTATTCAAAGCAAGCTTACATAAATAAAAGTCGAAGAAAAAATCTGATATGTTTCAATAATATACTTTCTCTAGCTGTTCCAGATATAATCTATTCTTAAAAAAGATGATTCTTTTGTTTACCATGCTAATCGAGATTAACAGTGACAGAATTGGTTTTATTACTTGCTTTTGTTTTGATACTACTATTGCACCGCAGTCGATGATACTGATAGAATGAAGGTGGAGCAACGGTGGATTGTGATGGCGGGGAAAACCGGAGAATCCGGAGAAAACCCGAACCTGCGCTGCTTTGTGCACCATAAATCCCAGATGCGGTAGCTTGGGATCGAACCCAAGCCGTTATTGCTTGATTCCTCGTAAATAGAAGAGAAAATACTAGGCTAAAGCGATACTCAAATATTTTAAAAGCTGGTCGCTATATGAAACAACAGAAATTTGGATGGCCAGCAGAATAACAAGAGAGACGAAACGGAAGGCAATTTTCCTGTTTGGGAAGAGTTAGCACAGTTTAAAATTGAAACTAATAAAGGAATAAATTGAAAAATCTACAAGAAAAAGGTATACGAATATATTATGTGTTTTAACGAGCGCTACATTATTGTATCATAAGTTTTTGTCTACCTCTTACGGTTTATTAGTTAAGCAACATTCAGCAACATTTATCCAGAATTAAAAGTCCTTCAGTGGCTATTCCCATAAAATTCTATACATTCATTTTATTTGTCATATAAATATCTTTAATACTCGGGTCTTAACCAAAATAGCTAGAGCCATTTTTGGGAAAAACAAAATTTAAAAACTTTGTTCATGTAAAGGGTAGCTTGAGGTGAGCGGATTTTCTTGAAAATCATCGTGTCGCATCCTTGGAAGATACTAAACATTAGTATCAAGTTTGGTATTTAACGGTATTTTCGTTTTTGAGCTATGTTGTCCACGACACACACGGACCTTTTTCTAAAAATGCCTTTTTGAACCCAGAAGACCACAAAACATATTTCTGGTGAAATATCGATATCGAATTTTTGGGTGGAATGCAAAACGTTCTCTACCTACTATGTACATAGTACATATATGCTAGAGAAAGTAAGACGTCTGCAGAAGACAATCTTTGTTTCCATCATCGCCAATTTGAATCAAAGGGAATCAAATGAGTGTTGTTACTAAAAAGCCTGTGGAAGTATGCAGATTAACAGGAAGTAAAATGTCATCCTGTAGCTGCATTAAACTCCACTTATTTTATTTAAAATAGTTACTTATAGTTAATTTAAAATCAATATATATATATATATATATATATATATATATATATATATATATTGCCCAGAAAAGTGCAAAGTGATAAAAGAAAAATAAGTACTCCTTGTTTATATGGTGGATAGCAGATTCACCTCTAAAGTACACAAAATGTCGACGAGTGACGTCATAAAATTGCCATTCAATACAATTTTTTAGTTAGCCCATGTATACTCAATTTAGGAGTATCATTGTGCAAGTAACGTATACTAAATGTATTTGTATAGCAGGTATATTTCATATGACCGATTGTTATTTATTGGTATACACAGGCAAAAAAATCTAAATATTGATCAAAGGAGAACCGTTAAAGCAAAGATGAGCAATTGAATTCAGCTTATGCACAGGATGTTTGCGAGATTCAAAACCGTAGCATTGGAATTTAAGATATAAAAATCTGATGTGTTCCATTCACATGATTTTCTCTACATCTCTGCAAAAAATATTATTAAAAAGCCATTGCATACATTTCCTTCATGCTGATCGAAAAAAAAAAAAAAAATAGTAGATACTTATTACTTGCTTCCTTGAAAGTAGAAGCGAAATGAGGGATTATCATAGTTTAAAGTGATAGTCAAAAGTAGTTGCTTCTTTGTTTATGGACAGGAGTTGATAAATTCCTGTATGACAAAAGTTAAGTTTTTCATAGCTGAAATAAAAAACAAGGAATATCTCAAAAACAATCAACTCCAGGAAAAACATGCATACAACATAAATTGTGTGTTTTAAAGTGCTCTACATTTGTTGTGTGGTAAGTTTTTATCCATCTCTTACGGTTTAGCAGTTATGCAAAATTCCGTAAAGTTCACCCAGAATAAAGTAGTCTTCAGAGGCTATTCCCAGAAAATTCAAAATATACATTTTATTTGCCAGGTAAATATATTTAATATACGATGTTTTAATCAAAATCGTTAGAGCTATTTGTTAGAAAATACAAATTTTTGAAAAAAGTTCCATGTAAAGGGTAGTTTGGCGTGGGGGGATTTTTCTCATAATGTTCGCGTCGCATCCCTGGAAGATACTAAACTTAAATACCAAGGTTGGTATTTTACCGACTTTTCGTTTTTGAGTTATCGTGTTCACAGACACACTGACACGCGGACACACACACACACACGGAGCTTTTTCTGAAAATACTTTTTTTGGACACAGGGGACCCTAAAACACATATTTTCGGTGAAATCTCGGTATCGAATTTTTGGTGGAGTGCAATACCTTCTCTATACACTATGTAAATAGTACGTGTAGAGAAAGTAAAAAAAATCTGATGTGTACCATTCACATGACTTCCTCCATATCCCTGCAACAAATAATTTTTAAAAAGCTTATACTTCTATTTACTTTATGCTAATCAGAAAAAATTAGCAGAAATAGTCTAATTACTCGCATCCTTGTAAGTAGGAGCGAAATAAGGGACAACCGTAGGTTAAAGTGATAGTCAAAAGCTGGTTGCTATGTCAATGAAGTTCCTTTGTTTATATGGATAGGAGTTGACAAGTTCCAGTATGAGAAAAATATACGTTTTTCATAGCAGAAACCAAAAATGAGGAATGTCACAAAAACGACGAACTCCACGAAAAAAATGTATATAACATAAATTGTGTGTTTTAATGTGCTCTACATTTTTTGTGTAGTAAGTTTTTGTCCATCTCTTACGGTTTAGCAGTTATTCAAAATTTAGTAAAATTCATCCAGAATAAACTACTCTTATGAGGCTATTCCCAGAAAATTCAATATATACATTTCATTTGTCAGGTAAATGTGTTTAATATCCGAAATTTTAATCAAAATCGTTAGAGCCATTTTTGAGAAAATCAAAATTTTCGAAAAAAGTTCCATGTAAAGGGTAGTTGGGGGTGGGGGGATTTTTCTCAAAATCTTCGTGTCGCATCCCTGGAAGATACTAAACTTAAATACCAAGTTTGGTATTTTACCGACTTTTCGTTTTTGAGTTATCGTGTTCACAGATACACGGACACACACACACACACACACACACACACACGGACCTTTTTGTGAAAATGCTTTTTTTTGGATATTGGGGTCCCTAAAACATATATTTCCGGTGAAATCTCGGTATCGAATTTTTGGTGGAGTGCAATACTTTCTCTATACACTATGTACATAGTGCGTATGGAAAAAGTAATAAAAAACTGAGATTTTCGGAGGCTGAATAACATCATAACGTTTGATTTTCTGTACCAAGTTACATAAAATTAAATAACGTGTAGCAACTGGTTAGTAGTTTAACAAGTTATTAATTTTAACCAGGTGTTAGAATAGGATAAAAATATTCATGTTGCCGAGCTTGTACGCAGCGCTGCTTCATAACGTGGTCCATTGTGGAGAAACTGTGATTGGGACAATCTCATTTAGCTCTGACAAAGGGTTTTAAACTTTTCCAAACATTTTAAATAGAAATTGGGGGATTAACAATATTTTCGTTGACTGCCTCCGTGGTCGAGTGGTCAGCGAGCTGACTTCTCACCCGGAGGTCCCGGGTTCGATTCCCGGCTGGGGCGGGTAATTTTTCTTTAACCGGAATTATTCCCTATCCCCCATAGAGTCTGGAAGTATGATTGTGCGTGTGTTTACTAATATAAAGTTTACCCTAATGTTCTGAACCTACAGTTTCACAAGTGAAAGCCCCCGATATGACCATTGATGTTAAAGGCGGCTATACAAATAAAGCAAAAAAAAAAAAAAAAAATCGTTCTAATTTATACAACGGATTTGAAAGCTATTTAACCAAAGAAATTTACAACTAAATGCTTATACTTTTGTGTTTTCTTGAATTATTTTGTTTCGATAAAATTTGTAAATAAAAAATATTAAGATTAAATTGAGTACAAAATGTATAGTACATGATTGTTAATAATCACAGAGGTGGCCCTTTCCTTTGGGAGGGGAGGGATTCTGTACCAGTGAGATGGATAAAATAATAAATTCGATATTATTGTTTCAGATAAGTACAGAATATAAAGTTCACATAAACGTCCCCCTCCCACAAGTATTTGTAGATGGAAAGATACTGCGTGCATCTTTGAATACACTATAAAAGAAAGTACTAATTTAGTGTTTAAGGAGGCAACTTAAAGAGGCATAGAATACATTTTCAGCAGAATTTCTTTCTGTCTTTCTTTGTTTTGCTTCTTGTTTATTCCGTCTTCTGTTTTTTGCTATGCACATATGTATACTTGGAGCAAACAAACTCTATGGGACATTGCCTGCAAATTTATAATATGAACATTCCTTAAAAATACTAAAAATGCACTTATGAACTAATTACAACTTGTAACATGAAGCACACAGTTTGGAGCTTAATATTCTCAGATACATAGTATGGGCCAATGTACGCATTTTTCACACTTTTGAACTTCACTCTTTTTCTATTTCAGTTTTAACGAATCGTTGGGGTATTTTGCAGTCGGCTCTGAAATTGAAGTAGTCTCACCAGACACATTCTAAACAAAAGTAAAATATTAAAGAATAAAGTAATCTATTCATGCGCGGAACTAAAATCACCCTTTATGCTTAAATAGAAATAATGATAAAATTCATGTTCATCCTTATTTTACATCAAAAGACTACTTTTCTTTGAGTGATATACGTCCAACAAACAATACGCATTAATGTTTTTGGGACACATTCAAAAGAGAAGTAATGTTTCGTAATTAGTGTTCACTCTTAATAAGAATGTCATAAATGATATTAATATAAAGTAATGAGGCGACAAGCAAAGTAATGCTTTGAATTTACTGTAATTAATTGCGTGCACCATTGACGAGCGTGCTTTCGAGTTGAAAAATTATTTTCAAGGCAGAAGTCTCACAAGTATCGCAACGATAAAACATCTTGTTACGTCACCATTCAGAGATAAGTTACTTCTGAGATAACTTATTTCCTCTTTGGATGGTCCAAGTTAATTGGTACAGGTGTTTTCTGTCGTAACAAGTGTTGCGTCACCATTACTCTAGTATCTAAGTGTTTGCCTGCTTTTTCTCGTGACTTACAGATGACCTGCGTCGTCATGGACCCTCCAGACGCCCAGACGCGAAAATTCGTACCATGACCGTTAAAACTGCATGTCATTGTATGTACAATGCGCAGCAGCTCAAGCCAGAGCGAATATCCGAGACTAAATAAATATGCAATGTTAATATTCAAAAAAATATTTCGGTCCTGAAGAGTAAAGAATCTTATGATCGTAAATATTATTATTAACATATTACATATATTAGCCAGACAGATTCCATAAACTTCTGATCATCTCCGCAGTACTCGAGGAAGTTCCCATCGCTTCGCTGCAAAGTTCTGCCGTTCGTTATTATGCTGTGCAGTAACAGCGGACTCCGAATGAAGATTTCAAAGGACAAAGGACTAAAAATTAGATGCGAATGACGTATATTTGATTCTCGTTAAATGCAATTGGGCACAACATTTTACGTTCCCCTTCAAGACGTCAAATATCGCTTTGTAATCATATTCCATAAAATGACAGTCTGTAAACTTTGTTCTACTGCTGAAAGCAACAAGAATACCAGCATTTTTGATAGCTTGCTCATATGATAGCTAGCGTGACTCGCATTCGGAATCCCTGATTCCAACCCTGAGGTGAACGGCGTAAGTTTTTTTTTTTTTTTTTTTACTTTCCCCGCTTCCTTTCTTTTCTCGATGTAAAACACATACTGGAATAGATTATCATGCAGCATGGACTTCCCTGGCCCTAATTCCCTCTCACTTGAAAAATTCACCGCGCGGGGGCCAGTGGTTTTGAATGTTTTCACTCCGTGGAACTCCCAAGTGAATGGGAGAATTCTATACCGACTAAAGTTATAGGTTTTGAATGTTTCTGGAACTCCCAGTGAATGGGAGAATTCTATACCAACTAAAGGCATTGAGAAGAGGCGGTACAGTAACGCTTAAATCTGAAATAGTTAGGGATTCCTCTTGTATTGTATTCGCTGCCAGTAGATCTGACCTCTCCATACTACCCCAGCTCATTCGCTCCTCCCGAACATGATGACCTTCTGCCAAAGGCAGATAACTTTAAAGTTTGGGTTTAGGTGGTTTACAGTTGGAAACCAACCCTCGCAGTTCCAACGCTACCACTTACTGGTTCCTTAATTGAGGCGCGAATCTCGACTTACAAACAGATTCTTCGAGTCTCCAGGAAACACAGATTTTACTACGTTGCCTTTCACCCCTAGTACAAACTCGTCTTTTGTTTGCTAATGGTTATTGCTCAGTGGCAGAGGGGAGCGATCTCGTTTGAAGGCCATCATGTTTTGGAGAATACTATAGTAGTCAGGTCAGGCCTACTACTACTGGGCCAGTGTTGATTTAAGCGTGGGATAAAATATTTCGAAGCCATATTTAGAATTTACAAACCTTAAACAGTGTTCTTCACTGAGTTCTAAAGCAACAAACAGTTCCTTCAAATTGTAAAACCAAATTATTCCCTCTCCCAATTCAAAGTTTAGGCAGCAAACCTAAGCTTTCTTGATTTTTTATGTTTAATTGTTAAAGGGATTAATGATAACACTAACTGGGAAAAAGTGTCCCTTGTTGTCTTTATATTATATAGCAAAATAATATGAATGTATTTGTATCAGAATGTGTACAGAATTTAGTTCTCACTCCTCCCAATGTGGTGTAAGGTTTAAATTCTTACCTTCCATGTCGCATGGAAGTTCTAGTAACTATGATCTCTACTAATATTATAAAATAAAGAATACGTGTAATTGTGTGTGTGTTTTTGTTGTTGTTTTTTTTTTTCATATAGGGTAACCTCAAAAATACGCAACCGATTTTGATAATTCCTTCCCCATTGACAAGTCCAACTGGTTCTAATGGATATACTGTTATAAATGCCTTTTACTTTAATTTTATAAATTATTAAAAGTTTAAAAAGGAATTACGTTGTTCTTTTACTTGAATACGAACACGTTGGAGTAATAAAGCGCACATGAAGAAGGCCTTGATTTTAGTTGAGAATGCCATGGAGGAAAAAATAGCTATTAGTTCACAGAATATAAATAGTTACTGCAAAGAATTCCTTGAGAAAAATGTTACAAATGCGGTCAAATTTTATTGCAAGGAATATACATACATAGATGGTCATGATGTAACCCTTCAGCAAATAGAATACAAACTGAGAAGCGACCATAGATCAGAAGGTTGCATTTTTTCTTTAATTGACATTTACCAAAACTTATAGGTGTATATGTAATGAAACAAACATAGTACCATTTACTCTTATTCTAAAGATATATGCACTGCAGTTTCTGGATACCAAAAGCTTCTAATAACGCTCATGTAAGAAAGTGTTGCTTTATTTATTTGTATTTATGTTGTAATCAAGTTTGTTTTTAAGGCACGCTAAATAATTCTTATAAAGAGAGAAAAATACTAATATCATAAACCAGTGAACCGATATTTTATATTTCCGAGAAGATTATTTGTTTCGATAGTCGTAGAATATATGTCTTTTCCAAGGAGGTTAAATTGGTGGCCTGGTAGTGCGGACGCTTATTTCATTTTATATGTTAAAAATTGCTATATTATGTGAAACTTATGTAGTTTTTATGTTGATAACTATGGGATCAAAACAGAAGATAAAATGTTTTAAAATGTTACCTCCCATAATTTTACCGAGGATTCTTACACCACCAAGGGGCACTTAAGTGCCATGCAACCTCTCCAGAAGTTGGAAGACTGCCTGGGGAGGTTAAGAAATCAGATAGGACCCGATGTTTCACATCCTTTATGGAGTATCGGTAGATTTTTTATCCGTTCTTTGGAATAATCGAGACTGTACGATATTGTAACTGTAAGGGGCAAAGGAGATGATTAATTATTAAAACTCTGTATATTATTGTACAACACTTTAATAAAGGCGGGAAAGGTAGACATAATTGATTACTGTAGTTATTAATTCTCATTGGAGTTTAAAATCCCAACCGTGACAATCGGGTTATTTAATACCGATGTGTACCAAAAGTTCGTAAACATAACATGGGTGACATTGGAAAGGCTGTCTTAGTTTATTTGAGCAAAGATTTCGCACTCTGAATGAATATGCTTTATTGTTCCCATTTCTGACACTTCTTTCATGAAAACAAACTAGCAATTCGAAACCACGCTCTCCAATGTTGCACACAGTACATCACAGACATTTTAAAGTACACATTACTTTGCTAGTCGATCTTTTTCAGACGACCTGTATTGTTAAAAGTAATACATTTCGTACAAACTTGTATCTGACCTATCCTGCGACAAGCTAAGCAGAATCAAATTTGGATACGTATTTCACATTCTGCACGCATCATGTTTAAAAGAACTGTTTTAGTATTAACTTAAAAGATTACGTTGAACCAAATGTTTCTAAAACGTTTCACTCACTGAAAACTCATTCGTATGCACAAAATACGATACCTCTGGGTTCTTAATACTATTGTGTACTTTCCGATCCATTCTCCTCCCGCATTCGCAATAAGTGTTGCAGAGAGCAGGTACCTGAAAGTAACCTAACCTGCCAGGCATTATTCACTGTCACCGCTGACGTCTTCATGAGTGTGTAACCAGGCATGGGAAGTTATAACATTTAAAGCGAAAATGGCAGGAAATAAAGTTGAACCGCCTCCTCTTAAAATTAGTTACGTTTAAGACACCTTTTACTAGACATTGTTTACCTGCTGTAAATGAGGTGATTGACCGAGGAAGAGATGAGACTTGGCAGCTGTTAACGTTGTTTGTATTGACGTAGATACCAACTGCTCAAGAATCCCTCCTTATAATCTAATGAAAAAAATTAATAGCATTCACTTAACAACATTTTTATATTTTTGTCCAACCGTTCTGTAAGAGTAGGATGCGAACGAAGGGGATTCGTCACTGAACGAATGCAGTTATTGTGCCTATGCCCCCAGGAGAGAGGGATAACTGAGAGAATACGCCAGGCGGCCGGAACCAGGAGCGACGGCATAGCAATGACAGGGTCCCTGCAGTCTCCCGATTGAAGCATCCCGACAGTCGGAGAGGCAGCCCGGAGAACCCCCCCCCCACACACCACATACACACTCAGGATTCAATGCCCCGGCCAGGGAACGTTAAAAGAAACCAATGGAATAAAGAATGAATGAAATGATAATGTTTAATACATGAGGGGCAGGAAATTCGGGGAATGAAAGAAACCTCACAGCATTTGCTAGGTGACCCGGAAAAAATTTCGAAAAAACTCACCGGTTAGGTAGATCGGCCAGGGATCGAACCTTCGGGCCACAGACGAAACCAGCTGAGCCATTCCGCTAGGTCATACCGTTTTGTAATTACAGGCAAATTTCACGAGAGCACAAGTTAAGCATCTTAGGCTTCGTTGCGGATGATGCATACTTTTGATTTCATTATCAGGCTGCGCGAAATAAAGCCAAGGAGGTCTGCAACATCAAAAGTGAAGAAACCGGGTCGAGCAATTTTTATCCTTAGTCCGAAAATGTTAAAAAAAAATCTCCTGTTATACTATCTCCAGTCATTTACTGACTCAAGGGCAAGGAGTGTGGACTGAGATAAGAAAAACCAATAAATTGCTGCCAAGTTCGTATTAAGTGCACACGAGTTCACAAATATTGTACTGCACTCTGCCGCTAGGACAGTATCCATGACAGTGCCCAAAGAAAGAAAATAAAACAGAAAGCAACAAGAAAGAAAAAAAAAATCTATAGTGTGACTTATGAGGGCCAAGTAAATATTGCCTTATGCCAATTAACTGACTTTGTTACATCATTTCGTAACGATTGCCAAGTTTTTTTGTAGATAAATTATATCTAAGGACTTCCTTGTCAACCATAACCCTGATGTTTTATTACTTAATGATAGGCACATATAGGCCTGCACTAAAACATTTACTTATTTAGACAAGGAAAAATATTTTTACTGCTCCATTACTGCCTCTTGATGGTCTCTGATGTCTTTCATGTTAGAGTAACAAGACTAATAACATTATTTTTGAACAATGAATTTTCAAATGCTATTCTGCTCGATGGAAGTTTGCCATTATTTCTCTTTAATAATTAAAATATAATCAAATAAATTCATTGTTTCAACTCAGATTTCCAGTGAAATCACGTTTGCCACGGTGATGATCAATTTGAGGTTCATAACTTCGGAACTCTTTATTGCGAAATATTCCAGTGCATTTTTAAGTTGAAAGTTGGTGTTCACATTAAAATATAACAATTACTTTGGAGCTACTCTTATTTTTGACTATTGCCCATTTTAAGAACCTCCTGTATGCAATAAAGGTATTATGTTTTATTGTATATACCTATATATACGTATATGCAAATAAAACTATTGAACTTCAATAAAACTATTGAAGCGCCATTCGCTTGAAGGTGTTATTGCATATTAAAGTCATTCATGCATAAAATATTCCTTAAAACAATAGCATAATAAATCCTACAAAATCAATGTATAGCTTGATCCTATTCTTATATTTTTTATAAAAGTTCATACCTAACCTTCAATAGAATGCCATTTGATACCTTCATTAGGTAGTGGAAAGACATCTTGTCCAAAAATTTGTCCTTTACAGTAACTAGAGAAATTTGTATTCATTCTGATTATCTAACACTGAAATTACTGCTATACATGTAATAATAATTCCGCCCGCTAAGTTCTCTGTTGTAGGATTCGTTTATTCTTTGCTAAGTCAGTGAGAAATATTGGAAAACGATGAAAACTTGAAGTGCAGGTTTCAGATTTACGATAACTACTCAAAAGCTTTCGCAGGAACAATGGTATCATACGTGCCTACCACTATCATGTCTTATCGAGGGTTAAATTATATAAACATTGGACTGCATTTAAACTTTGTAGTATTTAATGTGTGATCTTGGATTAGTGGCTATTTTTAATAAACCATTTAGTTTCTGTGTTCACGCAGCACTGGGTTCACCGTACAAAATATATGACTTCTTTATTTTTGCGAAAGAAAAAAAGTTCACCTTGGCGAGAAATTCGAAGTAAAATAAATAATTTGGATGAATAGTTCTATATAATTTTGGTTTGTAGAATTTTACAAAAACTACTGTAACCTGAACAATGTAAATTGCCAACCTCTGAATTTTCGATGTTTCAAACTCTGCAGAAGGTTATGGAACACCTTGTCTACAAATATAATAGTTGCATTTTATTCAACATTTCTAACGTTGATTTTTCTTATGTTACGGAGCATTAGATATGGAAAAGCATTTATCAATGTTCGTAGGAACCAATTTTAACAAGCACACCAATCTGTAGTACAAAGCTCGTTTCCCTTTTATCTGTGAAGTAGTAATTAAGATATCAGTCCTCGATTTCTGAATGAACGTTAATAGAACTAGTTGCCATGGTACGCCTATACAAATTACTTTTGCTTTTCTTCCAAAAGAACACTGTCTTAATTAAATGCATTTTATACAACGACGCCCTTGTTTGGTTAACCTTCTGAAACACTAATGTGAAGCTAACATAAATGCTAAAATAATGTTGCTGGGCTCAAAAAAAAAAAAAAAAAAAAAAAAAATATATATATATACTTGAGTACCACCTGTAGACTTCATAACAGTTATAAAAATGACACGTTACTTAAGCCCTACTGGATGACAAAATCAACTCGTCGCCCTTGGACGAGGGATCCAAACGCCCTTGTCTTTGTATGATGGGTGGAGACTCGGCGCAAATGTACCGTTTAGCGAGGTTCAGGAGAACAGATGAGTTGTGCAGATTAAACTCAAGTATACGGAAAAAATACTTCTATACTGGGCACTACTGAACTTTCATTAAGATGAAGACAAAACACTGAAAAAACATTCTTTTTGTCTACCAAATATAGTTGGGATCCAAAGAAACGTTTGGCAGCAGATTTCCAAAACAGCCATTAGTAAAAAGTTTGTTTACAACGAAATACAGTTGACCTAAAGTGGAATATTAATATTTTTACCTGCTAATTTTATTCTTATGACTCTTCACTTCCCTTCTTTAAAATATATACACCTTAAAAGCAGTATCTTTCTTTTCTTAACGCATTTTTTAAAATATTGCTCCCATTGAGTTGACAACTGATCCTTTAATCCAAAAATTCTATGATTTTTCATCATTTAACATTAAAAGCTAGGAGTATACAACTGGAAAAAATAATGGGAGAAGGGAGGGCAGAGTTCTTCGATAACCACCCGCACGCAGAATGTGGCATCTTAATCGCATATACAGAACGCAGTAACTAATTATGAGCTCTGTGAATGAGGAACCAGTTATTGTGGCGTTCAGGGAGGGGCTGGACTACATATGCGAGTTGTGATTAGTCGAATCCTCTACCAAAGGCTTCTCTACCAATTATAGTAGACTGTTCTAACTCTAGTTGAGTCAGAATAATCGTCTGTACTCAGCCACACCTCTCGCAGCCAAGCTGGAAGGGTAGCGTGATAGGCAATACGTCATTGGATGAAGGTCTTAGCACAAGCTTCATTCAGCCATGGCGATAGATTACTGTGACTACGCCCGGAACATGTGTGAACGGCTTACCTCGTAGGCCATAGCTGATTGTTGGTATCCATTGCTACACCCATATTAATAGCCACGTGTGCTGGTGGCAAGTTCTTTTGACGTTCAAACTGTGATTGCTACACCTCTGCTAGTAGACACGTGTACTGTCGGAAGGTTCTTTGACGTCGAAACCCGCATTGTTACAGCGGAGTGAGTTCGTGACACCTGCGGTGGTTCTGCACATACGATTCTGAAAATTTCCTGCCACGTGACTAACAGGAATAAAACGGCAAGCCCAGAGAAGCAGCATCGGGCCTGGTCCCTCTCTGGGTGGGTGACCACTCCGGTAGGTAAGCCAGCCCGCGCCGGCTGCACAGAGGGAAACACCCTGCCCACATTACTTCGACACAGACATAAACGCTTGCACAAGACTACATCTTTTATATCACACGGGTAAATCCGCGAGAAAAGCGGATAGGTACCGTGGTGATTTGCCCCCGCCCGAGTACACTCGGGCGACTAGTTCCTGCTCCTGGCTCCTCCAATTTCAACTGGGAGTGCTTAGCGAGCAGCTGTTGATTCAGTTTCGACGGGAAAATCGTAGTGAGCTGTGGTAGTAGACGTCGCCACCGCAGCGAACGTCGAAATAACTAAACGGCAGATTCTGGATGTAATCAGTTTGTACAAGAAATAACGAGTTATTTGATAGAGTGGAAAATAGAGGATTTATTACATTACCCTTAATGGTGAACTGTACTGCAGTGTGACTATGCATTGCCAATCAGTAATCGGCGCAATACTGTAAGCAGTGCTCTGTGAATGGCGAGTAACTTGCTAGCACTCAAGCTGGAAGAGACTGAGTTGTAGTTGAAACTTACACCTCACATCCAAATTGTTCTTTCATTAGCAGTTATTCCATGCTTTAAGCATTATTCCGTTATGGTAGTCTTGTGTAAAATATTTTGAATGGTCCGCAGATAAGAGAAACAAATTCTGTAAACAGGGATCGAACTGCGGAATTCCGGCTTAAAGTGCCTTTGCCCTACAAAAGATTCAGAGTTGCGTCTGTAGGAGGAGATGGGATATGTTAACGGTTCCCGCCCTTAATTTCTTCCAGATCACAGCATGCATTGCACAGCCTTTGTGAGCCGCCCTCCGTGATGTAATGGTTACCATGCTAACTTCATATACCCAAGGTCGCTGGTTCAAACCCGGCGGAGGACGATGGATTTTTTCAGACGTAAAAAATCCTTAGCATGGCTTCCTTCGGAAGGGAAGTAAAGCCATTGGTTCCGTGTCGTAGATTTACGGCACGTAAAAGAGCCTCAAGCCTGATAGGGAGGCCTCTGAGCAAAATTAAAAGGTCTTTCACGCCGAGTATAGAATGTGACGCTGAGAACCACAGCAGTTAAAGAGTGTCCATAAAAAAAAAAAAAAGTCTTTGTGAGCCACAACATACTTAAAAGTGCATCGTCTTATTGGGCAAACTCCAAAACTCTAATTTCGTGATCCACACCAGATTAGCGTTGTGCTTGCGGATTTTACTTAAACTGCAGCAATGTAGGGGCCGTTAGACACACAGGTTCATAAATTCCCATACCTTCTACACAAACCTACAGTATGAAGTATAACATAAAGTTTCACGATAATGTGAGGCTTTAACATACATATTACCGAAAATTCAACATATACTTTCCCAATCTTTTTGAAGTGTCCTTATAATTTAAACGAAATTAGAGATATAATAGTATTCAAAATCAAGGGAAATTTTCTAACTTAAATACCGAATTTGATTCGAGCTTTGTTTCCGTGTTATCAACACTTTTCTCCCTCTTAAAATGTCCTTTAGGGCGGAGCCGTGGCCGAGTGGTTAGATCGCTCGCCTCTCACTAAGGCGGTTCGGTTCGATTTCAGGGTGCCGCATGTGGGATTTATCGTGGAGAAAGCGGCGTCTGGGCGGGTTTTCTCCGGGTTCTTCGGTTTCCCTCGCCATTATTTCCACTACCTGCTCCATAATCAGTCTTGTTTTCATCCATTTTACCACATTCACACTCCTACCATATATCGGGTTGATCACCGTACTGGGTACTCTCACTGATCCAAAAGTCCCAATGCTCCTCAACAGGCATCTGACTCCAAGCCACTAGTTTGTAAGTTCTCCATACGAGGGGTCTAAAAAAAAAGAAAAGAAATGTCCTTTACGGACTCGCTAGGCCACTAAACGGCACTTCTGGTGAGAGCTTAATAGTACATCTTTGGATGAATGTAAGCTTCCTCTTGCTTAATATTGGTGAATGAAATAAATAATACCTCGAAATGGTAATTCTATAACACTTATATATCGATCTAGACAATAGTGCCGCTTTGCAGCCGTGACGTGTATCGACCTTGGTCATTGGGAGTTAACAGTTGCGGGGGGCCCGTGACCTAAGCATACACTGACCCTGGAAAGGCAAGTTTCCTTGAAAAGAAAACGGTAGAAAAATTGCTCTTGGTGCCACTGCTGCAGATAAAGCTGGTTATATAACTGTTGGGAGGCTAGATTCGCTAGGGATCATAGCTAGTCCTCGAGGATCGCATTCCTGAAGGTCGTTAACTCCTGTCCTAAAAGTAAAGTCTGTAAGACGTACCTTCTAACGTTTGTTTTTGACCGGTTTATCTGATCTATTTTGGTCTTGATGGCCAAAAAAGTAATATATTCACATAATTTTATTAAAATGCTAGAAGGTACCACCCTGGAGTGTGGTTTATGGTCGAAAAAACTTACGTTTTTTGTTCTCTTGAAATTTCTCTGCAAAATTGAAATATATTTTATGTTCTGCTTTATAAGCTAATTTTTATTTGGACATGAACTCATCTGTTTCAATTGGGATGGTCATATGATGATCACAAGCCTAAATAGAACACTCTTAATCTAAACTTATTATAATTATAAATACATTTTATATATGTGAGACTGTAGGATAATCGAGAAAAAAAAATAAGAACAGAGTATCGAATTTGAAAATTGTTTCACCAATGAAACGCCGGGCTATTTCTGCGGATCATGAGCTATAAAACAAAAATGACTAAAAGATTAAAACGGACTTGCAAAACCCTCTTTGAGAATACCATGGAGTAGAAAATAAAGAATACGTTTAAAAAACAAAGCTAGTTACACTTAATTCCAAGCAGTAAACATAGACGGCCATATTATAGCACTTTAGCAAACAAAAAAAACAGAAAGTAAAAAACGAGAACCGTTCCTGCTTATAATGACGGATATGGCATATTTATGTTTTCAATTACGATTTATCACATACTGCAGATGTACAATGACGGTTCATAAGTTTCCATGTTTTTGAAATAATTGCTGTTAAATCATGTAGGCACGGCCATTTGTTACACGTTGCCAAACCAAAGTTGGCACTGATTCATAGTTTGGTTTTGGCAGACATTTCAGTTAGTCGTTTGTGTTTTTCACTAAAATGGAAAAAGTGCAATATCGTTCAGTGTTTTTTTTTTCTTTCGAATGGTTTGCGAGGAGGGTACTGAGGAAATCATCGAAAAACTCCACGATATGATTCCCGAAAGTTCGCGAAGTGGTAGAGATCACAGGTGTATCGACAGGAATGTTAATTGACATTTTGATGATAAGTTGACGATGAAAACGTTATCGGCCCGAACGGTGCCGCGATTGCTCACAGTTGACAAGCGCGGCTTTTAACTTTGTAGTTATGTTTGGAGAAATTTAAGCGAAATCAGAAGGGGATTTTTGCGTCATGTTGTTACCGTCGAAGAGACCTGATTCATCAATATATCTGCCCTGTAAACCAAGCAAAGAAAAAAAGCAAGATCAACAACAACAACAACAAATGGGGTTGGTTCCTGTGAATTTGCTCCAAAAAAGAAACAGGTGGTCCCATCGGCCAGAAAAGATATGAAGATTTGGGGGGGGGGGGAGATGCGAGGGGTGCCACACTCATTGACCTCTTAGAAAAAGAAGGGGGAAAAAAGATTACTGGACAATACCACTGTGAGATGTTGACCCGATTCAACCAGAAGTTGGAGCCACGGCCCCATTTGGCGAAGAAGATAGTCTGTTTCACCACGACAACGCATTCATCCGAAGGTGCATGATGTGCTACCTCACCTCCCCCCCCCTCCAATATTCACCGACCTCAGCTTCTGTGATATCTTCTTGTTCCCAAACATAAAGGAATGGTTTGCGGGAACAACATTTAAATGAAATGAGGGGTCATCATCGAAACAGAGTAGAATTTTGCAGAGCTTGATAATTCATACTTTTTAGAGATGTAAAAAATGGAGGAACGTTGTGACAAGTGTGCGATATAGTATTCTAATGACACACTATTTTGCTGTGGCAAAAGGTTCCTTTGCGGTCTTCACCATGTTTGCTTCTGGAGAAGTTGGCGAAAGAAGACCATTGGTCCTTGCATGAATTAATCGTATCATAGCACCTGGGTCATCACCAATTTTTCTTCCATATAATCTCCCGCATGGCAAATCATCGAGTTATCAAGCACTATTACAGATTTATTTTCATACTATTCACTTTTACTTGGTTCATAACTTGATTTTTCCGACCAATTAGCACTGTACCTATCTGTTTCCTCTCTTGAAGAAGTGGGCTCAGATTTGTTTCCATTGGAGAGGCTAGAATAGATTTTTGTTTTAGGTTCAATAAAATCTTCATGAAGTACTTTAAACTTGTTCTGAAGAGGAACGGAACTGCTTTTTTTTAGAGTGACTTTGCTTGCTATTTCTGTGCCGTGCGTATTCCAACACTCAGCATTACTTACGCTTTGAGTACATTCCCGCTGGCTTTTGATCTCATCTTTACGATTGAGCTTGTGGGATAAGGAAATTTTCTTCCCTCAATCGCTGTACTTCTCCGCGCAATTTGGATCCTTCAGTAATTGCTTCGTGAAGTCTTTCGTTGGTATTTTGATAAACATACGAAGCGAAGCGCCAGTTTCGTTTGTCCCACGTGGCTGATCGCTGTACCTAATCCGCGGCTGCTTCTTATTTCTTGCGTGTACGATTTTATCCACATTTCCACTTTTGCTGCACTAATTATCTCATTATAGCACTTACAGAATTAGTTATCATCGCACTTATTTTCATTAATTACAAGTATAAGGGGTAGAGATGAGGATTAACTACATAAATTCTCTACATCAAGTGCGGGGAGTTAAGTGATCTTAATCAAATAGCTGGGCTATATGACGTGGGTTGACACAGTGTTATACACAATCAGAATTTCTTTTGTTATTAAATATGACTTTGGCTCTAATGGTCGTATCACGACATCTATAAGCAAATGCTTAGTGCATTAATTTATATGATGCTAATTACTGCAATGATACAATGCCTAAAATAGCGATAATAACAAGATATTTTATGATCATTAGTAATAAACGAATAATAGTGTTCATTAATTATGGAACATCTAAAGAATCAAGTCTTTTATTATCATCCTGAGAGAACTAAGCCGTTTATTATGCTATCAAATAATTTATTAACTGGGCATAATTAAATTCATACTTTGTGTTTCTATAGATGCGAGTCCTTGGAGATGAACTTGTATACCTGTTATCTCGAATCCAGTGGGTGTGGTGGAAAAACTAGCATTTACACTTACTTCAAGGAGATGCCACAGAAACATTGGTCGGGTTGGAGCCCTGAATCCTCCCAAGTATGAGCTCAAACGCTTTCGTCTCACTAGATGTAGTAATCTCCTTAACTCTACTAATAAGCAAAGACAACAATGGCTAAAATAACTCTTGAATCCATGAAACCTGTTCTCTTCTATTGAACCTCAGGACGGTCGATTGCTATTTCTTGACTTTCTTTTCTGCTGACGAAGACCTTGAATCAATACGTGGAATGTCATTCAAGCTCCAAAATCTTGAAGGTAATTAGGCAACATAAGAGTTAAAAAATGACTGACCTACAGGAAAGAATACCAAGGTGGTTTTTCCACAGCCGTGTTGGACAAGGATAGTTAAAAAAGCTAGTGTACAATAGTAACACGGTGTATTATTAATATTTACCCAAAACCTTTACACTGTGTGCTACTTTCTGCTAACATTATTTCAAGCATTGAAAACGACAACCATGCTAAAGACGCAAACTTAAATTAGTTGTTTTTTACCTGCCCGCTTTTACTCCCTATTCCACTATCTCAAAACACTCAGACCAAAGAATATTTCCGGGGCATTAACATAGGTGTTAACTACCCTTTTGGTACAGCTTGAGCACTAATATTTTAAGGAATTATAAGGCACAAATTCGTTAGAACAAGCGACAGTCACCATTTTATTATACTTCAGTGAATACGAAGTGTCTTCTCCAGTGGGCTTGATGTTCTATGGTTAGTAAATATCTGCAGCTACTTTCCACGTATTCGAAAACAAACTAAATAATCGTTTGTCTTAAATTTAACCCTACACATAAGCTATAACATATTTTAGGTATCATTTTATTCGATTGCCGCTCACTCGCTTTCCTGTACTTACCCCGCTTTCCCCATCGAGTGTCTTGTGTTCTTCATTGTTTTTTTTCTTTCCGCGGAATAACAGTACATTACAAGAAAAATTTGTACTCATGAGGTTGGTTATGAACTAAATACACAATATTGTTGACAATGATTAAACGAAGTCATATTTGAGGATTTCTATAGTTAAATAATTATTATACATTACCACAAATAAACAGTTTAATGTAGACGGATGAAAATCCAAACGTTATTTTTATGAGATAGTACAATTCTCGTTAAGAGTGAAAAGATAAATGCACAAGTCTTTCTAATACAGGAGAGAATATGCGTTCTATTGTGATACTTTACATCTAAAATTTTGAATGACGAAATTAATTAAGTACAGAGTAAAATCCTAAGGTAAGCAGATACATTTGCAAGTTTCGTTCTCTCTCGGGTTAAATTTTAAGGGTAGCATTGTAAATACATAAATACATATACGCATGCACATCGCAAAGCATAGAATCAGACGGGCTTTACTTTTCTTATATTTATATGTCTATCGAGTAAGCTTCTACAGAAGAAGACGTTATTAATTTCGAGGTGTTTTCACCCAAATATGGTCTGGAGATCTAACCATGTCACGTTACCATTAAATTGTTTATTTTAAAAGCGTTTTTTCAAGGTACGGTATCACTGTTAATTATAATTAAGGAGTCAGTTGCCCACCCCCAGGGTAGTCATATGCTTCAGTATAACGATTACAGAATAACTTGCCAAAACTATTAAAACACAAATTCAGAAACTTAATATTCAAGAGATCCCGAGTTCGAATCTAGGTTAGGGTGAGCTACCGGATAACTTTTTTTCCCCTTATCCCGAAAAGTTGAATTTAGAAAAATTCTTAAGGTTCAGCGACCTAAGGTCGTTGGAACATTTTGCCTATTTCATTCATTCATCGTCTGATAAAACTTGTACCAGGTCAAAGGGCGTTTAACTTCAAGAAAGATAAAAAATGGGGTAGATTATTCTGAAACTATCATACATTTTAAAATAATGTATACTCAAAACTATGTGGTTCTTTAATATTTCCTTCAAAATGTGTACTTTCTATTCAATTCTTATGTTTCAGTTTAGATATATAGTAAGATTTATTTTTCATGCTAGAATTCTGGTGGTTCAGTGTTTCTCATTGGTTCAGATACCAGTCTTCAACAGCAACACACATCACGGTTAAGGAGGCGTTCTTGTCCGTGAGATATTTAGTTCTATGAAGGACAACAAGGAGGCGATGATGTCGCACAATGGAATTTGAAAATCACCATGAACAAGGTGATATAGGGTTACATGACACTAAAGCAAACCATTTACACCTCCTTGACTAGGGCCAAGATCCTTTCTGGAATGTGGTACAACAGAGGAAGCATGTAATTATTTTCCTGCACTTCGAATCCAGGCTTTTCAATGAGCTGTTTAAGCTCCAATGGATTGATTATTATTAGTGTCTTGTACAGCATACCAAACTTGGCATTTAAGTTCAGTATCGTGCAAGATTTCTACACGAAAATTTTCAGGAAACTACCCCCACTCCGAACCCAAAATTTTCAAAATGTTCGATTTTCTAAAAACTGACTCTAATGATTTTAATTAAAATGCCGTATATAAGAGATATTTACATGTCAAATAAAATGCATAATCTCAATTTCTCGGGAATACCCCTTAAAGCGCTCTTCATTGCGGGTGGCATTTGCATAATTATTTAATCTTAGGAAATAGTCAAACATTTACTACAAAAAAAGTGGAGATCTCACCTTCCGTGGTATAATGGTTACCCTGTTAACTTCACACGCTCAAGGTCGTGGGTTCAAACCCGGCGGAGGACGATGGATTTTTTTTTCGGGCGTAAAAATTCATAGCATGACTTCTTTTGGAAGGGAAGTAAAGTCCTTGGTCCCATGTCGTAGATTTACGCCACGTTAAAGAACCTCAAGCCTAATAAAAGAGGCCTCGAGCAAAATTAAGCGATCTTTCACGCCCAGTATACAATGGGACGTTGAGAACCACAGCACTTAAAGAAAACTACATTTTCAGTTTGTCCAAACACACAATTTATTATATATATATATATATATATATATATATATATATATATATATATATATATATATATTGTAGAGCTAAGTATTTCAGAGATATTCCCTATAAATACTTTTCTCAAACGGGAAGTTATCGTCCATTTTTTACCTCTGGCCATGGAAAGAGACGACGTTCAATGACAATCTCACAGTGACAGTTTTAAATATTTTACTGTCACTTTATTCTAGTGTATTCCCTTATTTTCCTTACGCTTATAAGAACCTTAGTAATAAGAACATTTATTATAATGCTTATCTTGATTTGCATGATGTAGATTATAGAATGATCTTTTATAAGGATAGTTTGTTTGCTGAACAGATAGAGCTCATGGAACGGAACACATCAGAATTTTTACAGTTGTGTTTATACTTATCTGAAAGTGATGCTAGCGAGTCTTTAGTATAATTAATAGGAAGCAAATAGAAACATAAGTTTGTATATGAATATTTATAAAATATGTATGTAACTAGTAATGATCGATTGACTTATATCAGAATGTTTCGATACCTTCAAAAACTTACAACTTTGGATTTAACGATATGTTAATTGAGCGAAAATGTTCCATCTGCTTTGTACATTACTGTCTTACCTTCATATTCACTTTACTCTCTTGAAAGTACATCATATAAGATGCATTAATACATAATAGATTATATTAAATGCATTAATGTAAATTAGTGTTGTGCTTGCATTTTAATATGCCATTGAACTGTTCAGATGATATCCAAGTTGCAATAGAAGCTCGAGATGCTCGCTAATGCAATGTTGTTGATCTAAATAAAATCATGGTCATATTTTATTAATCTTCATTCCAGCGACACAACCCAAGGTTTGGAGAGGTCTAACCTTCTAAACCACATGACCGAAGGTTTCAGTATAGCCCTGTTTCCTCATTAACTAGCTTCAGGCAATATATTAAATTAATTGACCCGATCGTTAGTCCAAATATGTTTCGATAAGATTATGAAAACCTGCAATAGTATCTCCACTTAGTAGTCACTTGTCTTATAATGAAAACAAAAACTTTGCTGCGTAATTCGTTCTTCTGCTGTCGTTTTGGAGAAGATAATTTATCCCCCCCCCCCTCCAACATATGGAATTCGTTAAGGAGATACTGCAGCTTGGGCGTGACTTTTAAACAAGCATTGCTATGCAAGTTTTGGGGATCCCAGCGATGCTATATCGCATAACATTCCTATTTGATATATGAATGTAGGATGCAATGGCTACAAAATATTATAAAGCTTTCTTTCTTTCTTTCTTTCTTTCTTTTTTTAAATCTTCGCAATGAATGTGAACAGCTAAACATGGAAGGGTGTAAGGATGAAATGACATAATTCTTATTGGAGACTTAGCAGCCGAACTGAATACCTTAACCTCACAACGACCTCTACCAAGACCCAAGTCATTTGAACTCCACTAATATGACTCACCTTGCGATTGAATATACATAAATAATAATAATAATAAAAAAACAAAAAAAATAAAAAAAACAAAACAAAACAAAACGGTAACAAAATAGTTACAATTCACTGAAATTTACTTTCTGGAATTCCTTTGTTTTCATAGTACTTCTTGTTGTTTTTGCATTTCATAGATACACCCTGCACTCACGTTTATGCTGATACAAGCATTCCGCCCGAGCTCAAAGTAAGTCAAAAGATGGAGCAAAACATAAACGCTAATGAGCTTGAGCATGGTCACCAATATTATGTTTCTACTTTCTTCACAGTTGCTCTCTAGATGACTTCATAATTACGTTTAAACTTATCTGAAAATAGATTAAATTTCAATATTTTATCTAATAATTTCCTATTAAAATATATAATCAACCTATTAATATAATCATGGTTGCATCTTACTTATTTTAACTCTAATTGCAGTAGTTAAATTATTCAGAAAGAATAAAAATCCTATAACGAATCTTTTCACACCCTCTCTGTTTAACTATTCCATATCCATTTCTTAAAATACAAAATTTGCACACATATTAACAATGCGTGCTTGCGGGTGCAGAAAGTTACATACTATAATGATGAACCTTGCAGACACTTAAATGACATCGATGTGGTTTTCAACATTAATATTTTCGTTATCTGCATTCTGCAAACGCACCGATGTTCTACATAATAGGCATAATAATTTGCACAAAGACCAAATGACCATTCATAACAAAGTAGCAATTGGTATCATACAAATATGTTTAAAACTATAAAACATTTTCGAGAACATTTAAAAAAAAACAACATGGATATTATTTTCAGGTATTATAGTCAGCTTAGGTACGGGGGATTTTCTTGAAAATTTTTGCTCATCCCAAAATGTGTGGACCCGTGAAATTAGATATAAAATTTTTTAGAGAATAGCCATGCCTCCTCTACTTACTAAGTGATATAAAAAAACATTGGTTTCTTACATTCACGTTTTTTTGTCTATTCAGTATCATTTATAGAGCTTTCAAATTATTCTTACGAAAGTTTATTTCTACCTACTTCATCATACTCGAGGGAAACTTTTGTAGAAATAGGTTTATTCCACATTTCGTTAAGTACAAGGTGGAGAGAGGAAACCGAATTGAAAGACATGTTTAAAGTTGAATGATTTTCTAAAACTTTAAAATTCAATTTAACATACTAATATATAAATTAAATAACAATATGAATATGCTGATTTCTCAGACAGTAAATCTGATACATACATAACTGCTCAAACAAAATTAAATCTTTATAATATTGTGGCGTGAAATTTGCTGGCCGTGAATCTCATATTGTTTCCATGATCTCACGATAAACAATTGGATATCGTCGACATTTAAAAAGAAAAGCAATTGAAAAGTTAAAAACAATAAGATATTTTGGAAAAGGCTGTTGCCGAAAAACAAGTAAATTAATAAGTTGTATGTTTTAAAGATATAGGTACTTCTTTGTGCAGTACGATTTTGACTTGCCTCTTATCGTTTACAAGTTATATAAAACTGCACAAAATTCTTTACGAATGAACAGGACTCCATAGGCCATTCCCAGAAAATTCAAGATAATTGTCATGTAAATGTCTTAACTATATAGGATTTAAATGCGTTTTATAGAAAATTTAGAAAGCTTGTCCATGTAAAGGTTGTCTGGTGTGAATATTTAAATTTTTCGTGCCTCATTCCCGGGAGTACCGAATTTTACGAATGGAATACCCACATGAGTCCTTATTGTAAGCGCAGAGAAAATAAACATACACACTGACCTCGGAACATGGATACCTAGTTCACAAATAAGTGCCTAAAAATATATGGCGCTAACAATGTTTTAACATTTTAGGTATTGCTTCTTTGAAGGGAGTATCAAAACAAATTAGATTGTACTTTCCCAAGGTAACGCAACTAACCAGGCCAACCCAATCAATCAATGAATCTTCTGTATCTCCTTATGAGGAACATAGCGCATATACAAAGCATGTTCATTACTCCATATTATAGTTTACCATTCATTAACGTCATTCCATTGTTTCCTTTTTTTAGCAATTTATTCAATAGCTGCTCTCTTCTATGCATTTATTGGTCTTCTTCTTCCTCCATTTTTCTAGGATTCTCATCCAGAGTCATTCTTTCCACTGTTTACCTTTTTATTCTTAGTGTGTATCCAATTCGTTTTTATTCATATTGCAATTAATTTTTATAATTTCTTCCAAAATTATTACTATGAAAGCGTATGTTTTCATCTTATTCTTATAATTTTCTTGTAATGATTTTACTCGGTCTTCCACCTTTCACAATCATATTAAACGACTATTTCATTACTTTGAAACACATTAACGTTAGTTTCATTATAATGTAAGATATAACGTAGATTTTTCAAATGGATAAAGTAGGACAATTTTCTTTCTTTATTTTCAAGAAAACATACTGAAAACTACAGCCTTACAAGTATTTAACGGGTGTGCATTTCCAGTTTCACCACATAGTTTTAACGGCTAGAAACGCCAAAACTTTGTAAGAAAAACTGAAAAGAGTACACAAGGTACAACAATCACTGAGAAACGGAATACGAACCTCGAAGTGTAGAGAAGGACCGGACTGAAAGACCTCCTTCACTGTCTAAAATGGAAATGAGGTGATCGCTTACAAGGTATACCAGTTGTGTGCACCACTTTTCAATGAAAAACGAAAACGAGGTAGACACTATTGTTCGGATACCTTCAGGTCCGTGCGCGAGAAGGCAATCTCTGCGAAAAGCTCCAAAAACCTGATTAACCATAGAAAATGCTGGAACTGTTATGCATAGAAACGTTAGTTTGCGGTATTTCGATGAATGTCTTACCTAACAATCAGTACCATAATTCTCGAAGAAACAAGTTATTTATTGCAATTAATTGCTTTTCACACAGTATGATTCTACCTTTCCCTTGAAAAATATGTTCCCTATAAAAATATATGTATATATACATATATATTTATATATATATATATTAAATGCAGGTATACTATTTATATGTTTTAATGCATACAATGTATGGAGTACATTATATGCATAACACACTTTTAGTTGCCAAAGCATATCTATTTCGTTTATATTTCAGGATCTGTCTCCAGGGATATAGAATGCATCAACAGAGTAACGTCTTTCCCAAATGATTATATGTATATTCCATTTCTAAATGTTTCATTATTTATGTGCGCGGAATGTTAATTTATTATCAGCATTATAGTTTATTTTACTCTCGTTTTTATTTTCTCTATGCAAAATCTTAAAAATATTTACCTGAATTAACTGGATACGGAATATTAATACATTACAACTTCGAACACTTATGTAAAGGTACGAAATAAAAGGTTAGTAGTATCAATTAATAAACTTACTATTAAAACATTTAGAGTACAGTTAAAAACAAAACGCGTGATTTCGCCATTCAAGCTAAAAACTTATATTCACAAATTCTGCGTATCGGAGGAAGAAAAATCCTAAATTATATACTAAATCTTCAGTTATATATTTTCAATGAGGGTAGCATTTATCTTTTTCCTTATTATTATTACCTACTTTTATTTTTTATAAATACTAACTTATGTTTATAATATGATAAATGTTGAACGCCTAAATAAGAGCAAAATATTAATTTGCGTACTAAGAACTGTAAGTTATACATTTCAGGTCGAGAATGCATATTGGGAAAACGAGGCCCGTAAAGCTGAGTTTTCCCAAGCATTCGATATCTGATAAGTAAGTTACAGTTCGTAGTTAGCCAATTACTTTTTGAAATACTTGAAAAAGGGTAAAAAAAAAAAAAATCAAAAATCAAAATTGTTTTTCAATATTTTACTAGCCCACCTGGGTAGTGTCATGGTATCGTGTCTGCCACACATTCAACAGGTCGCGAGTTCGAATCTCGCTTAGGGTAAGTTACCGGATATGGTTTTTTGGGGTTTTTTCCTTATCCTGAGAAGACGAATGTCGAGTAACTTTAAGCTTCACGGACCCCGAGATCATTTGAGCATCATTTCACCAATTTCATTCATCGTCCGATATGACCAACCAGGTTAAAGGGCGTTAAGCCCCCCCCCCCAAAAAAAAAATGTACATATGTGAACAAATGAAAGGCTACATCTAAATTGTATGGACAAAGCCTTCTTATGCAGTCTTTCGATAGTACATTTTGCGATAGATTCTTTACTGGAAGTAGAACATGTCTTGAGTGTTACGTAATTTCCTATTTCTACTGTAAGTATTAATGATCTTTCAACTCTTACAATAAGTACTTACAGTGCTTATTGGCATGCCAATTAATAAATGAATTGTAGAATTAGCTTACATTGCCAAATATGAT
Organism: Hymenopus coronatus; assembly: GCA_030762935.1. Lineage (NCBI taxonomy): Eukaryota > Metazoa > Arthropoda > Insecta > Mantodea > Hymenopodidae > Hymenopus > Hymenopus coronatus. Next base: position 79,287,923 of record CM060881.1, on the reverse strand, counting down.
TAACTTGAGAGAATGATTAACTTACTTATCAAGTTTTTCAAAAAATATATTTAACATATTTTCAATATTACCAAAGTTGGGCAAATATTTTGAAATCTGCAACGAGGCTGTATTACAAAAAGCTGAAGCTGAAAAGTAAAGCCACGCGCACAAGCGCTCTAAATTTGAGTTGCCGAGTTATCTCAAGACGTGCCTTGAATCTCTTTGATCGGACTCTGCATATCCAGGAAGTAGTGAAGGTTATCTCAATGCTTGGAAACACCTGTAGGCGATTTTTGGCACAGACTTTTGGTAAATACGGTGCATTGAACACTCCTTTCACTCGGGCAATCAGTAGTTGTGGGCATTGAGGAGGGGGAGAAGAGGGAACTGAAATATCCTTTGTGACAGTTTATAATTGCCACGACAATATTTTATGATATGAATTAAGTACATTAAATAAATATATGTGTATATCTACCTATATGATATTTAAAAGGAAAATATTCTTCTATTTAAGTAAACAGAAGTGTAGAAGCAACCTATTTGCCTTACATTCAAGAGAAGCTGGATCCGAATTTCGATTGGTGCGTATAAGTTCTTTTCTTTTTTCCTTCTTCCCCTTTCTTTCCTGCCGGGAAGATTTTCTTATCCCCAAAGGCCTGATGTCAGGTGCCTTTAAGTTCATTAGACGCTAGGCTCATTTGAGCATAAATGCAGCTATTTCATTCATTCAGCGTTTGAAACTACACAAAAATGTACAGAACAGTTGCGTTAGAAGCAGAAATGATAATGGGAAAGTTTTAAGTGTGAGTAAATGTACGGATAATTAAGTAGCTATTATTATACTTATTATTAATGGTTATGGTGATTCCTCAGTTTACGAAGGATTTCCTAATGGTTGCAAACGCTGTGTTGTGGAGAAGGAGTAGGGACAGATAGATATGAAACCACGAAAAAAAACGTACTCGAAAGATACGAATTTAAAAGTGCACTAGGATATTGTAACGGAAGGGGACACCTCGCTCACTGGGATGCCATCAAGGATCTACCCCCAGGGCCGCATGGATAAAGTGAAGAAATCTTAGGAGACTTCAGGCCACAGGCAGACATCATAGACAGCACAGAGGCCCCTGACATTTCTAAGCTTTAAAACCCGCGCACCATTAGGGAGCAACCCTAGGAGAGTCGGCATAGCGGCCCTAGCAGCCGAGATATGTCCCTCTGTGCATTCACAGGGCGGTTATTTCCAGAGAGCAAGCAACTGCAACATATGTTCGGCACCACCTAAACATGACATGAAAGCATACCTGAACATGAAAGGGACATAAAATGAGAGAGAGTGAGAGAAAGGAGCGTCGTGGCATAAAAAACTACCCCGGCATTCGCCTTTTCGACCAGAGGAAAATCACGAAAAAAAGCTTTGATCAGAGTGAGCGGTCACTTTCAGATAGGTATAAGCACAAAAGACTGAGGCAACTGTAAAAAATTCTGATGTGTTCTATTTACATGACCATCTCTATCTGTTCTGCAAACAAACTATCCTTACAAAAAATTATTCTATAATCTAGATCATGAAAATCAAGATAAATATTACAATAAATGCCCTTATTACTTAGGTTCTTATAAGTGTAAGGAAAATAAGGAAATACACTGGGCTAAGGTGATAGTTAAAAGATTTAAAACTGTAACTGTGCGATTGTCATTGAAAGTTGTCCTCTTTCCATGGCCAGGGATAAAAAACGGAAGAGAACTTCCCGTTTGAGAAAAATATTTAAAAGTTGAAACCAATTACAGGGTTATCTCTGAAATGCTTAGCTCTAAAAAAAATAAATAATAATATCGGTATATATCATAAATTGTGTGTTTGGACGAAATTGAAATGGAGTTTTATTTATGGGCGCTCTTTAACTGCTGTGGCTCTCAATGTCCCGTTCTATACTGGGCATGAAAGGCCGCTTAATTTTGCTCAGAGGCCTCTTTTATCGGGCTTGAGGTTACTTTACGTGCCGTAAATCTATGAGGTGGGACTAACTGTTTTACTTCCCTCACAAAGGAAGCCATACTACACCCGAAAAAAATCCATCGTCTTCCGCCGGGTTTGAACCCGCGACCTTGGGTATATGAAGTATATGGTAACGGTTAGGCGGAGTTCTAGTGTGCTGATTTGTCTCCAATAAGTTCTGCCTTAGTTAAGCTTTCTTAACATTGGAGAAACACTCGAGCGCCAGCAAAATTATCGTTGCCTTGCTGCACAGTAATGTGATTGGATAGCAACCGCAGCTCATACTTCCACGGTTTATTGTCACCACAGCATGAATTGATTACGTTTCTCTCTGGAACTTGTGACACGTGTAGCTACGATAAACGATAATCGTGGTTTTGACCTTCTGGAAGTCTACTGGACTTCTAACTCACACCATGACGGAAACACACCTGCTGCGATGTCCTGAAGTTCTTTAAGCTTTCAAAAGAAATGTGTACATCACGAGGTCATACTAATTGCAGTTTATAGCTTTATTAATCTTAAAGAAAGAATGGAAGAATGGATGTATATTTATACTGAAGATACAGTATTGGGGATATACGATGAAAACATTCCATGTTTATAACTGACACCGTCAGATGGCCGCATTCCTGTACCATCTGCTTGAGCAACTTACATCTAAATGACTTCAATTGCGCAGTCGGCATTCTGTGCTATTTAAGTGGACTTTCCTAATCCTGTGATTGCTGCTGTGTGAGCACACAGATAGCATACGCAGTGGCCTTAGTGTAGCCATCTTCTTGAGAAATTGTCACAGTTGTATCTCTCTTCCTCCATTTTTAATCCTGACAATGTTATTGTTATTATGTTACTCAAGTTCGATTTCTGGGATAATGGAATGGCTATTCTATGACGTTTTTTACTTTCTCTGCTACCTATAATAAGTAGAGGAAGTATAATATAGAGGAAGCAACCGACTTCTAAAGTAAGTCATATTGTCCACACAGTCGATTTGTTTACTACGAAACGTGTGCGTATGCGTGTATGTGAGTTATCCATGCTGCCACATCCAACTCCTGCGGTAGGTATAATTACAAATTTTGAGGTTCCCGTGCTAGCGCGTGAGTATCTAACAATGCTATTTATTATGTTAATTTGCTGCGAATGCGCAACAACCTCATCGCTAGGGCAGCACATTCCTCTTGCTCGCCTCTTCTCGTGGTCTAACAATATTTCATTCCACTCAACAATTCAATGTCGATCTTCACCGGAAATATAAGTTTTGAGCCCTGAAACCCCTCTCTAGGAAAACACGTTTAAGAAAAGGTTCGTATGTGTGCATCGTGTCTCTTGTGAACTCAAAATTGAAACTTTATATCCGTGGTTCAAATCCCGGCTATGGCATTGAATTTTTCCATCTCACTCTACCTATTCAACTTCTGTCCGGCGATTGGCTTGTGGAAAAAACAATTAATTTACTTAATATTTAAGTTCAGCATCTTCCAAGGAAGCGGCACGTGGATTTTCAACAATATCTCCCACATAAAATCACCCTTTATGTGGATAATTTTTCAAATTATGGTTTCTCAAATACTACTCCAAAGATTTGGATTAAAATACCATATGTTTTAAATATTTTTATTATAAAATAAAATAGTTATTTTGAATTTTCGGTGAATAACCTTTGAAGACCTCTTCAATCTGAATTGCTTTTGCATAACTGGTAAACCGTAAGAATCTTACAGCACAAAAAATATAGATTTCTTTAATACACACAATTTATGTATATTATTTTTTTTTATGACGGAGGGAAATTAACCATTTCCGAGATATTATTTTGCATTTTCAAATACTTTTCACAAATTAGAAGTTATTAATCTTTTATTTTATTTTAATTGTTTGTTTTCCTTTCCTTGACCTTGCAAAGAGAACGGAATTTCAAAACCATCACATAGGGACCAGTTCTTAAAAGAATTATGTATTGCGTAAAGCCTTCTGTGTTCCTCTAATTCCTTTGAGACTACAAGGAAATAAGACAATATCTGCTGGTGTTTATCTGGATGAATGTAAAGTACAAATAATTTGTACAAGTGTGGGTAGAGAAAGTCTTGTGAGAGCAATGCATCATGCTTATCTTTGTATAGGTTGTAGTCAATGTGATACCGGAGAAATGCTTGTTTAATGAGGGATCTATTTTACAATTTTAGGGGTGCAAACATTGCTTGGGGGGTACTATGCTCCTGGATTTGTAAATCGCGGGGGAGGGGGGCAGAATCTGCCTTGCCTCCATAAGTCCAGGAACAGAAAACATCTCACGTAGTAGAGATAATACAGGAAGGTCTCACAGCTACAGAAAGTATGATCAGGATTCAGAACTCGCAGCACTGGAAGCCTTTACAAAAAATACTCTATAGTCTACATAAGAAAAGACGGCGCCTTCTTCTTCTTCAGGCACGCAACTAGAAATCAAGGAGGAAAAGCGGCGCCTGTCCAGCCAGTTGTTTCCAGTTCAAACTGAGCCACTGCGTCAGGCGTTCCACTTCACCTGAATCTGCGTTTCTCCTTGTCGCCTCTACAGTTTTTATAAACCCAGCGACTTACAGGTTCTAAAAGTGGGAACAACGAATTAACCCTGTATCTAAACCATTCCATTCCTTCAACCCACCAAAGGAAGCAGTAAAAACACCTGTTTAAACGCTCGAGCGAATGTTTGAAGTCAGCGCGATAAGAACTATACAACCTCGAAACTTCTGTATCTGAGCGTTCTTTAAAAATCTCCCTTTGAACCACTCATCTGAATATTGTGACAATAACACTTCAATATGGTGTTAAGTAGATAATCTAAGAAATACATATCCTCCTATTTTGGTGAAGTAAAATTGCTGTTTTTTGGATAAAATTACTAGATAATACACAGGACGTATGGTGAGTGTGAATGACATTACCACATACTTTTTTAAATCTCAGAAAAATCAAATTTAATATTCTGAAAAGACGTTTTACAAAAAAAGTATTCACTATTAAGGAAGTTCAATTCTTTACATACATCATTTCATACAGAAGGTTTGTGACTATGGTGACAATTTAATTCTTGATTGGTGTTTCAGACTTGTATGAACAAGTCCATTTTATTTGTAATATTGGTTTGTAATAAAGTCTTAACAAAGTAATAGACTTTTGATGATGATGCCAAATCATCAGTGATTTTGAAACCCATTAGTTTATTATCTTGAATCCCAAAAACACAATAGCTAGTTTGTGAATATGTCCCTTCTGTAGATCCATCTCGTTAGTTCAAATAATATAACGCTGCATATGGATTAGCTCTTTCCCTGTATTTGAGCTAAACAGTATACCAGGTGGCCAAACTGCCTCGTATTTGACGTGTGCAGACATTCCTTCGTGCGTTAAAAGAGCTGCAGAACTCAATGGGTTATGTCAAGTTAAAAACCGGTCAATGGGGAACTGCTGTGAGCGACTTTCGTTTTATCCCTCTCAAAGTCTCCAAGAGAGGGATATCTGTACACGTCAAATACGGGGTAGTTTGGCCACTGGTATAAGACCTTGATGCGGATGTATTATCGAGATATCAAGTTTAAATAAATGAGCTTTCGGAGAGCAGCATATTCCCATTATTAGAGTACAATTGGATCCGTGAACAATACCAATGGCCAGTACCATGGTAACGAGGATAATGATCATTTTACGACTCCTGTTGGTAGCCGGAGAAGATACACACAAAACAGAAGGAATTCATACACCAAACTAAAGGAGGCAGAATTCGAATACATCACATATGCGAGAACCAGCGATTGTACGTTTACGTGTTTAAGCGTTTTCAGTTTTTTCTGTTTTATGAGTTTCACCACTTTAGGAAAATTCTACTTTTTTTTTTTTTTCCAGTAGGCCTAGTGAAAATTGCATTGCTGGTAAGAAATTAAATAACACTTATTTACCATCAACGGGTGGTATAGATGCGCGGTAACGTGTTGCTTGCAATTGGGAGCTTCCGAATGCGATTCCCTTTCGACTATAATCATGGTTTTGGTGGTATTTCCTGGTCGGTATGCGAATGCTGAGTTGCTTATCATCTATCACGATTTCCATTCCCTCATTTTACTTGCATTCCGTTTCCTTATCATCTTCCAGTTATGCTTCAGGTTTTGTAGCGCATGATGGTGCCGGATAGATGGCGGATGCTTGTTCCAAGAAAAGAGTATTTCTCGTGAACCATAAAGAGCTGCTAGGTTAAACAGGTTTGTCACAGTAATGGGACAAGTCTAAGACCAAGAGCTGTTCTTATGTGTCTCTCTGTGGCCTATCTGATGGCGGCCTTTAGTCTCCTGTGGTTCATTCACTTCATTCCTTCCTCTTGAGGGATGGAACCGCACTAGAACTCAGGTAGATCGCAATGAGCCAGGTGTCTGCGTCCGTTTATAATTATTATATAGGAATTAGCAAATTTTAAGGCGAAATTTTATATTATCTTGAGATATATAGCTGTTGCAAGTGTATTACATTTTGGTAGATAAAATTATATATTTTTATTTGGATTATATGATAAATAAAAATGAATTATATTTAATTTTATGTTTTAGTTGCTTTAACGGGAATAACAGACGTGTTCAAATTCCTTTTTCAGCATGATTACCGGCCGCTATGGCAGCTCCAGTATGCCCTATACCCCTATAAGCTTTAGCATTTGTGTTAGATAACAGAAAAATAAATAAAACGAGAGTATGTAGGTAGGCACTACTAAAGATGACACTTAACACAATATTCCTGGTGAATTGGTTTAAATGTTTTTTCACACAAGCCGTGTGTAGGACAGGACTTGGATAAGTAGAGTCACATTGAAAAATCCAATGTCATGGCCGGGACTTGAGCCACAGTTCTCCCGGTCTCTAGCTGGTTGCTCTCCCACTGAGCTACCATGGCAACATGCCGGCATAGCATTGAATTTCTCAACTGACTCACATGTTTCCCGATAAACCACAAGGTGATCTCAAATTATTTTGGCATTGAATTTTTCAATCTGACTGCACTTATCCAACTCCTGTCCTACACGGGCTTGTGTGAAAAAACAATTAAACTAATAACCATTGACCATAATAGATGGCTATACTATGAATCCTGGGACTTAAAGTACTTACAACATTGTACGTCGCCATTGGGGTTGTCATCTCAAAATAATTTGAGATCACCTGGTTTACCTGGAAACATGCAAGTCAGTTGAAAAAGTCAGTGCTATGTTGCCATAGTAGCTCAGTAGAAGAACAGTCGGCTAGAGACCGGGAGATCCATGGTTCAAAGCCCGCCTATGGCATTGAGTTTTTCAATCTGTCTCTACTTATCTAATTCCTGGAGAAATTACAGAAATTAAATTAAAATGAACGTAAGCCTCTGTCATTTGAGTCGAAAGGTATTGAACTGCATATGTGAGTAAAGTCATATTCATAAGTTATATGTTAAGAAAACCCGAAGCTAAGATGAGGCATGAAAGTTCTTAAGCTGTGCAATTTTGTAGAGAAGAAAGTTCGGTAAAATATGAGTCCAGTGAGAGTACTCTTCCCTTCACTCGGTGAATGGTTTCGATCCAAGGTCTTGAGTGTTGGCTGAGACGCCGCTGTTCGTCACGGGCGGGAGACCGCCACGGTGACGGCCTTCCACGAGGTCTTCCTGTATGCCAAGACAATAGTGGCGTTGTGGAATAGCTTCCTACATCTCGATGTGTGATGTGACGCTTTGGGAACATTCCACAACCAGGAAGTGAAAGCTTGTAGTAAATGATTTGCCGCCTCGGTGGACAATAAGACTCAAATGTAGATGGGACCTTCATCAGCTGTTAGCGAGTCATCTGGTCAACAGCTTGATGACTGAATTATTCATCCTATGATCTAAATGTTCCCAATAGCGTTTTATTATAGATCATTCCACTAGAGGTTGTGAGTTTATCAATGGATTCGCGATTGCGAATTTGTTATGAATACTTTTTCCAAGAAAAACATAGCATGGTATAAGCAATATTACTTTCTTATCTGTTCTTTAAAATCGAATCCCAATTTGCCAGCACTCACATCTCGGCTTTACTAAATTAATACCAATCAAATGTGTTACGGGATTCTAACCAATGCAACTCCCCCCCCCCCAAATCAAATGTATAACATTAACATAACTTTCTCTACCTATTCTGAAACAAAATCTACATCATGCTAATCTAGATGAATATTAACAGAAATTATTTTTATTACATATTTCCTTGTAGATTACAATGGGGATAGAGGAAAACACCAGGTTTAAGCGTTAGTTAAATATTTTACGAGCGGGTCATTATGTGATGGTTTCATAATTCCATTCTCCTTGCATGACCAGGATGAGCAGAAATTAATAAAGAAAAGCATTACAAAATTTAAACCAATAACAAGGAATATCTCGGATGCAATTAACTAAAAAAAAAAAAAAAGAAAAAAAAAAAAAAAGTGCATTTTACATAAATTGTCTGCGATATGCATTTTTTTTCTATGGATAGTAAGATTTTGTCAATCTGTTGCAGTTTACCAGCTATGCAAAAGTCATCCAGAGTGAAGATAACTTCAGAGGTAAATCTCAGAAAGTTCAAAATATACATTTAATTTACTTATCATTAAAAATATTTAATATGGTATTTTAATCAAAATCATTAAAGCCATTCTTGAGAAAAAAGAAAATTCCTGAAAAAAAAAAACTTCCATGTAAACGGCAGTTTCTGGTTGAAAAATTTCGCGTCGCAGTTTTGGAAGATACTGAACTAAAATGTCAAGTTTGGTATGTAACCGATTTTTAATTTTTGAGTTGTGCTGTTCCACACACACGCCTGCGGATTTTATAAAAAAATTATAAAGTGCTTTTCTTAAATATTCAGAATGTCTCAACGTGTATTTCGGTGAAATCTCGGTATTGAGTTTTTGGGCTGAATGCATTACTTCCTCTCATTATATATAATAAAGAGAATAAAAGAGAATAAGGAAATAGTTAACCTCAAAGATAGACCAAGAGCAACACAAAATATAAAGAGAGATATTTTCAAGAATATTCTTGGGGAGGGGGGGGGCGGGATTAGCAATATTAGAATGTTTACTGATTAAAAAAAAACAATTTTAAAAGTTAAAGAAATATGCCAGTTTTCGTTAGTGGAAACTGAAATAGATTAGACAGAAGCGCATACTGATACCATTACCAGGGGTGTAGTCGTAAACAAATAAAAACGCTTCAGTAGCAAATAATGTGTTGTTGTTATTATTATTATTATTATTATTATTATTATTATTATTAGAGTCCTCATATGCCTAGGCATCTATAAAAACCAAGATGTTAGCTCACATAACTTTCTCTACTCATTATCGTAAATTTCTACCGCAAATGGTTGCTTTTCCACGAGTTTCTACTTCACGTTACTCGAGAGAGTTTCACGATAGGTTTCGTTGTAGGTATCAGGGACTTAAAGTAAACCAATTCCAGTCAGATGAGTGGTCTATACAGTCTTTTTCAATACGACTGAATTGTAACACGTTAGTTTAGCTGAGTATATAACGAATTAGTATTCGTACGTATGTGAAGATTAATGAGTAGAAAAGCTCATATGAGTGTTCACATTAGCCTTTTTACTTTCTCTAGATGCACTATGTGCATAGTGTATAGAGGAAGTATTGTATTCCATCCAGAAATTCGATACAAAATACATGTTTTGAGACTCCTAAATAAAACAAACCTTTTTAGAAACATGTACGTGTGTGTGTATGTGTGTGTGTGTGTGTGTGTGTGTGTGTGTGGACAGAGTAACTCGAAAAAGAAGAGTCTATTTGCTATTTAAGTTCGCTATTTTCCAAAGATACCACACGAAGATTTTCAAGAAAACCTCACCCCCAACCACCCTTTACATGGAAACAACAACTTCTAAACTCTTGATTTTCTTAAAAATGTCTCTACGGAGTTTTATTAAAATACCGTATATTAAAGGTATTTACATGACAATAAAATGTATGTTTGATTTTCAGGAATAAGCCTCTGAAGTCCTTTTTATTCTGGATGACTTTTGCATAACTGGTAAACCCAAGAGATAGACAAAAATAATACACAAAATGCAGATCTCGTTAAAACACATAATTTATGCCATACACAGTTTTTTTTCGTGGAGTTGACCATACCAGAGATATTCCCTGTCTTTGGTTTCAATTTTAAAATACTTAAACTTGTCAACTCCAGATCATGCAAAGAAACGAATTTCAATCCCATAGCAACCAGCTTTAAAAATATTTTACTATCGCTTTAGCCTAGGGTATTCCCTTATTTGTGTTCTGCGTATAAGGAAGCAAGTAATAAGACCATTTCTGCTAATGTTTATCTCGAGTGGCATGAAATAGATGGAAGAATATGCTTTTTAATAATAATGTGTTATAGACATGTAGAATAGTCACGTGAATGAAACACATCAAATTTGTTCTACAACTTTGTGAATTTTGTGTTGTCCTCTAAATATCAGACAAACTTATGCGAATAAATAAATAGAATAATTCAATAAATAGTTTATAAAATCCGTTATCCTCGTTTTTTCTGCTTATTACATTTTGCAGCACGTTTATTTTGTAGAACAAAGTCTCATATTGTATGGGCCAAAGAAAAAAATTATATTTATTTATCACAGCCAAATTTCTAAGATGTGTCAGAAGCGATTTAATATCTGTTAAATATCTGACTTTGCTTGTCACTAAAGGGAAATCTTTTTGTTGACATGTTTTGCTTCCAATTCTTGATAGAGCTGATAAGCTGCGCAAAATTATATTATTGTCCATTATTGGGCGTTTAATAAAAACATAAAATCAACATGATTGCATAGGTAAAGATAAAAAGATAAGGAGGTAATACAAAATACTTATCTCAAACACTTTTTAAGATATTAATAACTTAATTAAACATTTAAAAACTCTTAAAAGTAAATTATTGCAATTTATTTTTACTTCTAAAAGCAGTTGTTCAAAATTAAAAACTACTACATTTCCTCTGTTTAATAAGGATTTTAAAAACATGTTATGATATTTTACTATTACACTCCTGAAGAACTCCTGAATACTTTGAAAATTTGATGAGATATAAAAATGCTGAAAGCAGTTTTCAACAAACTAGACATAAAATGATTATGTACAGAATTGTGGGGTTGGAGCTGCAAATAGACAAAGTGGTAATTCAGACTATAACGTAAAAATATGATTCGATGCATTAAATTAGGGTGTTAAAGTATATATAAAACAAAACAATAAAAAAGCAAATAAATGAGTGCTTCACGACAGAGATCTGTTTATTGCAAAATATTAACATTAGAACCTGTGATATCAGATCATTATAAGGTTACAGAAAAAATAACATTCTCGTCTGCTCTTTGCTTCACATTCCATTGATGTAAGTAAATATTCAAATAGTTTCTCTGTCTTAATCTTAAAGCTGTATCTCCAAGGCTACTTAACGTGTCCAAGGCGCTTTTTCCATCAATCTGGGTCATAAATTTATCTGTCATTGTTCCACATTCAAGATTGCCGTATCAGTATCTTGTCGATTGCGACGCATAATCCTATCAGAAAGTCCGCTAAATCGTCACACGTGGAAATGAAAGCACCAAAGAAATCTTGCATCAGAATGGCGAAGTAGGCAGTAAAACATTTAGTGATAAGAGAATGTAAACAAAATACGTACCTATGTATAATCTGTCATAACGTTGGTAATGAAATATAGCATGGTTTTACTTTATCAGGTAAAACAGGGTAAGAGGCTTCGAGATAAGGGTTGCCTACAAGCTGTTACAGAAATTAGAGACAATAATTAAACATTCATTGAAACAAGCCAAGCCCAACATCTCCAGAATGATTATTGTGTCATAGGTAACTACTTATTATACCCAATACACTCACTAGGAATGACTGCATACAAGGAAAATATACGAAAGGTTAACCCACAAAAGAAAACTGGTATACATGTAAAATTTCCTTGTGAGTAAGTACTTTCGGCTACACAAGGAAAAGATTTTTGGAGAATGTCCATTACTCCTACCAACCTTATTTACCTGGAGAAGAATCTGATGTGATCCATTCACAAGACTTTCTCTACATCTCTGCAACAAATTATTGTTGAAAAGCTAATGCTTCTATTCACTTCATGCTAATCGAGAAAAAATTAGCAGAAATGGTCTTATCACTTGCTTCCTTGTAAGGAGAACCGAAATAAGAGAGTACCATACGTTAAAGTGATAGTCAAAAGTTGGTTTCTATATCACTGAAATTCCTTTGTTTGTATTTGCAGGAGTAGACGCATTCCCGTATGAGAGAAGTATGTTTTTAAAGCTGAAACCAAAAACAAGGATTATCTCAGAACGATCAATTCCACGAAGTATATATATATTTAATTTGGTCTACATTTTTGTATGGTAAGGTTTTTGTCTATACCTTACGATTTAGCAGTTATGCAAAATCCGTAAAATTGATCCAGAATAAAGTAGTCTTCAGAGGCTATTCCCAGAAAATTCAAGATATACATATTATTTGTCAGGTAAATATCTTTAATATACGATATTTTAATCAAATTCGTTAGAACCATTTTTTAGAAAATAAACATTTTCGAAAAAAGATCCATGTAAAGTTTAGTTGGGAGTGGGGGATTTTCTTGAATAATCTTCGTGTAGCATCCTTGCAAGATAGCAAACTTAAAGACCAAGTTTGGTATTTAACGGTTTTTTCGTTTTTGAGCTATGCCGTCCACAGACACACACGCACACACGCGGACTTTTTCCAAAAATGCTTTTTTTTGGATTCAGGGGGACCCAAAACATGTATTTTCGGTGAAATCTCGGTATCGAATTTTTGGGTGCGTTACAACACCTCTATACACTATGTACATAGTGCGTGCAGAGAAAGTAAAAGTATCTTGTTTTCAGTTTTCCATAAAAAATAGTGTGACAGCTTTGATTAAAACTCATTTTAATTAGTATCGCGGAATATAGTTTCAGAAATTCATAAAATGTCTGTGAAGTCAACTTGATTTTCGTTGAATGCAGGAAATATTTATACCCTGCATCTTATGACGATGATTAGTTCGTAATTTGATGATGATGGTGATGATATGCCTCAAGTGACCGTTTCTGAGCCTTTTCCTTCTGAGACAACCTAGAGAACCTTTTGTAGATCCAAGCTCTTGCGGTGTGTCGCATGTGATCCAACAAAGCAATACAGTGTTGTCATGTAACAAAAGCTGAAGCGTTACATTTTGTAAAGCGTTACTTGTGTTCCAGTCAATGCCGTGCTGGAATAAATCAATAGGATAATAACACCAATTCCTGGAATGGATCTATCCTTGAATTCATACAAGGGTCAGCACGGCACCACAAAAACTGGATAAGTAGTCATGTCCTCGGGCCATTTATCGTGCAGCCTTTCTCAAACCGTGGCTCGTGAACCGCAGGACATTGTGTATCGTGTTACATATAGTGTTCTTTGGGGGGCGGGTGTTCGCTAGTAAAAAGTGAGGCCATTTTTAATCGAGTATCTATGTATTTAAAATTCACTTCGTGAAAAAACGTAATCTTGTAGTTTCCTTTTCATATAAATTATATATAATTAGTTAATTTCCCTTTGCTATTTTAGATGTATCGCTGTAAATATTTGTATGATCTTTTCACAATGCGAAGGGGCTGAACTGTTTACAAAAAAGTCGATTTCTGCAAGTCATCTATTCTAGGAACAAACGATCGTGTGTGTGTGTGTGTGTGTGTGTGTGTGTGTGTGTGCGTGTGTGTGTGCGTGTGTATGTATGTGCCACACGCTATCAAATCAAGGTTTCTTCAAACGAGTAAACTTTTCTTTTTTATCATATGTTGTCTAGTCTCATCGAACATTTCACGCCCTCCCCAGTTTGTACGTAATCGAACAGAAAGTATTCGATAGTTGTAGCGATGTATTGTTAGTCACTACTCTGCGGAGTATTGGACAAATAATACTTGTACTTCCGCTTTCCTCGACTAGAGAAAGTAAAACAAGAATCGTGTACCTTCCAATTGTCCCGCCACTTGGCAACTTCAGCCATTATGCTAATATGTAGATAATTGTGCAGTGTCATTGCGATAAGATGCTGTATTAGAAACACTTCACCCGTTAAATTCCTGGCAATATCGCTACAATGTGACGTAGCAGGCTCTACAGCTGTTGTCCGCGACACACTGACGCCGTTTGGTTGACCAGTAGGGGTCACAGACCGACCAGGGTCACGGTACAAGGTGTCAAATATCGGCTTCTGATCATGACTCAGAACGAAAGGGGTTGCCGCTGACTGAAAAATATTTCCGTTATCCGAGTTTGTGGGACAAGGATTTTGCTGGAGTAACTTGACTAAAACAAACGTCAAATCAGCTGATTGAAAAATGTTTATGGTTTAATTCCACTGAGAGGTCAACATCCGCTACAAAAAAGGCGGACAGATCTAAAAGAGAAACCAAGTTATATTTCACATTCTTTCCACAACAGCAACTAACTTTGAAGATTCTTCTTTCACCACATCTCGAATTTTGATTTCCGATGAATTCTGTTATTTTTATTTCTTATTTATTTTTTCCCTCCCCATTCATTTTCCACCTTTAACATCTGAAGTCAGATCCTTGACGTAGATGTTCGCTCATTTACTATTTGTTAATCTTTGGGTTTGTTTACTTTTTCTTTTTATAACATTACATTTTCACCTACATTTACACTTGAACTCATGCGTTCACACACTAGGAAGCACTGGGAATGATCCTGCCTAAAGAAACGACCGGAATCGACTCTGGTGCTCTGATTTTGGAAGCTAGAACACTAACCACTAGACTACACAGATAATCTATTTTCGTTATTGCTTCAAAAGAACAACTGTCGTATATCGATGTGATACTATGTGCACAAGCTTTTAGAAGGTTTTCAGCAATAGGTGTGCGAAGATGGGAGCAATAAGGGATGTGGCCATATTCCCCATCTAAAAATTACATTTTCTACACTCCTCAATTGTTGATTTACTATTGAGAGTAGATTTCTTCCCAGAATAAGAAAAGTAATATTACAGGATTAGAAATACGAATAGGATTACACACGGACGGGGTCTCCAGACAATGGAGCAGAACATTGCACGTAGGCCCTGAGGGCCTTTTGCGTCTTACGTGACCCCAGGGAGGAAGGGATGAGGGAAGAGACCCGACGGGCAAAAGCATGGTGGAGGTCCCTAATGGTTACAGATGGAATTCCTCTGACGCTGCCCGGTCCCACTCACCGGTGGTTCTCCGAGTAGCCCCGAGTCCCGAAAGTCCCGAACGTGGTCCCCTATCGAGGAGTAGTGACGACGGCAGTGTACAAACCATTCAGCCGCAACTCTCCGAACATGCTCAACTAATCCTTAACATTGAAATAGACGACAAGGAGATTATGGCAACAAGAAATAATGGACAGTAAGTCATGAAACTTCCCAGCATTCGCCTGGCGACCCGGGGAAATCTTCGGAAAAAGACTGGGAATCGAACCTTTAACCTTCCGAATGCGGGTAGCACAAAGGCACCAGCTCGCTCGGTAATATTAAATTCACTGTGAAGAAATGTCAAAGAGAAATAACACTCCAATAGCTTCTTTTAAGAATTAAGGTTTGAATCAAATCTCAATTGTAATGGTTGAAGATAATAAGACGTAGAACGCAAAACAGTGCAAGCAGCAGCTTCTAAGGAATTTACCCGGTTCAAAAATTGCACTCCAATTTAACAAATGCAGTTATACAACTGACAAGAAAGGGTAACGAAACTGAACAAGTTACTCAAGTAGGCCTTACAGGAAGGGAATTGCGCAATTTAGACCGCCTATCTGGGTGCGAAGGTTGTAGGCTTTGAAGTAAATATTAGACATTGCTCTGGTTTGCTTAAAAAAGAATCACGTTATATTTTCCTGCCAAATCCCTGCGTATTCTTTGTTTCAATGATGAGATGACGGTTTACATCATCACATTTGGATTTACTTGATAAAAAGTAAACCCATGTTTTTTTGTTTGTTTTTTTTTTCCTTTCATTTAATTTTATTGCGATGAAAATCAAGAATATGATCTCAAATTAATGTTTTAAAAAATTTGACGTGTTTCAATCACATGACTTTCTCTGCCTGCTCTGCAAACAAACTATTCTTACAAAACGATTATTCGTGTATATACATCATGATAATGGAGATAAACATTAGCCGAAATTGTCTTATTATTTTCTTGCCTCCTTCTAAGCAGAAGGGAATTAAGGAATGCACTAAGCTAAAGCGATAGGTAAATATTGGAAGCCGGTCAATATATTAACAACTGAAGTTCGGTTCAGTTTGCAGTGCCAGTAAAACAAAACAGAGATGAAGCGAAAGGAGACCCATTTTGAGAAAGATTACGTAGTTTAAAACTGTAACAAATAACAAGGTATATATAGAAAGCAGTTAACTCTGCAACAAAATTGTATATTCATAAAGTATGTGTTTTAACAACATCTACGTCATTTGTGTAGTAAGTAGTCTATTTCTTATGTTTTATCAGGTATACAACATTCGGCAAAATTCATCCAGAGAGAACAGAGATTCAGAAGCTACTACCAGAAAATTGCAGATATAAATTTTATTTGTGATGTAAATATCTTTAATATATGGTATTTTAATTTAAACCAGTAGAGGTATTTGAGAAAAACAACACTTTCAAAAATTTTCCATGTAAAGGGTAGTTTTGAGATGGGGAAATTTTCTTCAAAATCTTCGATCACATTCTTGAATGTAAACTAAAACAGTATTTTAGTTTTAGAGCTATGCCGTCCACAGCCAGCCAGCCAGCCAGCCAGACAGACAGACACACACACATGAAATACATGAACCTTTTTCTAAAAATGCCTTTTTTGGACCCACGGGAACTCAAAACATAAACTTCCGGCGAAATCTCGACATCTAATTTTTAGATGGGGTACAACTTACCGTTTCTATAGACTATGTGCATTGAACACAAGAGAAAATAAAACATTAATAAAATACTTATGCATAGTATTTCCCCTTATTTCGTATTGCGTGTGTGTAGTGTGTTTGTGGTGTGTGTGTGGGGGGGGATATATATTTCTGTGGATATATAATTTATTTCTAAATAGAAGTCTCATTAAATTGATGCAGTTCTAAAAATATATGCAAATCAACTGAAAATTTTAATTCCAGTTGGAACAGCAACAATTTTGTTGTGAAATTAAAAATATAACCTAGGATTAGATACCCTATTATTTTTATTGTAAAAGTTTTAAACTAAAGTACTGGTTTAACTAACACAATATCAAATTTCATGTTTGAGTCAGCCGTTGTTTTGGAATGCCAACCAAAGGTTTTCAAGAAAGTGAACCACATCAAACCCTTTTAATAACATTTTTGCTTTATTTATTTATTTGTTTTTGTTTCTGACAGACAGCTTTAACACGTTGAGTAATGTGCCATATGTTTAATTTGAAGCTTATTTGAATAGCCTGTGAAATTATCTTCATTCTAAGCGCAATGCATGTAAGACTATAATGGTAAACTATAAGACAAAAACAAAATCTTAACACATGAAAACTATAGAGCAACTTTAAAAGTAAACAATCATTTTCTGTAGCATTAACCGCTGTCGAAATATTCGTCATGACTTATGACATATACATTTTTCCAGATTTAACTTCATGTGGCAACTTAAAGATCTTACACGATTCTTTCTTTTTTCCACGTGGTTTCACCTGTAACCAAACATGTCTGGTTCGTTTCCTTTATGGAAACTCTAGCTTCCCAGATTAATCCATACATTTAGTACATTGTCATTGCTGTTGTTCTCTATATCACTTTATTCTTATGATGGCTTCAGAAATTGCGAAGATCGAGATTCTCTTAGTTTACCGCAGACATCGTTATTAAGTGTGGTTCAACAGACGGAGGCCTGCTTTTCAAAATATGAAACAAAGGTTTATTTTGTTGATTTAATTGTTTTTTTTTTTTCTTCTCACAAGTCGTGTGAAGGATAGGAGTTAGATAAGTAGAATGAGACCGGGAGATCCATGGTTCAAATCCCGGCTATGACATTTAATTTTTCAGTCTGACTCTACCTATCTAACTACTGTCCTATACACGGCTTGTGTGGAAAAACAATTAAATCAACACTAATTGTCCTAATAGTTGGCTATGAATCCTGGTACTTAAAGTACTTACAACATTGTAAGTCGCCATGTTCATCTCAAAATAATTTGAGATCAACTTGTGGTTTCCCGGGAAACATGCGAGTCAGTTGAGAAATGCAATGTTATACCGGCATGTTGCCATGGTAGCTCAGTGGTAGAGCAACCGGCTAGAGACCGGGAGATCCGTGGTTATGAGATTGAATTGTTTGGTCTGACTCTACCTATCCATGTATTATTTTGTCACAAATTTTACAATGTAAAATATCGCTGAATATTCGTACCCACCTGTTTCTGTGACGTAATAATGGAAACTCCACGAGCCGTCACATGGAATTGTGTCAGGTGCCATCTGACACGGATGTATACAATCCTCTCAAGCCGCTAGCAATGGAAGTTTTATGCATGACAGACGTATGTTACTACCCAGCGACGTTTCTGTAGAATAATAATATTGCATTGCAACTTCTTCGTTAGCTTCCCTAATTACCATTATACGTGTCGTATTCCTCTTTGAAAACTCCTTGTTATATAACGTACGAGGGGATTACATTTGCAACCACAATAACGAAATAACATATAAGGAAATAGCTAGAAAAAACCTTTCAATTGTGTAAGTTCAATGGGCATAAATGCTCTAAATCTGGCATTTTAAGTTGTATTAACCGCTGAGCAAAAATTAAAAACATATTCGCGAAACACGTGAGATTAATTTTTAATTAATTAAAAATGTCCTAAATATGTAAAACAGAACTGACAATCAACGCCTAAGCAATAATTTCACTCAACAGAGACAATAATCGAATGTTACGTAATGCGAATGCAGTTACAAGATGAGGTAGCTAGTGACGAGATAACAGCTCTGAGCAAATACTTGAAATGTTTTTTACAGTGTCTAAACTGACAGAATCACATGTTAATTATGACATGTTAAAGAATACTTATCTTCTATCATTTGAGTAACTGCTACGTCACTATATTGTACTGGAATTACTTAACAGCTGAGGAACTGTTTGCAACAGGATTATGTCACTTCATCAAACATTGAACTGTCGAGAAACAGTTCGTTGTTGCTAACGAATCCAGCGTTTTCTTTTGTTATTGTTTTCAAGTTGTGCGCTGATTTTTTTCTACTGGTATGTCATTGTTCTTCTGATATTCCACCTAAATTACTGTATGTCTGTCTGTGTGCAACATGACTAAAAATCTGACGTGTTCCATTCACGTAACTTTCTCTAGCTGTTCAACATACAAACTATTATTACAAAAGATTATTCTTTCATCTACATCATGCTAATCGTGATAAACATTAGCAGAATTGGTCTTATTGCTTGCTTCCGCGTAAGTAGAAGGGAAATAAGAGAATATATTATGCTAAGGGATAGTGATATCTCAAAAAGGCCAACTCTACAATAAAAATGTTTATGACATAAATTATGTGTTTTAACGAGATCTGCATTTTTTGTGCAGTAAGTTTTTGTATTTCTCTTGTCTTTAACCGTTATGCAAAATTCTGCAACACTCATCCGAATAAAGAACTCTTCAGAGGCTATTTCCTGGATAATCGAAATACACATTTAATTTGTGATGTAAATATCTTTATTATGCGATATTTTAATCAAAATTGTTAGAGGCATTTTTGAGAAAACATTTTAAAAACTTTTCCATAGTAGGTAGTTTTCCACAGGCAATTTGTGGTGGTGGAGTTGATTTTTTGAAAATCATCGTGTCATATTCTTGGAAGATACTAAACTTAAATACCAAGTTTGGTTTTTAACGGTCTTTTCGTTTTTGAGCTATACTGTCATACATTTTCTATAGAGTTAATCATTTCCAAGATACTCATTATTATTAGTTCAATTTTTCGATACTTATACTTTTTTCAAACGGAAGTTGCCATTCGTTTCATAAGTAAAAGAGAAATGAATTTCAATTATTTCAATACTGACCACCTTTTAAAGGATTTTGCTATCGCTTAAGCCTCTTTGGTCCTTCGTGGGCAGGGGATCGGGGGTTCGAGTCCCGCCTTGGGCATGGGTGTTATATGTTTGTGCAATGTGTATATGTTTGTAAAAGAAACAGTAAAACCAGTAATCAGTAAAAACCTACGGGGGAAATGTAAATAGGGATACAGTGCCGGAGTCCTGACCAGACTCCGTTATTGTTCTAAAAAAAAAAAAAAAAAAAAAAAAAAAAAAAAAAAAAAAAAAGCCTGGTATATCCCCTTATTTCCCTTCTACTTATAAGGAGGCAAGTAATATGACCGTTTCTGCTAATGTTTATCTATATTAGCGTGATCTTGATAAATGAATACTTCTTTGTAAGAACAGCTTGTTTACAAAACAGGCGTCGAAAGGCATGGTAATGGAACACAGGTTTTTTTTCAATTTGTATACGTAAATGACTACGAAATAACGCTTTAACAAACAAAAGTGAGAGAGTTTTAAAATCCGCCATTAATGCTGTTTATAACAGTACAAATCGTAAGAAGTATTTATTTTTTAATTGGTATTTATCAAATACTGCAGATATGTGAGTAATGAAATGGTGTCAAATCTCTGAACAACCTTTATTCTATTTATATAATGTTGTACTAAGTTTTCTAAATAGCACAATTTTAGCAACCCTCGTGTGTGCATTTTTTTTTCTTTGTGCTTATTTTGTAATCAAGTTTGTTACAGGGCATGCTAAATGATTTTATTGTATAAAGAGAAAAAAATCCTAATATTATGCATCACAGAATCGATTACTTTCCCAAAGAAATAATTTGGTGCTGGGATTGTGGAATCTTCATGTTTACCATATTTACCTCTATTTTGTTGTATGTGTTAAGGGTTGCTACAGTTTGAGAAAAGTATGTAGTTTTTATTTTATTAAATTATAGAGAAGATACAAAGGGTTAAAATTTCGCCTACTTTAATTATCCAAACTATTTCTCGACCATTCCAACCAATCACTGTTACAGCGCCAAATATTACTTCTCCAACATTTCCTAAACTTGGAATTCTATCGAGGTGAGGTTAAGGAATTCAGACGCTCTGCACATCCTTTTGCATGAACATCAGCTTTTTGTTTGTTTGTTTTATTTTTTACTATCCAACTTGCAGTTGCAATAGGTAAAGGGTGGATTCAATCATTAATATACGCTAGATCACTGTACAACAATTTCATAAGATCGGTGGTAGGTAAACTAAATTTGAATAACTAATTATTTTGAATTTAAAAAGCTAACCATGAAAGTCGAGTTTTCTTTAAATATAAGAGTATTGTAGTTAAATAGTCAGTTGGTAAGTACCTCAATTGATTCGTGGTGTCAACTCGTGAGGAGTACTGTAATACTATATTGGGTGTCCTGCTTTTACATTTGTGTGTGTGTGTGTGTGTGTGTGTGTGTGCGTGCGCATGAAAAATCGATAGGACAAACAAATATAGGTTAAAGCATGCGCTCTAACAATATATCAGGATATTAAACTGACTCAACTTTTTTAGCTATTTTCGGACCATTGTCGTCAACAGTTGCAAAACTGTTTTAAATATGGCTTAACTCGTATTTGTTTTGTTCTAATTTCCTTTTTCTTTTTGGCAAAAATACATGCAGTGTGGGAGATAATGAAAACTGTGGAAATTTTTCGCGATTAAAAGCAGAAGTTGATGATGTAAAAACTCTCGAGGCCAAGAGATATCCCATTCAGTTACTAGGCGAGCTCTGATTTGCTGCGGATCAATGGAGTGGAGGTCCATTGCAACGGAGGTCAGCAACGGATGTAGTAAGATGTTATCTATCATTTTATTACGTGTTCCTTCTTCACACGTGCACAAGCGAAATTGGATTTTCACCGTTTTCCCATTTTCGTAGCCATGGCCCACCTAGTTTAATCATAACCACCAATCAACACAAATTAATCCTACTTGTTAAAACTTACACACACTGTAAATATTTCAATTTAAATTCATGACATTTTCCTTTTGCACAGCAACAAATTAACTTAATTAATGTAAGTATCCCCTATGAAGGAAAACAAATTCTCTATGGTCATGAAAAGGGGAAGCATTTTTGGTGTATAGTAAGTAATCTATTCATCGATCCTATAGATTATTTGCTTAAGATGTATTTTTCCATTTATTTTACACTAATTACAATACGTAATTCGTAATAGGTAATAAACCTTTGAATGCTTTTTATAAAACTATTTTTATTTCTCTAGCACCTATATACAATGTACATAGAGGATAGACAAGTTATTGCATTACAACCAATATGTTGATACCGAGATTGCACAGTCGCCCTCCGTGGTGTAATGGTTACCATGCTAATTTCATATACCCAAGGACGCAGGCTCAAACCCGGCGGTGGACAATGGATTTTTTCGGGCGTTAAAATCCTTAGCATTGCTTCCTTCGGAAGGGAAGTAAAGCCGTTGGTCCCGTGTCGTAGATTTACGGCGCGTAAAAGAACCTCAAGCCTGATAGAGGCCTCTGAGCTAAATTAATCGGTCTTTCACGCTTAGCATAGAATAGGACGCTGATAGCCACAGCAGTTAAAGAGCGTCCATAAATAAAACGCCATCCCATTTCCGAGATTTCACATGAAATCAACGTTTTGAGGATCCCTGATAAATAGAAAAAATTTAAAAAAAAAAAAAAAAAAAAAAAAAAAAGTCCACGCGCGCATGTGTGTGTATGTGTATATGTGTATCTGGAGCATAATACAAAATCTAAAAGTAAGTTAAATACTCAAGGTGATATTTAAGTTATTCTAAGAATGTCATATAAAGATTGTCAATAAAATCCACGCTCCCCAAACTACCCTTTACAAGGAAACAATTTAGAAAATTTAGATTTTCTCAAAAATGGCTTAACCATTTTTGATCCAAATACCGTATATTAAAGATATTTACATGACAAATGAAATATATAACTTGAATTTTCTGGGATTAGCCTCTGAACAGCTCTTCATTCTGTATAACTGGTAAACCGTAAGAGATAGAAAAAAACTTACGGATCATGAAATGTAGATCTCGTTAAAGCACACGATTTATGTCATATCCATTTTTTGTGCAATTAACCATTTTCGAGATATTTCTTGTTATTGGTTTCAATATTAAAATACTTTTCACAAAGCGGATTTGTTCATTCCTGACCATGCAAAGGGAACTGAAGTACAATCATATAGCTACCAGCTTTTAAAATATTTGATTGTCGCTTTAGCATTAGCTTTTACTCCTTTATTTTCATTCTGCTTGTAAGGAACTAAGTAATAATACATTTTCGCTAATATTTATCTCATTAGCATGAAGTAGAAGAATCAACTTTTTAACAATAAATCGTTACAGAATAGGTAGAGAAAGTCATTGATTGGAAGACATCAGATTGTTTATATTATGAAGAACACTCCACACGTTCGAAGGTACTATTTCGAGTGTTGAAGCTTTTA
Organism: Hymenopus coronatus; assembly: GCA_030762935.1. NCBI lineage: Eukaryota > Metazoa > Arthropoda > Insecta > Mantodea > Hymenopodidae > Hymenopus > Hymenopus coronatus. The sequence continues at coordinate 79,264,304 of CM060881.1, read as the reverse complement.
GCGACCGGCTTTGTGCTTGTCGCGTTGAGTCACTCATCAGAGCTGTCTTTTTCTCTGATGCTGTCTGTTTCTCTACTGTTATATTCCTTCCTCTGAAACAAAAGCCAGTAATCAGTAAAACCTACGGGGGGAAATGTAAATAGGGATACAGTACCGGAGTCCTGATAGACTCCGTTAATGTTAAAAAAAAAAAAAAAAAAGAAAAAAAAAAAAGGCCGAAAGCCCAATTTGAAAACGGTCCCAGATGATATTTTGGGCCATAAACGCAGAAGTTTCTAATCAATGTATCACTTCAATTAACTATAGAGCTTAGAACGGATGGGTGTTCTTTGTTAATCAACTGCTCATGGGAAACCAAAGAAGAGACATATAATATTTCAAAATAGGATTTGAATACATGAGGGATTGGGGAATTTCCACCTTCTTAAGCTATATCCCTGGCTGATTGTGGGAAATTTTGCTTCTTTCCAGATATAACTGTGCACCTCTTAGGCTGCAAAAGCAAAGTTCAGAAAGAAAAGTGACAAACATGACAATTCAAGGTAAACTGTCATTTTCGAGTGATAGTAAGACAAATACTTATCTCCTTTCAGTGTCTTCATCTCCTGTCCAAAAAATCTGATTTGTTCTATTCACATGACTTTCTCTACATCTCTGTAACAAATGATTGTTAGAATTCTTATTCTTCTATTTATTTCTTGATAATCGAGATAAACATTAACAGAAATTGAACTTATTACTTGGTTCCTTGTAAGTAGAAGTGAAAAAATCTAATGTGTTCCATATATGATATCCTCTAGCTGTTCGGAAACAAAACTTTTATTAAAAACATTAATCTGTTATCTACACCATGTTAATCAAGATAAACATAAGCAGAATGTCTTATTAGTAGCCTTGTAAGTAGAAGGGAAATAAGAAAATGCACGGACTAAATCGATAGTTTCGTCCCATAAAAGCTGGTCGCTTTGTGACACAAGTGACATTTCAATCTCTTTGCTAGCTAGGAATAAACAAACGGGAAGAAATATGTCTTCCCGTTTGAGAAAAGTTTAAGTAACCAAAATTGAAACCAATAATCCGGAATATCTCGAAAACGGATAACTCTTTAAAAAAACGTGTACAGATAACTTGTTCGTTTTAATGAGATCTATATTTTTGTGTAGTAAGTATTTGCATATCTGTTGCGGTTTGCTAGTTACATTAAAGTCATCCAGAATGAATAGTTCTTCAGAGCTATTCCAGAAAATTCAAGATATACATTTCTCTTATCATAAAAATATCTTAAACATAACGTATTTTAATCAAATTGCTAGAGCCATTTTTGGGATAATAAAACTTTTCAAAAATATTTTATGTAAAGGATAGTTTGGGGTGGGAGATTTTCTTGAAAAATCTTCGTGTCGCATCCTTGGAAAATGCCAAACTTAAATACCAAGTTTTGTATCTAACGTTCCATTCGGTTTTGAGCTATGCTATCCACACACACCCGCACACACACAGACGAGCCTTTTTCTAATAATGCTTTTTTTTTATTCAAGGGGGCTAAAAACATGTATTCCCGGTGAAATCCCGGCATCGAATTTTTGGGTTCATTACAATATCTTGTGCACAGTATGTGTAGAGGAAGTAAAAGCTCGTTTCGAACCTTGTTTCAATTACATTAATTCCATCTACAATGTTCCATAACGTGTCTTAAGTTGCATGTTTAACATGATTAATAGCTTTTCTTCAATACATTTTAATTTATCTACTCTGATTTCCCAAGCGGTATCTGACTATGCTAGAGCAATAGGATGTTTCAGTCTCAATAGTTGCGGGGTGTACAATTTGAACCCACTTAATAGACGAAACTTCAAACTTCTTATAGTCAGCCGTTGATGCTGTACCGAAATGCGAGGTGCATGAGATAACTATGAGAGATGACTAAGGTATATTGGAAAGGGTTACTGCTATTAGAAAAATATTGCTTTTTAATTTAATGAGCTCTGCATTTTTAAAGTAATTTTTTGTCTATTGCGATTTCCCAGTAATATAAAATGTAATAAGTTTAAAATCTAATTAAAGAAACCTTAAGCTATACTTTTTGTTTTTCCTGCCAATGTTACTATAATATGCTCTTTAGAATTACTTTTGAAAAAGAAGTGGCTATTCTTACACATACTTTTGTTTCCACATTCCTTTATTAACAAAGATAAATCATGGATTTGAATAAATCAGTTTACTACCCCATGAATGTATGATTTTACAAGCTTCATGCATATTTAATGTGTCGATATTGTAATGTTCTTCGTTGAAAATTACACACATTTTTTGGCCAGGATGGTCAAAATAGTGTAAAAAAGTCTTGAAATAAACATCTAAAGCACTATGCTAAAACTGGTTCAATCGAAATGCACTATTGCACTTTGTAAACCACTCCACAGCGGTTCAAGTGTGCAAAGTGTCACGTTTGCCTTAGGAGGAAAAATGCCTTAACAAATACCCATCATTGTTAAGATATTTCAAATTATGCTGAATTTAACTTCTACCAACTTTGAAATACGTAATTTTGACGATTGGTTATTAACACATAGGTATTGATAGATCGAAAAGTATGTACGTGCAGTTTGTGTAGTACGAGAATTGTCTTATAATCATTGTATTAACTTAAAAATACTAATATATTTTCTCAGTATTATAACTCCTAACGGCGTAGAGATTATCGAAATATGTACCCATAATTAGTATACATCTGGAACTCTTCACCTTGCAGTGTTTACGTATATACCTATACTTATGTATATGTGTATGTATGTATGTATGTATGTGTGTATGTATGCATGGGTGTGTATGTATGCATGCGTGTATGTATGTATGCATGCGTGTATGCATGTATGTATGCATGCGTGTATGTATGCATGCATGCGTGTATGCATGTATACATGCATGTATATATGGATGTATGCATGTATGTATTTATGTATGTATGTATTTATGTATGTATGTATGAACAATTTTTTCATAGTCGTTAACATCTAATGAGTTGTATATCCTTCGTCACAAGTTAATCACGTCTATATGCTGCCTGTCCTCCGGATATCCATATTTGTAAGTGAGGCCAGTTGGATAGGTAGTCAGACTGAGTAGGACAGACTATGGACCAGCTATGAAGCCGGGACTTAAAGTACTTACGACACTCAAAGTTGCCGTTTGGGTTTGGACCATTTTTATATTTTATATTGAGGTATGGGTATTTATTGGGGATAAATAATTTGAGATCACCTTATGGTTTACCGGTAAAATATGCGAGCCAGTTGAATTTAATGCCATGCCGCAGTTACCATGGTAGTTCAGTAGTTAGAGCGACCGGCTAGAAACCGGGAGATCCGTGTTTCAAATCCCGGCTATGACACTGCATTTTTCAATCTGACCCTATCTGCTATCTACTGTTTGTTAACGTATAATTCTACTGTCCATAAGAAATAGATGAGACATTTAAAAAAGAAAGTTAGGTCAAAATGAATCCATGGGCGCAAAGTCACCCTGACACTGCGTCAAATATAATGTTTTTGCAGGAGCCAGAATAAAAGAAAAGCAGTTGTCTCAATATTTGTGGTTTAACGTTACTAAAATAAATATTCCATAAACGATTTTCTAATGTTACCTGCTTTCAAATTGGCATACCGAAATCGTGGTGCGGAGGCACATCCATCTGCTAAGCCTCACAAACGTTTTGATTTCGCAAACACAAACTTCCGGTTGAATACACAAGATGAAAACATCGTCATTGGTGACGTTTGGTGGGCGGCGAATGTTTGTGTTATCGTGCTCAGACATGGGTGAGCAATACATTTTCAAAATACTTAGCACCGAAAACAATAAACATATCTAGTTTACAACGTTGTTCGTGTCTTACTCAGGTTACCTAATAGTGATGGCGTATCTGGCGGCCGTGAAGGTCTTCAGGACACGTCAAATTACATTTGTGCGCCGTACTTCTTCTGCCTTGGTAATATGCGCCATTTCACATCTAAACTCAATTAATGTAATTACAATCAACATATTTTGGTACCCTTCAATTATGGGCAAATGTTAATGTGTATGAGATACACTGAAACCAAAGCAAAAATACCATATTATTTAAACTACAATCAGAAAAGCTTATTTGTGTGTGCGTGCTACTTTCTTATTCAACTACTTTTCATATTAATCTTTAAGAAATAAGCTAAATGACATATTAATTATTCCTCTCAAAGACGAACTATAATGAAATACAAGTATATATTGTATAGCTGAATATTGAGATTGCTCACAAAATGCTATTATATCAAGGATGTATAAGCGAATATTTTCTGACAATTTTGTTATTTACGACGTTTTGATATAATGTAAACAAGGAATTAGCTCTTTCAAGTTATCGGATAGGTCATATCGGAAATTGAATGAACGAAAATGAGCTAGGGGCCCATAGAGCTCAGAGGCACCTGATATGCAGCTTTCAGGATAAGGGAAAACCCTTGAGAAAACCTTATAACCGGATATCTAACCCTAACCAAGATTCAAACTCGGCACCTCTTGAATGTGACGTAGACATACGCTTTTCCAACTATTTGCCTGCATAAATAGTTTAGAAGATCACGGATACAGGCAGCAGAGATGAAGTTCATGAGATATGTAAGGATATACACTAAAATGGATAACATAAGGAGTGAAACAAAAATATTTAAAATATTAACGGTTAATGATAAGAAAATAAAATAGATAAAATGGAAGGAACATGTTGACAGAATGATATGGATTATATGAATTTCAACAACAAATAAATAAAAGAAAAGAAAGAAAAGTAAATGTATTATCGGCCAATTGGAAAGAGAGATCTGAATAGAAGACATTGTGAAGTATTCCCATACTGAATCTTCTTTTAACATGACACATGATTCTGCAATTAACAATGAGACTGATTTCCTTTTCACGGCAATAGAAGTATACCAAATTGTTCCAGCATGAATTAACTCACTGCACAAATATATCTAATCATTTCTCTTCTGCTGGATATTTTTGCTTATGTAAATTGACTCTCATTACTGATTATGTATGATATTTTACGATTCTTTTTCAACTACTTATGAAACAGGTTTATAATAATATCTGGGTTTTTTTAAAGCTTATCTTGATATGTGGAGATTGTTGGTATTATGTAGCTGCTGTGATTAGCATAAATGTCTCATCCAAAATGATATAAGCAATTCTGTTGCACTTGTCTGAAGGTCGAGCATAAATTCATATACTTATAATATATGATTAATATAAGGGATAAAATTACATAATATTAAAGGTATTGAAATGAAGCATTATTTGTTTTCTCTTCTACTTACAGTACTTAAAGGAAACACTGCACTGCACCCAGAAATTCGATACCGAGATTTCTACGAAAATTCATATTTTGAGAATCCCATAAAACCATTTTAGACTAAGTTCCGCGTTTATATAAATAAAAGCCAGGTAAGGACCAAATTTGATATTAATCTAAGTTCATTATTTTTCAAAGGTACAACACGAATATTTTCAATAAAATCCCCCACCTCAACTACTCTTTACGAAATTATTTTTTTTTTCAAAAATTGCTCAAACTGTATGATTAAAAACCTGTATTAAAGCTACTTTCATCATAAAATGTATATGTTGAATTTTCGTTAGGAATTTTATATAACCTTGTACAACTGCAAAACTAAGTGATAGACGAAAAGGTATTACATAAAAAATGTAGATATCTTTAAAACACAGAATTATTTCAAATAAACTTTTTTGTGGAATACGCCATTTCTGAGATATCCATTATTAATGGTTTATGATGATCAATACTTTGTAATTCTTTTCTAAATCCTATTGATTTTCAATTGTTTCCCGCGTTTGCATTGGAAAATATGGAAATTTTAGGTCAGTTTACAGCGTCTAGTTGATTTTTACTAAGGTCATTCTCTTTAAATCTATAACCAACGGCGTAATGTAGCATTTTCCCGCAAAAATGTTTATTTCGATTATACTGAAGTAGATAGAAAATAGTTTGTAAAGCCCCTAAGAAACAATAGAGGATCGGGAAAAGTTATGAGAATGTAAAACATTAGAGTTTTCTAAAGCTTGGTATGACAAAAATCACTTTTCTTTCGTTACTTTAGAAATCCGAATCGAATAAAAGGTGGGGAAGAAAGTAGGTCGCATAGGATCTCCTTCCGCAGTACATATGCGAACCAAGACGACTTCCAGATGTCAGAGGTTATACACAACATCACATACTCCTCCGTGGTCTATGGGTAAAATGGTTCCCTCTGGTTCCCAAGGTCCCGGTACAAACCCGACGGAGGGCGATGGCTTCCTTTGGAAGGGAAGTAAAACCGTAGATTTACGGCACGTAAAAGAATCTCAAGTCTGATAAAAAGCCTCTGAGCAAATTTAAGCTGTCTTTCACGCCCAATATAAGAACTGCGGCAGTTAAAGAGCGTCCAAAAAACAAAACCAAACCGATCATTCTTCTCGAAAGGAAAACTGAGTCATGGATTGTTATAAGAATAATGTTTACTGACATATATTACATCTATATTTATAAATAATATTTTATTTCTCATCCTTTAACCACGCCAGAGAAAAAGTTTAATAAATATCATTAGCTTTAATTACACACTTTTTAAAAATGCCATGTAATAGAAGAGGGAGATCGAAACAAAATAACTTTTGCCAACAGGGGAAAAAAGTACACAGTGCAATTTGGACATCTGTGAAGTATAACCTGGGAACTTCTAAATATCTAATTAGTCCTCACCCCCATCATATCTGTAATTCCAAATAATAGTCATCATATTGATAATCATAGAGTAAAAAGTGTGCTAGCATCGTTACTAATCAAAATATGTAGAATATCCATATTTATATTATATTTCAATTTAAGTTTAGTTTTAAAGGTCTTGTGAATTGTGATAAATAAAAGTAATTGTATGTGATGCGGAGTTGGTTGCTTTGCATTTCTTATGTGCATTCATTGTGGTCTTTATATATTTTGGTTGTACATTACCTGGGTTTAAAAATAAGAACCCTCTGAACAAAATAGTGTTTCTACTTGCTCATATTTGAAATGACAGTTAACAATTAAGTGGCAAATTACAAACTCTGGATACCTCTTGGGGAGGGATTGAACAGCGCAAGACACAATTGCATTATAGTTCTGCTTTTTGAGTGAGAGTTGTTAAACTTTGTTTAAATTAATTAATAACCCATATTGAAACTTTAAAAAATTGTGTAAGTTGGATTGATAAACATATTCTTTAAGATATCCAGTTCCTAAGCTGCTATTTGATTAGAAATTTCAAAATAGTGTGTTTCTATAGCTTTAATTTTACAAAGTTAATGTCTGTGTCTATAACACAAGCGTAATAAACAATCAATAACGTTTGTGGCATCAAATTAACGTATTTGTAAATGAAAGTTTTGCTTTGAGCGCTGAGTAACGTTTCACAATAACATTAATGTGACAAACTGTTAACGTTATAATGGAGATTCCTGGTTTGTTAATGGATCGCCATTAAAGGGATTTACGTATTCATACTTTCTCTACTTCTACCATGTATAGGTAGATAAGGCATTGAGCTCCACCCAAAAGTGCGATACCGAGATTTTACCAGAACTATACACGTTTTAGGGTACCCTGTATAAAAAAAGAGAACATTATAGAAAAAGGTCCATGTGTGTATGTGTGTGTGTCTGTGAACACGATAAATTAAAAACGAAAAGCCAGCGAAATACTAAACTTGTTATTTAACTTAGTATCTTCCTAGAATGTGACACACATATTTTGAGCACCAAAATACCATTTACATGGAAAAAATTTCGAAAATTTTGATTTTCTCAAAAATGGTTCTAACGATTTTTATTAAAATACCGTATATATACATGATAAAATGTATATCTTGAAGTTTCTAGGAATGGCCTCTGATGACCTTAATGACTTTGTACAACTGCTACACCGCAATAGTTAGGCAAACACTTGCTTCACAATGTAGATCTCGTTAGAACACACACTTTGTATCATATATATCGTGGAATTACGATTTCCGAAATATTCCTTATTATTGGTTTAAATTTTAAAATACTCAAACTTTTCTCATACGGGAATTTATCAACTTCTGGCAATGCAAAGAAAGGAACTTTAATCACATAGAAACCAGCTTTTAAAAGATTTGACTGTCGCTTTTTAGCCTAGTGTATTCCCTTATTTCCATTCTATTTACAAGGAAGCAAGTAATAAGACCATGTAAGTTTATCTCGATTAGCATGAAGTAGATAGAAGAATAAGCTTTCTAACAATAGTTTATTGCAGAGATTTAGAGAAAGTCACATGAATGGAACACATCAGATTTTTAGAAGCATTTTAAAAGCTTACAATTCTTATAACAACTTTCCTATGTTATGGGAGAAATAAATCCATTTTAAAAATTTGTTTTATATAAAACTCTATGAATTCTGCTTGATTGTTATTTTGTTCACATTAATTTCAGCTTATTAAAATGCTCGCAAACTGCTGAGAAGCGATGATATTTAAAATAACAAGATATAGTTAGCATTACTGGAAGATTTATATTGAGACATTGAGTTTAATCTCAGTAAATGGTACACAAAACTTTAAAATTGACACAAACTTAATTTATTGTGTTTGCTTCCTAGACTATGAATAGTGATTATAGAGAAGCGTCGGTAAGCCAGGATTAATAAAGTTCTTCTTATAGTAAAATGAAGGTTTCAGAAAATATTATTTTCAGTAAAGGTAGGTTATTTTGAGGCGACTCCGGGTGTCAGCAACTTTGATATCCGTCTTAATTTTATACGAAGCATTCATTTAGAGCTGTAAATATTGTACTTACATTTTCTCCTATTTTTCTATTTGCTGAATCCAAATATTAGTTGTTTATTACCGCTGACCGATGGGGTTTTAGTAAGGAATTAACATTTTGAAATGTGTTTTACTGAAAGTGTAAAGTTGATAAAATATGAGATATAATTTGCTACTTAGCAACTGTTATCACAAGACCTTTAGGGGTTCTTGTTTATAAGGGAGGACCATAAATAACATCAATACAAAAAATAGTTTAACCGGGGGTCAATGGGGCGCCATTGCTACTGCTAATGGCACTCTTCCAGCAACAAGTTGTTTACTGCCCAACTTCATAGAAATCTCCTTATTGTAATGTAAAGTTGAGGTCAGCCAAACAACTGCTGCATGTGATGAAACTCTTGTTTCTTCTTGCGGTTGTATCTGACACTTCCCAGTGTTTTACAGCCTCTTTAACGTGCTATCTATCTTTCATCATTGTGAAATATTCTTCTTTCCATTACCTAATATCGTTCTTCTTGACTTTGCCTATGTGAAGCATAGTTCGAGTTCTAGGACATTTGACCGAGCGAAATGGCTACGATGGTAGTGTTTGTGCTAACATTTGGGAATAGCAAACTCAAACTCCGAAGTGACGAGACATCCTGACCAATTTTGGCTCCGCTTTCTCTTGGTCTCTATGCAAATGCTGGGACGGAATGTGATATATAGGATGGAATATAGATCCCTTCATTCTCTTTCATCTCAATTATTTCTTCATAATTAGTTATTTTCTCTGCCTATATAGTAAGAGGAGAAAGTATTGCGTTCCATCCAAAAATTTGATACCGGAATTTTACAGGAAAAGCAAGTTTTGAAGCTCCCTGAATAAAAGAAATGAAAAACTTCCTATGAATGGGCATTATGTAAATATATGTGTGCGAGTGTGTGTGTGTGTGTGTGTGTGTGTGTGTGTGTGTGTGCAAAATGGACACTTGTTAAATATCAAGTTCAACGCATTCCAAGGACAAGATACAAACAATTTCAAGAAAATGTTCCTCCACCCTAAATTTCCTTTACGTGGAAAGATATCCGTTATGTTTTGTTTTCTCAAATGGTAATAACATTTTCATTAAAACACTATATGATTAATATATTCTCATAAAATACAAAACATATATCTTGAATATTTTAGAAATAGTCTTCTTTTATTTTTCTATAATTGGTAAACTACAAGAGACAAGCGAAATACAAATAATGTAGACATCCTTAATGCACACAAATTATAACCGACAATATTCTATGTCGCATTAACCATTTCCCAAATACTCTTTATAATAAGTTTGAATTGTCAATTACAATTGTCAAATTGTATTATTAAGTGAGAGTATTCCATTAAAAAATTCGATACCAAGATTTCACCGAATACATGTGAGAACCCCTGAATCCCCCTCCAAAGCAACTTTTTTTAAAAATATCTGTATTTTGTGTGTGTATGTGAGTGTGTGTGTCTGTAAGTCTGATGTGTTTGTCTGTGAACAGTATGATTCAAAAACAAAAAGGCGGTTGAATACCAAACTAGGTACTTATACTCCGTATGTTTCAAAATTTCAACAAAATCCCTCCTCTCCAAAGCACACTTTACATGAAGCATTTTTTGAAAAATTGTACTATCTCAAAAATAGATTTAATGATTTTGATTATTATATCATACGTTTAACATAGTTTCATGAAAAATGAAATGTATATCCTGAATTTTCTGGAAATAGGCTCTGAAGCCCTATAGGTAAGTTCTCTTCGTCCTGGCTGACTTATATAGTTGGTAAACCAAAACAAATAGACAAAATATTACTTGACAACCAAAGCGTATCTCGTTACAGCAGACAATATCTGTCGTTTTATTTTTTTTGTCCTTTTTTTTTTCTTTCCTTTTTGTAGATTTAACTCTTTCCGAGATATTCTTTGTTATTGGTTTCAGATTTCCAATACTTATACTTTCCTCAAATGGAAGATAGTTGTTCGTGTTAATGCAAGGAGAACGGAATTTCAATGACAGCACATAGCGACCAGTTCTTTTGTGATTTGACTATCTCTTTACCTAGTATGCCCCCTATTCCTCTTATATCTACAAGGGAATCTGTGATAAAACCATTTATGCTAGTATTTATCTAGATTAGCATTAAATATAAGAATAAGCCTTTGCAAGAATAGTTTGTTGCAAAGCAGGTAGATAGAGTAATGTGAATGTGACACATCAAAGTTTTTCCCCTTGCAGTCATGCAAAGAGCACAAAATTTCATAGCTATGTCATAGAGATCCGTTTTCTAAAACATCTGACCATCGCTTTTCCCTATTGTTTTATTCTTACACCTTCTACATACATCAATGAATAAATGTGTAATGAAAGGTTTATCTCCAGCAATAAGTAGTAGTTAGAAGGATAAGCTTTTGTAGGAATTGCTTTAGAGGAGTGAGTAGAGAAACTGATATGGTTGCACCAGATAATATCTTTTGGAGTTGCATGGTCCGCTACGGCGGTCGATGGTGTACAGTTTACAGTGATAAATGTGTTTTGCGTTATTACCCTTATAAAATTAGCACTCTGTTTACTAGTAGATAAGATGTGCAAAATTCAGGTGAAGTATACCTTCTGTAGTTTTGAAAAATTACGATAATTGTGTAATTTATGTTATGGTTTTCAAATTAAATTTGTGTATCTGCACATGACTGCAGCCAAGGTCGTTAAGAGTATGATGTTTTTTCTTTTTGTATAATAATGGAGCCTTAAGATGTTACCATGTTTACAGTTCATTGATGGCTATAAACTGTTGTTGACATTAAATGAAGCCCGTAACAGAAAATACAAAACTAAAGGATATAAATCCATTTGTAACGATGGACGTGTGTTAACGTCTCCTTATTGACGTCAGTTTAGAGAGACTGACCCGTAACCGTCTTCGTTAAACTGAAAACATACTGGTGGCGCCTTAGCAAAGTGTCGCAAAATGGAACAAGACGCTGTTGGAGTTACGTGTTCTGTTGCTTATTGTTGTGAGACTGATACAAGTCGTCGTGGTTGATGGTCGAGACTGACATTTGGCCAATAAGGCTATCCCGATTTACATTCAGCTGTTATTTTCTGTATTTAAATGCAGTATGGTCCAATAACAATAAAGAACACCTAAACTGTTTAGAAATCCTACAAAAGAGAGCTATTAAAATACTTTATGGATTTAACATTTTAAAACCTTCCGTAGAAGTATTTAAGGAAACAAATATACTGCCATTTTCCTTTCTCTGTAAATATAGTGAATCTTCATTCATGTACAAAGCTGAAAATAACCTCCTATGTACCAACTCTGTAATCAAACACAAAAGAGATATTCACTCCTACAAAACTAGATCAGCCAATCACATATGTATAGAATCAGTTAACTCTACCAAATATGGAATAAAAAGTACATTACATAGTGCCACCAAAACATACAACAGTCTCCCACTTAACATTAAACAATCGTCTAACTTATCCCAATTTAAAAACAAACTCTTCAAATACCTACTTGAGCAGTACTGTAATTCCTAAAAATTTGATAACAGAAAATTCCTATGGTGTTTCTTGAAATATTGCATTAAGTTTAATCACACGCCCACACAAATTACAATAAAAAATTGTTTGTATATATATATATAAAATGTATACTTATATACTTTTTTTTTATATGTGTTAATGTGACTTATTCTTTGTATTTTTCTTTCCGCCTCACTTAAGGGCAGTCCCTACCTAGAACAATATGCTCATCGGGACATTCTATGTAAATAAAAATAAATAAAAAAAAAATATGACTCTGGAATACCTAACTGTTCATTCAAAGCCCAAAACATGATTCGAATTCCTGTATTTTCTGAGATATTCAAGGTCTGGGCCAAAGACTCTGAGGTCAAACGAATTCACCAGTTGATCTCATTTTTCATCCTTCAGGGTCACATTTCCATACTTTGAAATCAAGGACAGTTAATCGGAATCTTCTTTTGGGATGCTAGCAATTGGCTTGATATCCTTCAGAGGTTACAAACATTACGTTCGAAAATCTTGACTATAGGTCATATACTCCCAATGATTTTTCTGATAAATGTATTACCCATTATATTTACAGGGTGTAGATGCACGTCTTCTAAGCTCACTGATCTACCTTTACATGGTAGGTGTATTTCAAGACGATAGGATTATGCTCTTAATTATAATTTCTTTTGATTACAATTAATATTTATTTTTTCAGTAACCATGTTATTAATACCAATATAGTCCAAAACATTTAGAGGTTGCATTTATCAACCCAAAATTTAATTCAGTCATCTCCAATAATTTATGAGAAAGAGGCTCATTTATACTGTAAGTTACTATTTATAGCTCTTCAAAGTAAACATCCAGGAAACACACTCGCACCTTGTTGCAAGAAAATTGTCATATTACTTGGGCATACGGATGTTGTCATATTTAATAGTTTTGCCAATTTGTAAAACAAAACTTCCTTCTAACTTGCGGTAAAGTTTACCATTCTACTCCAAAGTATGCAAGAGCATTACTTTTTTCAGTGAAATTGTGCAGAATCCGCAGTAGAAAATTGCATATGCAGTAGCATTTTAAAAATATATTTAAAATGTAAATATTATGTCTGCATTGATGAAATATTTCACAAATTAAGGAGGGACTTCCATTTATAACATTTCATAAAAAGCTTTAAGTCTTTCCTTAAGTACCGAGCGGAATGGCACAGGCGTTGGCGCGCTCTGTGACCGTGTTCGAGCCTCGGCGATTGCCCATCCTGACCCATGTGTTTTTCACGGTTTCCCGCGTAGGCAGGCGGATGTTGGGATGGTCATCTTCTACCACGTCTTTCCTGTCCATAATTTACCTTACCCAACACCTTCTTTTCATCTGTTTCAGGGTCGAAGAACAAGGCGACAGTATTCGGCGGGTTGAAGCTGGACGGTGACTTATAAAAGTTTCTTCTTGGATTCGTTGTTCAGGATTAGCCTCCGGGATTCCTCGCGTGGGGCGCTTCTTCGCAGTGCCACCGGAGGTTCGGGGTTGTGGGATTGCGCCGGGATACATCAGATGCGTTCTATCTGGAAATTTTAGAGGCCCCTCGTCTTTCGGATCTGGTTCGCCCTTCGGATCTCTCCCCTCATCCCTTTCTCCCAGAAATCGCGGTAGAAGTAGAAAGGGCCGGTAGCCTATATGCGGGTTTAGCCCCGGTTGCGTGAGTCTGATAGCTTTACATTTACCTTTCTTTAAGGATTGCCGAAGAACCTTCTGAGATATGAATGCTTAGAAAAAGTGTTAAGTTGGACACACACATAGGGCGATTTGTATCAGATAATGAATAAATTAACGAAGTGAATATAAAAATAAGCTAGGGAATCAGAAACCTTAAAGAACCTGATATTCGCATTCCTCTCAACATGCTTACCCTCGTCATATGGAAGTCTTACATGTTTAACACGTGGATCATATAGTTGTAGAGGAGCAGACGGCATTGGATCAGATAGGATATCCAGTGATGGATAATCAGTCCAATGTCTAGTATGACCGTGAGGAATCAGATGATATGAAATGTAGACGAAATGGATGATAGAAAAGGTGATGATGGAGCTGTGGTGGAATTAATGGCGGGGCAAATGCTCAGGGCGGTCCCCAGGGATTGAGCTTGGGCCACCTAAATGGGAGGCGAGCGTTCTAACCACTCTGCCACGGTGTCACCACGCTAATATTCTTAAGAAATACAATTCAAAGTGGATATGTAAACTTCAGTCAGATATAAAATATATTCAATTTCCAGCCCAGGGGTAGTAGTTTTGATTAAAATACAAATTGGTTTACGTCTCAAGAGGTTTTCAGCTTTCTATTCCTAAATATCTGCCTAGTTTAGCCAACCAAATATGAAAGTTTACCCACTTGCATGTTATTGCAGAAATTTTGTTATAGTGCCCTTAATAGAAAACTTGGAATGTCCCAGCTCACTGAGACTGCGTTTTCCAACTTTAATTTAATTAACATAAACGTTTTTAATATTCCAAAATTGCCATAAGTTTTACAATTTTAAAGTTGCCTGAGATGCTATTTTTGGGCTGATGCCAAAAATAATCACAGAATAATAATTGCGAAAACCAGAGACACATTGTATGAAACCTTGAAGGATAGAAATAAGGAAGTTATTGGACCTGTGCACCTAATAGTGTTGCAACGAGTTAGGAAATACGATTGTGTCCATTTATAATGTGGCAATGGGGAAGAATGGAACGAGTAAACCGACGGTTAGTATTTAATAATTAAGCCGATTTGCAAAAGCGTGGGAGAAGGAAAAACAATGTCGAGAAAGAAACCGAACGGGCGGGGCTGTTGGATAAGAAGAAGCTGTTTGCTAACAGAGAACTGAAAGAATATCCAATGGGGGGAAAGGTGAGTCTAAAATACATTAGATGACTGCCTGCAGAGTGTTACGAAGCTGATTTATCTCGCATGTAGGAATGCATAGTAAACTGGAAAAGAATAATAATTATATAAACGAGTTAAACAGCAATTATTCTAAAAACTTAATTAGTAACTAAAGGAATTAGCTTATCTAATTAAAATTCTTAGTATTTTGAGCTGAAATAAAAATGTGATGCATAGGTAGTTCAAGAAAGGAATTAACACTAAAATCTGATGAGCAAGATCTTTACTACATTCTCGAAAGTTTGCTTGTAGACTGGACAGTTTCCGGGCTTATAGGCAGTGGAATTTCTTCTAACACGGTCTATAAGCCCAATTATACATAAAAAAAACCTCTCCAAATATCTTTAATTCTTGAGAAAACAAAAAATAACGACGTTTTTCCTTGTAAAGAACTGTTAGAGATAGGGAATTTCCTTCAATATTTTCGCCTGGCTTGCTTCAAGGTTTCCCAATAAAATATAACATTTGGTATTAACTCCTGTTTTTGTCTTTATCTATTGTGTAAGCAAGTGGTAGAGAAGGAATTGCATTCCACCTAAAGGTCGCGCCGTGATCGAGTGGTTAGACTACTTGCGAATGTGGCACCGAAGCCTCCCGCGGTCAAAAAATAGTCCCGAAGCCTCCCGGACCCTTAAAGGTCCCTAATTACATAGCCCCTAAGCCTCCCTAAGCCTCCCGGTCGAAACAGGTAACAATTGCAGTTTAGTGTTTATAATATTTGATGAAGCATTACATACTTCTAGTGGAAGATGTCACATTTTTTGCGTTCATGATTAATAACAAAGAAACACAGCTCTAGTAGCAAAAGAAAATGAACCTCTAATGCTTAAATTTGAATTAGTGGTTATTGTTCCTGTTCGTTTAATAAAACTTTTGCAACTTTTAACATTGCACGTCCATCGCGCTACCCCACTTTTTAAACACTTCTGGAATCCGAAAGTGTAATCGTTCCGAAGTAGACTTTTCCTGCGTGTCCTACTCATCATAATTTCAATCTCGTCGAAAAACATGTTAAGTGTGAACTAATTTGCCGTACACTGAAAGAAATCAAGGACAAAATTAGGCATACCCATTCCACCCCACTTGCTGGCTAATTACATCGGTTTCGCAGGAGGCTTGGAGGTTGTTCCATTCCACCCCACTTGCTGGCTAATTACACCGGTTTCGCGGGAGGCTTGGAGGTTGTTGCATTCCACCCCATCTGCTGGCTAATTAAACCAATTTCGCGGGAGGCTTGCGGGTAGTTCCATTCCACCCCACCTGCTGGCTAATTAAACCAGTTTCGCGGGAGGTTTGGGGGTAGTTCCATTCCACCACACCTGCTGGCAAATTAAACCGGTTTCGCGGGAGGTTTGGGGGTAGTTCCATTCCACCACACCTGCTGGCTAATTAAACCGGTATCGCGGGAGGCTTGGGGGTTGTTCCATTTCACCACACCTGCTGACTAATTAAACCAGTTTCGCGGAAGGCTTGGGGGTAGTTCCATTCCACCCCACCTGCTGGCTAATTAAACCGGTTTCGCGGGAGGCTTGGGGTTGTTCCATTTCATCCCACCTGCTTGCTAATTGAACCGGTTTCGCGGGAGGCTTGGGGGTTGTTACCTGCTAAGTTTATCTGGGTACGGGAGGCTTCGGTCCTACTTGCCTCTCACCAAGGCGTGCCCAGGCGACTGCATGTGAAATTTGTGGTGGACAAAGCCACGCAGGGGTGGATTTTCTCCGTGTTCTCCGGCTTCTCCAGCCATCGCATTCCACCGGTGCTTCATTTTCATTCCATGCATCATAAATGCTATCGCCTGCGGAGCCATATGTAGTAAAAGCGGGCGTTATACACTATCAAAACATTAATCTAAAAATTGGATACCGAAATTTCATGGAAATATATGATTTAGGGTCCCCTGAACTTATTTCGAAAAAGTATGCGTGTGTGTGTGTGTGTGTGTGTGTGTGTGTGTGTGTGTGGGTGGGTGGGTGTTTGTGTGTTTGCGGTCTTGCCCATCTATGCGCAGCATAACTCAACAGCGAAATGTCCGTTAATTACCAAACTTAATGTTTAAGTTCAGCATGTGACATGATTATCAAGAAAACTCCCACCTAAAACTGCCTACCTCTTACATGCAAACATTTTCGAAAATGTTGAGTTTCTCAAAAATGGCTCTAATGAGTTTGGTTAAAATAACATCTGTTTAAGACACTTTTATCATTAATAATTTTTCTAAGAATGGAATTTGAGGTCCTCTTAATGGTGAATGCATTTTGCATAACTGGTGAACTAAAAGAGATAGAGAAAAACAGACACAAAACTTGTAAATCTCTTTAAAACACACTTATGTCGCAGGCTGTTTTGTGGAGTTAACTATTTCCGAAATATGCGTTGCTATTGGTTTTTAACTCTCCAGTGCTTATACTTTTCTTAAATGCGCGCATGCACACACGCCTATATCTTGTCAATTAATTGTTGTAGTTACATATGTCGTCGCAAGTGTGCGTAAATTTATCATGTGCGCGGGCGGGCGCATTACATCAAAGCCTTGCATTGTCACGTGTAAAGAGCACGTGCATTCTGTCGCCAAGAAGAAAAGAAAGAAAACAAAAACGTTTGTGTGCACCCTTCCCAACTGTGAAAATATCTTTCCGTGTAATCGGGAGCTATTTGTGACAAATATTTCTAAGAGTAAAGTCGGTTTAGAGAGAGAGAGAGAGAGAGAGAGAGAGAGAGAGCCGAAGCAGCTAGTTAACTGTGCACGAGCGTTAAAGATAAAATTGTTCTGCAGCATGGAATAAAATAGTTTTATACAAAAGTGTTACTGTCATCGAAATACAGATAGCGATCAGCTCTTAAACGATTTGAGTGTCACTTAGGCCTACTGAATTACTCTATTCACACTGTATTTACAAGGAAATAAAGAGCTTCTGCAAATGCTTATCTCTTTTAACGTGATGTAGGCTGTTGTTAATAATAATAATAATAATAATAATAATAATAATAATAATAATAATCTCGTACCGCTACAGACCTTAGCCTGGGGCTACCGACTGTCGACTTCACGCCCACTTGCGCAGCTCGGAGGTGGACGATCATCCAACCGATCAGGGAAGGTGATATGAACAGCTTCAGGCATCTCCCGAACGGAAAAATAAATAGATGAATAAGCTTTTTAAAGTAATAAGTTACCTACTGAAGAAAGGGTAGAAAAAGTATGCTGGAAGTAACAAAGCAGATTATTTAATTACGCAGTTTACAAACAGACGTCACTGGATCTGAAAACGTTTAGGCACTTCAGATAAAATCTCCATATCAAACTTTCAGTTGAAATTCAATAGCCCTTGCCATCCAGACCCGATCATTAATGGTGGAGAAGAAAACCAAACTGATATTATTCAAATTGACTTAATCGTTATATTAAATATAACAGGCTTCCCCAACTAACGATTACACAGGTAATGTATTCCGCTAAATAGACAATAGTCGCCAAATTTAAGAAGAGGAGGTTAAGAAGAGGAGGCCGAGTTTGCAATGTTTGTGTGATTATGTACGAAATTACTCATTTTAGAGAGACACTGGATAAGAATATATTTAAACATTTCTTTCACCTCAAATTCCCTATATACTCTCTTAAGTTTTCGTATTTTTCGCTTTTTCAGTATTGACTAACGAATTGTGTTAAATCCAACTTTTTTTAAATTTTTGTATGACTAATACTATGTATACATTGGCTTTTATTTGGATTATCGGTGAAATTCTCTTCATTTTAAAGGTATTGTGAATACCTGTTTATAATCGTAGAGCATAAGAGAGGGACAAAAGCTCCTGCAAGAAAAATACAGAGCTGTTTCCAATACGCAATTATTATTACATTCAAATACATTTATCTGTAGCATCAGCTGTTTTAAAAATATTCCAGGTGGAAGTGGGATATTTATAAAGCATTAAGCAGCATTTACTTCTTTCCCCCACCCTAGAAAAGGTTTCTTAGGAAAAAAACCGACTTACAATATGCGTCCAGCTGTGTTTTTTACTTTCTTTACATGTACTATATATATAGTGTATAGAGAAGGTATTCTAATGCACCCAACAATTCTATACCGAGATTTCACCGGAAATACATGTTTTGGGTCCCCCTGAATCCCCCCCCAAAAAAGCATTTTTGGAAAAAGGTCCGTGTGTGGGTGTTTGAATGTGTGTGGCTGTGGACAGCATAGCCCAAAAATGAAAAGTCCGTTAAATACCAAACTTTGTATTTAAGTTCGGTATCTTCCGAAGATGCGACACGATTTTCAAGAAAATCCCCAACCCCCAACTACCCTTTACATAGAAAATGTTTCCAAAAATTTGTTTTTCCCAAAAGTGTTCTAACGATTTTGATTAAAATATCGTATATTCAAGATATTTACCTGGCAAATAAAATGTATATCTTGAGTTTTCTTGGGAATAGCCTTTGAAGACTTCTTTATTCTGGATGAATTTTAAGAAATGTTATATAACTGGCAAACCTTAAGAGATATACCTAAACTTACGTAACAGAAAATGTAGAGCTCATTAAAACACACAATTTATTTACATACATTTTTTTCGTGGAATGGATTGTTTTTTAGATATTCCGTGTTAATGGTTTCAGCTTTAAAAAACATACTTTTCTCATACAGAGAACTCCTGTCCATAGAAGCAAAGGAACTTCAGTCACATAGCAACCAGCTTTTGATTAATACTTTAGCCTATGCTACTCTCTTATTTGCCTTCTGCTTGCATGAAAGCAAGTAATAACACCATTTCTGCTAAATTTTTCTCAATTAGCATGAAGTAAAAAGAAGTATAAGCTTTCTAACAATAATTTGTTGCAGAGTTGTAGAGAAAGTCATGTAAATGGAACACATCAGATTTTTGTATTTTGGCTGCAGCCACGTCTATGTTTCTTAATCTGGGATTGTTTATGGCACAACATTTATTATGACGTGAATCTTTCTGTACAATTCACAGATGCTCTCAATTTAGCAACTAGAATGTCTGCTCCAAAATTTTATTTTTCAAACTAAGTTCCTTTTCAATCTAGCTCAAGGAATTTTATTATTACCTAACAGGAAAACCAAAGGATTGCTAGCGATACAATTACGACCCAGAGAAGACCGCTTATTGCTGCACCCGTGGACCTGATACAGCTCCCAGAAACTCTGTAAGGTCGCCTACTGTGCTAAATTCCTCAGTATTTCCCCGATATCTTGATCTTTCCTCATACTTCACCTTTACCGATGAAAATAGTCGTCTTATTTCGCAAGTAACGTTATGTTCACAGGAAAATCAAACTTTCTTGGCAGGCACGGCAGGTACGGCCGTCGGAATGCCCCTGGTTCCTTGAAAGCGTGGGCGAACAGTGCGTGAAGAACAGGTTCCAACTCCACCTGAGGTAAATATTGGAAACTTTAGCTGGTGCCATCTTTTGTTCACGTGTCACTTTCAAAAGGATTCAATCTGCCTTGAGCATCATATTTTCCTCGTATTGGCAGCCAAACACCAAGTTCTACACACAGGTAAGAAAATTACGTACTAAGATAGCTGCAATAAATGTTACTTCTTCCTTATGGCAGTACTAGAGCTAAGAATTTTGATTTAAGAGTGCAAATTCAGGCGTAAAATATAAATAATTATATCATTCTTCTTACAAAAATACAGTATACCTCTTTTGACTGCGGTGATTGAGAAAAAGAAGAAAGCTTCCCAACTTTTTAATATATACATAATAGATGACCTTTCCCACCCACATATCAAATTCTGATTCTTGATGATCGTGATAAATGGATGGAAATAAGTAACACTTCGTTATATGCATTTTGTAGGCTAAACAACATTTAAAAACTTATTCTCTAAATATACGATCAGAAGTTGAATCTCGGCCGGAGGGGATAATCTTATTTATTTAGGATTATCTCACTCGACAACAATAATACTCCGATTTACCGTGATCTCAACAACATTGCCGATGATCAGTAATTTTCAGACTCGAAGTCCCTGATATGCTGAAAGTACCATATAAAAGTAACAAGCAAAGAAAACACACACGTATTTAAGTTGCTTGCATAAGTTTCTTTAAAAGATATTAAGTTCCATTCACATAACTCTCTCTACCTATTCTGTAACGAACTATTATTTAATAACTTATTCTACTATCTGCTTCATTCTAATCAAGATAAACACTCTCAGAAAAGGTCATATTACTTAGTTTCTTTTAGGTACAAGAAAAATAAAGGAATACACTAGGCTAAAACGATAGTCAAATCTTTTAAAAGCCAATTGCTATATGATAAAATTCGACTAACTTTGCATGGCCAAGAGCAAAACATAAGAAAAAAGGAATGATAAAATCACGTTTGAGAAAAGTAAATATTTTAAAACTTAAACCAATAACAACGAACATTAAATTGTTAAATCCACAAAAATGTATATGATATAAATTTGTGCGAGATCTACATTTTTGGCAGTAATTTTTTGTCTATCTTCTACGATTTACCATTTATGTAAAAGTAATTTAGAATGAAGAGGATTTCAGAGGCAATTCTATAAAAATCAAGATGAAATTTTATTTGTCATATATCATTAATAAATAGTATTTTAATCAAAATCGATAAAGCAACTGTCGAGAAAATCAGCATTTTTTTTTTATGTAAAGGGTAGTTTGGGATGGGGGACTTTTCTGAAAATCTTCGTGTAGCATCCTTAAAACTGCTGAAAGATGAAAATCTGAAATGTTATGCTGAAGATGCTGAAACTTAAATATCAAGTGAATTGTTTGTTGAAAAAAACCCAGACTAACAATTTTACAAAAGACTGTTTTATGCGGAATATTATTCTTTATCAGAGGAAAAAATTAGTATAAAACTCCAACATCTGCAAGACATATAACGGAGAATAGGCATTCAACTTTCAACTATTGCACTTGTGTGATTTTTACATTGAACGGTTGGTACACACGAATACTTTATTGTGCAATACATTAGCATTATGTTTATGTCTGTTTAGTAAGCTACAGATTGTGTTAATAGCTAGCTGTCAAGTAGTGGAGATGCTATTGAAATGAATATCGTAAATAAACTGAAAAAACGGAGGGGATAAAGAAATGATGAAAAACATAAGAGAAATGCCATTAAAAAAACACGAGTAGGTGGGCAGTCCTATACTAGCGATAGCGGAAAATTTGTACCAAAGTTGAGATCGTCCAGATTGAGTTTATTATTATAGTTATGTGTAATATTTGTGCAAACTTGGGAGTAGAATATGCAACATTTAATGCTATTTTATTTTTGCTATAGCACAATGTGTTATAGTTTTATATAACTTGTTAGGTTCTAATTTTATTACTGTTCATTGTTTCTGCTATTACATTACAAACAAAAACAAACAATACTATGTAGAAACTTAATATTTTTTCTAGGTGTAAGAAGAAATATTTTCGAGGGATCTCTGAAATGGAATGAATTATTATATTTTCCTGTACTGGGACCTTGAATCAAAAAACGTTCAGGACATCATCTTCAGAGTCATATTACTGTGGAAGTTGTGAAGAAACGTACAGCTAAAAATGAAGATGGCTATACTATGTAAAAGTATCAGGGTTTTTAATAGAGGTCTGCAAGGTTGTATATTGCAATATATACGGAGTAACTTCAAATTGTAATTATCCTAAGATTAATAAGATACCTGAAGATATAAGAGGACAAGCCCCAGCGAAACATGCTTCTCCTGGGGAAACTTGTAGATTCATTGAGGAACACATTAAATCATCCCCCACCCCCAAAATTCACATTACTCCCAAAGAAAAATTTGCTACATATCAGCTAACTTAACAGTAAAGAAAATTCACAAACTATTTCAAGAAGCACACCCTGAAGTAAAAGTAAACCACTACTAAAAATTTTTCAAGGAACGGTTTAATTTGTGTTTTGGAAGACCTCAAGTAGATCCCTGTGTTACCTATGAATTACTCAACACACAGATTAAAAGCCCTGCCCTAAATGAAGTAGCTTGACGTTCCGCTGTAGCTGAACTTATTATTCATAAGAGAAAAAGTTTAAAAAAAAAAAAAAAATACCATTAACTTGATGACGTTTGAAATAACTGTCAATTTAATGATTCTATTGCTGTGCTCTATTTAGATTGTAAGATGTGCGTTCAGTTACCAGATATTTCAGTGCAATACATTTTGTACTATTGTTAACTGTCTTGTATTACAAATCTTAAAGACACTTCCACAAAATAATATGAAGGAACTTATCATAAAAGTGCAAATGAGGTTACTTCATTCATTCATGAATACATAAATACTGAATTAAATGACAGAGTAAAGACTTAATTCCTCTTCAGGAATAATTGCAGCGGTTAGAATAAGAACTACACAATTAATTGTATGCTTTGGTTGGAAAGATCAGGTTTGAAGAGGTTCACCAATATTACCCAGTGCAAGGCCATTCCGTTCTTCTTTGTGACCGGGAATTTGGCGTAATAAAAATAACGTTGAAGCAAATTGACCGAATCTAGCTAACAGAAATTATTGTACATTCATCAAAGAAATTTATAGTGTCCATATTGTTCAAAGAGAAGATGTGTTGAACTTTAAAAATGTATGACGTTCATTTTACAAACTCAGTTTTACGTCAGATGCATCATAGGTACAAAAGTAACAAGAAAAGACAAAGTAGAGTTTAAAATTTCACAAATACTGAATTTATATACACTAGAGAGAAAACAGGACAGGTGTTATGCAAAACCAGTATCAGAGGTTTAGTGTCTCCAGAAAGCTTCACGATAAGGATTCCGGAAAAATATTCACCCAGTAAAACAACTCGCCATGCCTGCGAGACTGCCTATAAATCTAAGATTCCCATCAATGCAAAAAATAATATATATATATATATAACCTAGATAAAATTGTTCAATATGTTCCTTATGATTTCAGCAGTTTTGTGAAGAAATAGTATCCTGGCCAACAACAGAAGAAAATGTCTTATCAGATGTTGAAGAATTATAAGACTGAAAAGAATTCCGAATACTGTAAAAGCAATTCAATATATTCTGTAATTTTTTAATGAATTGATCTTCTAATACAGTGTATTGCTCTAAATGTGCTTTTCTTCATTATGACCCAATTAAATGCTCACATGATCTGTTCTTCTAATGTGAAAGGCTATTTTTGTAAAAACCCCATAAGTGATGGCGTCAACTTTCGTCCCGTACACTTATGCTGGTCACCGTAAATTCCAAAAAACACAGCTTTAACTAGGTTGTATTAATGGATGAATTGGTGAAAGGACATTATTTTATCAAAATGTATTTCAAATGCACAAGGTTTATGTCTCTCCTGTAAAATGTTTATTTGTACCTACACTTGTGGAGTTTTTCCAATAAACGATTCAAGTTTAATAATTAATCGATTTTTCATTTTGTCGTTATTTTGTTCACAGACACGGACCTTTTATAAAATGTTTTTGGGGATACAGGGGACTCTAAAACGTGTATTTCCAGTGAAATCTCGGTATCGGATTGTAGGTGGAATGTAATACTATGTACGAAGTAGAGAAAGAACAGAGCAGGAGGGAAAAAAAAAAAAAAAAATTCACAGCCTACAAAGTGCAGCGTTTAAAGAATGGCAAAATTACTAGCACTTGTTTTCTCTATTACCTGACTGAGCGTGGTGGCGACGCGGTATAATGTGCGACTCGGGTGGTACCGGATTAGACCGACGACCGCTCACTATAAGTTATAGTAGTTTCCCCGCGTCCACAGGCGAATTTTTTTTTTTTTTTAACAGTAACGGAGTCTGATCAGGACTCCGGTACTGTATCCCTATTTACATTTCCCCCCGTAGGTTTTACTGATTACTGGTTCACTGGTTTTACTGTTTCTTTTACAAACATATACACATTGCACAAACATATAACACCCATGCCCAAGGCGGGACTCGAACCCATGATCCCCTGCCCGGGGTGGTTCATTTTCGTCTTTCATGTCGTTCATTGCCTGTGGCCATTACTTCCTTGTCTCACGTTGAAGAATCTGGTGATAGTGTTCGGCATGTTGCGTCTGGGAGGTAGGCTGTGCGCTCTGTACAGCCCTGTATAGACGGAGACATTTCTTGTACAAGAGATAGTGCCATATAGAAAATACTCCAAATGGCATGCCAGTGAACGAAGTTATATTCCTTACCATCTGGTAACCATTCCGACGAGCATTTTCCGAATGCAGTTTGGATTTTATGTGTATGCTTACTGCTTAAGTTTGCTTATTATCCATAATTGCCATGTATAACTTTGTACGCATAAACATGATTAATGACCATAACTCACGACCAAACCAGTAGCAACAACTTTCAGGACATAAAAAAATTGAAATCTATTTCAACCGAATTAAGATTGTGAAACATTGAGCATGCGTGTACAGGGAAAGCGAAACAGAATAACTTACTCTGTGGGAATGTGGACGTTTAAAAGTGAAACAGAAGATCTTAGACATTTAGAAAAAGAATAGTGAGAACAAGAAGGCAATGGCCAATACAAAACATTGAACTTGTAATAACCTTCAAAATGCAATGTCTGAAACTCCTGACATTATACTCGTAAATACAAATAAATATAAACCTTGATGGACAACTTAATAAATTACTACTGACAAGGCAGGGAAAATGTAAATAGATAACATGACAAAGTGTTTAAATATACGAGAGGGAATACAGCAGGCTAAAACGACATTCATATGTTTTAAAATGTGGTTGCTATGGGATTAAAATTCGTTTCTTAGCGTAACCAGGACTTAACAAGTTCCTATAAGAGAAAAGTTTGAGTATTTTAAAACTGAAGCCAATAGCAAGGAATATCTCGACACGGTCAACTCCAGGAAAAGAGTACATGACATAAATTATGTGTTTTAAGGAGCTCTACATTTTTTGTGTAATAAGTTTTTGGCTATCTCTTTCGATTTACTAGTTACGCAAAATTCAAAACAAAACAAAACAAAAAAATCATTCAGAATAAAGAGGTCTTTAGGGGTTTTTCCCAGAAATTTCAAGATATGCATTTCATATTTCATGTAAATATTTTAAATATAAAAGATTTTAATCAAAATCGTTAGAGCCATTTTTGGGGATATCAAAAATTTAGAAATTTTTCCATGTAAAGCGTAGTTGGGACTGGGGGGAATTTTCTTGAAAATATTCGTGTCGCATACTTGGGAGATACTGAATTTAAATATCAAGTTTGGTATTTAACGAACTTTTGGTTTTTGAGCTACGCTGGCCACAGACAGACACACATACAAACACAAATACACAGACACACACGGACCTTTTTCTAAAAATGTTTATTTTTGATACAGGAGGTCTCAAAACATGTATTTCCGGTGAAATCTCGATATCGAATTTAGGGTGCAATACAATACCTTCTCTACAGACTATATACATAGTATGTGTAGGGAACATAAAAATCACTATTCATAACCGGGAAGCAAACCCAAAACCTCTTGGACCTCAGCCAGGCGCTCTATCGACTGGGCTACTCTGTCACGCTGATATTGATCTAGTTGTAAAACATTTACTTGTTGTGGCGGCATGCTTCGTTTCTGTAAACTAATAACCACATCTAGTAGCAGCTACAGAATTTGCAACTTCTATGGCAGCCATTTTCCTCAAGTAGGTATATTGCTAATGAAGTTGTACCTTGTGTACATCAATGCCAGATGGTACACAAGTCAGAGGCGCAACATGTTATTGTAACATTCTGTGGCGCCACTTCTTATACAAGAAATATATTCGTCTGTACAGGGTTTAGGGCATTTCTTCTACGCGTCGTTTCTTTACGGTGGCACCGTGAATGCGAACTTTTCCCGCTGAATGACATCGGAGACGTTAGTGATGCCGTCCATACTTGCGCCCGTCATCATCCAGATCGGTCGCTTTTGAGTCTGTTCCCTTATCCCTTCCTCCCAGGGATCTGTAAGTCGCAAAAGGCAATGGCTTACGTACGTTTTTGAGCCCTATTGTCTGACTCATTTCAATCCTAATCCTGATACCTACTTCTTTACTATGTATTTACGTAATGGCTCAGGGAAGTATACTATTCCAACTCAATCATATGCTGAATAAATACAAAGTTTGGTATGTAATGTTTGCATCTTCTCAAGTTGGAAACGTAGTTTATGAAAAACCCCTCCCCAAACCTCACTTCACAGTTATTTATACGAGACTTATATAGTTGTTTAGTTTTGTTATTTTTTACTGCCCCCAAAATGGCCCCAACGGTTCTTAATAAAATAGCACATATTTAGGTCCCTGTATGACGAATAATATATATACATATATAAGTAATAGTTTTGCAAATCATTTATTACAACTGGCAAATTATAACAGATAGACAAAATCTACACAAATGTGGTTAAAATAGGTAAAATATGTACATAATTTATTAGCAGATTTTGTAAATTATTAATTATAAATAAATTTTATTTTTTACTTCGTCGCCATTATTTTGTTCTCCTGTTTATGCAAATCGTGAAATTTCAGTCACTGTTTTAAAAGATATTTACCGCTTCAACCTCCTGTATCTGAAATTTGTAACGTCTATCTAAATTGAACGGAGATAGAATAGTTTGTAAAACAATTGATTAGAGAAAGCCATGTGGTTTAGCAGCCAGTATCAGCACAATTCAACTCAATCGTTTCAATGTTTTTGTTTATATAATGTGCTGAATGACAGGACATTCTGAGGAATGTCCTATTATCATTTGCTTATAACACCTGATAAAACGTGGAGTCTTTGACAACTTATACAGACAAAGAGATTGAGTAAATCTTAAGCCACTAGCAGAAGAAAACATCTCTTTAACCTTTGATGTTGAAGGATTAGCAGGAGGATTTGACGGTCAGTGTGTTCATTTTCAAGTGCAACGAGATTAACATACCGCGTAAACATGTTTACTGCGTGTTAAGTTTAAAGAGTTTTACAGGCAGATTATACACGTACCTCGGCACTATTAAAAGGGTTAAGTTAAGAGGAGACGCCTTCTTTTGTGACTACGTAATACTTTAGAGATTTGTTCATTTCGTCACTGAAAAATAAATAAACAAATAAATAAAACGGTCCAACGTGTTGTATGCAGTATTACGGGGAGTCGGAAATATTCGAAAACATTAATGACGGTGTACAAGTCTATAAGACTTTTGAATATATAGGTATTTAAAAGTCTATTACAAGTTTTGGGAAATTGGAGAAAACCCAATAAGCACAGCGGGGAATCAGAACTCGATAAATACCCATATATATCCTACATAGTTAGTCGCAAAAGGGTGTTTTACTTTTATTTTCTCTAGCACATATTTACAATGCACATAGTCGGTAGAGAAGGTATTGCATTCCACGTACCGAATTTTACCGGCAATATGTAGAAAAAAGGGCATGTTTGTCAATGTGTGTGTGTCTGGGACAGTATAAATCAAAAACGAAAATTCGGTTAAATACCAAACTTGGCATTTAATTTCAGTAGGATGCGACAAGAAAATTTTCAGGAAGCTCCTCCTATCCCAGCTACCCTTTAAATGTAAAAAAATTGAAGACATTGGCTTTCTCAAAAATGGCTCTAACGATTTTGATTAAAATACACCACATGTTTAACATATTTCTATTCATACCAAATGTATATCTTGAATTTTCTGGGAATAGCCTTTGAAGACCTCTTCATTCTGGATGACTTTTGTATAGCTGGTAAGCCGTAAGATATAGACAAAAACTTACTACACGAAAAACATAGATCTCGGTAAAACACAAGTTATGTCATACAAAGTTTTTATAGAGTTAACCGTTTCCAGGATATTCCTTGTAATTGGTTTCATTTTCAACTACTTAAAGTTTTCTCAAACGAGAAGACATATTTCGTTTCATATTTTTTTTGTTTCACTTCTGGCCATGCAAAGAGAACCGAATGCCAATTGTTTCACATAGCGACCAGCCTTTAAGGGATCTACATAACTATCCCTTCTACTTATTAGGAAACGTCTGCCCTGATTAGTATGATGTAAATGAAAGGATAATCTTTTGTAAGATTAATTTGTTTGCAGATTAGGTAGAGAGAGCCATGCGAATGGAATGCGTCCGATTATTTTCCTGCTTTCTGATTAACATGATAAATATTGGTTTTAACAATATTGGTTGTAGCTGGTGATTGTCAGATCTTTAAAAACACATCGTCATAGGAAGTTTTGATACTACAAAGTCTTTGCATGATCTCATGAAAAACAAAAGGCGGAAAACCCTCGTTCTGCTGTGCAATTAGTGACTGGTAGAGTAAGGAAAGTCCTTAATGCCATTTCCAAGTTAGGAACAACACTTTAGAGGTGGGCCATGTCTAATAGAAATATTCAGTCTTACTAATATTACAAACATCTGTATTTGACGTAAGCATTCGCCCAATCTCTCCAATTATTTGTAAAACCGGGGCTGCTAGTGATCTGACAATTTGGGTGGCTACAAACAACATAAAAGCATAAGCAGTTTCAATACAAAGACAACACAAAAACATTTATTTCTCAAAAAATATCATCTGTTTTGCTTTCAGCCTGTGATTTTCATTTTCTGTTTGACAGAGTAGCATTCAGTAACACAAAGGCACAGAGTGCCTGGTCAAAAGGATAGAAAAAGAGCATTACAATGGATGTACCGGTCTGTCTCTGAAACAGCTGGGAGTTGAAATTTTACATTCCCGAAATATCTTACACGTGCAGTTCTTTTGCATCCTGTTTTCATTCACGAATACCGACTGAATGCTGCCCTAAACGGAATAACGGTGATTCGCGGGAAACACTCACCGCTATTTCTAGAGTATTGGTATAACTGTTCTGCGCTTCCGGTTAAGTAACGTATTTTGTTTTTACTTTCACAGGATCCGACTTTCTGCTGTTATATCCCTATTTGCCGCCGTGTCCTAGCTTCATACCATAAATATTTTACAAGTCTATTTAATTTCGCAGCTTTAGGTTATCATAACATAAAAATTAATTGGCAAAAATTATTTTAATGTTTTAAATGTTTAATCACTTTAGTGATTGAAATGGATTGAAATATGCATCTCTTTTAATTCTCGTGAGTTGAAATTGTATTCGGCACGTGAAAGAACGCATTCCATATCTAAATTCGAATTTTGAAAATTTAGCACTAATTTTACACTTTTAATTCACAAGAATTAACCAGGGCAATAGCGCTTCGTTTGATTTAGGTGTATTCCGGTTAGTTTGCTTGTTTGCTACATGTTAGGCGTTGGTTCGTCTCTATTTTTTTCCTTGTCCTTGTAATTTATTTTTGTTTTCTAAAAATTTCCTGCTTGAATTATTGTTTACATTAGTATTAATTAATTAATTATTAATACATGTCTCCAACGAAAAACGAGTTTCATGATTTTGCAGTACGTATTTATAATCTGTTGCTTACTTTTAAATATGTCATTCTGTTAGTTGTCACTAGAAACATAGTCTAGAAGCGTCAACCGAGTACTAGAGGTTGAACATAATGTACTAGATTTTGTAGCTTCATTTTCTGAGAAAATTTCCCGAAAATTCTGGGCAGCGAGAAAGCAGGAAACGTTAAACCAAAAGAGTCAAGTAGAAAATACATTGAAGACTACAGCAGGATACTACACTGTGACCTTCCGAAGAAAACATGTCACATCGCCATAAACAGATAGAACGAGAATACTAGCCTTTGACTAAATGCTAAAGTGAGTTGTTGGTTTGCTGATCTAATAGACTTAGACAGGGGAACTGGACTTGAAAAAATACTCCAATTTTAGCTTTAGGTATCAGCGTGAAAGAACAATTATTTTTAAAAACAAATGTAACATAGTTGTAAAATACGCTGAGGTAACACCAAAAGCCGGTGCCTTTCAACTTGAAGTTATTTGGAAGGAACGTCTTGACACCAAGAATAATTATTAAAGTCGTGATAACTATATCACTAATAAGCTGACTGCAGTTACATTCCTGTTGCTATATTTCAAACTTTACAGCAAACAGGCGCTGGGGTTCCGCACTTCAGCAAAACAAGCTGTAACCAACAGGGAATTCAATTTTCATCTGATTTAATTCTCTTCCATTTCTGAAGAAAACGAAACCCCCGCTGTGTGTCATCTCCAAAGAGACATAAAAAAAAGCAACCCCTAAACGTCAATGTTACTTTGACAGCCTGTCGACCCAAATAAGTCTCTCAAACCTGACCCAGAAAACAAAAGCTCCGTCCTTGAATATAGGATGAACACTTTCTCCTTTTCTGTGTAAGAAAAAATCCATTGTATTCTGGTCCAACATTTGGAACAGGTAGGTGTGAAAAATTTTCGCCATTAAATTCTTTTGTAGCTTCAGCAGATAAATCATTGTTGAAACTCCCGGAGTTGTCTTCCCTTTCTCCTTCATCCTCTTTTCTTCCTTTTGTATACGATTTTTCAACCGCTATAGATATGTGAACAATGATTTTAATATTTACTTCGATCTTATGCTCAAAAGCGCTTTCTCGGGCGATTAGGAAACCCTTAAAATTCTTTATTTATCTCTTCCATTTTATTTTTCATCTTCTATAACGTTTCACTGCTGTTCGTAGCTTTTCTCTGCTCTTCTAATATGACAGTTTCCAAACAGAATATAAATATCAAAATAGCATTGTATTTATTTTATTAAGGGTGCAGATCTGACATAAAGCGATAACACTATTCCTATCCTACAGTTTTGTTCCGGATTCTACGCTTGCATTCTATTTAATAGGGGGTTACGGGGAGTAACTCGTGAGTAGCCTAACCTTTTTACGCGCACCTATGGCGAGTCCAAAGTTTTGTTCAACTTTGTCAAACGGTGTAAAATTGCACATAAGAAGAGGATAAGTATTAAAATAAAGGTAGGTATTAAAAATATGCATAGGGGTAGATGTTTGCATTAGTACGTGTAATTTAACTACATGTATTAGCTGATTGGCCAAAGGGATAGTTTTGTCTATAAAGGGTGTTATATACGGTATACGGTGTCTTGCAATATTTACTTCTTTAAGGCGGGAACAGCGTTTCAGTACTGCTTCAAGGGATACATTAGAAGATGAAGATCCTGGTGGAGTTTCTGAATCGGTCAAAGGGCATATTTATCTCTGTCTTGACTATGTGGAATAAATCTAGCAGGCCCAGTCGTCGTTAGTACAGCCTGAATGCTTTTGGCATCTTAGATATTATGCTAGCCTAATTTTAAAACGTATTCTACATCCAATCTCTTTATTTATTGAAACTATTCGTACCTGTAGTCTCCAAAGCTTTTATTAAAGCCGGTAAACATCCGACGAAACAAATACCAGTTAAACATGTTACGCGTCCAAACATTCTGATGTTTGCAGTTTAGTACAAAAGGTATGTCTATGCTCAGTAATTGTCGTAAGGTGAACAGATTTTGCTTTCTGGAATCATCATTTCATCTTCCTTCCATATATTAGGCTTCATGGCCTGTTACGATCCCAACGAAGAATTTTCTGTGCAATTCTTCTTTTGGGCGGCCCAGACTTACCTTCCCTTGTGAATCGTGGTTCAGCAGGGTTATAGGGATCCTAATTCGAGGCATACGTTGGACATGCTGCCAGTTCTTTTGGTACTGATATAATTCAACTCTATAACGTGTTGTACCCTGAGATACTTTCTCATTCGGTTTGTGGTCCCATTTTCTATAACGTGATAGTATATACAGGGTAGAGAATACTTATTTTGAATCTTCTATTAGGTACATTTTATTCACACATTGTTCTCTTTCTTTAAAATAAAATATTCTGCACAGTTTTTATAATAAAGATTTCAATTTCGAGGGATAGATTAATGTATAAATCATGTATACATAAAATTTTGTTCTTACTTTGAGCAGACTTGAAGGTTGTTCCAGGCTAGGAGTTCTATTTCTGGCAGGAACAACATGCCGGGTGGGGTATTATTTCTGCGTGTTCCCTCGGACTAGAAATGTGATGGCAAGTAAATGTTGGCGTCAAGAACACCAGCATTTCATTCATGACCTGTTGTGTTTTAGAAATAAAGACGAGCACTAAAACGTGCCTGCAGAATGATACGACGCAAGCACGTTTTGTAGCACACTGCGATGCGTTGATGGACGTTAAAATTAGGGCAATTAACTTCTAAGTAAACTGTCCATGGGTATTAAGATAATTAAATAGTCACAGCGGAAAACCTTTACAAGTTAATTGAGCATTCTTGAATGATGCCGAACTTGGACGGATAAGCAATAATAGCATTACGAAAGCCTTTTATAGAAAGAGGGAAATAAAATTGATGACAAAAGACAAAAGGTTCAAGACAGCAAACTGTTAACTGAGCGAGTTTTAGAGAGAGAGAAAGAGAGAGAGAGAGAGAGAGAGAGAGAGAGAAAAAAAACAAACACACTGTTTACTGTTTTTTCCCAGAAGCAGTGTTAAGGGTAATTCCACCTTACACGTGTGAAAGGAATTTGTTGACTTAAGCAAGTAAGCGAAACGGTGAAATCGATGGGGTGCTTGAACTTCAGAAAACCTTCTGGTAGAAGACGACGACTGCCGAGGCTGGAGTTACTAGCCTGAGCTGATGAAGATTTGCTCAGCTTTATTTAGCAAGGGAGGGGTTTCGCAGGAATTTAATGTTTTTCCAAATTTGTGCACAGGGAAAGATGTCAAAGAATTCAATTGTTTAACTAATAACATAATAGCTATCCATATTCTTCAACAGATTATCCCCCTCTCTGTAGGACTTACACCTTAAGGACTTACAAACCATTACCTTGGGTCAGTTGTCTGGCGAGGAGCAAGCAAATTGCAAATTGCATATCCAAGGTGGGTAATCTGCCCAAAGCCTGGGTTGGCGGCGAAGATGTAAATGAATTGTAGTATTAAAAGGTTTGATAGGGAATTCACGGATAAATTAACGAACCAACATTCGCCTAACGACGGAGGAAAAACTCGGAAATGAGTCAGTACAGGGGTTTGAACATGGGTTGTCCGGAATGCGAGTCACACATTTTACCTCGCTTGTCATATAATATATGTGTATATATAATTTGTCAAGTGATTAACTTGTAACGTGCTGCAGAAACATCAGACCATAATTGCATTCTACAAGCGAACCCCAATGTCATTACGATAACTACTCTACTGTTGAGAATGTACTCACATAATTACCAAGACACATTTTAGTCGAACAACAAGATGGAAAACATTCCAACTCCAGACCTAATATTTGAAATGCCAACCGGGAATCGCATTTAAAATAATGTAGTGCTCAGAAAATACTTATTAACAGCTATCGTCCTGTTTCAATAAAATTATGTATCATATTGATGTATCATTTTCATTCTTATTACCAATTTCTCTAGAGTTCTCAATGCCTTACTAAAATTATCACATCATCGGCACAACTTGGTAACTAAAGGGTTAATGTGTTCCAAGTCTCGTGTAGAGTGAACCCGAAACGCGTGAGCGGTCACCCTGGATGTCTCTCAATCACACGTGATGCTTCCAGGTCATCAACTCTTGATTGAAACGTGACTCTGGCCAGGGACGTGCCCTCACAGTCGACTTCAACATTAATCGTACAAACAAGTTGATGACACGAAAACACGCACTGTCAAGAAAATTCTCTAACTGCAGGATTAGATCCGAGAGTGAAACTCATAATCTGGGCTGCAATTGTCAAAGTTTTCCCAATGTTCAAGCCCTTCCACAGAAAATAATAGAAGACATGACAACATCCTTCCCAGGAGGAACAATTCTGTAATAAATACAAACCAGTAACTGACCAAAACAAATAAACAAAGCGCTATTGGGAGGCAAACATATTCATATTTTTCTTTTGCTATCTAAAGTAAGCAGAGAAAATTCTGCATTCTTTCAAAACAGGCTGTTCCAGCTTAGATGCGTGCCAAACAGAAACGAGTTACTCACAGGTGTATGCCTGCAATATGAAATACGCCTCAGTATTGACAGCGCTAAATAAAGCTTGTGTTATGCCCTTCAATCAGTGAAGTATTGGCTATGACAGTTCCTTTTCAGCCTGTTAGAGAGGTTTAGGGTGGAGTACGCACAAGCACTCATCTCAGAGACAACATTTGGAACACTCTGCTTCAAAACATTACTGAGATTTCATCAGAAATACATGCATTGCAGCTGCCTGAATCTGCCCCTTAAAACCCAGCTTCTACTAATTGTGCGATACGAATATTTTAAAGAAAATCCTCTACACCAAATAGCTTTTATTTGGAAAAATGGCATAGTTACTTTTAATTGCTCAAAATTTCTCTTAACAATTTTCATTAAAACATCACATGCTTGAGATATTTGAATGACAAATAAAATGAATATCTGAAGTTTCCAACGAATAACCTGTGAAGGCCCCTCTACATTCTGAATAATGTTTGTGAGTAAATTGTAAGATATAGACAAAATCGTATTGCATATCTCGTTAAAAATTAATTAATTCACATAATTGTGGCGTTAACCATTTCTGGTTATTGGTTTAAATTTTCAAATATTCATACATTTTTGTGATATGTCGCTGTTACTTTTAACTAGTAAATTCGTTTTTGATATTTCAAAGCGTTTTAAACATCTATAGTTTTGCCTAGTGTATGCCTTTTACGCATATAACGAAATACTAAATACTTAAATTTTATATCTAAAATTTATATTTACTAACAAGAAGTGGAGGGGAAGAATAACCCTTTCTAAGAATGGTTTGTAGAAGGATGTTTAGAGAAAACAACGCAGATTTTTAATTTTGTTCAAAGTTACTACGTACTGAAATGCGTGGAGAGCGAAGGTGATATATAGAGGCCTAGTTTGTCTCATCTGATTAACAGATGAGTACTAGTAGACATAAATTGTGGAGGGCTTTGACATATACTCGGATACTATGTGTAAAGTGCGATATGTTAAACACTTTTGTGTATTTGAGATCATATTTGGCTATGTACTCAATCTCGGAAAGAGAAAAAGAAGGGAGTGGGGAAAAGCATTCTCCAGAAACAAATTTTATATAGTAACTTGTTTCCAAACCTCCACGTTCCACTCACTCGACTATTTGCTAGCTGTCAGAGGCAACTTCTTGGATTCTCACAAAAGTAGCATTTAGAGTGACGGAGAAAAATTTGTATGTACAAGTAAACAGATTGAGTAATAATTGCACCCCGAGGGAAGCTTTTAACGTTTCAAAACAGGTACAAATTCTAATGGAAGTTTTAGCCAGAAGAAAACTAAATACTTGTCACTATGTTGGGCGTCATGATAATATGATTCTGATGGAATTAACCAACACTTTAGATAACGTAGATTCCATTAAAAATATTTACTAGGTATAGTTACAGATTCAAGTTATTCTATATTATTATATTTTCAGGGTAGGTTTAATCTATGAGGAGTATATGCTTTTTAGTATCCTTATTAACCGGTTGCTATTATGACAAATTCCCCAATTATATTTTGGTTAAATTTGAAACTTTACTATAACTTTATAAAGAATTTGTTGCTAAAATTGCTAAGGCAAAAAAGTTCTTAAAAGGACTGACACAGCAATAAACCATTCTTAACAGATTAGTGGTGGAAAATAGTTTATAAAGATTTTAAATATTACTAGCGACGGGTAAATATTTGTAAAAATTAATTATGGAGAAGTACAAATAATTTATTGATTGAAAAAATCTGATGTGCAGTAACCATTCCAATTTCTCTACGATTTATCTTTTATTTTCTTGTATATAAAATTAAAAAATATGCATAATTTGTTACGCCAATATTTCGAGTATATTTTAATAATTTTATAATTCTTCAGAAAAAGAAACGAAAATATTTCCTATGTTTTTTGGTAAGAGGGAATTTCGTAAACATCATCTTGGAGCTCTCTGAAAGACTGGATAAATACCAAATTTGATATTGCTAAAAAGTATTAAAACAAGTTTTGAGTACCGCTGTTCAGATACAGAGACAGATAGACAGTGAGAAGCATAACTCAAACTTCTTTCTTAACATGTATAAAGTAAGGGACCGCAAAACGTATATTTTAGATTGTTAAAAGATGAATAAAAAAGCACGATATAGAAGGCTGAAGAAGAAAACATGTGAGTCATTGTTATCATTTTTAATTTTTGTGTGAACTTGTCAGAATTCAAGTATACTATCTTCCCTTTTCAATTTTCAAACAAAGACACGCTCGCCTTGACAGCTTTAGAATAAAAAATAATTTACCTGCTGAGAAGTAAACTATAGTTAAATTACGGTGGTCATTTAAGAAAATTACACTTATTAACACTGGGTTATTACTTTACCTTGAGGCAAAAACTCGTATGAAAATATTGTATAGTAATTTTAGAGGACTTTTCTGCACATATGGAGTGCTTACAAGGGCCAGAAACTGTAGGGAGGGGATCGTGATACGGAAATATCTTACAGAAATTATCAAATTATTGTGAAGCTAATTATATATTTAAGAAATAAATGTAAATGCAAATAGCGTGTTATTTATGGACGCTCTTTAACTGCTGTGGTCCCATTCTATATTGGGTGTGAAACACCGCTTAATTTTACTCAGAGGCCTCTCTATCAGGCTTGAGGTTCTTTTACGTGCCGTAAATCTACGAAGGAAGCCCTTCCGAAGGAAGCCATGCTAAGGATTTTTACGCCCGAAAAAATTCATCATCCTCCGCCGGATTTGAACCCGCGACCTTGGGTATATGAAATTAGCATGGTAACAACTACACCACGGAGGGCGACAATATATTGAAGAGACTGCTACTTTCATGCAAAACACAAAATTTCTTAGGTGCTTTTGAAATGTTCTGCCCTTTTCGTTTACTGGCTTTACAACACAGAAAATTTGTTTATCTTAAAAACTAGACTATTCGAATTTGTTGTAAAATATCCGGATTACAGGAAGTCACAAATTTAACGGCTTAATTTTAAAATTGTGATTTTTTACATAAATCATAACTCCA
Organism: Hymenopus coronatus; assembly: GCA_030762935.1. Lineage (NCBI taxonomy): Eukaryota > Metazoa > Arthropoda > Insecta > Mantodea > Hymenopodidae > Hymenopus > Hymenopus coronatus. Next base: position 79,225,967 of record CM060881.1, on the reverse strand, counting down.
TAAATGCAAGTAAATGCAACTCCATTGTATGAAACAGAGAGATAGGGAACTAACCTAGATACTGAAAAGTGTGTAAAATAAATGTTATAGTGAGGAGAACAGAAAAAAAATCGAATGTATTTCATTCACATGACTTTCCCTAGCTGTTCCGCAAACATACCTTTTATTCAAAAGATTAATATTTTAAATGCATCATGCTAATCAAGATAAACATAAGCAGAATTAGTCTTGTTCCTTGCTTCCTTGTAAGTAAAAGAGAAAGAAGGGAATGCACAGGCTAAAGCGATAGTCACGCACTTTAAAAGCCGGTCGTCGCTATGTGAAACATCTGATGTGTTCCAATCACATGACATTTTCTACACCTTTGTAACACATTATTGTTAAAAAGTTTATTCTTCTATCTATATCATGCTAATCGAGATAAACATTAGCAGAAATTGTCCTTACTACTTGGTTCCTTGTAAGTAGAATAGAAAAAAATATAATGTGTTCCATTCACATGATGTCCTCTAGCTGTTAGGCAAACAAACCTTTTATTCAAAACATTATTATTTTATCTACATCATGCTAATCAAGATAAACATTAGCAGAATTAATCTTATTACTAGCTTCCTTGTAAGTAGAAGGGAAATAATAAAATGTACAGGCTAAAGCGATAGTTCATTCTTTATAAGCCGGTCTGTATATAAAACAATTGGAATTCCAATCTCTTTGCTTACTAGGAGTAAACAAATGAGAAGAAAGATGTCTTCCCGTTTGAGAAAAGTTTAAGTGGCTTAAAATTTAAACCATAACCTGGAATATCTTGAAAACGGTTAACTACATATATATGTTTTTAATGAGATCCACATTTTTTGTGTAGTAAGTTTTTGCATATCTCTTACGATAGAATATCTCTAGAATGAAGAGGTCTTCTACCAGAAAATGCAGGATGTACATTTCTTTTGTCATAAAAATATCTTAAGCATAAGGTATTTTAATCAAAATCGTTAGAGCCAGTTTTGAGAAAATCGAAACGTTCTTAAAATGTTCCATGTAAAGGGTAGCTGGGAGTGAGGGGATTTTCTTGAAAATCTTTGTGTCAAATCCTTGGAAGATACTGAGTTTGGTATTTAACCGGCTTTTCGTTTTTGGGCTATGCTACCCACACACCACACAGAAATATACACACGGACTTTTTTCTAAAAACAATTTTTTTTTTTTTTTATTCAGAGAACCTCAAACCATATTTCTGTGACATCTCAGTATAGAATTTTTGGGTGCAATACATAACATTCTCTATACACTATGTACATAGAATGTGTAGAGAAAGTGAAAAGATTCATTCTCTTTGCCAGGAGTAAGAAACGAGAACCGAGAAGAAAGATGTCTTCCCGTTTGAGAAACGTTTAAGTGGCTTAAAATAGAAACGAATAATCCGGAACATCTCGCAAACCGTTTAGCTCTCAAAAAAGAAAAAAAAAAAAAAAAAAAAAAGAGAAAGAAAAAAAAATATAATGTGTTATATATATATATATAATATTAATTGTATGCTTTAATGAGATCTACGTTTTTTTGTGTAGTAAGTTTTTCTCTACCTCTTACCGTTTGCCAGTGATACAAAAGTCATTCAGAATGAAGAGGGCTTCAGAGGCTATTCCTAGAAAATTCAAGTCATTTAAATTCTCTGATATTCCTCAACCAAACTGAGTGCTACACACGTATGTTTGGTGTTACCTGTAAAACATTTTCTCTAAGAGGTAGTTTCTTCGTTTTATAATTTATTTCTTTAGATTTAAGGATTAAATGTCAAAATGTTTTACAGTTATGCATTTCTAAATGTCTTATTGACTTTAATGTTTTCTGATGCTTCTTTATATTTGTGCAAACACTTCGTTACAGATAGGCTATGAAGAAAAAACATCTTACAAGAGTCACAGATAAAGAGAAACATGAAGTATATGTGGTAAACGAACCGATGTTTTCACTTAGTGTTGCACAGATACAGAAATCCAGTAATAGATGATTCACCTGCTATGCACAATGTGTATATAAATGTGTCCATAAATGTAAAGGCGTATTCCTGACACCAAAACATTACAAAACGTTAATATGAACATGGCTGTGAAAACATTTCGTTTGTTAGAGGTTTATTGTTAATGGCAAGTGCGATACATTTATCAGCATGTAGTGTGGGGGTAGATGTCTGCCTGAAATTCAATAGATCGGGAGTTCGGATCTCGCTTAAGATGAGTTATCCGAATAAGCTTTTCTCGAGGTTTTCCCTTATCCTACGAAGACGAATGTCTAGTAACTTTAAGCGCCATGAGACCAATATCATTTAAGCATCATGTCATCGTTTTTATTCATCGTCCAATATAACCAACCGGGTAAAAAAAAAAAAAAAAAAAAAAACGTTAAACAAAGAAAGAGAAGCTCGGGGTGACTTTCTCTGCTTCGATGCAGTTCCTGAGCCCTGCATTCCATGTTTTGTTACACTCTGTGGAATACTTTTGGAGTATTTCCATTGTGGATACATCGGCATTAAGTATAGACATTAAAACTGCAAGGATCTTAAGTGTCCCCAGATGTAAAAAATTATTGCATTCAAATCTAACGATTGAGTAGGCCATGTGATGGATTCCCCTAAACCAATTCATCATTCGGAAACTGGTTATAGAGATATTGAAGAATTGTCATAGTAAAGTGAGGTAATACAGCATCGTACATAAACACATTAATTGGAGGCATACCATCAAGTAATTGAAGAACTCGTTTTTGAGAAACTGTAGATAAGTTTCTTTAGTAAGACGTGCGTGAAGAAATAGTGGTCAATAAGATGGCCATGAATGATTCCATCCCACATTTTAAGACTGAATCGCTGTTGACGTTTCCCCTGCCATATTTTATTTGGGTTTTCATAATCCCAGATATGATTGTTATGATAACTGAACATACCATTACCTCATCAGTGAAAAGTGTAAATGCTAAAGATCGCATGAAACAGCATTTCTCTGTAACATGCGCTTATGCGTTTAAATATTTATATATAATGTAAGCTTCATTACTGCATTTGTTTTGTGGTGAATTAATTTGCTGTCTAAGACGGTTGCTGATTAACATGTTCGATTAGTAATACCTAAACTAAATGCAATAATATGCTTAGAGAAAGTTGCGGGTCAATATATATTTTAATAAGGGAAGCCAATAGAGACAATGAGCTTAAAAGCAGCTCAGAGCTGACAGCTTGATAATGCAGGAATGAAACACAAGTTGCGCACCTGTATAGCCACCCCACAAGAAACAAAGAAAGTGGAGGAATGTGGAAACATGCTGTACAGCATCCGGCGAGAGGTCTGTGCACCGGTGTCCTTCACCACCAGCCCGTTCACCTTACACACAGTCCAGTCAGAATTGGTATGTACTCACCAAGATGTGATAGTCCAGAGAGCTCTGAATCTGCAAACAAAACAAACTTGTGTCATATTTTACAACATTCTTATACTTTTGTTTGGAAGGAGCTGATGAAATCAGTGATGGTAAAACGATAATAATTAGTAGTGATGATACTACCATAGGAGAAGGCCGAATTCTTTAGTCAAGTACACAAATGCTGCAAGAATATATTAAGAGTCAAAACATTATTATTTCACTGCATGAAGTACTACGAACACGGGATGAAAGGCAGCCTGTACTTTACCCGCTCAACAAACTATGATTGGTTCACACAGTATTCAGGCAAAAGGGGCCCTGTTCCAAATTCTATTTTCTGTGTGCAGTACGCAGTGCATGACCAGTCATACGTTTCGAATATTATAATAATAATAATAATAATAATAATAATAATAATAATAATAATAATAATAATAATAATAAATCTATCATTCCAAAATATTGGGGTATATATGAACCTATGGGAGAGTTATCTTTTAACACTCATTTTTCTAATAGTCCCTGCAATCTGGGACTATAGAGCTGGTGATAAATGATAATCTATCTCAATGCCCACTAGTGAGCACTAGGCAATAGACAATAATCATGCTACCAAACGGGTCTAAAAATGTAAGTGTGAGGAAATAGACATAATAACTCGTATGGGATAAGACTGTCAGGAGAGGAGAAAGAGAGAGAGAGAGAGAGAACATATTTTATTCTGAAGGTATTGCCAAGATATTTGTATACAGTGAAGGTGTAAAAAATCTAATATGTTCTCACATGACTTTCTCAAGCTTTCCATAAACTATTCTTGCAAAAGAATAGTCTTTTATCTACATCATACTAGTCAGGATAAACGTTAGCAGTGTTTCTCTTATTACCTAATAACTAACATAACTCCATGGCACGACAGCTCACGGGGAACCTTGGCCTACCGCCCGGCCGCTGCGTCCCCCATCTCGGTCCACTACAGACGTCATGGATGGGGTGCAGGATTGGAGGGTGAGACGTGGTCAGCGCCTCGAGTCCCTCCCGGCCGGTTAATGCGGTCCTCGCGACCTGGAGCCGCTACTTCTCCATCAAGTAGCTCCTCAATTGGCCCCCCAGGGACCTTACGAGGCTGAGTGCACCCCGGGCCAGGTCTCCCAGCGGTGGAAAAATCCCCACGCCGGTACTGGGGATCGAACCCAGGTCTCCCGCTTGGTAAGCAGCAACGCTACCACCGTGCTAAGGAGACGACCCTCTTATTACCTAGTTCCTTATAAATAGAAAAGAAATAAGGGAATACACTTGGCAAAAGCAATAGTCGCTTCTTTTCAAAGCTGGTTGCTGTGTGAAACTATTGCAATTCAGTTCTCTTTGCAGGGCGAGCAGTAAAACAAAAGAAAGATGAATTCTTGTTTGAAAAAGTTTCAATAGTTTAAATTAAAACATATAGCAAGAAATTTCTTGTAAACGGTTAACTCTGAAAAAAAAAAAAAAAAAGTGTATGATATAAATTGTGTATTTTAACGAGCTATGCTTTCTTTGTTGGAGTTTTAAGTTTTTTGTCTATCTATTACAACCTAGCAAAGTTCATATAGAATGAAGTACTCTTCGTAAGCTATTCCCAGAAATTTCAATATATAATTTTGTTTGTCATGTTATTAGGGCCAATTAATAAGTAAAAGAAGAGTAAGTAAAAGAAAAATTTCAAAACATTTTCTACGTAAAGGGTAGTTTGGGGTGGGGGAATTTTCGTGAAATGTTCGTGTCGCATCCCTAAAAGACAGTAAAGGTTAATTAATTTCCTGTAGCACCTAAATGGAGCACCGGACATTGTTATTTCTCCTTGATTGGATTGAACTTTGTTCGCGAGTTCACCGCTATGCACCATGGTGACGAGGGATCGGCTCGTCACCCACAGATCGCACTATAGGACAAATCACGACTTTTGGACGCGAAATGGCAGAATTTTCCCCAGAAACCTTCGTTTAAGGTATGGGGTTGTTTTACGTTCAAAAACGCATTACACTGGATTATGGTTTTACTTCCCTTCCGAAAGAAACCATACTAAGAAATTTGCGTCCGAAAATTTTCCATCCCCCTCCGCCAGGTTTGAACCTGCAATCTTGCGTTTCAGAGGCTAGCATGATAACCACCATCCCACGAAGAGCGATTATCCTTGGAAGATACTAAACTTAAACACTTAATTTAGTATTTAACGGTCTTTTCGTTTTTGAGTTACAATGTTGTCTAGACTTATTCACACACACACACACACACACACACACACACACACACACACTGACCTGTGGCGTCTCGGGTTAAATTTTTAGTTGGAAATCCATGCCTTCTCTATACACAATGTATATAGAGAAAGTAAAAATGACATAAAAATCTGAGCTCTGCGTATTACCAAGGAAACTTTCTTTTCTTGGCTACTAATGTTTCTAGCACTACAATAGAATTTTTAATTGTTTCATTCGTATAGCCCCCATTAACTTCAATAGTCATTTCGGGGTCTTTGACTTGTGAAATAACTAGTATTACTGTAGGTTAAGTACATTTTTTATTATTAAACAATTTTTTTTATTACTAAACACACGCATATTCACTCTTACACTTATACTTCTAGACTCTGAGGGGGATAAGGATTAATTATGGCTAAAGTAAAATTCCCCACTCCAAGTGGGAATCGAACCTGGGACCTCCGGGTGAGAAGTCAGCTTGCTGACAACTCGACCACGGAGACAGTTTGTAATAGAATTTGTACAATACCCAACGTATCCATTGAGATAACATCCCATTTCTTACCTATCGGTTCTAAAGTGGCGGCGACGTTTACGTCAGCGCAGCGCACGATTTATGAGCCCTGCTGACCTATAAACATGAACAAATTATAGAGTAGAGGAAAAGGATCCCGATCACCGGATGTGTTAGTGCTGCAATTGCCGGATGAGATGCCGTGATAGGCAGACATTGACCAATTCGATTCAGGAAGCCAGAGTCAGGCAGGTCCACTTTCGCAGGTAATAAAACTGCACCGTTACGAACTTGTGATTGTCGATCACATACACGTTATTTTCATGCCCTATTTCTGACACCGCTCCGGATTTCACCGCGACAAGCTATCACGACCCTGGCATGACTGAATCAAGGCTGCAAAAGCACAAAAGTGCAAAAACTTTGTTTTAAAACCATTGCATTTTTACAATTGTCTTTTACGTTGCAAAGGCCGTAGACCTCAGAGAGAAATAGGATCTTAGGATAAACGAACTACCCAAATACCGATGGCTATGCCACATTACTCCCCCCATACCGCTGAAAAGCTTTTCTTTGATACTATTGTGATACCGATAAAACTTGAAACAAATTATTGGGAAATTAAAATCAATAAAAGCGCAATATTTCAGCAAAAAATTACAAATAAAATCTGATGTGTTCCATTCACATGACTTTCTTTAACTGCACCACAAACAAACTTTACTTCTTTATCAACAGCATGATAATCGATCGTGGGTTCGAGTCCCGCCTAAGGCATGGGTGTTTATATGTTTGTGAAATGTGTATATGTGTGTGTGTATGTTTATTGGAACAGCAAAGACAGCAATCAAACAGAAAACACAGTAAATTTAGGAAAATGTAATAAGGGGTATACAGTGCAGGAGTCCCGACTAGATTCCGGCGCTGAATTGTTAAAAAAAATAGAGATAAACATATCAGAATTGGTCATTTTACTTGCTTCTGTATAAGTAGCAGGGCAAATAAGGGAATCCACTAGGCTAAAGCGATAGTATATTCATTTAAAAGCCGGTCGCTAAGGGAAACAATTGAAATTCAGTTCTCTTTGCTTGCGGACTCAAACAAAAGAGATACGAAAAGAGATCCCGTTTGATTGAAACCAATAACACGAAATATCTCAGAAACGGTTAATTCTACAAAGAAGTATAAAAAGGTATATGACACGTATTCTATGATATATATATTTTTTTTTTTTGTTATAGTTCTTTGTCTCTCTCTTACAGTTTACCAGTTATACAAAAGTTATACAAAAGTCTCCAGAATGAATAGATCTTCAGAGGTGTTCCCAGAAAATGCAGGATATACATTTCATTTGTCATTAAAATATCTTAAACATGTGATATTTTAACAAAAATCGTTAGAGCCATTTTTCAGAAAATCAAAATTTTCGAAAAATGTTCCGTGAAAAGGATAGTTGGGAGTGGGCGCTTTTTTGAAATTCTTCGTGTCGCATCCTGGGGATACTGAACTTAACTACCCAGTTTAGCATTAGCCCTACTTTTCGTCCACACACACAGTACCGTTTTCTAAATTTGTTTGTTTGTTTTGGATTAAGGGGACCCTAAAACATGTATTTCGGTGAAATCTCGGTATAGAATTTTCGGATAGAATACAATAGCTTCTCTGTCTACTATGTACATTGTATGCGTGCTAGAGAATGTAAAAATATTTAGTACATGGGTACTTTATTGTTTGGTATTTCAATGCATCCTATTGCATCTGTCTAAATACGCCTACCAATACGGTAAGTAAAATAACGCTAGACATTTTGAGCATCTAAACACTACCAACAATGCTATAGCTTCTCACATACTTCAAAAACTTATTTAATACCACACAGTACACCGTAAGTAAGAATTGTACTTCAAATTACATGTCTGCTTTATCTTCTTCTTTTTTGATATAGCACATTTAAATGAACAAACTTAAACAGACAAAATCAGTTGCAATTACGGTTCTCGGTAAAATATGTAACAAATGTGTATATATTACTTAAGACAATATGCAATATTTTATTATTTCTGTACTCACAAACATTTAATTCGTCCACAAACATGTTCCTGATAGCACAACTCGTGATATGATTTCCAGCTTAATGTCAAACATTAACATTTCACCAAAAACACAAGAACTATGTTTAGACCAACCGAAGATAATCCAAATAATCTAGAAACGTATTATTATTATTATTATGATTATTATTATCATTAAATGCATATAACTACTAATCTACAACAATGAACCTGTGTCGCTACATCCCAGACGAATCTGGGGCTAACAATCCGACTGCTGACTTCATGCCCACTTACGCACGCAGAGCCGGGCGATCATCCAATCGATGTGGGGAGGTGTTGTGGCTAGTATCACGTATTGCCCAATCAGAATGTTGGCTAGCATGGTCAGGATCGCGACCTATCGCAACTTCTCACTTTCATCACAATGCTCAGTGGGCATGGGTCCTATACCTGGCACTTTAAATTCGCAACACCATGCGCCATCTACTAATCTGTACATACATTTATTTTGGCACTAAGAAGAAGAATAAAAAACACATGATTTATTAAATTCAGTGACGCAATTGTTTATTTAATATGGTTTCTACAAACTATGGTTACGAAAGATTATTATTTACTTCGTTTTAATCGTGATAAATCTTTGCAGAAATATCTTGCATTTTGTTTTAGTTGCAAAGGCAAAAGAGATCGTCAAAAGTTAAATAGCTGGACGTTGTGTGCTGGTCGTAAAATCCCATCTACTCTTGATAACATCGTACAAAACAACTGAAAATTGACAGGACTTTTCAAAAGAACAGTTCAAACCATTAATAACAGATATTTCGAAATACCTGTCATATGTATGTATATATATATATGTGTGTGTGTGTGTGTGTGTATATGACAATAACAATTATTGTGTGTTTTAAAGGAATTTAGTTTTACAATACATTGTCTATCGGTTACAGGACTTCTCAAACGTAGAATTGCACAAACCAAGGTGGACCGACTCGGCTGAGCTCGGGAAAATTCGAGACTAGTACATAAATAGAGAGAGAGAGAGAGAGAGAGAGAGAGAGAGAACGCTATTTGTTGCTATAAATCGAGGTGTTGGAGTTTGCACTTTCGTCAACCTAGACAAGTTATATTTCACAACCTGCGCCGTGCAATGCACCAGTGCATGAGTACGGAGAGGGCCTGGCCAGTTATACAAGGTTATACAAAATTCCTACCGAAGGGGACTTCAGAGTATTCCATTGCACAAATAAAAATATTTATTTTACTTTATATATAAATAACATTAATATATGGAACGTCAATATATGGCATATAGCCAGAGAAAATTAAAAAAAAAAAAAAAAAAAAAAAATCGAGGAATTTTCTATATAAAAATGTTCGAAGTTTGGGAATTATCTTGAAAATATTCTTGTCGCCTCTTTGGAGAATGCTGAGCTTAATTACCAAGATAGGTATTATCCGAATTTTCTTTCTTTGGTTATGCTGTTTACAGATAACCACGCACGCGCGCACATATACATTGATCCTTCTATAAACTGCTGTTCTTTGTTTTTATTATAACCAGAGAGCCTCAAAAATCATATTTCCAATGAATTGTTTCGAATGTATGCTGCTTTTGAGATGCAAAATAGCAAGACAAGTAAAATTTGGTAACCAAACAATCAACCCGATAAACTGGAAATCCGAATTAATGTGGGCCGGATAAACGAGAATCTTATGTGTAAGTCGGCTACAATATGTGTTTGTGTGCAGAAAGAGAAACTATACAGTTACGGAACAAGTGAACCTGCATCGGAACTACATTCAACAAAAAACAAAAACAAACAAAAAACAACAAAATTGCAAATATGCTGCTTGCGAGAGAACTAATGTGAACATAGCAGATATATATATATATATATATATATATATATATATATATATATATATATATATATATATGCATATATCATTGTGTAACTAACTCCCTTCGGATTATAAGCCATGATGACGTTTCGCATCGTCAACAAAACGCACTCTTAACATGGCTAACTTAAACGTGCCTTGAGGTCCTTGCAAAAATGAGGAAAAGGCTTTTTGTACTTACGTTTCTCTCCGTTTGTGAATAGCGCTTATAATTAAAAACAAAACAAAACAAAAGAGTGCTGTTGAGAGAACCAAATTCAGTTCCTTAAGTCTTCAGAAATTTGGAGAAACTAGGAAAATATACATGACTGTGTGGAGTACAGATGGCAGATGCCAGTGCGTTCACCTATTGTATGTTTAAGTTTGAAATTTAAAAGTTCTTTGCAGATATTATTACAAAGGAACTTGGTTTTAAAAATAAAATTTGGGCTACAATTTGTTTTCGTCAAATATTTAATGGACTACCTAATATTACTATCATATTAATTCATTTCAGTAAACGTACAACTTTATACTTTTCCATCGATGTATGAGCACTTCAAATTATTCCCATCAAATGCAGGGGAAATAGTTTAAGACAAGGCATTCAATACACACCTAAATTCTGTAAGATTTGTGTGGGACAAAGCTGGGAGGTTTTTTTAGGGTTCGCCGGTTTCCTCCACCATTCATTGCAGTAATTGCTCCAACATCAACTTTGCCTCATCATTTCGCCTCCATTTCATAGCCCCCATATCTGGCTACGGGCATATCCTCCATTTAGGGTTCATCTTCTTCTTCTTCTTCTTCTCTCACTCTGATTCAATGTTCGTCTGCTCCTCGACGGCCTCTGATCCTAGGCACCTGCGTGTACGTCCTGCATACGAGGAGGACAAGCTAAGAAAGTACGTCAATAAGTATTAATTCCCTTCAAACAACGTTTCTAGACGGGCGAAACTATTTTGGAAATTAAAGAACAGTAGAAGATTATTCTTCCACTAAAGATATTCATCACAGACTGTGAATCAAGTACGATATTGCTTCATCAACATTCCTACGCTGAAATACCAAAATTACATAAAACCGGTATCTTTTGAATGTGCAAGAACATTCGCAGGAAGTTTCCCCACAGCTCTTTGATTAGTTTCCCAAAACGATTCTAAAGGTATTACAGCTTTGAGACGATAGCATGTTAAATAAAGTGCATATTTTATATAATGTATTGCATATTAAGTCCCAACCATTGTCCGAAATGTCATATAACAGGGAAAATGTTAAACAATGGATAAACTCTTTTATGGGATGTATTTGGATGGTTAAGCATACGATTTTAGCTAAATAACCTTTTTGGGGCAAACATTATTATTTAAAGTCCTGCTGCCTCACTTTCCTGCTTATAACGAAACGAGTATTTCAAACCAAAGTTCATATATATTATGATTAACATGCACCTTCAGTATGAGCAGCCCATGGAATATTTTTTGAATACTAATAGTATTTCACAACAGTTCTCTGTTGCGATTTCCTATTTGTATGTTCACACAGTTTTGATTTTATTATTATCCTTCACCATATTTTTCATTTATTAACTTTCAAGCACTGAAGGTTAAGGTGTATTTTTGTTTAATCGCGCCATTAATACTAATAAAAGAACTCTGATATCATTACAAGGTTTCTTAGCTTAATTTTAGATAATTAGCAAGCTTTCCTTATTTAATATCAGCAGTTTGTATAACCCTGAAGCACCAAACCGAACCTTGGTCGCGCTGATAGTGGTTCCTATAGAGGCCACTAGAGGCGCCTAAGTACAGCAGCGTAAAACGACAGCACAGCACACCTGAGCTGTTTGTCCTTCATGGAATGCATACTTACGAGTTTTGATTCACACTGGATGTTACCAGTTTATGAGTGACGTAAAATGACATAATTGTGTCCTAGAGGCCCTTTCTCTATGACGGCATCGCTAAAAATTACAGAATTATAGTGGGTCTTTCCATTTTCGATAGAAGAAGCATTGTAGTTCTATTATTTAAATTGATCATACTGTACAATGTTCAGATCTAGCTGCACAAAAACCTAGAGATTAACCCTTTTCATAATTGATTTCTCTATAGAACCTTTCTTTAAAATAATTAAAGTTAGTATAAAAACTGTGGGATGATGCAGACGTCTCTATGTACATATTGGAAATAAAGTGTACAATATGGTAATTTCCGCCGGCATTTAGGATATAGACCAATTGTTAAAACCAATAAAAACAAAAAGCTTGTAATTATTCAAATCTTTGTATTTGAAGTTATGACCTTTAAACTTATCGCTTGCAGCAATATCTGCTTCACTATTATTGGCAAAACATAATTCCTATTCCTATTGACGCCATGGAGACGTTTATGCTGAAAAAGACACCTGACGTGTTCCCTCCACATGACTTTTTCTGCCTGTTCTTCAAAAAAACGTTTTACAAACTGTTTTCTTCTTTATATCCTATGCTAATGAGATAAAAGTTATCAGACATATTACTTTGTTACCAAATAAGTAGAAAGGAACTAAGGAGTACACTATGCTAAAGCGCTAGTCAAGTGTTTCAAAAGCTGTCGCTACGGGATTATCATTGAAATTCGCTTCTTTGCATGGCCAGAAGTAAAACAAAAGAAACATGGACGATTTCTTGTTTTAGAAAAGGTTTACGTGTTTTAAAAATAAAACCAATAATAAGGAATATTTCAGAAACTGTTAGCTCCACAATAAAAATGGAAAGGACATAAATTGTGTGTTTTGACGAGATCTACAGTTTTTGTGCAGTAAGTTTTTTATGTCTTTTAAGGTTCACCAGGCATGTAAAAGTCATTTAGAATGATGAGGGCTTCAGAGGCTATTACCAGGAAATTCAAGATTTACACTTTTTTTTAATGTACAGTATTTTAATCAAAATTGTTATAGACATCCTTTGAGAAAACAAACTTTTCGAAAATTCTTCCAATTAAAGGGTAATTTTGGTTTGGGAGATTTTCTATTTAACGGACTTTTGTTTTCGAGTTATGCAGTCCACAGACACAGACCACAGACCTTTTATAACGGTTTTTGTGGGGGATCACTTAGGAAAGTCTCAAATCATATATTTCCAGTGAAATCTCGGTATTGAATTTTTGGATTAAATACAATACCTTCTCAACTACTTTGTACATTGTACATACATGCTAGAGTAAGTAAAAAGTCTGATGAGTTCCATTCACATTATTTTCTCTGTAACAAATTATTGTTAAAAAGTTTATTTTTCTATCTACATAATAAAAATCGAGATAAACGTTAGCAGAAATTGTCATATTACTTGCTTCCTTGTAAGTAGAAGAGAAATAAGAGAATACACTGGGCTAAAGCGATAGTCAAATCTTTTAAAAGCTGGTTACCATGTGGTTGAAATCCGTTTCTTTGCATGACCAGGAGTTTACAAATTCCCGTATGAGAAAAATTTGTTTCTAAAACCGAAACCACTAACGAGAAATATCTTGCAGATGATCAGCTCCATGAACACTTGTGGGTATATAACATAAATCGTGTGTTTTAACGAATTCCACATTTTATTGTGTAGCAAGTTTTGTCTATCTCTTATGGTTTACCAGTTATGCAAAAGTCATCCAGAGTGAAGAGGGCTTCAGAAAGTATTCTCAGAAAATTAAAAATACATTTTATTTATTATGTAATTATCTTTAATATATGGTACTTTAATCAAAATCATTAGAGTCGTTTTCGAGAAAATCAACTTTTTCGAATTTATTTCCATAAAAAGGGCAGTTTGACTTGGGGTAGGGGGAGATTTTCCTCAAATTCTTCGTGTCGCAACTTTACAAGACATAAACTAAAATACCAAGTTTCATATTTTTCGAATTTTTGTTTTTGAGTATCGTGTTCACAGACACATAGATTTTTTATACAGAAGAAACTAAAACATGAATTTCCGGTCAAATCTTCGTATTTGATTTTTGAATAGAATGCAATACCTTCTCAATCTATGTAAAAAAAGAAAAAAAAAAACACGCAGAATTTTAACAAGTTGTGATTGTGTCACAAGTCGACTGCTGCAATATTCCTCCTTGATGTCCATGACGAGTGAGGGATCACTCATAGAGTTTGTTAATTGGCCTAGTTCTTGCTCCTTTATTCTCAGTTCTGTGCTACTCGCCTTCATAGCGGCATTTTAATGAACGATGTACCTAATTTATTTGTGTATATAAATGTAATATCACATCAAATGATATAAATAATTGATTTTTGCTTTCTCTGCATGCACTATGTACATACATAGTGTATACGAAGGTACTGCATTCCACCAATAAATTCTATACCGAGATTTCACTGGAAATACATGATTTAGGGTCCCCTGTATAAAAAAATTAGAAAAAGGTCCGTGTATGTCCATGTGTCTGTGAACACACAACTCAAAAACTAAAAGTTGGTAAAATATCAAACTTGGTATTTAAGTTTAGTATTTTCCAAGGATGCTACACGATTTTGAGGGGGAAAAACACAACAATATGTGGAAAAAAATTCGAAAATTTTGATTTTCTCAAAAATAACTGTAACGACGTTGGTTAAAATGCCGTATATTAAATATATTCACATGACAAATAATCTGCGTATCTTGAATCTTCTAGCAATAGCCTCTGAACATTCTGGATGAATTTTGCTGAATTTTGTATAACTGGCAAACCGTAAAAGGTAGACAAAAACTAATTACACAAAAAATGTAGATTCGTTAAAGCACATACTTTACGTCATATACATGTTTTTGTTTGTTTGTTTTTTTTGTTTTTTTTTTTTTTTTTGCAGAATAGACCATTTCTGAGAGATTCCTTGTTATTTGTTTCAGATTTAAAATACTTAGAACTTTTCTCACACGCATATTTGTAAACTCCTGACCAGGATTTTAACCACATGGCAATCAGCTTTTAAAAGATATGACTATCGCTTTAACCTAATGTATTCCCTTATTTCCTTTCTACTTACAAGGAAGCAAGTAATAAAGACAATTTCTTCTAATGTTTATCTCGATTAGCATGAAGATAGAGGAATAATCTTTGTAACAATAATTTGTTACAGAGATGTAGGGAAAGTCATGTGAATGAAAGACACCAGATTTTTACCTTTTATGAAGTAGTCTCTAAATACCACGTTCTTTCAAGTTTTGCCTACCACTTACCTAGGTAGAGAAGGCATTGCATTCCATCCAAAAAATGTATATTGATATTTCACCGAAAAATGTTTTGAAACACATCTCTCTCCCTCCCGCTCTCTGTGAACATAACTTAAGAATGCGCGTATAAACACAAAACTTGGTATTCAACTTCAGTATTTTCCAAAGATGGGACACTAAGATTACGATCTGACAAAGTGGTTTTAACGAATTTGATTAAATCTTAAATATTTAGATATTTGCACGACAAATTAAATATATATATCGGGGAACGGCCTGAGAAGACCACTTATTAAAGAGGAATTCACATAATCCTGAAAAACTGGTAACCATTACGCGTTATGCAAAAAAATGTAGATCTCTTTAAAATACAAAATTAATTTTAAATAACTTTTCGTGTCATAAACCATTTTGGAGAGATGCGTTAATAATGATTAGAACTGTTCAATATTTTGTAATTTTTTTAAAATCCTGTCGACATTCGTTGTTTCTCGCGATTGCATGGGATTTTAAGGCCAGCATTTAACATCCTGGTCTAAACATATTTGGCTACCGCTATTCTCTTTGTATCTATAAGCAAATGTGTAAAGTACCTGTTTATGCATTAAAATGAAGTAGGCAGGAAAATAAGTTTCAGTAAACGGAAGAAGGTAGAGAAAGTCGTGTTAATGTAACATATCAGATTTCTTAAATCTTAAACTTATCCATAAAGCTTTTGACAAATAACAGAAACTTGGATATTACAGAACAGTATAGAAATGTTAGTTTATGGGTAGAACATACAGGCTCTACACAAACACACACACAGACATGCATAACACTTGTGTAAATGAATACATACTCTTACTGTATGCTACCCAATACACAATTGCATTCAATGCGTTAAAGCACAAAGTAGGCACTAAACATTTTATTGTAATGTTTTAAAACCCATAGCACAAAAAATAACAATACATTCTTGGTGTATTCCTTTGATTACAAAATTACCCCATCTGATCTTGTGTGTTTGAACATAAACGATTAAAAAAATTGTCACTTTCAGTCTCATTGCACTTTTCGTCTAGAGTTTTGCAATACGATAATAAAAATATGCAAATTTAAAGGAAGTCAATACATTTAACTTTAAAAATGCAACTTAAAATTCTTTTGTGTACTTTAAATTAATTTTATTTATAATCTTTAATTATTTTATTATTAATTACTTTACAATGTTATTTCTTTCTTCTCGTATACACTTGTACTTTAATTAATAACGGCTTAATGAAACAAAATCACTTTATTTATTTTAATTAACTGAAAAGCTTATTATTTTTCTAATTGATATTTAATAATAATAATTTATCTTTCATATATGTTAAGCTTTATAATTCAGCTTATCTTTCAGGTAGTCCTCCCGAACAAGATTTTTATTTAGTAGTAGCTATAAAAATCAGCTATTATTTTTTTCTGTTTGCTAATTTAAACAAAAGCAAACTATAGCAATAATACATTATTAATTTCTATAGCGGTATTGAATACACATGTTTTTGAATAAGGTATGATGCTATTTGATGCAACAATAAGATATAAGAAATAAAAATATCGCTTCATGATAAAAGATAAGGTACATTTAAAACTGTAGCAGCCAAGTTATGGAGATAAATTCTAATTTTAATATTCAGAAAGAACAAATCAATAATTTACATGTTTTTGAGTTGAAGAATTTCAATTTATCAATGTTAAAGTTTTCTTTTAAATTGCACTGATTCTTTTGTGAAGTTTACAAAATGGTTTCTATGCATTTATAAAACAACATTTTGGAATATTACTTGAAATTGCTGTAAAATGGATTTTTATTTGACGGAAGTAAAAGTGTCAAGGAAAGAAATTAAATATTTTTGCTGAAATTCCTCTCAACACCTGTTTCGTCAGTTTACATTATATTATCTCAAGGTTATGTATAATAAACTGCGTACTATGTGTACATAAGATATTTTTTAAACACTAACACCAAAAGTTGAAAAATCATTAAATTACTCGATAACTGTAATTATTTGTTCTTTCTGCATATTAAATATTAGCATTTTTATGATGCAATTTGGTTGCTAAACTTTTGTAAATTATTAATGATGCATTCAGTTGCTGTACGCAAATATATACATTTTTAAACGTGAAGGACTCCCGTGTGATCAAGAACTAGCTTGCTCTCCTTCGCCCTGACACTGCCTAGCTTATTATGAGATTAACAATAAACGATTTCTTTTACGAGATACAACTTTGAATAGGAATATTTTAAGAAATGCATTATAGGGAACGTGGTCAAGTGGTTAGACCGCTCGCCTCCCATTTAGGTGGCCCGGGTTCGATCCCAAGCGCCAGCATGGACGAAGCGACGCCTGGGCAGGTTTTCTCTGGGTCCTACGGTTTCCCCCGCCACTCATTCCACCAATTGCTCCATCATCACCTTTCCATTCATCAATTTCGATATCATCCACTTCCTCATGAACACGCCTGGCTACCGGCCGACCTCTCGTAACAGGTTCTCCATTCTGTGGTTTCGTGACGTAGGCTCCCCGACAGGCTCCTGACCCCTAGGCATTGGCTTGTAAGTCCTAGGGAGGTGTCAGTCCTACAAATGCGGGAAACGAATTATAAGGAACGAAAGTAAGGAGAGAACTTTTACGATTACGAATTATAAGGCACGAAAGTAAGAAGAGAACTTTTACAAGTATGCGTGCTTTAACAACGGCTTTTGTAAAATCCTCATTGAATATGGCAAGGCCTTTATAAAACACAATAGAAACTTTTTTTCTGGCTGTACAGTTTGCTGAAGAAACAGACATTGTTATTTATAATACAGAGTTAAAAGCGAGGTTTTGTTCTACGATAGGAATGTTTGCAAAAAGAGGAACCCAAGTTGAGCAATTCTGCGAGTAGCGTTGTATTGCTTTGTCATACACTATATTTTGCCAATGTGTAGATATAAACAAATTATAGATTATGAAATGTGATGCACACTTGTTTCTTTTTATGGGAGAATACTTGATAAAGAAGCCATGACAATAATGCGGCTGGTAACTTCACACTGCGCTACAGGAGCGTTATTAGTTTGGGAGTAGTACTTACTAATGTCCTTAACATTGAGGCATAGTTTGATCATAAAATACACTACCTATAGTACTGAAGATATTCATACTTTGGCTTTAGCTTCAAGACATGGAAGGAGCAAATTTTCACTAAGAGCGTGTGCGTTTCTTACCTTCACCACTGAAGAAACATTTTATATACTATTTCGAATTCTTTTCTTAATAATTCTTGACTCACATCTGTTACCCCTTCCGCGGCTTGTAACATTTCAGCTGGTTCTTTAAAATGCAAATTCTGCTTTCAAATAATCAACAATACAATTATCTTGGTAAATATCTTGAAATCTTCCACGAAATCAAAGTTGGTAACTAGAAGTTATAGTTTATGCCAGTCAGTAGTATAATGTTCTCCGTTTTTATATCATCTAGAGCGCCTTTTAATCTTCGATTGTCTAAAACATGGTTTGTATAACCGAGAAGGACGAAAATCAGAATTAAAACAAGTAGGGCTAGGAATCGGAGGTTAATTCGACAAAGACGCATTCAGTTGTTTTCCTTCATCGCCAACATAATATTAGTACAACCTATCCGT
This sequence comes from Hymenopus coronatus, assembly GCA_030762935.1. NCBI lineage: Eukaryota > Metazoa > Arthropoda > Insecta > Mantodea > Hymenopodidae > Hymenopus > Hymenopus coronatus. The sequence goes on along the minus strand of CM060881.1, from coordinate 79,207,025 downwards.
TCTTCCGCGGGCGTATACCGAAGTGGTGCCAATATTCCCCAAGGGAAGTGCTCTCTTTTGCTCTGTACGTTTGTTTTGACTTTAGTTCAATGCCAGGCAGACTGTGATGCGTCTAGATTTCGGAGCCTGCATAACAATGAAACAATTATTATGTTTAAGCAAGTGTCTGTGACAATCCGGAAACGGCCTTGAAATCTGATTCTTTGAAGTTCTGAGGTCAAACTCCAAGGGCGTATTCATTTGTTTTCGCTGTCGAGGGTAAACTAGGTAGCAAATAAATAGACGATGAAATGAACCTACCGAAATGTGACATACTACATTTAATAGTCAATAGAGTTCTAATAAAATCTGAAGCACTATTTCATTAAATCTGCAAAAAAATATACAATTATAAATAACTTGTTAGAACCATTTCGTTATATGCAGAGATTATATTCCACCGGTTTGTCTGCCTATCTGTGTCACTTTCCCTCTCTATCCCTTACTTTCACTTTCACAATGCTTTTGTCTATTTCTCTCTCCTGTTTCTCTCACTCTACTTTCCTCCTCCTCCCTCATGCTTCCTTTTTACTTTCTCTACATGAACATAATGAATAGAGAAGTTATTGCATTTCACCCAAAAATTCGATGCCGAGATTTCACCGGAAATAATCTAAAAAAAAATTACTTTCTCTAGCCCCATATGTACAATGTACATAGGGGTAGAGAAGGCATTGTAATGCACCCAAAAATTCGTTACCGAGATTTCACCGGAAATATATGTTTAGGGGTCCCCTGAGTCCTAAAAAAACATTTTAAAAAAAGGTACGTGTGTGTGTGTTTCTGTCTGTGTGTGTGTCTGTGGACAGCACAGCCCCAAAACAAAAAGACTGTTAAATACCAAACTTGGTATTTAGGTTTAGTGTCTTCCAAGGATGCGACACGAAGATTTTCAAAAACGTCCCCCCACCACAAACTACCCTTTACATGGAAAAAAGTTCGAAACTTTTTATTTTCTTAAAAATGACTTAACAATTTTGATTAAAATCCAGTATATTAAAACTATTTATGTCCGAAATAAAATGTATATCTCGAATTTTTTGGGAATAGCCTCTGAAGACCTTTTTATTCTGGATGAATTTTGCTTAACCGCTAAACCGTAAGAGATAGAAAAAAACGCACTACACAAAAAATGTACCTCATGACAAAACACACAATTTTTGTCCTTTACGTTTTTGTTGTGGAGGTAACCGTTTTCAAGATATTCCTTGTTATTGGTTTCAATTGTGAAGTACTTAAACTTTTCTCACACAGGAAGTGTCTGTTTTTCTTTTGTTCTACTCCTGGCCAAGCAAAGAAGTGATTTGCAATGACAATCGCATAACGATAGCTTTTAAAACATTTGACAATCACTTTAGCATAGTGCATTCCCTTATTCCCTTCTACTTACAAGGAACTAAGTAATAACATTCTGCTAACATTTGTCTTGATTAGCATTGTGTACAAAGAAGGATAATCTTTTGTAGAAGTTTTGCAGAGCAGCTAGAGAAAGTCATGTGAATGTAACACATCAGATTTTTTGTAAATAAGGTCCGCGCGTGCGGGTGTATGTGTGTGTGTGTCCAAGTGTCTGTGAACACGATAACTCAAAATCGAAAAGCCGTTAAAATACCAAACTTGGTATATAAGTTTAGTATCTTCCAAGGATGCGACACGAAGATTTTGATGACCCCCCCCCACACACCAAACTACACTTAGCATGGAAGAATTTTCGAAAATGTTTATTTTCTTAGAAATGGCTGTAACGATTTTGATTTAAATATCGTATATTAAAAATACTTACGCGACAAATAACATGTATATCTTGAAGTTTCTGGGAATAGCCTCTAAAGACCTCTTCATTCTAATTGAGTGTTGCTGAATTTTGCATAACTGGTAAACCGTAAGAGATAGACAAAACTTGCGGCACAAAAAATGTAGATCACACACAAATTATGTCATATATGTTTTTTCGTGGAATTGGCTATTTCTGAGTTATTCCTTGTTTTTTGTGTCGGATTTAAAATGCTTAAATTTTTCTCACACGGAAAGTTGTAAACTTCTGGCTGCATAGAAACGAATTTGAACCACACGGCAACCTGCTTTTAAAATATTTTACTATCGCATTAGTCTAGTGTATTCCCTTATTTCTCTTCTACTTACAAAGAAGCAAGTAATTTAGACAATCTCTGCTAATGTTTATCTCAATTAATCATAAAAAGATGGAATAATATGTTTTTTAACAACAGTTTGTTACAGTGTTATAGAGAAAGTCATGTAAAGGGAACATATTTTTACTTTCCTACACTCTCACAGTTCTCTCTCTCTCTCTCTCTCTCTCTCTCTCTCTCTCTCTGTGCATCTTTGACAAACCACCGAAACTTCAAATAGGTATGTATATATTTCTGGAATTCCCCAAAAAGTTCGAATTCTTATGAGAGATTATAGAACGTATTGCTACATATATTTGAAAACCAATAGTGATTATGCATACAATGTAGGATTAGTTTTCTCGTTTGTTATTTTGCCAGAGAGAAACTATGTCATATGATGTTTTGAAAATTGGCAATAAAATTGCGTAACGTAAGCAAAATGTTTCAACTGCACAAAGTTATGCCTTGCTTAAGCTTGCAATGTGAACGGCACTATATCTATAGCATTTATCTAATACTAACGAAAAACGGTTATAATTTCTAAAATATTCATTAAATGGAAACATTTTGGAAAACATATTGCCTTAAAGATATTTGTTATGGAACATTAAAATAAAGTAAGGGCAATATTTCCGTTTGCTGTTTTGCTTCCATTCAGATGTGTAACAAGCAGGCAAAGATGTGTGACCGCCTGCGGTGCCATAAGTAGTTAATGTGAGTGTTAAACACTACAAAAAAAGATGTGTGAAATAGAACGAAGTACACTTTTATTATTCGTTATCGAACATCATATGACATGCACCTTGCACAGAGAAAAGAGTGACAGGCAATCGAGGGAGAGAAAGCAGTATAAGGAGAGAATCGGAGAGGGAGAAAGGAGAGGCAGTGAGGTAATGGTAGGGGTAGAAAAGAATCTTTGCAATCAATGCAATGACGTCAGTGGAACAGTGGTTTATAGTACCACTATTGCTACTACTGATTATGATGATGATAATAATAATAATGATAATGTATTCTGTTCATCTTCTTTTTCAAATATCATTTTTAATTTAATTGCTTTAAGCAGGCTTAACTTTCCTATATAAAAGATGGAAAAAGCAATACCTAGTATTAATGGATTAATTTCACAAGGGAAAACGAGCAAGGTGAGCAATGTTTATTATTATTATTATTATTATTATTATTATTATTAGTGATAATACAAATCATATAATTGGTGGTAGAGTTTGCAATAGCCACATAGTCAGTATTGATCCGTGCAGGTTGCCAATAAAATGTTTTTGAAGCTCAGTTAAGCATTGGATATGATCACAGGATTCAGAAGAAAATGGATCATATTAAAGAGATCAATATGGTAAAGCCGTAACGGCTCGCTATAACCTGTATTCCTCCACGTGACTGGAGAAAAACAAAAAAATAACTCTAAGCGGTATTATCTTACCGCAAAAACCAGGTGCTTCACGTTGTCTGAGCGCATGACAGCATTAGTCACATGTTTATAGCGAAACTAATCCCACCCGGTGGCTGCCTAAATACCATAAACGGCGGTTTTATTGGTTTACGATGTAATTCAAGAAATGAGCAGGATTACCTATGGATAATTTCCTTTTGGTTGTTTTATACAATATTTGTTCATTTTAAAGCTTTTAACAATCAAGTTGGGAAATACTGAGGCAGAAAAACAATCTTAGAATTCCTCGACAAGGGATCATTGTTACATTGATGTCGCATAGTGCGCTGCAATTTTTTATCGTGAAAATTCATCGAAAAGTAGGCTTTCTCTTCCTAAGGACCTCTATTCGTTTGAAAAAAAAATAAGAAGAAATTTAAAACGGTAACGGATAACTTCAGGTCTGTCTTCCATTCAACGATCAGCTGCCTAGTACTAAGCAAGGCGCTGATAATGAACTATGCTCTCACCGAGACTAGAAGTAACTGCGCGTTAGACCACGCTAAAGATAACTTACAACCAAGAGCTCATTTAACGAAGAGAATATCGACCGCAGATAGTTTCATTTTTCCCCATTGAAAGAAAAGTTAGAAATAAAATTTGCTCATTTTTCTAAATTCTCGTTTTTAACATTTTTAAACACCGATATGTGCTTGGAATTATATATTATTAGTGAATTATTCTAATCTGTAATTGTTTCTTGCCAAACTTGGGCATAGTAAGAGAAAGCCGATACGGTTTTTTATTTTTGATCTAGTTTCATCAAAACAAATCCCAGCTCGATCTGTAATATCAATGCGACGATTGCCCCTTGTGAGGTCATAAATGAATCTGTTTTGAACGGACAAATGTGAATTTAATTCAGTTTAAAAAATCAAAACCATTATGTCTTTATTGGTTTGTATTTTAAAATACTTATACTTTTCTCAAATATTATTTTATTATTTTTGCTATTGGCCTTGTAAAGAAACGAAATTTAAACGTTGTCATCACATAGCTAACCTAAAAGATTTACTATCCCTTTAAATCCTACTATATTCCTCTAATCTCGTTGTACCTACAAGAAAACATCCAATAAGAACAAATCATGCAAATGTTTATCTCCATTGACATGAATTACTAGAAGACTAAGCGATTATAAAAATAGTTTATAGTACTTAGTAGGGAAAGTTAAGTGAGTGCAATACATTCGATTTTTCACATATCAGCGGAGACGGTTGTGCTCTTTGAGAGGGGTGAAACGAAGGCCGTTTTAGCCAAGTCTCCATTGGCCGGTTTTATCTTGATTTATTAATTTTGACGAGAAACTTTATATTATATGCCAAAGGAAATCACAGTCAAAGCATTCACATAGGTGGCCCTACGTTTTCGTTGCATGCTGTAAGACGTGTTTATGCTGTATTCATCTATTAAAGATTACGGACAAATTTTGACAGACAATATTTACAGCTGGGCCCTCTTTAGAAACCTAAACAAGCTCTTTCATATTGTTTTACAAGTTTGTTGTATTATTGTTTCTTTAACGTCTTACATTAACTTGTTGACTTACATTTCTTTAGTAACAAGTTGTATAACAAATATGTGAAACAAGCAATTGCGAATGGCAATAGTGCTTATTTCTGCTTCTACCTCTGCAAGAAATGTAAGTTTCAATTTATTTTTGCACCTCCGTTTTCGCCACAGTTGTGCGACCCCAGATTATGTGATATTAGTTGTCGATCACATGGATATTACAGCCACTTGATTGGTATAAAACTCATCAAAGCATAAAATAAATAAAATAAACAGACATAAAGTAAATTAATGTTAACCCGATTAAAATCCACGGGGATCTAGATAAAAAAAAAATTCTGATGTGTTCGATTCACATGACTTTCTCTACACATAGGTAAAAATTATTGTTTAAACGCTTACTCTTCTATCCGCTTGATGCTAATCGAGATAAACATTAGTAAAATAGCATTTTATTACTTTCTTGTAAGTAGGAGGAAAATATGGGAATACACTAAGCTAAATTATGCATTTGAAATCCGTTTCTTTGCATTACCTGGAGTTGAAAAATTCCCGTATGAAAAAAGTTTTAGGTATTTTAAAACTGAAACCAATAGCAAGCAATATCTCATAAATAGTTTACCCCAAGGGGGGGAAAAAAATTACGAGATCTACATGTATAGTAAGTTTTTTCTATCTGTTACGGTTTACTATTTATCCAAAATTCTGCAAAACTCATCCAGAATGAATAACACTTCATAGGCTATTCCCAGAGAATTTAAAATGTATATAATTTTATTTGTCATGAAAATATCTTTAATATACGGTATTTTAATATAAATCTGTAGTAATTTTTGAAAAAATCAAAATGTTTAAACATGTTTCCATGTAAAGGGTAGTTTTAGTTGGGAGGATTTTTCTCAAAATATTTGTGTCTTATTCTTGGAAGATATGCCAGGTTTGGTATTTTACTAACTTTTCGTTTTTGAATTATCGTGCTCACAAATACACGGACATACTGACACACGAACACACGGACACACACATACACACACGGATCTTTTTCTAAAATTTTTTGATACAGGGGGCCATTAAACGTGCATTTTTTGTGAAATCTTGTATAGAATTTTTGGGTGGAGTGCAATACCTTCTCTAGTTACGTACCATATACGTATTATGTAGAGGAAGTGAAAACACACAACTGGCTACTGTTGTATTAGCCGCCTCTCCCCCCCCAAAAAAAAAACTGTAGATACGTTTATGCCTGCTTTCTCATAGATTAATTCTTTAGGCGCTTTTAATATTCAGCTTGCACCTTAGTTAATATATAACTTGATACGTAAAATGTTTTATATATTGAGACAAAAGTATGTCCAGCCTTAAGGTGGATGTATTATTATTATTATTATTATTATTATACAAATATGGATCCAAAATGGCTAAAAGCTTAGTTTTTATACATTACTTATACTAATCAGAGGAAACACACAGACACAAGAATGTATGGTCCTTGAATATATTTATGAAATGGAAAATTACATAGGTACTGCACGAAATCGTACCTTACAATAAATTCCTTACGTTAGCAAGCTTATACATATAATATATATTGACTGGTCGTCGCATATAAGACGTTGATATATCCCTGGAACATTTCGTCTGGTTCTCAGAGATACATAATAACTATTAAAATGCTCTGGATCTTGACTGGGGTTCTATACACATAGTTGACCAATTTCGTATTGGGCTTCGGTTCGGGGAGCATGGAGACCAATTCGTTCACTGCTAGATTTTCATCCGCGCGAACACTGAGTTAGAAGCTGAGGAACACTGGCATTGCAGAAGATCCAGCTTGAATGCGGTACAAGCTTCGTCGTTCTGGTGATAATCGCACCTTTCTGACAGAACAGCTAAGCATGTGACATTTGTCCACTGAGCCTGTCTGGAAGAATATGTTTTAATATAGTTTTGATGTTACACTATAGCTATGAGGTTGTTCTACACAAAAAGAAAACAGCCTGCATAAGAAAGGTAAGAATATTTGTAAAATAAAAGCATCCTGACATAATATTTATTTCCTGACCTCGCGGTGACTTGATATGCAGTATAATTTATTATGCAAGATTAGTTGCAGTTAGGTTTTACACACACACACCACCGAAATGGGTACGGAAGCATGTGGTTCAGCAACTTGAAACTCGGTGAGTGGTAATATTCCTATGTGAGAACTCAAAACTAGTATTACCAACTGAAGAACCCAACTAGTTTTATGTTTGTGAGCAGTGTTCATTAAGGTTTTTTCAAAAGTATTCAGATGATGCGGGACAATATAGATCGGGATGGTTGCACATTTTTTCAGATGACTCGAGTATTAGCGGAGGAGTCAGTGGAATTAGCAATATATAAAATGAGTCCTATTAAGATTCGCTCTGGAGTTGTTAAGTTGCGAAGCAGTAATTTTGTGGAAAGTGTTAAGCTAAGTACCAAATTATCTGGATCACACCAAAAATTCAAAGTAAATTTATCAATGCTGCTTGTATGTGTAGGTAGGACGAATGACAAGCGGATGATGCAGTTCTTTATGAATTCCAACAGTTTTCTCAGCAAGAGTAAAGGTCAATGCCTTTACCTTGCGCCCTGTTGCGAAACCACAGGAAATGAACAGGCCGCTTCCGCTGGCACGTCACCTGTTTCCTGTAGCTACATCTGCACATCATATGCTGGTGACACACATATCAATTAAGGGCTGAGGGTCGTAGGTCACAACCCTGAATTATTTATACCCCTTTAAACACCGACAAAGGCGAACTATAGTGTATTTATTTATATTTTACTCTATTTATTCCAGCTTTTTGTCTTCTCTATAATATACATCGTAGGTAGGTAGAAAAAGTATTACATTCCATCCCAAAACTCGATTGCTAGGTTTCACTGGAAATGGACGTTTTGGGGTCGCATGAATAAATGAGACACGTTTATATATATATATATATATATATATATATATATATATATATATATATATATATAAAGTTAATGTATGTGTTTGTTTATGTATGTGTGTGTGTGTGTCCATGAACAGCATAACCTAAAAATGAAAAGTCAGTTAAATGCCAAACTTAGTAGATGTGACAGAAAATCCCCCCCCCCCCGTCAAAACTACTCTTTACGTGGAAAATTGACTGATTTTTTAAAAAATGGCTCTTACATTTTGATTAAAAATATCGTATCTCTATTTCAAGATGTATAAATTGAATATTCTGGTAATAGGCTCTGGGATCCTCTTCGTTCTGAATTACTTTTGTAAAAACTAGTAAACCGGAAAAGACAAAGTCTTGCTTAACTTAGAGGGCTTATCTATTCTATCCGTCATAATAAATCCTCATAAGATTTAAGAATAATAAAAATGATTTTTGAGCCGTATATTGTTGCAAGTTAACTGAAAAATTTAATTCCTGTTGGCACAGCAATAATTTGTTTTAGGATTATCATTTTTAATAAATATTGATTTTTGTTGTTGTTGAGGTTTAAGATATATGTTTGGTTATGATTGACTTAAGAATAATAAAAATAGTCCTTAAAATAAATCATGCTGCATAACAAGAACATAACTCGTTGAGAAGACAGGAAATGCATGAACTGTGTCAGAGATGCTTTTGTCTCTATTTTGGAGCTCTTCTTCTACAACTCTTGTTGGGTTGTTTCATAAACAGGCTGCTTTCTTTTTGTGTGGAACGATCTCATAGCTATAGCGAAACAACAAACCCATGCCACACATTTAATCATAATCGTAGTAGAACCCGGAATGAGGGATCAGCTCGTAGTCAGGCATGAGAGTGAGGAAATATGTAATATGGAAGGAAGGCGAAATGGATCACAGGAAGGTGATGATGGAGCAATTTGTGGAATGAATGGCAAAGAAAACCTGAGGACCCAGAGAAAACCCACCCAGATGCCGCCTTAATTTCCACATGCTGTCCCCTGGGACTGAACCCTTACCGTTCTATCCACTTGGCGCCGCCTAGAAAAAAATTCTTACTCTATTAGATAAAAATGCAGGGGAAGGGAAATTGAGAGTACGAATTTAACAGCGTTTTCATGTTAAAGTTATTATATTATTTAGTAATTAGAAGTATTACGTTTCTACGGGTTATCACATTTAACCTACTACAAAATAAGTAAATAAAAGTTTAATGTTAAAAGCTAGTACAAAGATTTAAACGCATTGTTGCAAATGTGTTTTATTGTACACATGGGTGTGTAGGAATATCACATGTATAAGAGTATGCATTATAAATTAACATAATTCCGACATTGTACACAATATGTTGCCTATTTCATCATCCACATTGAAACATAACAGACAATGAACAAATTCCTACAGGTTTTATAATTTAATTGTGTTTTTAAATAATGTTTGTTGCAATATACTGTTTTTATTGCATCCATATTGTACATCTTTCTAGTTTTTCAAGCCAGATGACAGTAAATAATATTAAATGTTCAAATTGTATTGATGAAGCACATGATTCTGATTTTTTTTCAAACAATGCCGTTTATGCTTGGTTCAGTGAATTATTTTATGGTTACATTTTAATAATAATAATAATAATAATAATAATAATAATAATGAGATTTGGATAAACCACTTTTATTCGTGAAATAGTCCTACCATATCCTGCTATTGATTTCCAAAAGCCTCTAGATATTTTGGAAATCATTCATGGTATTACGTATAATTATTGTAGCATTAGGATATTTTCTTCTCTTTTCTAATATTGATTCAATTTTCTCTATAGCAATACATTCATTTTAAATTAGAAATCACATGTTCAATATTTCCTCGATAATGTATGCAGCAGTCTCAACGTAATAACGGGTTCAAGAAGATAAATAACTGATTGAAAATGACACCCGCTGTAACTTATAATTGAAACTTCAGCATGCATAGCCTCAGAATCCTATCGAATTAGCCATGAATATTTTCTCTACTTAGTAAATACTTTGGAACAAGGACGTTTTGAGTATATCTAGTCAAACGATGTACGTTTTCAGAATTGTCAAAACATTTCATTAATGTTGCACGGAGGTGTGAAGACATTTCTTTTACACCGGAGCCAACCGCCTGCCATTTTCAAGCGCAGCATCGTCTTCTTTTTGGATAAAGCGCCTGTTGCGGCTGTTTGGACAGGTTGGCGGCGCATCCTGGCAAGTCACGGGGCTGTGATAAACTACTGCCTCCCCCCCTCCATGCATCGTACAGTATCTGGAACTTGTGCCAGATGCATGCTCAATTAGATGCCTGAGGTCAGGATCGTACAACCAAAACAAACAATCATCTGCAAGTCAGTGAAGTGAAAAAAGAGAAAGGAATTATTGTGTGCATAACAATATCAGCTTCTATAAGTAACAACGTCATCGTTACAAGCTGGGAGCTTAGGTCATTTCCTGTACATCGTTGCTAAATACATTACACGATAAACACTAATGCAAAGTTTATTTCAGGTATTAAAATTACCAATTTATCTATAAAGCAATTACGTCTATATATGCATATATCAAGAAGATACATTTATTATTATATATACATATTTAAAGTTTTTGAGGAATTAATCTCCACAGCATATATTCCTATCATTTATTTATTGGAGATATATTCAGAGGCGATCCAGGACTCCTTTAGGAAGGGCTAAATAATTTTGAAACATATCTACTATTAATAAACAAAACAGCCAACAATAGAACTACACACACACACACATATATATATATATATATATATATATATATATATATATATATCCAAACATCATACATTTACGGGATCCACGTATCATCCTTTGCAATGAAACAATATTTTAAATTTTGAGAATTCTTATAAAAAGTTTATTCAATAAAATGTCTTTGAAACGAAATATTTAAATAGTTTTATTATTCAGTTTTACTCTAACTTTTTACTCCTGTTGCTTTAGAACTTAAATATTATTCAGAAGTCATTTATTAGTACATAAATGTAAGACACATTTGGTGGTTCATTTTTTTGAAATACATCCACCGCTAAGAGAAATTCACGCACTGACTCTAAGCAAATAGATACTTATGTAGTTTAAGTAAATAGTGTATAAATACATTGTGCTAGTTTAGATTTTACCAAAAAAAGCATCACCTTAAATATAACAAATGTTATATTTTTTATTGATTAAATGGGAGAGTCTACAGCTCTATCTCAGCCCCTCCCTGGTTATGCCTCTAGAGTTTATATAAATCTGGGCTACTCTAAAATACATGAGAGAGAATGCTTATTCTTCTCAAAGGAAGATGGTTCTTAATTATTCACAAAGCGCACATAATTTGGCAACATAGAGGAAGTAGTGATTTATTGCTTGCGAAGAATATTATAAAATTACAATAAAGTGACATTACCTGTTCTGAAACAGCCTAGGCCTGGGCCCATTCTGTCTTAAATTCCCGAGTGAGCAAGACCTTGGCCCTCTATTTGGGCATATTACACATAATAAGCTAAATTTTAATATAACACGATGAGTAAGCCACCTAGAAGAGCTCTGACGTAATTTTGGCATATTAATTTTCTTAAAGAAAACGAACGCATTAGACAGCACGCTGTAGATTTAAACATAAGCTAATAAAATGTTTGTACCTCTATGTTGTGGTGATAGCGTTCGCTTCTCGGTTAGGATGAGTTGCCCGGATAAGGGTTTTTATGCGTGGCTTTTCATTATGTTGAGAAGACAGATATCGGGTAACTTTAAGCTCCCTTGATAGAGGCTCATGTGAGAATCATTTCACACATTTCATTCATAACCCACAGGGGTCTGCCTGCAAAATGCAATGCAGCTGGTAATTGAGGACAAGCTATCGGAACAGATGTTGGATTGAACTGGTAATAAGCCTGCATTGTGCTGTGATCTTTACCCACCTCCCCTTCAGTCAGGTCCTAAGTTTGGTTAAGTTGGCACGCGTGACTTTGACGAGTTGAGTTGGAGCAACCTGGATTTTAAGGACGAGTTGACACTGCTATTTCTTGATGCTGATTTTTAAAACACTTGTAACTTAATTTTATAAAACTCCTAATACTATAGACTCCTGATTTTTAAACACTTGTAACTTAATTAATGCTCCTAATGCAATATACTCCTTTTTAGTTTTAACAAATTCTTAAACATATAAAGCCAAATCTGTATTACATGCTGATGTTGATGTATTCTCTAATTCACTACAACACTTTTTAGTTTTAGTAAAACTACAAATAATACATTTGCTATTTCTAGTCATAGCTAACAACCACTGCAGCAATAAGTATTAATGACAACTTTATTTAAATAATTTTCGATTCGTAGAAAAAATAAATGTTAGCATTCCGTAAACCGAGGAAGGTGGTAACGTGTGAGGTTCATATTCGGGTGGTTAAGAATTCGACTCACGTCGACAGCCCACTCTGGCTTTGGGTTTTTCGTGGTGGGTAAATGCTAGGGGGTGGTTTCATCTACCACGATTTTCTATTATTTCCCTTTGATTCTGTTTCCTTTTCATGTTTCTGGTGTGCATTAGGCGGTGACTGACTAATGAGTGTTCTAAGGAAAGAAAATTCTTGGTGTACACAAGAAGGCTGCTTGGTTGAACAATTCTCTGAACAATTCCTGTAGTGGGATGAGTTTTTGAGCCAGGAACTTTAAGATACTTCCGCATGTCTCTGTGGCGTGTCTGCCTGAAGCATGTAGCCTCCGGTGGTTCCTTATATTCTTCCTCCTGGTGGGTGGCGCCACAATCGATTTCCATTAGGTCGCAGTGTGCGAGGTGTCCCTCTCCTCTGTATGCCCTGAACATTCCATAATGTATTTTAAAATGCCTGAATCATAGTAGATCAAAGCTCTCTTGCTCTCTCTTTCTCTTTATTCGGAGACATCATATAGCTTATTTATTTTTTTTTTTTTATTGTTTCATTTATATAACCTCCTTTAACATCTAAGGTCATATCGGGGGCTTTGTACTTGAAACAACTCGTTGCCTAAAGGTTCGTTTGGTTTAAATAATTTTATTTTCCTCAAGCACACACATTCACTCTCACATACATACTTCCAGACTCTATGGGGGATAGGGAATAATTTTGACTAAAGAAAAATTCCCCGCCCCAGCCGGGAATCGAACCCGGGTTTAGTTTAATAAAGTACATTAGCACAGCCCATTTACAAAGCAAATATTATCTGCGTTTGCGTTTAAGACTTTCTTTTACCTTCAAACACCAGCAACGTTATATCCAATAGAATTTTAAAAATACAAAAATCCGAAGTATTGAAGTTTTATCTGGAATACTAGAAGAATTCGACATGCCTGCTCGAGAGTGCCACTTACGCACCATTGATTACTAGAGTATTATATGTATATGCCACCTTATTGGTTAACTTGCAAGCAGTACTATACCCTAACGCTGGAACAAATTTTATATTAATCATACAGTTGGCATATGACACGAAGAAGGGATCGAGCATGAAGAATGGTTATGTGGATGCAGCTGCGTAACCTGTGTGTGAAATATCAGTGCCAACTGTGAAGGCCCTGAAGCGAGGGAAACCGTTTTGGTTCCAAGGATACTGTGATGGATGGATCACTCTCACTGTTTGGTTTTTGGTGAAATAAGGTCGCTCTTTCCTACACGAGCTGTAAAGAGGTACTGTATACTTTCCAGCAGTGCTCTGAGTCGGAAATACGAATTTATCCTTCAACTAACATCCAGTAATGATGATTAAATACGCTCCCTGAGTATGAAAAATGTTAAATGTACCTAGGACAGAAAAAAACAACTCCAACTTCCTGTCAGTTTTCTTTCGATGTTACAAGCTGACAATGTCGCCCACTTATCACAAACTGACGAAGACATATACAATTTTTCTTTTTCTCGGATCGAGGTCTATTTTCACCGCAATTTCAGGTACTATGCCATAAACTTTGCTCTACTAAATGCATGTAAAATATTTTTGTAGACGACACACGAAAACTCTGATAAAATTGGTGTAACTTCTAACAAATTATAAATTAATAAAATGAAAAATATGGAAAAACAACATGAGCCATAATACATGCTGTTTCAAAATTACGGGGCATAATTTCAGGTATGTATTTCCCACATGTAGACAATCAAATTAGTTCATTATAACATGTGTACGGAAATGCTTCATTTCCGAATTATGGCCTTCACAACATTGAAATTCACTGGAACGTTTTTCTTTCCGCAGGTTGTTGTCATTACAGAAGATGTTCAAAATGTCCACCTCCTGCTTGAATACAGACCTCACATCGATGTCTCATTGACCTGCGAACACGATCCCAAACTCCAGGAGTATTGCGTATGTCCTCACAACTTGCCACAATTCGATTCCGAAGGGATTCCAAATCCGGCACCGGAGACGATTAAACCAATGATTTTAAATGGCCCCACAAGTAGAAATCAAGAGGGTTCAGATCAGGTGAGCTTGGAGGCCAAGCAATTGGGCCACCTCTACCTATCCATCGATCAGGAAACCTTCGATCCAAGTACCGGGGAGCCGTAAGACTGAAGTGTGCAGGAGCGCCATCATGCAAGAAGTGAATGTGTTGATGATTGATCAGTGGAGTGTCTTCGAAAACGTCGGGTATGGTGTTTTCCAGGAAGTTTGTGTACGCCTGCCCCGTAAGTCTGTTTACAAGTACATGGGGTCCAACTAATCAATCACCAATGATACCGGCCCACATGTTGAGGGAGAACCGCACCTGCTGATGAGATACAAAAGTTGCACGTGGGTTTTCATGCGACCATACATGCTGATTATGGAAATTTGTTATGCCATCTCTTGTGAACTGTGCTTCATCTGTAAATAATACGACGGCAGAAAAGTTCGGATTTACACAAGAACCACTGACAGAACCTAACTCGTGCAGGGTAATCTGCTGGTGACAGGGTCTGTACACGTTGCAAATGATAAGGATACAATTGATACTCGTTCAACAGTCTCCAGACAGTCGTATGAGGAACATTGACTTGCAACGCTAACCGTCGTGTGCTGATAGAAGGAGTCCTGTCCACAGCCTCCAGAATCTCCTCCTGCACTTCTGGAGTTGTAGATCTTGGTCGTCCCCTTCTCAAACCAGGAGAGGTGAATGTTCCATACTCGCACAGACGGGAATGGAGACGTACAAATGTCTTCCGATCTGGACATTGTCGCTGTGAGGTACCTCTCCTGGTACAAACGACGAGCCAGCGCAGCATTGCCGTCCGCCTTACCGTACATGAAGTGTATCTCTGCCAGCTCTTGATTTGAATACATGTCGCACAGTCTTAACGCCTAACGAACACTGAATGTAACCTTCCTCAGAATGAACTATCAGAGCGCCCTCCTAATGTCTCCTTTGACGGCAAAGACCTGCGGAAAGAAAAACGTTCCAGTGAATTCCAATGTTGTGAAGGCCATAACTCGGAAATGAAGCATTTCCGGACATGAACTATTTTGATTGTCTATAGGGACTTTCAATGTTGTAAAGGCCAGAACTCGGAAATGAAGCATTTCCGGACACATGTTATAATGAACTATTTTGATTGTCTTCATGTGGGAAATACATACCTGAAATTATGCCCCATATTTTTGAAACATCCTGTATAGTTCATTTAGACTGCATGTCAAAATTTCTAAAGGGCACTGGGAGTGAAATTTTGACTTCAATTGGTCAAACAATATAAAAATTGTTTTTTTATATAAAAATACTTGTTGGAACCTTTAGTCAACCGTAAAAAATCAACATTCAGTTCTTCTATCCTTACTCCAGGCTCTCCAGACAGTTACAGCTCCTACAATACACCTGTTTCCTAAAATACTATTTCATAAAACACCGTTTTTCTCTAAACTACATATATTTTTTTTAAAATGTCTCAGTTTTTGTTTAAATAGAACTAAAATTTCCCAGAATGTGCGGGACTATCTATTGTAGTACTACATGTGGCAAAATTATCCTAACACCAATAGTAATTGTCCTAAAAATATATTCTTATGAACAATGATTAATTTTAGAGATTAAAATTGCTAACCTCTTTTTTTCATTATAATAATTCAGTAATCAAAGTTATTGAAATATCATCATTTAAACTTTTTGTGTATGTTCAAAGCTCTAATTCAGAAAATGCCAACCAGTTTTCTCAACTTTTGTTTATGCAGTATATTTACAAAATACAAGTTATAAAATAATGTATACCTTAAAAACTACTTGTCCAATTTGAATGAAATTTGGTATTCATATTATCATAACATCATTGCGATCACAGTAAAGTTTTAAGAAACATTTAGACAAAAATGTAGACATTTGAAAGTTCATTTCCAGTGTCTCTTTAATGGAGACGAATATTTCTGGAGTCATTTGTATGTTCGTGTCAAGTTGAGATTAAGGTGGGAGAGAGATGACCACACATACATATATGAATACGGATAATAACCCAGATATTTAAACTCGTTATAGTTTTGTTTTTATTTGTTTCGTTGTTTAATGTGTATGGCACTTTTAACATGAAAGTTATTGAGTTACTTGATTTCCTGTAATTCAAACGTTCACGAGTTTTCCAAGGCAGAGTTTCAACGCGGTTTCTTAGGTTCGAGACGTTGAGATTTTGTTCTGGTAACCACGTCCATTCCATTTCCTCTGGAATCTTGGGAGTTCCAGCTACAAGGACTTTGCTTATTAGACTCGCTGTTGGAGGAAGTCGGTCATTTGTAAGCTTCCTTCGACATTATCACCGCGGTTAGATTATAATACGAGGAAAAGAAAAACCCAATGTGTTGTGTGTAGCATTTTAACGCTGCCTTTGTGAAGTCCATCCAAATGGGTAAAATAACATACAAACAATAATTACAAACGCTGATTCTGTTTAACTATTCTTTTTATACCTTCATTACTTTAAAACGAACACTTTTTCTTTAAATTGTATGAGCTACATAATAAATAAACAAAGGAAACCGTGAGACGCGAATGGGACTGGCGATTACACTTGTAGTGATGGTGCTTTTCCCTCTCTGGTGTGTGTCGTATTATATTTTACTATTTGTGACGTTATGCATGTTGAATATTTAGTGTAAAAGGTGTTTTCCTCACCCCTGAAATGGATTATGGAGAAATACCTAGAAATATTATTGTTAAAGATAAAAGAAAAAAAGAAAAGAAACTGATACTCACCCAAACAAGATTTAAATTCAATTCAGTTTATTAGCTATAGATTCGTTACAGAATTTTTGCTTCGTCAATATAAAAATGAAAAAAAAAAAAAAAAAAAACTAAAGTAATAAATTTACATTATAAAATATTTACCTAAATATCGCAAATTAATAGTTACAGTCCATTAAGCTTATACAAGCATTTCTGAATAAGGCTAGATAGCATTTAAAAGTGGGACCAGACATTAATTTTACTCTTACTGTAATTTATTGTATCTTTTTTCAATTCAAGAAAAAACAGTTGAAGATTTATATCAGATCTAGCAGGAAGCAAAAGTAGCAAATTAAGGATATAGTATTTTGAGGTCGTAAGCAAAACATAAGAAAAATAAACAATATAATGGTATAGTTTAGCTTGATCGTTTTAGATAGCATTATTGTAGCAGAAGTTACCCCGATCGGTGGACACTGATGACACAATGCAATAAAATGGGAAGTATATGTTTCGGTCTTCAGTTTATAGTACTTCCCCGGCATTTGACATTGATTAGGGATACCAGCCCTGGCGGGATTCGAAAACCTAGATCGACGAATCAGCCAATGATTTATGTATGTTTATTTTAGCCCGGGTTCAAAAGAGCTGAGGGATACCCCTATATTTGTATTTGGAAGAGGGGAACCTTTCAAAAAAGCATTATCCTGGCAACTCATCCGAACGAAATCAGAACTTGGAATTTCGAATTATATCGCGGAGGAAGCACAGACAAGATTGAAAATACAGTTTCAAACCCCATGAAACAGATATTTATTTCCAAGAGAAGCCAAAGAGTTGACATATGTTAAGCAGTGCTGAAAACTACTGGGGCTGTGATAACCTTATATTAAATCTTTGTTTACAATTGGGTTCTTTTGTATTTACTTAAATCTTAATGACATATTTCTATATGTTTCTATACTCCATTTATTGAGAAATCTATTTTGTATTAGGCACTTTCGATATACATCGGGAAATGTTACATATCTGCACTACCATTAGAAATTCAAAGTTAACATGAAAACTTTCCATTGGAGCTGTAGTTGCTATAATAGGGAGTTATGTTGACAGAACACAAAGAAAAGACACATATTAAATACTCATTGTTCATTGTATAACTTCGACCAAACAAAATAGTTTCTTAAAGTTTATAATGCATGAACATGACCAGCTCTTAGTATATTGCTGAAAGAAACAAACAGGAAGTTGGAAACATCTGCTACAGCTTCTGAAAACAAAGAAATGTGAAATATAAAAGAATAAATGATGAAGCATTAAAAGAAGAACTACATAGAAGAGATAGAACTAACAACGACAACTTACAGTTAGAGAAATTATTTTATACAGTTTCTTGGAAATAACACAAATAAAGCAATTGCCCGATAAGCCTAATTTTATAAACATTTACGGCGATAAATTAGCCATTAGTGTTGTTGTATCCAACATTAGGCTCTTATTACGTCCATTTTAATTATATAAGACTGGATGTAGTTTGAGATTTGAACTATAGAGGATATGACTACAACACATTATGGGGAATATGATGGCATTTTCCTGGAATCCCGACCACTAGCCGAGATAAGCAGTGCTGCCAACGTTCTATCACCAGGATGTTTACGTATAACGGAACTTGCTATGCAATAACTTTCTCGTGACGTGTTTTATGGAAACGCAAGTCGCTGAATTCTATCTGGTTCATATGGGATACACTCATGGGACATGTAGATGGTGAACTATGTGTAGCTTTACTGGAAGAAAATAGTTATTTCAACGGTTCAGGAGTCCCAGCATCCAAGGAGAAGGAATTTCGCTCAATCCTAACTAATGCACAATTGTTAATTGTTTTTTCCACACAGTAGGACAGGAATTGGATAGGCAGTCAGAGAGCAACCGACTACAGACAGGGAGATCCGTAGTTCAATTCCCGGCTATGGCATTGGATTTTTCGGTCTGACTCTACTATCTAGCTCCAGTCCTGCGTACGCCTTGTGTGGAAAAACCAATTAATTAACACTAATTGACCTAATAGTTGGTTAAACTATGAAGCCAAGTGCTTACGACATTGTGAGTAGATAGTGAGATATGTCATCTCAAAATAATTAGAGATCTCCTTGTACTTTACCGGAAATATGCGCGTCAATCGAGCATGTTACATGCTACGCGGCATGCTGCCATGGTAATTTAGTGGTTA